>CM038227.1:97462570-98662570 GCA_021442155.1 Cymbidium sinense
ATTATTAAAAGTTGTTTTGAATGTTTTAAATATAATGTTACTTATTTTTTTTAAAAAAAGGAAAATTTACATCCATTTCATACAATTCTATGTATTTATCTATTGAATACCTAAATTTTGATATTTGCATTTATAGCACCGTCTATGTATATATATATGAAAAAAGTGTATTCATTTTAAAAAATAATAATAGTAATATTTTAATGTAATATAAAAGATTTGAATGCTATGAATATGAATATTAAAATTTTGATATTATATATCTAAATATAAGAATTATACGGTATTTCTATAAATGCCCAAAAAAAAAAAAATTTAAAGTCTCTTTATAATTGTGCAAGTGATTGGACATGACCAGAACTTATAAAAATGTACATCATTCCTTCCCAATATATATATACATAACATTAAACAAATACAAATTGCTTTTGAGATTAACCCATTTAAAAGGGAATTCCAATAAATTCCCAACCAAACCAATTAACTTCTTTAGTATGGTGGCAAAGAAACAGACGTTGAAAGAAACAGACGTTGTACGTTATGTCTATTTTTCCTCCTCTGAGTCCACTTGAAGCTCTTCCTCCACCCATCGTCTCTTAGCTCATGAGTTTCCAAGTTAAAATCCTCTGAGGACGCCATCTTAAAGGTGAGAAAGTAAGTGAGGCACGCGTGTTGATGATAAATGAATGCCAGCCTAGATAATACACATGATATTCTCACCAAGATGGATGGATGATACCCATTGCTAAAAAAAAAAAAAAAAAAAAAAAGCTCTTCGTCCTCTCACTCGTGATGGACGTGGCCCCGCTCGCTGCCCCTTCCCTCCGCTTTAACTGTTTCCCACCGATGCAATCAATGCTCCGTTTCGACCAATCCATGCAAGCATTTAATTGCTTTTTCCGCCGCCATTGATTGCTATAGGAACAGAAAACAGAGGAATCCCTCACAGCGACTGGTGATCGTTTGGGCTCGCAGCGTCCGTGAAATCTAGAGCAGAAATTCATTGCAGATTTTGATTCGAGATCCTGAGGTAATGAACTGTCTTCTCTTCCTTTCTCCTTCCATCTATTCTTGTTTTTCTTTTCGTTGATAGGCATTTATCTGCGTCCATAACAATTCGATTTCGATTTGTTCAAGGATGCTGCTTCTGTTCCTTTGCGTTTGCTATGGATTTTGGGAACTTAAGTCTTATCTCTATGCGATGGAATGCCTTAAAATGAAATTTTTGTGATTTATTCAGTTTAATAGGTGTCATTGGAAAGGAATACAGAATTTGAGACAATTGTTGTATGGAGTTCTTTATGGGAACTATCTGAGTAATGGAAGGAACTCATTGAATAAACATCAGATTGGTTCTCTATTAATGAAGCTTAAATCTTCATGTATGGCATCATCTCCATGTATGAATAATACCATTTGGGAAATTCTTAATTCTTATAGATTTTTTGTTCAAAAATTTGATTCGGAAAATATGCATCACATGTAAGCTACGATGCACTGACATTTTCAGAAATAAGACGTGCAGTGTCTGACATGTGTCGGATACAGACACGCACGCCATTGACACGTGTTGAACACGACACGTGTTGAACACGCCATTAAAAATTTAAAGAGAATATGTGCATCCTAAATAATTAAATTAAAATTATATAAAAAATATTTTAAATATAATTTATTATATTTTAAATTATTATTAAGAATTTTGGAGATTTAAAGAATGAGATTTGAGCTTAAAAGAGAATAATAAGATAGATTTATTATAAAAAATTATAATTAAATTTATAAATTTAAAATTGATAATACATTTTATTCATTAAGATTATTAAAATATAATAAAATAAATTATTTAAGTAATATATATATAATTTAAATAATTAATTTTAATTCTTTAATTAAATAACTTTTTTTTTTATATTTAATGTCTTATATATTTAATTTATATCTATTATTCTTAATTATTTTTATACATATTCAACACATATTCAAATTTTATATTTAAAAAAATAGAAGTGCACAATATCTATATAGTATCGTATTCTTATCTTTGTGTTTATATCTATGCATCGTACATCTGATAAAACATAAACGCTTATATACAAATTTGCAAGTATAATCATTCCTGACATTTCAAAGTACATCGATGTCAGCTGCATTTATGAATCGGGCTCTTCTTTTATTCAAATAATTAAAAAAAGATGAAACCGATGACCTTTATTGAGTCCCAGAAATTAATGCCATTAATGAACGTAGTTTTCTTTGAGGTGCTTTTTAATGGCGACAATTCTTCATCTTTATCTTTGAAATGGTTTAAGGTCGAGAAAAACAATACAAAATAATTTATTGGTATATACCCACCATCTCTTAGCTCGGTTGATGAGCTCAACGAACCCTCCTGACCGAAGTGAATCTCTCCAGTATACGATAATTGAATCGACCGACACGCTGGATGATGAATGCGCTGGATAATATGGCGACATCCCCACCCACAAGATAGTGGATACCCATTCCAAAAAAAAAAAAAAAAATTATTGGTATATTCCAACGGCAAACTGAATGCATTTAAGAGCTAGTAATGATCTTATGTTTTTTTTTTATGTCTTCTTAAGAGCAAGTAATTCCTTCCACAATCTTCAAGTTTCCCACCTCATTCTGAAAAACTATGGTTTCAGAGGTCTAAGGGAGAAAGATGAACAGATATACAATTCAAGTGGAGAGTGGGAGGGTTGGGGAGAACGGGCGGCCATCTGTCGGCCCAGTTTACCGGAGTTCTCTTGCAAGGGATGGCTTTCCACCGCTTGAGCCAGGCATGAACACCTCCTGGGAAATTTTTAGGTACTTTTATATCTTATATCAATAATATTTATACTTAACTCTCTATTATAAGTCATCTGGTTAAATTTTTCTTGTTCAAGCTAGCTGCTCTTGAATTTGTTCAATAAAAACAGCTTAGATTAATGGCGTCGTTATGGAAAAATAGAATGTGGAAACTTATCAAAGAAGCTTAATCATGGAGTACAAGAATCCACCTTTTCATTAGTATAAAAATGTTTATTTTGGAAAATAGTATTTGTGTCTTATGATTATGTAAGGATTCAGTAGTCCACTCTTCAGAATTCAACAGGCTCGTAGATAATGAAAATGAAAGGGAATTTACATACATAACACGCAATTCTTATGTATTTACATACATAATATCTAAATTTTGATATTTATAAATTTAACACTTTTTCTGCGCATGAAAAGGTACATTTTAGTTTAAAAAATTAATGATGGTGTCATTTACATAAATATAAAATTTTCAGTGTTAGATTTGTATATATATAAGAACGGTGTCATTTATGTTAATATGAAAATTTCAGTGTTAGATTTGTAAATATATAAGAATAGTGTGCTATGTAAAAAAAGAACAGAACTAGCTTTAGAGGAGAAGGGTTTTTGAGAGTAAGTGAATAAGGACTAAGCTTAAAAGCTGTATTTATAAAAAAAAAAAGCATAATGGATACAACAGATTAGAATGAATATTACTGTTTTGTTCGATCATTTATTGATGGAGATCTATGTATGAAACCATAATTCAGAATTGTTATGGAATCAATTGCTTAATTGCGCTGTTCGGAGGAATAAATCAATTAAAGTTTTGTTAATGTTTCATTACTGAAGAGTTGTTGTGAATTGATTGTGGTCTTTAATTTGGCGTTTCGCAGTTTTCCTATTGTGTTTTAATTGGCAATAGTTGACAGGAATTGCAGATTGGCTTTAGGTTTTTTTTTTTTTTTTTTAGTGACGAGTTGTCTATTCCTGATCTCACCTACGTGGCTTGTAGACTAATTCGGCGAAGCAACCGATCCCACCGACTCCATTTCTTTTTTACGATGAGTATTGCGTCCTCGAAGGGGATCAACGTGTTGGGAGAACCCAACCGCATTCGCCCTCACCAACTGAGCTAAGCCCGGTGGGTGGCTTTAGTTTGCAGTTGGAAAGACTTCGCTTGCCAGGCTTTAGTTGAATTAGTATTGAGGATTTGTTTATTATTTATTTTATTTATATTTTAAAATTAAATATAAATATGTTTTATTTTTTAAGAGGATTTATGTACATACCAAAAAATTATTATTGTATTTATATATATATCTATTACATAAAATTTTATATTTATCTATATAACATTCTAATATTTGATTCTCTAGCCTATATTAAAAATGGTAATAATCGCAACTAATCTAAAGTGAAATTTATTTTTTCATAGATATATTTTGATGTGATATAAACGCTAAAGTACCGTATAAATAAATATAAAACTTCGTGTGTAACATAAGACTCTATATATCTATTTAAATTCTCATTTTCAAAATTTTAATTTTATTTTATATTGTTTTTGCATCTCCTCTCTCTCTCTTCTCTTCTATTTAATCATGATTGATGAATCTAGTCATAGGCTGTGTGGATTCACTACATTGTGGATCTTTGGGTAGCTAGGCCTTTTGGCTTTAAAATATTTGTTTTATTTGGGCTTAATATAGTCTTAATCATATCAACCAGCCTCGATAAGCATCCCATGTCTTCAAGCAAGATAACACCAAAGTTTTGGGAATGAACTCCTGACCTCCACATGATTCACGATAATTGGATTTACAAAAATTGACGCTCCGATACAAACCCAGAAAATCGAAGATGAAATACAAAAAAATCATCAAATTAGTATAAACGACCTCATGAATTGCATTTATCAGATTCAAAATGAAATTGATTGAAATATACATATGCGACAATACGATCGATCGAGAGATTTATCACAATGCGACCAAAAGCCGCGATATCGGCCGGATCAAACGATCCCCATTCATGAAATTGATCTCCCGTTAGTGTTGAAACATCAAAACCTATCAAATGAAACTGTCCACGCTCAATTCAGACGAGTTTGTGCGAGTATCGAGCAATCAGAAGTGACGACGCACAATTTTGAATTAAAAGTGAGCTAATTTGTCATCGAATTAAATCAAATGATCTCTGATCGTGAAATAGATTGCACCATTGCATCTGTAACGTCGGAATTACTTAAATTAAACATCCAATTTAATTAAAATTATCACATTTAAAATCTAGTCAAAATTATCACATATTTCAAAATAAATCTATGTAATTATCCTTTAATTACCCAATCAACGCTTCAGAAGAACTCGTAGCCGCTTATCCCGTACCTCCACCTCCCATTTGACCAAAATAAGCCGCCACATCATCTCTTATACCACCCCCACTTAATTAAGCCCTATCACACACAGCCGAAAAAAACTCAGCCCGATTTTTTCGTCTCCACTACAATCGAACACCAGGCCTTTTTTTTTTCTCTCTCTTCCCGTCCATCTCTGGCCGACAAGCACTTTGAACGGACTCCCTCCCCTCCTCTTCCACCCGAAATTTGGCGACGGGATATCGGCGTTCGAAACCATCGTCTTTCTATCCCTATCGGTCTGCTACTGCCCAAAAAAGAGAAGGGAGACGTCACAAAGGATTTAGTAAATCCGGATTTAACAATGCGAAAGCGGCTTTAGCGGATTGCAAAATCCATGAATTTAACATGTCCACAAACACCTTTTGGCTGGATTTAAGTTAAATTCGGCTTAATCCTGCTCAAATCCTGCAACCAAACTGCCCCAAAATCTGCTTAAATCCTGCTACCAAACAGCCCCTAGATTGCTTTGAGTTTTGTTATTCAGTTTGGATCCGCTCTTTAAACTCGTAGCACGAAGACTTTGCTTTTTTGGTTTCTGTTTTGCGAGATCGATGTATCAGCGATCAATGAGGATCTTGCCAACATCGATGCACAAATCAATGGTATACTTCGAGCACTATCAAATGGGTTTCAGAAACTAGATAAGATCAAAGATCCAAATAGGCAGAGCAGGCAATTGGAAGAACTCACTGAAAAGATGAGAGAATGCAAGAGGCTCACTAAAGAGTTCGATAGAGAATTGAAGGTAGAGGAAGGTAAAAATATGGCTTCTGTCAACAAAATGCTGAATGATAGAAAGCAAGCAATGATCAAAAATTAAATTCATTTGCTGCACTAAAGAAGCAGTATGCAGGAAGTCTTGGAAATAAGCATATTGAACTTTTTGATACACATGAGGTTAAGCATATGCCTGATGAAGGGGATGTATTCTTGGCTTCCTCTATGACCAACCAACAACTAATGGATGCTAGAGATAGGATGACGAATGAAACTGATCAAGCTATAGAGTGGTCCAAGAAGGTTGTAGAAGATACGGTAAATGTTGGTACAGAGACCCCGCTGCTGCTTTCAAGGCGTAGACTGAGCAAATGAGTAGGATTGTTAATGAACTAGACTCTATTCATTTTTCAATGAAGAAGGCATCACAGCTTGCGAAGGAAATAGGTAAATAGGTATTTGAAGACTTATGCACCCTTTTTAAAGCATTGTAGGTGTGAAGACTGGTGTCACAAGATCTGACCGTACGCTTTTTTTAGAGGCCATCTAGACTCGTAGCCTCTATCAGGACCACAGAGTCTTCGAATGCCAAATCTTACATCGACGGAGGGACTAAACAGCTTAATATAAATTCAACTACAAAGTTAAAATTAACTGTTTAAACTGACATTGCAAGTATATAAAACACCTTTCTTAGGCGAAAACTTATATATCTTTTCACAGTGTTTGAATACCCATGCCGCAGAGCTAAGATAAAAAAGATCGTAGTACACGAGAGACACGACCGTTATGCTCGAGAAAGGACGGAAAGCGAATACTCTCGATGCAACCCCTTACGCGATGAGGAGAATGCAATTTGAATGAAGGGAGACTTAAACAAGAACAAATAAAAATGTTGAGTTTAAATTGAGCTTATTTGAGAATCTTAAATTAAAGAATAAATCTACGTATAAAATTATAAAAGTCTTTAAATAAGAATGATCTTACAGATGAATCGATGACTTGTTGACAATCATAAATATGACTTTTAATGAATTTGAGAGTTCATCTTTTAACAAGAACAAAATTCAAGTAAAGCTTTTGGTGATCTTGATAATTGCCTAAGAGCACAAACAAAACCTATAGTGAATTTGAAAGCTTGTTTTTTCAATCAGAACAATAATCAAATAAAATTTTTAGAGAACTTATAAAGAATCCAACAATCACCTACATGCTTAAAAGAGATTATAATGACTATTATACAAATAAGAATAAACATCGAAAACATTGAACTAATAAAGCTTGAAAGCATGTCAACGAGCATGAATCAAATTCCACTCAAATATGAAAATTAAATGGACTCATGGCAAATGCAAGTCCATAATTCACGCTAAACTTACAATAGATTACAGGACTGATTTCCAAATGAAAATTGAATTCAAGCAATACTTAATAGTAAATTCATCTGGGGATTTGATAACTCATCTATGAGCAAGAACATTACTCAATAACTTGCTTGTAAGTATATATGAATGAGACAAAATGAACCATTAATGAGTATGAACATAATGATTTACTAAATTTTTAAATGTATCTGATGAATAAAGGATAGTCAGAAGAATCTAAGCAGATTTACAACGAGCTTATAAACTAATCAATACGCATAGATGAGATTCGATGAATATTTAAAGCTCAATAAGCAAAGAAATAACTGCAAACGATGGTACACTACTTTTAATTGAATAAGAGTTAAAATGTATTACGCCACGGATTACAACACATCATATGAGCGAATAGAATACGTTACTAAACCATCTTGAAGTGGCCTTGCATTTGAATTCATGATGGCAGAATGCATGAAAATAAGCTTAAATCTTTAAATGGAATAAGCAGTGCATATATTATAAGGTAATCACATGCTTAAATTTATGGAATTAAAATACATACATATGACTTAATGTGATGAGTTTTACACGTATCATAAAACTCAAATTTAACGCGTTAAAATTATACAAGTATTCAAAATAACCCGCATGGGACCACACTTATACTAAATATCTAAACTGACGTGATGGATCTCTGGTTGTCTACTTTGAGTCCGAAGTTAACAAAACCTAATAATGTTGTTATAACTTTCTCCACTTGAGAAAATCTCTGAGAAACTAATTTTGTCATATGAAAGTATAACTATCTTCTAATTCTCCAATGATAGCTGAGTTGATTGAAAATCATTATCAAAATATTTAAGATATTATATTCAATAATTTCAAATTTAAAATCCTTAAAATATAGATCTAGATCCGATCCTCTATTATTAAATTAATAGAGTCGACAGGATGTAGAACAATAAAGCAAATGGTTAAGCAGACTTATTTACCCCGATAATGATTGTGTTGAATGAAGATTTCAATTGGAGGAGAGACTTACCATCAAAATGTGCTTTCAAGCTCAAATCAAATTAATCTAAATTAATTGTTAAAATAAATATAAAATCAAATAAATTACTAAATGCTAAATAGTTAAATGACACTATTTATAATTTAAAGAAAAACTAAATTCATCCACCTTTCATAATTATTTACTGAATGTGACAAATTAAGAAAACTCTAGCTCACAAAGGAGCCAATGTCAAGTCAAGTATATTTCTATATTCACTCTCAATCGCGCCATTAATGACACCGCCTTCGTCTGCGTGGTTATTATTACTCGAGATGCATGATCGAGTCTTTGATTTACCATCAAATGATACTATTATATTACGGTCGTATATAAGATATGCTTAAGGCTGCTTTTGAGATGTGAATCATAGGGTGCACTTGATAGGTCAAAAACCTCTCTATCAGCTAAAGTGGACTTAAATCTATTTTCTTAGACAAACACCACCCTAGGTCTACAAGATTTTATTGGACGACGCAACCCATGGCTACTAACAAGGATCCTTCGATCAGGTTGGGTCGACTATCTCCTCTAACTAAGTAGATTAGGGACCACGACAGCCTGGGATGGCGGAATCATGGGATCTTGATCGGGCGCGTCATCATTCCCCAACCATCCGCTTTAAGTTAATATGATGAATTTCATAAGCTTAAATTTTAAACTCTACTTATTATACGCTATGCTTAGCAACCTAATGACTAACCTTAATCAAAAGTTCTCTTAAAGAGAGAATTAGTGCTACTTATAAAAAACCTAGAACTAGACCTAAAGTCCTCACAACATGAGGGCGAAATCTCTGGGTAGTGTCTTATCTACAATTCCATCTGCTTTTTAAAAATTTCACCGACACATAAATCAAATTTTCCTAATCGAGAAGTCGATGGCAAATTTTCGGATCCCATGAACTCAAACTAGAAAGGGTTTGTACTTAATTGGTATTGTGATCAACATAGAAGAGCTATGGATTTTATTATAGCTATATAATCATATGACTGTCGGATTGGGTTCAAGACAAAGTTCTGCACCTTCAATTGGGTTCAATACCAAAGTCATGGTTTAGTAAAAATATTTCAAGAATATCTGGTTTGAAGCTTAGGGGTTCAATGCTCGTCGTAATAACTGCCACTTGACACTTACTATAGTTACATGAAACACCTTACACAACACGCAGCCACGTAACGACGACATTACTAGAAGAATTATCTATCCAAATTATCTATACTTGTTAAATTCGATGTAATCGACTAAGAAATCCACTGACTAAGAAATAAACTAGACAATTTGAACTTATAAATAAATAGAGATTCCAACAGGATAGTGAACTTTTTTGGGTGGAATCTCAAACTTTTGATCTCAAAGCTTTGTAACCATTAAAATGCCTCTGTAGATTTTCATCAGCTAGACAAAGGCTTATATTCCATATCTTTTTATTCTCATTTCGCTTCTTTACACACCTATCAGCTCCTCTTACTAAAAAAAACTCTTTGCTAGGTGATGTGACTTCACAGACAAATGGGGATTCAACAAGAGCATTTGTAAGATGTAGACCGTGATGAGGACCTCTGCTGGGAGCATTTCTTACTGATACTCCTTCGTGTTTAGTTTAAAGCAAATGAAATGCTAAATAAATTTTCAAAGATTTGAAACACAAAATTCTTTTGTTCCTTTCATCTGAAAAGCACCTAAATTAGCTGATTTCCAGGTCCAGTGTTGTGTCCACTTATGATTCTCATTGTCACATCTCACTGTTGCTTATTATTCTTGTTTGACATACTCGCCATTATTTGCTGC
This sequence comes from Cymbidium sinense, assembly GCA_021442155.1. Classification (NCBI taxonomy): domain Eukaryota; kingdom Viridiplantae; phylum Streptophyta; class Magnoliopsida; order Asparagales; family Orchidaceae; genus Cymbidium; species Cymbidium sinense. The sequence goes on from CM038227.1 coordinate 97,472,724, forward strand.
TTGTCCTTCATTGCAATCATCCCTTGACATCCACTATTGCCTCTTATCATCACCTATCATTGCCATTCCATCCCCATCCACTATAACTGCTAGCCACCATTCACCATTGCCATAGCTTCCCACTACTACAATCGGTGTCTGTCACTGTCCATCACTTGCCACTTTCCATTACCCCCATCACCAGTTGACCAGTACCGACCATTACCTATCGTAGCTCAATATATTTGATATGTTTCAAAAAATAGTAGTAATGCATTTGATTTGTATCCATCAAACAACTGCAACATCTCTAAAATGGATGCATTCAAGTTATTCCACATCCTTATTTAAAATTATGTAATAAAATACTAGCCTTAAAACCCACCCATCTCAGCACTTTTTTAAAAAAAATTGCAATATGGCTTACTTCTCATTGGTGTTATGTGAGGCTTATGCCTCACATAATGTGAGTCCCACCTCGCCTTAATTTTTATGAGGCATGTGTTTTTAGATTTAGGTTTAAATAATCAAATATAAGTTTTAATTGTCAAAATATTACATGGTCTAACACACATGCAACCAATCTCAATATAGACATTACTAAAATGCCTTTCCTCTCGCACTCTTTCTGCTCTTCTCGCACAGTGCTGGTCATCTTCATTACCATCTTTACTTGTGATATTCTTATTTTGATATTGGATAAAAGGAGTGGGGGAGAAAACTTATTATTTTAAACTTATTTTGAATTGCTATGTCATTATTTTTTACTTTGATATCTTATGTTACTTTAATGTTAGTATAACACTTCTTATTTTATAATTTGATGTTAGGATATTAATATATTACTTGATGCTTTTGAGCACTTTATTTCTTTTTACTATATTAGGATATCAGTCTGTTACATTTTAATATGACAATTAATTAGAATACTTCTTGCTTTGTACTTTAATGTGTACAATATTTTTTTGCACAATTTTATTGATTCTGAGGCCTAGGCCTCAAAATGCCTTAAGGCTTATACCACCTCACCTCACAAACAAAATTGTCTCAAGACTTTTACTATATTAGGATTATGTTCTTAATCACTCTAAAAGAAAAAAATATTGGGATCTCTATAATCTTCTAAGGGTAGTTTGAGATTGATGGCTCCTTTTAAGGAGGATTATAACCATTAGGATAAATTAATGAGTGTTCAGTTATTTTGTTAATTTTCATAGCTAGCAATGGGATTGCTTATCAATAAGTGCATTGTCATACACATCACCCTGATATAACCAGGATATATTATGAAGATAAGTATATTTTTTTGTGAGCTAGCTTTACAAATTATATTTTTATTGATGCTGATGAATGTTCCATTAAAGAGGCCATTGTTGTTAGTTTTGATTATGATTATGAAGATGAGTGTGCTGGGTCAATTAATGGATCATTAATGTGGTCAAATTTTTTGGACATGTCGAAGGTTATATGTATATATTTTTTTATTTTGTCATTTTGTATGAAAATATCAAGTTGATTGTGAAAAAATCATGCATAGTGATTAATATTAACGTTGGTATCTTGTTGACAATTAAGTATACTTAATAATATATTATAAATTTAATTGTAATTAAACCAAATATTTTTGTTATTTCTTAAACGTTTAATTTAGTACATTTTGTAATACTTGTTTGTTGACAATATAAATATTAGATATTTTGAATACTCATTTTATATTAATAATTTATAAAAATATTTTGTTATATATAGCATGTCATATTCTACTTTTTGCATTTAAATTATCCCCATATCCATAGCATGTTATTTCTTAAGCCTTTATTTATTTATTTTTTTTCAGAACAACTAACAAAGTTTTCTTTTGCAGGTTCTCCGTAGAAAAGAACCCTGGAAATAAAATGCTTGGCTGGAGGGAATTCAGCCAAGGGAAGGTACTTGTTTATCACTAGAGCTTACATAAAATGGCAAATTTAAAGTGTAATATGTGCTTTTAAACTAAGTGAGGAAATTTGTGTATCACTGTTAGGCAGGGCCTTATGTTTGGGCAACATATAAGGAAGTCTATGAGGAAGTGCTCCATATTGGCTCAGCTTTAAGGCAGCTAGATGTGGCACCTGTAAGAGCTCTGATTTTTTCCAGTACTGCTATATAGTTCTCTAGAAATTGAAGAACTACCTTTTGTGAACTCACTTATCTCTGATAACGGTTGTGTGATTCTAACAAGCAATAGGGTGCACGAATTGGAATTTATGGAGCAAACTGCCCACAATGGGCTGTGGCAATGGAGGTCACTCTTTACTTTCACTATTTGTAACATATTTTCATGCATTTGTATCTAAATTAAAATGAATTCACTGTAGAGTTTCCGTGCTTTCACCTATCAATAAGATAACCCGTCTTTCCTTATAAATTTACTAACTTAAAAAGTTAATGCAGGCTTGCAATGGGTACAGCTTAATTTGTGTGCCTCTCTATGATACACTAGGTTAGTTGAACATACTTTTAGCATAAGAGATTTTACTTTAACTAAGCATTTCTTGCTAAGTTCTTATACTGCTCACTGAAATCTTTCAGAAAGCTGTTTGCATGACTTTCTTTCAATGCTATTTTGAACAGGAGCAGGTGCCATTGATTACATAATCGAGCATGCGGAGATTGATGTCGTCTTCGTGCAAGATAAAAAAGTTAAACATGTGAGACTTGATTAAAGTAGGATCGATCTCATTTTAAGATTTATTAAGCTGGGTTATGCGATAGATTCTTACTGTTAGAGTACCAGTGTAGAAGTAAGACTTCTTTTGCACACTTTGCAGATTCTTTCATCAGACTGCAAGGCAGCAAGGCAACTGAAATGTAAGAATTATGGACATCACCTGCTTATTTGGTGGTTTGCTCTTGGCTTTAATATTTGACGACTGATACTTTTTGGCTTTCGAATTATCACAGCCATTATTTCATTCACCATTATACCTGAGGAACAGATTGATGTTGCTGCTGTCATTGGAATAAAAGCATATTCATGGAATGATTTTATTCTATTGGTCAGTCGATGGATTCTTTCTCTTTCCAAGAAGAATAACTTTCTTTACTTTCACATCAGAAAGAACAAAACATTTTAGGGGATTTACATACATACCACACAATTCTTATGAATCTATATATCTAATACCTAAACTTCAATTTATACTCGTATATATACATATATACATACATACATACATATATAATATAAATAGTTTTTATTACATTTCTATGGTTCTAATATTATTTTTATTTTTTTTACAGGGAAAGAAAAATCCCTCAGAACCTGTTCCTCCTCAGCCCCTTGACATATGCACCATAATGTACACCAGTGGAACTTGTGGTAAACCAAAAGGGGTTGTTTTAACACATGAAACACATGCAACATTTGTAAAGGTGTTGAACTTTTTTTGGATCAATTTGAAGATAAGGTTAATTACTTAATTACTTCAGTGATATTCTGCACTAGTATTAACTATTCATTTATTTCTGAACTTTTACTTGAATGACTGAGATATTTGCTTGCCCTTTTTCTTTTAGATGTCAGCCGATGATGTTTTCTTCTCCTTCCTTCCCCTGGCACATATCCTTGATCGCATGATTGAAGAATATTTTTTCCATTGGGGTGCTTCTGTTGGGTACTATCAAGGGGTACAAGCTAAATTTTTGAGAGCATACTTTTTTAGTTCCATGGTTTTTTTTTTTTGTTTTTTTTCTTTTCACTCCAAAAAATCCTTGCTGTTTTTGCTAGAATATTGAAGCTTTAAGGGATGACCTCATGGAACTGAAGCCGACGTTCTTCGCCGGTGTCCCTAAAGTGTTTGAAAGAATTTATGAAGGCAGGATTTTATGCTTCTCAAGTTACCTCGGCTTAGTTACAACTGATCACTTTATTATTTTTCTGCTTTCTAAAGTATTTAGTGCACATTTGTAATATGATAGGCATATTAAAGGCAGTGGCAGAGCTAAGGCCACTAAGAAGATTGATTTTTAACCTTCTGTACAAGCAGTAAGCTGGTCTATCTTTCTACCAGTACTAGAAAATATTGAATTTTTATTAATTCTTTTTGTTTGTTATTGCATTCCAGTAAATTACGCTGGATGAGATTGGGATACTCACACAAAACTGCCTCTCCATTAGCAGATTTCTTAGCATTTGGCAAGGTTATACTGCCATTCTTCACTCTTTTGGTCTAAATCTTTGGAAACATCTTAAATAGCATTGTTATTTTTCTGATATCATAGATCCAATGACATTTCTTTACTGATTCGATGATGAATCAGTATCACTTGTATTTTTGACAATTATTTGCTATTGATTCAGGTGAAAGCAAGGCTTGGAGGCCGTGTTCGCTTGCTTGTATCTGGAGGTGCACCATTGAGCTCCGAAATTGAAGAGTTCTTGAGAGTGACTAGCTGCGCCTATATGTTGCAAGGCTATGGTAAAACACGATCCTTTTTTCTTTTAGCTTGTAATAAAAATTTTCATGATATAAAGTTATGTGCCACATATATGTATCCACACAAACATGCATACATATATACATGTATATACATACATACATACATATACATAGATACATACATACATAAATACATACACACACATAGATACATACAACACATGCATACATCTATACATATATATACATACCTACACATATATATACATACATATATATGCATAGACACATACATACATGTATGTATGTACGTGTGCGCATATCCCTTTATTGTTTTTCATTTTTTAATAAATAGATTTGTTTATGATATATATAAATCACGAGAAACTAATGTTCCCATTCTCATATTTAATCATTTTGTGTTGTGATATAATGACAAATTATCTCATTTTGTTTATGTTATATATAAATCGCGAGAAACTAATGTTCCCATTCTAACATTTTTCTGACAAGAAATCTGTTTGTCTGTTCGCCCAACACCCAATCATTTTTTTCTTGTTTCATGAGTACAATGATGAAGTTTCCATTGTTCGTGCAAAGTGAAGCCCTCTTCTTCCTTCTGAAACTAAGTCTCTACTTGTCTATAGGAGCCAGATTTAGGTTGTGAACAGCCAAATTCCATCCCACCATTGATGATCCAACTCCTCCTCATCAAACTCTACTGTAAACCATTTTACAGCTAATTAAAAGTCTTGTCGCTAGCCTTCCATAGTCTTTTCATCGCGCTATTTATCACTTGTTACTCAGCTCTCTGCAGAGGTGAGAGGTGAGAGTTTGAAAAAGTGCCTGTAGGGGCTCACAACTTTAAAAAAAAAATATCATTATTACTTAGGCCAAATTTGTAAAAAAATCAAAATCGTTATTTTTATAAAATAATATTTTAAATCATAAATTTTAAAACATCATTATCATTGGGTTAAGTGATAATAGTGAATTTGTTAAAAATAAATATATTTACTATCCAAATAATTATAATTAGTTTTGATAAAATAAATTATGTATATTTTAAATATTTAAAAGTATTAAGAAAAGTGACTTTGTTATTTTTGTAAAATTTAATTTTAAGAGTGTTATATAGTAGTCTAAAATAAGTTTATATATTTTAAAATATATATTTTTAGATAAGTTTACTAAGTAATTAAATATTTATAATTTATTTAAATAAAAATATGTATATTTTAAATATTTACATTTTAGTATTTAAAAACTAACAGTCTTTTTTTAAATGAATATATTCATTATATGTCTAAATTTATTAAAAAAAATGACTAGGATTTTTTAAGATAGTTAATTATAAATATCTAAAATATACATAATTATTTAGTTGAAAAAATTATAAAAATTTACTTAATGAATAAACTTATTTAAAAATACATATTTAAAATATATAAATTTATTTTAGACTACACTGAAATAGTAAATATATTTATTTAAAAAAGCAGCATATTTAATATTATTGTTTGTTTAACCGGTGACAATGATGCTTTCTAAATTTTTATTTAAAAAAAATAAATTTAATAATGAAAAGCTAGTTTTAAAAATTTTGTCTACTTGTTATGAGTATTATTTCTGAAGACTGACTACTTGGAGGGCCCTGGATTATTATTCCCACCATTGATTAAAGGCTCAAAGATTTGTATCTCTTTCATCAATTAAAGGCGCATAGATGGTGCTTTCCTATGGTTGATTAAAGGCTTGAAGATTGCTATCTGAACTATTGATGGAATGGCTATGGATTGTGCTTTCTCTAAACTATTTAATGAGAATTTTGGCATTTTTTTATTTGGAGTGTTTCTTTTGTTGTGCCCTCCGTCCTATAAATTGAGTCCTCAACTACTTTATACCAATTTTTATTATGTTGTTCTACTATTGATTAAAGGCTTAACGATAACTATCTCCATTGTCAGTTGAAAGTACACGGATTGCTATCTCTATAAACAATCCATGTGTTTTCAATCACGGTGGATATAACAATCCTCAAGCCTCGTGTACTTTCAATCAACGATAGAGAATCAACGGTATATATATCAATTTATGTGCCTCTAAGTTGGTCTTCACAATTAATAATCTCACTTAAAGACGAGCTCTGAATTGTATCAAACTCTTTTAATGTACATAATATAATGCCTCCATCTATTGCGAGCAATGAAGTCAATTGAGGCCATACACAGCCTCAATTTTGAGATTGTTATTACTTGGTTAGTATGTTTACAGGATTCTTTGTGCTTAGAATTTTCTTTAGTTGTAGAGCTCCATCGTCAATTAGTTCTTTGATATGATCATATCACCATTGTATGTGTTTCGTCCTTATATAAAACACTAGATTCTTCATAAGATGGAGGATGCTTTGACTATCACTGAATAGAGTGCTACTGGTTTACTTTTGTACTAACTCCTTTAAAAAATTCTTCAATCATATCATCTTTTACCCTATTTTTGAAACTGTCATATACTCAGCTTCAGTCGTAGACAACACAACACTCTTTTGCACCCTTGACACCTAATTTATAGCTATTCCTCCAAGCAAGACATATATCCTGAAGTGCTTTTGAGATCATTTAGATTTCTTCTTAGGTCAACATCTAAGTATCCCCATAAAATTAGTTCATTTTTCTTAAAGCAAAGGGTTATACATAAAATGTATTTCAAATATCTCAGGATTCACTTCATGGCTTCTCAATGCTCATCTATTGGGTTGGACATAAATCTGCTTACTACCACCACTACATAATGTATGGTCTAGTATATAGCATAACATATATTTGATAGCAGCTCCTTCAACTTGATTTTTATCATGCTTGCTCCTACAACTTGTATATCATCAACATAAATCAACAAATATGATATAAGTTTTCTCGAACCTCTTGATGAAGAAGCAATAGTCAATTTGCATCTAATGCAGTTATTTTTGTACATAAAATCTTCAACTTTTATACCACTTGTCACGATGCTTGCTTACAGATAAGCTCTTTTGTAGCTTGCACATCATAGTATTATTTGCCATAATAATAAATTCTTCTAGTTGTTTCATGTAGATCTCTTAATCAAAATCTCAGTAAAGAAATGCAGTGATGATACTTCATCCAGTTGCTCCTGATATAAGTCTTCTATTGTGACGATACTTTAGATCATTCCGACGACATTCATATTTGCTACTAGTGTAAATACCTCTGTGTAGTCAATTTCAGGCAATTGCTGGAATCTCTTGACAATCAATCTGACTTTGTACAATTTTTTTTCTGTCAAGCTCCTCCTTTATTTTATATATTCATTTATTTTGCAAGACTTATCTTTGAGAGGTTAAGCTAATATCTAGGTATTTTTTTTCTTTAAAGAGTTCATCTCTTTTGTCATGACTTGCTCCCTCTAAACTGAATTTCTCATATGCACTGCCTTTAAGTAGTTCTTTGGCTTTTCATTATCAGTCAATAATATGCAATGCAATGAAGAAGAGTACCTCTATTTAAGTTTAGGCTACCTTATTGATTTTTTTAGTGTTGAGTAATTAACTCTAGGGTCTTTTGTGCAGAAGCCTTTGTATCAACACTAGGACTTTATGGGATCGAATCATCAAAGTTCAGTTATTCACGCTTCTCTTTACATTTTATAATATCTTCGTACAACTTCTACTCATTAAATGTTACGTCATTAACTCTTATGACTTTCTTATTTTTATTATCCTAAAACCAATAACCAAATTTTCTGAGTCATAACCAATAATGTAACATTTCCTCGTCTTGGCATCGAGCTTATCTCTTAACTCAAAATCAATATGAACATAAATACACATCCAAAATTTTTTTTGGTGTGATAGTCATACCTCCTTTTTTGTCCACTCTTCTTCGAGGATCTTTAATCCCAAAGGAACAAATGGTTCTCTGTTGATCAGATAAGTTCTAGTGCTAATTACATAAGTCCTAAATATGTTGAGTAATCTTGTGCAGGCTCATACTTCTTGCTTATTCATTTAGTGTCCAGCTCATTTTGTCGGCAACACCATTCTATTTTGGCATTCTGGGAACGTTCTGCAGCATGCAAATCCCATGTTCTAAGTAGTAGGCCCTAAATTCACTATTATTATACTCGTCTTTATTATCCACTTTAGACACTTGAGTTTTAGTCATGTATGATTCTCCACTTCTTAAAAAATAAAAATATGTCAGGTTTTATTTTTCAGAAAATATATCCATACCTTCTATGTGAAGTCATTAATGAATGTAAATTAGTATTGTGAGCCATTAAGAGATTGGACTAGAGCTGGTTCCTAGACATCAAAATGCACTAATTCAAACTTCTTAGATTTGAAAGTTTTTGAATTCTTCATAAAACTAACCATTTTTGTTTGCTGATAATACATTCTTTGCATATTTTTAAGTCAACTGACATTAATTCTGGGACATTTCCCTCTAATGACATTATATTCATTTCTTTTGACTCTATGTGCTTCAAAAATTTGCCACTGACCTCTCAATTAAGAGAGTAGATTAAATATCGGTCAAACTTTTAGATGGTAGATGAAACAGTAGATAAGACCACTACCCAGAGATTTCACCCACATTTTTCTGAGGACTTTAGGTTTAGTTCTAGGTTTTCTATGGGTTCAAGCACTTATAGTTAATTATCCCTCCCAATACTGAGAGAGAACTTTGATTCGTTAGATTCTAAATGAAGATAGTAGCGATGAAGTTTAAAATTTAAGCTGATGAAATTCATTATTTTAACTTAAAGTAGATGATTGGGGGAATGATGACGCGCCCGATCAAGATCCCATGGTTCCATCATCCGGCCGTATTCTAGTAATGAGACATCAACCCACAATGATTTTGTCAATCATGGGTTGTGTCGCCAGGGAACCAGATGTAAAGACTTGTAGATGAGATTTTTGCCTATCAACTATGATTCATATCAAGAGACCCAGAGTATCGGCTGAGTAATATGATGGTGTTATTTGGCGCAAACCACCCTCGAGGACTACGTGAATGCATCATGTGTGGAGCTACCAAATCACACAAACAGAGACACAACTACATTCTTAGATGAGATTATTTGAGTATAATATAAATATTTTGAGATTAAATTTTGTGAGGATTTTTTTAATTTGTCACATCAACAAACATTTGTGGATGGGTGGTTGATTTAGTTTTAAGTTTTAGATATTGAATTTCATTTAATTAAAACTTAGTGATTTATCGATTTTATATTTATATTGATAATTAGTTTAGATTAATTTGATTTGAGCACGGAGTGTAGTTTTTTTAAAATCTCACGGTTATTATTCATCATTGAGCAGAGCCGCTTAATCATTTAGTTTATTATTAGGATCTTGTCGATTTTATTAATTTAATAATAGAAGATCGATTTATATTTATATTTTGAGAATTTTGAATTGAATATAAATATCTTAAATATTTTGATAATGATTTTGATAATTATAATTCAATTATGTTAAGATAATCACTAACATAATATCTTTTTCATGATAAAAACTATAATAACATAAGTTTTGTTAACGTGGAAAAGAATCGACACAACATCTTCGTAAGTTTATTCAAAGATAAGGTATGATTGAACATTATAGTTGAAATTGAAGGTTTTATATTTCTGCAATTCATTCTTTCAAATGATCGAGTGAAAATGATAGTTGTATAATTTACGAAAATTATCATTTGAAGTCATTTAAAATTTAAGACAACATCTTCTTTTTACTATCATTAATGTGGTGGATCTTGGCAAAAAATTTGAAATTAGCATTCTTTAACTATTATTTTTTAGATTCTATCTTTTCAAAATTTGCCTTTACTATTCATTATATAGCTTTTATTTTAGTCCCAAAGCATCTTTCATGTTTATAAATGATTCATTTTCATTTAAATCATGTAGTTATATTTAGTTTTTGGACTCATATAAGGAGGTTTTACTTGTCTTTAGAGTAAAATTCTAAGTCTCTGGTAAGTTCTTTTCAAAATTCATTTTATTTTGTAGATTCTCTTTTATTTATTATCTAGTTGTTATTATGGTCTGTAGAATCTTGCTTAAGTTTTTATTTAAGCTATATTTATATCATTTAAGTTCTTTTCATTTTTTAGTCTAAAATTCTCCCGATTTCGTGATAAAAAGAAATTATTCGATTCTCATCTTAAGATATCGGTCTATATTATAGGTATTTTCTATATCGAAGATAATTTCTTTACTCAAAATTTCGGCATGATGGGATTATATCTAAAATACAAAGCCCTTTCTTTTATTTCTTGATTTGATATTATTTTACATATACAACCACTTAAACTTAAAATGGCTTATCTCTTTATTTCTCTTTATTTATCAAGCATCTAACATTTCGATCTTTCCATTTTAAAGAATCAAAACTTCATCTCAACAAAAAAAATAGTTTTGATAGTAGGAGATAAGCAAGATTTATCTTGCTTAAAAAAGAAAAACAGTCTTAAATCTTATTGAATGTTTTTCTTTGCTCTTTTTTTTTTACCTTGCTAGAACTCGTGAGGAAATGGGTTGAGATTTCACTGAAGAAAGAGAATTGGAAGGGGTGTTGGGTTTCTAAATTAAAGAGCATCGGAGAAGAGATGTCTTTAAAGAGTAAGGTAGAGCGGATCTCAAACGGGGGGAAGGTGGTGGCCTACTTGAGTTACCGGAAGAGAGGAATGAGAAAGAAAGATAGGAGGGACTCTTGTGAGAGAGGAGGCCTACATCTGAGACGGTGAGAGGGACATTAGGATGGGATCTTTGGCTGAATGATTTGGAGGTTTAGCGAGAGATGGATAGCCGTTATTTTGGAGCGAGAGGTGAATGAGAAATGTGAAGTGTCCGTTAACGAAGGTGATGATTGGGTAGGTCTTTTAGTGTTGTTTATTTTATTCATTTTTTATTTAAAATTAATCCCTGAATTGATTTCATTTTTAAGAAAGTGATATGAATATTTGTTATTTAGGTAGGATGGAAGAGGAAACTCAAAGTTGAATAGATATGTTATAATAGCTTGATATGATATTTATATATGAAAGCATTGAGTAGAAAGACAAAAAAAAAATTTTCTTTTTTTTCTTATTTTTAATTAGACAAAATTTGATTTTATTTATTTTTCTTTTCTTTTTTTTAAAAAAACTTGAATAGAGTAATATATATAATTTTAATAGTGATATTTAATTTAAATGAATCAAATTAGATTAGATGAAATGAAATTAAATTAGATTAAGTTATATAATATATATATATATATATATATGTTGGGAAGTGGATTGAAGATGAGATAAAATATTTTTTGAGATTCAAATTTATGACATTTTATAAGAATATGTCTATATGTATATATATAATTATCATGATATGATATTAACTAATGGCAATGGTAATAGATATAATTTCTTTTAAGAGATTATGTGTTTAATTTATATAAATTTGATTTTTTTTATTTTCATTAATTTGCTTTATATATATATATCTCTCCCTCTTTTTTTTTTTTTTACGATTCGAGTGATTTAATTTAATAATTTTTTTTTTATTATATATATATATATATATATATATATATATATATATATATATATATATAATTAACAAAAAAAATCAAATTTATATAAATTAAACACATAATCTCTTAAATATAAATTATATCTATTACCATTGTACATTAATTTTAACATCATATAATTAATAATTATATTTATACATATATACATATTCTTATAAAATTGTCATTTATTTGAATCTCTTTAAACCAATATTTTATCTCATCTATGACATTACTTCCTATATATATATATATATATATATAACTTGATCAAATTTAATATCATTTCATCTTATTCTAATCTGATTCATTTTAAATTAAATATCACCATTAAAATTATATATACTACTCTATTTAAGTTTAAAAAAGAAGAAGAAAAGAAAATAGTAAAATCAAATTTTATTGCCTGCCCATTAAAAAAAAGAAATAAAATAAAATTTTTTTTTTCATCTTTTCTACTCAATGCTTTCATATACATAAATAACATCATATCAAATAACAGCTTTGAGTTTCCTTTTCTCAATGCTGCCATCTCCCCAAATAACAAATAGCCAACCTCCATGTCATCCTACCCCATACCACACCACGTGAAATCAATTCAGAGATTGATTTTAAATAAAAAATTGAATAAAATAAATGACACTAAAAGACCTATCCAATCCTCACCTTCGGTAAAGGATACTTCACATTTCTAATTCCCAATTCCTCTTTCGCTCAAAAAAAAAAATTTCAATCTGCTTCTGCCAAAATCTCCAAACCATCGATTCCAAGACAAAGATCCGCCTGACGCCTCTCACCATTTTCACAAGACGCGGACGGCCTCCCACTTCTCACAAAGTCGAAAGTCCCTCCAACCCATCTTTCTTTTTCGTTCCTCTCTTCCGGTGACTCAAGCAGGCCACCACCTTCCCCCCATTTGAGATTCGTCTCCTCAGACTTGCCGCTTCACGCTTTGCCTCAAACCAATGGATCTCTACTTATCCCAAGACTGCCTTACCTTCTGAGAAACCTAGTACCTTCCAATGAATTTCCTTCTTCAAGTGAAATTCAAACCCATTTCTCAACCGAAGTCCAAGGTAAAAAAAAAAGGGGAAAGAAAAATATCCACATTCAATAGGATTTAGGATTGCTTTTTTTTAAGCAAGATAAACCTTGCTTATCTCCTACCATCAAAAGGCTATTTTTTAAGTTATGAAGTTTTAGATTTCTTTTTATAATCTGAAAGATCGAAATGTTAGATGTTTGATAAAAGAGAATGAGAGGACCTAGATTTTTAAGTTTAATGAGAGTTAATAGTGATTGGTTTTGTATGTGTAAAATAATATCAAATGAAGAAACAAAAGATAGGAGGCTGTTATGTTTTGTTTATGTAAGATCCCATGCCAGAGTTAAAGACACTGTTATGCTCAAGAAATTAATGGGTAGAAGACTGCCGTGTGTAAGACCTAACCGCTATAAATAAAGGCGATGGAAAGATCGAATAGCCCTCGGCGCATCATGAGGACGATACTGTCAATTAATAAATGAACTAAAAGAACTTAAATATGATCTAAACATATTTAAAAAAACTTAAGCTCTATAAACCAAAAAAAAGATCATAATAACTAGAGTAAAGAATAAACAAAAAGAGGATTTGCAAAATAAAATGAATTTTGAAAAAGAACTTAGCTATAAAAGATAAACGAACCTCTTGCACGACTCAAACACTAAATATAATCAAATAAATTTGAATGAAAATGAATCAATACATTTATAGATGCTAAAAGATGCTTTCATGGAGGTTAAAATAAAATGTTTATATAAAGATGAATTTTGACCTAAAGCGAAATTTTGAAAGAGCATTTTACTAGGAATCTAAAATAAAATCGAGTTAAAAGTAATACATTAATTTCAAATCTTTTATATCACCGGATCTGCACCATATTAATGCTAGCAGACAGAAGGCGTTGACTTAAATTCTAAATAGACTTTAAATGTATTAATTTTGCATAAATTATGGAGCCAAATATCATTGAATTCAAGTGCTTCAGAATTTGCGCGATCATTTGAAAGAAATGAATTCTTGTATGAAATATAAAACAACCTTCAATTTAATTTGATATTTCTAAAATTCGTATAAGTGTTCTAAATCACCCATGATAGAACCAATTATCTTAATGCATGAACTTAGTTCGAGGATCGCTGAAGTTTATTTCTTTGGGTCCCATGATGGTCAAAACCTAATGATGTTATTATAACTTTCTCTTAAGAAAATCTGTAAGAAGTTAATTCCCATATGATAGTAAATTGATTATCTCCCAATTACGATGAGTTGATTGAGATATCAATCTAGTCATCATTATCAAAATATCAAGATATTTATATTCAATAATATAATTCAAAATTCTCAAAATATAGATATAGATCGATCCTCTATTAAATTAATAGAGGCATGGATCTGGAAAAAATAAAATTAAGAAACTTATCTAGATGATGCATTGAATGAAGATTTCAACCGGAGGATATTTACTATCAAAATACATTTGCGGCTTAAATCGATTAATCTAAATTATCAATATAAATATAAAATTAGACAAATCACTAAGTTCTAATTAGTTAAATGAAATCCAATATCTAAAACTTAAAGCTAAAATCTAATCCACCCATCTGCAACTGTTTGTCAGAGGTGACAAATTAAGAAAATCTTAACTCACAAAAAAGCTAATGTCAAGTCAAGTGTACATTTATATTCATACTCAAATAATCTCATGTTAAGAAGGCATGTCCTGGTCCACGGATTTGCTGAAGGCTTCACACATAATACGACATAAAGTTCTTTCGGTGATTTGAAATGACATCATCATATATACTACGACGTATCTCGATGCTCCCAATGGCTCTTTCTCTTGAGATGTGAATCATAGGCACTGATAGGGCAAAATCCTATGCATAAGGACTTAAACTTATCTTGGACAACACCATCCCAAGTCTATAAGATTCTCTTGACGACAAACATGATTGCCGAAGATCCTTTGTAGTCATTACCTTCTATATCTAAGTAGACTAGAAGAACGCGGTGATGTAACCAAGATCTTGACGGCATCATCATTTCTAACCATCCGCTTTAAGTTAATATAATGGATTTCATAAGCTTAAATTTTAAACTCCAAATCTACTATACATATGCATTTAGCAATCTAACGACTTAATCGAAAGTTCTCTCAACATTGGAAGGGATAATTAACTATGCTTGTGCCCATAGGAAACCTAGAACCAGATCTAAAAGTCCTCAAAAAAATGAGAGTGAAATCTCTGGGTAGTGTCTTATCTCCTATTCCATCTGCCTTCTGAAAGTTTGACCGACATTTAATATACTCTTTTAATTGAGAGGCCGGTGGTGAATTTTCGGAGCCCACACACTCATATGACCAAATCTTTTATGGCATAGCTCAAAGTTGCCATCATCTATAGTTGTCACCAATTGCTTGCCTTTTGAGGTCATGTACAATGTTCTTACCTTTTTGCCTCTTGCCATAATTATTACTCCCTTTGGCACATTCTAAGATCCACCACTAAATGTTATAGTGTATTTACAATTATTGAGCTTACTCATCGAGATCAGCTTTCTTTTAAGGAATTAAATATGTTTTACCTCCTATAAGATCCATTTTATCTCATTTTGGGTTTTGATATACATTTCTTCTTTCCTTGCAATCTCTAGCAACTCATTATTCGCTAAATAAAATTTGCTGAATTTTTCAACAACATAATTTCGTAATAACTCATGGCAAGGAATGCAATGAAACGATTCACCTGAGTCAAGACTTTAGGACTCAATAGGACTCTCGACACAACATATTAATGCTTTAGAGTCGTTTTCAATTACCAAGTTTGTAGAGTCATCATCTTATTGCTAATTCTTCTTTTTTTAGATGCCTTGTACATATTTGAGAAGTATCATTTCTTTTGGTAATTCTAGCAGAGAATATCCTTATAATTTTTGGATATGTTTCTAGGCTTCAATCTTCCATGGTTCTAATTTTAATTTTAGCTTTGACTACTATCTCTACTTTCTACATTTAAGGTAGGCACAAATTTGTCTTTTGTAAATGTTCTCACTCATAATCAAGTCCTGAACATCATTCAAAGCTTGGTGCTTCCTGATGATCTACTAACTGCGGTCATTGTCACAGACCAATGCTTTGGCAGAGATGATAACAAGACCAGTGCCTTGATCTTATCATCAAATGTGATATTTACAACAATCAAATGAATTGTAATCACGTTAAACCCATTAATATGATCTGCAATTGATGCACTTTCTCCCATCTTTAAATTAAATAGATGATACATCTAAAATATCTTATTTGATGTTGATGACTTCTCATATGTCCGTGAGCATTTATCCGGTCAATCGCCATCTTCTCCTTGATGATGTTGATGGCAACATTTCTTGCAAACATCAAATGAAAAACTCCAAGTGACCGATCTTAACAAATCTCAATCTTCGTAATTCATTGTTTCATGCTTTCATCTGACAATAGGTTTGTAGAGTTTCTTATAGTAAAGATAATCTTCTATCTAACATCTTCCAAAAATAAAATCTTTGCCATCAAACTTTTTGATTTTGACCTTCTCTTTGTTAGTCATTTCTACTGTTCTTTTTGGTTTTGTTTGATACCAATTATTGAAGAAAGAGAAGGAGAAGATAAATAAAAAGAAAAGTGTGTGTGTGTGAGAGTGAAGCTTTAAACCAAGCAATCACACACAATAGGACAAAATAAATTTTACATGGTTCAACAATTTGCTTATGTCCACGACCTCACTACAATTTCACTATTTTTTCTTTTTCTTACAAGAAGTTTAGAAGTACTTAAAATTAGTACAAAGTATGCCCCCTTTGAGGGCAGGATTGCTATCTCTATCATCGATTAAAAGCATATGGATTATGCTTTCTCCTAAACTATTTGGTGAGCATTTTTTTAATTTTGAGTGTTTTTTCTGACTTCTCCCTGAATTGAGCACTAGATAAGTAATTAACAAAGATAATATTCAAGCTATACTCTAAAATTATCGTGCTTGATTATCTCATTTAGCTTATGATGTCTCTTTTTTGATGAATATAAACTAGTTCGTGCATCATAGTCCTCTCCAAACATAGACATTACTATATTTAGACCCATCTCAGGCAAAAACATGATGAGAGATGATATATATTAATTCATGGAAAAGTTTTCATAGATATGTTGTGTAGTTTATTTTTATGTTGTATCACCCTCTATTTGTGGGCTGTATGCATATTGTTGACCTTCATGCATGCTCCAATCAAGTCGAGCTCACTTCAGTACAACAACACGCAAATCGATAATCGCCAAATAAATGACTCGATCGAACGGACTTCATCATGTTTAACGCCGAAATTGATTAGAATATATATATATACACATTCGACCACCGTCGAAGAAAATCACGACACGCTATATATTTGAAGTTGGGAGGCTACGGCCCAAACAACCCCATTTATGAAATTGATCATGTGCCAAAACCTATCAAATGAGACCGTCGCGTTCATTTGGACGATGAGTGAATGTCAAGCGTCGAAGAACGCATAATTTTGAACTAAAATTATTCGACGCCGAGAAACCAAACGGTCCCATCTAAACGATCGGCCTGTAACATCAGAATAACCTATATATATTATCCATGTGATAATGTCGGCGCAAAAATCTTGATTAGGGCTAAATTTTACTTAAATAGAAAATTCCTATAAAAACCCCTCTTATTACCTAACCCTAATCTCCACTACCCACAGCCCTAAAAATCCCACAGTCAGCCCTAATCCAGCTCCCAAGCTCCTCTCCTGTCTCTCGCGCGCGAGTAGCTTCGGTGCTCGTCCTCGCTGCCGCTCGCACATTCGCACGACCCACAGCGAACGAAGCTTCGTTCGTCCCGCCTCCTGTGCGACCCGCAAACCGCTACCAAGCCGGCCATCTGGCTCGCTTCCCATGCGAACGGAGGCCGAATTGACCCGCGCAGAGTCCCCATGCACGTCCGTCTCGGGTGCGTCCCTGGACCCTCGCCCGCGCTCATGCACCCACACGTCCGTGCGCACCCCGTGGGGCGCACCAGCGCCGCGCAACCATTTGTCCTCCCCGACAAGCCGCATGACCGAAGTCCCCTGTCCGTCCGCTCCTTTCCTACAGGTATAAAATGCTCGAGCGTGGTTGTCCCTGAAACCCAGTATGCGATGCGGCGACAATTGAAACCCATACAAGCTCTTTGTAACACAACGGAAGAAACTGGTAGGCGACACTCATGCCGGTAAACCGTACATGCCAGAGTGGAGGGGAAAGAGCATCGAGCGTGCTTGTGGGTATATAAGATCTGCACTTTCTTGGCGTGATGGAAAAATCGTATTTTATGCAGATTTTGAGCCCATACATTTCTGTGGTGGGAAGACATTCGTGATTTACATCACCCATACATGTCTTTCTTGACATGAAAGATACTCAGAGAGCCTATATGGGGACGATATCAGGATCCTACCAAAATACTGCCAAATTTTTACACCGACAAGAGACCTAAGCAGCCTGATATAAAGTCAACCTCCAAGCTAAAATCAATGTTAAACTGATTTGCAGTATAGATTCGCACTTTTCTATTTGCAGAAACTGTTACATGAGAGAGACCATACGCCTTTCTTTGACTCATGGACTTTGGTGTTTACACCACCCATACATCTTTTCTACACGCTACCAGTTGTAACATCATATACGACAACGGAGGGTCAAATACTTATCAAAATTTTATCTAAAATCTTTTAATGAAACTCAAAAAAAGTAATATTATCCAAATCCTATAAACTCAAATCAATATTGAATTAAATAATGTGAGCCATAATTACGCTGCTTAAAACTTAATTCGAGGATGTCACGATTCTGCTGGTTAGACCGATCCCGATTAACAAAATTTAAAATCCAATAATAATATTATAATTTTAACTTAGTAAAATCCAATAAGAAAATATCTTGGTAATTATTATATGACTAGATATCTTCTTATTAAATTAATAGGAGGATCCGGAATAGTAAAATACATCCACTCAGATGACGTGTTGAAAGAAGATTTCAACCGGAGGGGATACTTTCATGAAAATGTGATTGTAATTTTAAATCAAATTAATATAAATTAAATATCAATCCAAATGAAAAATCAAATGAATTATTAAGCTCAAAATGACTAAATGAAAATCATTAACCTAAAAACTAAAAGCAAAAATTCATCCACCTTCCGCATTGTTTGTGAGGTGAATTAAGAAAACTCTAACTCACAAAGCGAGTCAAAGTTAAATCGTTCTACTGCTTACTCAATCAATCTCTACGCGATGTGACCCATGTCATTATACGCTTTACCAAGAATTCACATATGACGATACGACTGAGTCCTCGACCGTATCGAATGATATTATATTACGGTCACAATGAGCAGATGCTTGTAATTGTCTTTGAGTTGTGAACCATATGCACTTGATGAGAAAAGCCCTGTTAGCTAAGGTGGACTTAAACACGCTTCTTAGACAAACATCACCCCAAGTCAGAAAGTTTTCCTTAGATGAACCCACGACAAGACCCTTCAGGTTGAGTCATATCTCGACTAAGTACTAGAGAATTTAGTCGGGATACCATGAGAACTTGAGACGTCATTATTCCCCCAACCATCCGCTTTAAGTTAAAATGATGAATTTCATAAATTCTAAATTTTAAAACTCCTTATGCTGCTACTATACGCTACGCATTGATCTAATGATGTCTCGAAAGCTCTCGGCATTGAGAGAGACTAAGGTAGGAAACCGGAACAAGATCTAAAATCCTCACAAAATGAGGCAAATTTGTGGGTAGTATTATCTACTATTCCATTAAAATTTGACTGGCATTATTAATCACTCTTCATCGAGAGGTCGGTGGCGAATTTTCGAAGCCCACACATATCTCATGAGTAGTCCAGATTTCAAGGCATGAATCAAGATTAAGGACATATGACAGGAGTGAGGGAGATATAGTAGAGAGAAGAGCAGTGATAAGGT
This sequence comes from Cymbidium sinense, assembly GCA_021442155.1. Lineage (NCBI taxonomy): Eukaryota > Viridiplantae > Streptophyta > Magnoliopsida > Asparagales > Orchidaceae > Cymbidium > Cymbidium sinense. The sequence goes on from CM038227.1 coordinate 97,492,771, forward strand.
TTTGATCAAGTAGTTGTCCTGATTTGTAATCTGGGTTGATAGAGATCACACATTCTTTAGATTGAGGGAGATAGAAGTAGGAAGAGCTATTAGGCTCTGATACCATGTTAAAATACAGCACCTGAAAATTATAGATGCTACGGACAATAAATAATGCACAAAGGCAATAGAGTGGTGATGGTATATTAATAGGATGTTTTCTAATACAACTCAGTGTGATTTTTAGAGTGTGTATTTATACTATATGTTGGAAACAGAAACTGTACTGACAAAACAGAAATTGTTTAGGCGCTACAGAAGCTTGTAGTGGACTGTTCAAGTTGCACATGGGGAGTGTGATGAGAGCTGCGTGTTGCTATTACACTCCACTTAGTCTCTTGTATTCTCATCTTGGTCATGTTTCTTTTGCCTTCTTCATGTGCAAGGTAATTTTGTTGCATATTTTCATCACTTTGCCGCATCTCCACCTATACTTATTATATACTGAAATTTTGATTGGGTTAGTGATCATAGCAATTAGAAATCCATCACTAGATTTTGTTTCTTCTTGAGAATCTCTTTACTTTTTTGGCAGAGTAAAAAAGCAAAGGTTGTGCTCATTCCAATACCTTAGCTAATACCTTGTCCTTGTAATTACAATGAAGTTACTTAGGCTTCAATGGTTACTCACTAATACGAGTAGTGATCATCATAGACTCTATACTATTCATTTTGGCAAGCATAATGCATTTGCAATTGCTCGAAATGATGCTCATCATGAGCAAATTAAGCATATTGAGATTGATTGTCATATCATTTGTGGAGAGCTCGCCTTTTCAATTGTTCAACTTTAGTTCATTACTTCTCGAGAGGAACTAGCAAATATTTTCGTGAAATCCCAGAGGATGATTTCTAGAGTAGTATGCCACACTCAAGCCAACATTGTCTATCTTCTTGAATTTGCGGGGAGTATTATCATGTAATATCACCACATGTATGACCATATGCAGTAAGACTCTCACTATTCATATAAAACACAAAAGAATGAAGATCCAAATCTCTTATATTCTCTCATCCGTATCACAGTAAAGATAGCAGAGTTAATTCTTCATGAATTGCAGGACTTACCGAAACCAGCGGTCCGACTACCATCGGATACCCTGATGATCTCTCCCTGATTGGAGCCGTTGGTGTGCCCATTACATTCACAGATTTGCGCCTCGAAGAAGTTCCTGAGATGGGCTATAACCCATTGGGTCAGCCTTCAAGAGGCGAAGTTTGTGTTAGGGGAAAAACACTCTTCTCTGGATACTACAAGGACCCTGAGTTAACAAAACAAGCAATCATAGATGGCTGGTTTCATACAGGTAGTACAATGAATTGCTAATAAGGCACTCTTAGTATTATGAAATTATTGCATTTTCTTGTTTCCTTTCTTCAGGCGACATCGGCGAGATAACTCCTGAAGGTATACTGATAATAATTGACCGAAAGAAGAATATTTTCAAGCTTTCACAGGGAGAATATGTTGCAGCTGAATACTTGGAAAAAGTGTATACTGCCACTCCTATCATAGAAGATGTATGCTTTCTTCTTTTGCATCATAAATACAAAGATTTTTAGCAGGTTTTGCTGCTAAAATTTAGCACTGATAATAAATTCTTTTCTCAGATTTGGGTATACGGTAACAGCTACAGATCGAGGTTGGTGGCAGTGGTCACCCCACATGAAGATAATACTAAGAAATGGGCATTGTTAAATGGCCACAAGGGTTCCTTCAATGAACTATGTGCACTGAAGGAACTTAATTACTATATCCTGCAAGAACTGAAGATAGCTGCTGGAAGAAATAAGGTAAGATGTTCCCGGAATACTTTTTTTTAATTATATATTAATGTTTGTGACATCTCTTGTGACTATAGGTAAGGTTCATTTTTAAAGTTTGTTACATTGTGTTGCCTAATTTTTACTGAGAAAGGAAGTGCGTTATGCAGAATTAGTCTCAGTTTCACATTCATCGTGAGGTTACAACAGGGGTTAGAATGGGGGACAAAGCCTTTGAAAGATATTTAAGATTTGCAGATTATTTCATTTTATTTTTTTGGCCTACACTAATTTTTTTTTTCTCTATAAATAAGGGAAGGGATGGGGAAGTTATGCTTTAAAAGAGAAATTAGAATTATAAAATCTACATTGGTAACAATAGAATATAGCCATCAGTTTGATGCATTTGTATAAAATTCTTTGTGCTTTATGCATTGATTTTCTTTTCGATTTCCATTTCTTTTCATTTTCTATTTTCGAATATACTTCGCTTATTGCTCAACAAAATGAAATATGTATGGATTGTCATTTTCTGAACAGCTGAGAGGATTCGAGTATATCAGTGGTATTGTAGTGGATCCTCAACCTTTTGACATCGAAAGAGATCTTGTCACTGCTACATTGAAGAAAAAGAGATCTCAAATGCTGAAACACTACCAGGTAAAGCACAGATATTACCCAGAAGATTGTTTCATTGCTTCTTCTTTCTCATATTATATTGTTCCCACCAATGTCTGATTCCTTATCGCTGTGCATATACACAGGTTGAGATCGAACGGGTCTATAAAAACATGGAAGAAGGCAATAAATAAGGTTCAAGCTGTCTTCGTAAGATAGAAAGGTTCTAAGTTTGTTTTTTTAAAAAATGTGTTTTAGTTTCATATGTAAGATAAAATAAGCAGCTTTCAAATGTTTTACAAACTAAAGAATAATTCTGTATTTACTGAACTAGAAACCACTTTGCTTGACTGATCTAAAAAATAAATTTACTATTTTTATTTTCTGTAGCTCTGTGGAAACAAGAATCTTGCTTTCTTCTTTGGTTCTGAGGCCTTCTGCTTACCATTGTTCACAAATTACTTCCGTATAAGCAATCCTTTCTTCCTGACTGAATGATTTGATTACCATGAAAATTTATAAAATTATGGCAACATTTCTTGGGATGTTATGATGTACGGGAGTGTAAAAGAATTACCAATTAAGTATGGAAGAATTTGCAAAAGCAAGATGGATGGATAGAGAGATTTCCTGAATCTCAAAGAGCACTCTTTGAGAAGTCGCATTGGAAAAGATTACATTAGTCTCAGCAGATGGAAGCAAATTAACATGTACAAACAGTCTGAATACCCAAGATGGCCTATTTCAAGAACATAACCATTACGAAGGGATAATTCTACAAGAAAGTTTCTCACTTGTGGAAAATTTTAAGTTTTACAACAAATGCCTTCTATTTGACATTAGTGTGGGATCTGAATTTTCGTATCTGGCCGCTTGTGAGATAGTTTTGAATGTTGCATGTCAAGTTCTCCTAGGACAGATTAGTTTTGTGGATAATGTACTACCTAGAGATTTTGTCCTCATTTTGTATAGATTTCAAATTTGGCTTCAAGTTCTCCATAAGCACTAACACATATGGTTAATTATCTCTCATAGTGATAAGAGAAAATTTTGAATTAAGATTAGTCGTTAGATCGATAATTGCTTAACATAAAGTAGTAGCAACTTAGGTCTTGAGATTTAGAAGTTCACGCATTCTTAATTTAAAGCGGATGGTAGAGTGAATAATGAAAAATTCAATTAATAATTCATGGTTTTGTTGTTTGAGGTTGTCAAGGTGGTTTGTCCTCTTAATCAGAGGAGATAGTCCATCAAACTAATTGAAAAATCCTTGTCAATAGTTCATTCAAAGGATTCTTATTGGCTTAGAATGGATGTTTATCTAATGAGATAATTTTAAGTTGACTTTAACTAATAGTGAGCTTTTTTTTTCTATTAAATGTATCCTATGATTCACATCTCAAAGATGAAGTTATTAGCAAACTTGCGAGCTACAATAGTGATCATAATTTAATGATATCATTTTATAACAAACTACCTACAAAGGGTTATGGTTGTAATCGCTCTTTTTTGTAATATAATTTCATGGAAAAATCACATGATAGAAGATATGTATCACATCTTTATTGGCATAAGATTATTTAAGATTATATGCTTGATCTAACATTGATTCTATTATGAGCTAGAGTTTTCTCAAAATTATCACTCTTAACAAACTATTGAGAGAGGTGGATGATTTTTTTCTTTAAGTTTTGGGTAGTTAATTTCACCAGATAAATTGTACATTTTATAATTTTTAATATTTTATTGAGTTTTGAGTTCAACGTGATTACATTAAATTTTAGGTATTTTGATGATAATATCATCTATAGTTGAAATCTTTAATCAATGTGACCATTATCAGGTTTTTTTATTGATTGAATTTAATTATTCAAACTTTATCAACTCTATTTATGTGCTAACAGAAGATTAGATTAATAAAATATTTATTTATATTTTATTTGAACCTAATAAAATATTCATCATCTTATAAATCTTATCAACTCTATCTTTATGCATAGAGGATCAAGTATATAGGATGAGCATGTTACTATTCTTCTTTAATGAAATATAACTTTGAGTTTAAAAGAGTTTAGATTCTCAAAATAGCCGAATTTTATTTTATTTTATTTTATCGGTGTCACATTACTTAAGGTGATTAAGTTTGAATCTATTTTATCCTTCGCACGTGCAGTATTTTCATGCAGTGTGTGTAAACATTTAGACTCAGTTGTCGAAGCATGTATTAGCCCTAAATTTCATGAGTTTGAATAATCAATACTATTGAATTGCTTGTCATAATTCATTGGGCTTTTTGATGGAACTTAGCAAATTCAATCAAATTGTTAATACCACCATTATTTCTGATAAGGTTTCATTAAGCTTTTAAGCTTAGATTTAGCCTTGAAGAGACTTCATCATACCACAAAGAAATCCTATTGTTCATTGGGAGTATTCTATTCATGCACAAGAGTACATTGGTCATTCATTTATTGCAGCTCATGACATGCAATAAATTAGACCATTTTATTTGAAAATCACTTATGTGTGAATGTATAATTTTTTGAATTACAAGGACCCAATGTGGTGTAATTTTCATTTGCTTTTAAGATGCCCTTATTTTTGTCTTCATACATTTATTTGATATGAACTATGACTCAGACTTTTGATTCATTGAAGCGTTAGAAAGTTTTGTAGAGTTTTTTTTTTTTAGTTGTGAAATCCAAAGACATGTGAATAATAAAACCCAAAATTTTACGCGGAAAACCAAAAGAGGAAAAAGAAAAGCTTCCACTATGTATATTTTAAGAGTACAAAATCACCGGATTACAGAAGATATGAGGGACACATACAGTATGACGATGATTTTCGGCGAACAATGAAGTTTGACAAGTAAAAGTTGATACGAAAGTTGACAACAAAGTTGACTGGCGAATGTGGAGCGATGGTGCGGGCGCCGATGTGGCCATGGCTGTGACGACGCCGAGTGGAGACGATTGTGCTGAGGATCTTTAGAGCTCTCTCCTCTCTCTTCCCCTCATATGAGGAATGATATTTATAGATTGGAGTGGCGTCAGAATACATGCAAACCAACCACTCCTCTCCATCGGACGGTTCATGATGATTCCCTTGATCATATGATGTGCATTTTGAAAGCTCAATGAAGTAAAATTATAAAGATCTTTGGCTTGTTGGAACCGGCCGGAGACGCTCGATTTGACTAAACACTTCATATTTGAGTTTAGAGATATCCCAATTCCCAAAGTTTTGAAGAATTTTTGATTAACAATCAAGATTTTTTAACATCAAGATATAAAGTAAATATATACATCACCAAAAAATATGTCAAATTTAGCAAATTCATCCATGAAATTTGTTCATTAACCGCATTTTGAAGATCTTCATACAGATATTATTTACGACGAAATGCGTGTAGGTATGTGTAGCGCGAGATTTAAATTACCTGATCCGCGTATGAGGATTTCATGGCGCCCGCTGGACGCCATGCTTGACGCTGATGCCGCTGCTGGCGGCGATAGCGCCGTGGCGCCCATGGCGTACGTGGCCGCAGTCATGGCAAGGGGCATGGTCAATGGACGCGTATGGTGAACGGGATCGCTGTCGCATGGCTGACGCGCTGGTCGCTGGCGGAGATCTGGACGCTGAACGGGAGGGTCGCAGCGGCCACTGCCGTCGGGCTGAGCTTATGCCCGTAGACCTGGCCGGCTGGCGTCGCGCAATACCGCAGGGGAGAGAGCGGTGAGCATACACCCGTGGCTGCGCGATCGGCTGGCTGGATCGCGTTCGGCCGCGGATCGCGGCGAAATGGGACTGGCGCTGCTGGACCGCGGCTACCGTGGACCGGCTGGCAGATGGCGTCTCGACAGGCTGGCGATGGAGGCGATGCGTGGATCCAGGACTGCTAGCGGCGCGCTGGGCGCCCGGCGATATGCACGAATGACGCTTTTGAGTAATTTTTCTTTTCCCTAGAAGGTCTATAAAACCCCTAGGCCAAGGGAGAAGGCACATTTTTCAACACTTTAGTTCTTCTTCTTCTTGAGGAGGTTAGTTGAGGGCGATACAGAAGGAAGGAGGCTCCGCTCGAAAGAGGTGTCAACCGACCTCGCCCGACTGACGCTGAGGTGATCAAGTCATACTGCAGCGGCTCCGCTTTTCCCTCAAAAGAGGTGTCAACCGACTGCCTGACCGACCGGGTTTGAGGCGTCAAGACCAGCGGAGAAATTGATTTCAGCTTCGATGGAAGGTTCAATGGTCGATAATTGCCAAGATGGCGGGAAGCGTAATAGAGCCACTTGAACGACTAAAAGTGTAATTTGGCATCATTGGGAGGAATAGTTTCTCGTCTCTTTCCCCTTTATTTTGATCTCATATGTATGTCCTTTCGCCGATCAGGTAAAAATCCCTGTCGTCCAGCCCAGAGTCGAAAAAGGGTATGCCAGTATTGGGGTGAGTGAGTAGCTTCACAAAATTTCTAGATTTTTCAGATTTTGTTATTTCTCCCCTTCTTTATTTATTCATTATGTATTTTCACAGGATAATGGCCGGAGGATAACCCATAGCGCGACAGATGATATGCCATCCCTTGTCACCTCAGATAGTTTAATGGTGTTCCGTAAGAAATTTCATTTTCCTAATGAGATGGCTATTATTGCCAAAGAAGTCGATCGAGCTGCTCACCTCCGTCGAGAGATACTTCACTATTTAGATAATTCTTCGTCGGATCATGATTCCCTTTAGCTCGATTGAGATCTTCAAAGCATGTGTGTCACAATTTTCATTTCGGCTTTAGTGGTCATCGTTTGGTCGTCTTCTTCGAGAGCGGGTGTTATTTGAATATCACATACTTGTGCCGAATGTGTGATTCACATGTGATGCTCAAGGATGTGTGTCTTATCTGCTATAAAGAATTGGATAGAATTTTTAGCACGATCCGCCTAAAAAATTGGTCTAATGGATTCTTCTTTGTGAAAAATGAGTGGGGCCTTCCTGAGAGATGGGGAAGATTGAATGACCTTCCGGACCCATTGCGGAGAATGAGATCTTGACGACTCTTAATATCCCTGATGTAGGAAGCTTGCAGCATGAGTTACATCACATTGGAAAATATATAGTTGAAGATAGAATGTTCAAGGTTGGCCTTTCTATCCGTGCGAAGATCTCATTCTTTTCCACCAAAAGAGGTCAAGTAAAGGTGATGAAAGGCCTCCTCATATTCATAGGGTTCTTTCAAGAAGCCCGCCATGAAATCGTGGTGGTGGCAATGTTTCTTCTAAAAAAAAAGAAGACATGCGCCGAAGTGACAATGAGATATCTGAAGAAGATGTTCGCCGTTAACCTCTCTCGAGTTTAGTTTCAACTCATGATGGGGAGTTCGTTTCCACATTCTCAAGAGGTGTTGAATCACATATGTCAAGGCCAACGAGCGATGAATTAGTATGTCTTTCATTCTTTCTTCTTTCTTTTCTTTTGTGTAATATTTGTGATGATTTTCTTATTATTTTTTATAGGTAACTCAAACATTAGGACAGATGGCTCATTTGGGTGTCGTTTTAGATGAGTGAAATACTGAATTTGTGAAGATAAAATATCTGCAAGGCGAGTATGAGCGAAAGATGAGTATTAAAGCCAAAGAAGTGGCGACTTTGGAGGATCAGCTGACCGGGTGCAGAACTGAGCTAGCAAACATGTCGACTTCTCTTTCTCTCCTGTCGAGGTGGAGCACCGTGATGAGCTGATTGAGGTGAGGTCAGAGACTCGTCAGAAAGAGAAAAGACTTAAGGCACTTGCAGTGGAGAAGAAAGCTCTCGAATTGGAGAAGAAAGCATTGCAGGATCGTCTTTCTGAGAAGGAGCATGTAATGTCAGAAGCGGAGGCAGATAAAATATCCTTGAAGGCGGTGGAAGACTTCAAGAACTCCTTGGCTTATCTCGACATACTCGAAGACCATGTTCAGGAGGCTCGTAATCATATACTTGATGTTGAAGTGAAGGACTTGGAGCACCAATGTTTAGAGGAGGGCTTCATCCGAGGGTTCCTAAAGGGAATCCACTTAGTACATCGCAAGACTGGAGCTAGTATTGAGGATCTGTCTCTCAGCCAAGTATCCGAAGACTCTTCGTCTGATTCAGAAGATGAAGGAGCTGAGAGTGAGTTCAAGGGAGTATCTCCTAGTGGTGAGGAGGACGTTGATATCACCAATCGATATGATGTAGCATCACTGAGGATGCATTTCTTTTATGTATTGTTATTAGCGTATCGTAATCTTGATTCTTTCTTATATCATCGTTAATGCTATCATTTTTTTTAATGATACACTCTTATTTTATTTTTTACCTATCCGGTAATGGTCGAATATTATTCGATGATGCTAACTATGAGAGGTTGAATTGAGTCCACTCAAGATTTTTGACCTATCCGAGGTTGTTTGTCAGAGTCTCCGCTCGATGACGTTAACCTGTATGGAAGAGGTCGTGAGGAGTCCACCAAGGATCTTTTGACCTATCCTAGGTTGTTTGTCAGAGTCTTTGCTCGATGATGTTAACCTGTGTGGAAGAGGCCGTGAGAAGTCCACCAAGGACCTTTTGACCTATCCTAGTTGTTGTCCGAAGCTTCGCCGATGACGCTAACTGTGGAAGAGGTCAGAAGTCCCTGGGATTGATCGTGCTCGAGATATAACGAGTTGTATATTTCTCAAGTGGGAGGATTAAATAAAGAAGAACAAGTTTGTAAGAAGAAAGCTATAAATTCATTACTGATAAGTTCAAGATATAATCAAAAGACGATTTTAATGGATATGAGTTTTAAGAGAAAACAACAATAACAACAACAACAACAAGTCTTTATCCCACTAAGTGGGTTGACTACATGAAGGGAAATGATAAACGAGACAAAATAAAAGTGGATAATTATGTAAGAGAATTACCGAATATTTTCTGAGATTCTCGTGTTCCAAGTTCGAGGTAAGGTTTTTCCTCCTCAATCCGAGCTTGAAAGTTCGGCTTCACCATACTATAACCACATATGGGCCATCCCAAAGAGGTGAGAGTTTATTACGCTGAGGGCCTTTGCTCGCAGCCTTCGACAGGACCAAGTCACCGACATATACGATAGGATTTTACTCTTCCGCTGAAGCGAGCTATCCTTTGGTGATAGGTTGAGTGGCCATGTCACGAGTTTGGGAGTAGGTCCGTGTCTCCGGAGTTTTTCTTCATTACCGCCATGATCGAATAATTGAACTCTTGGACTTGGAACCCGATATCTATTGGTATAATAGCTTCGTCAAAACACAAGTTATATGTCTCACCCGTCGGGTGCATGTAAGCAGTAAGCCCAAAGAACATTAGAAGCTCATCAACCCATTGCCCCACCTTCTCGAGACGCGTGTTTTAGTCCTTTGAGTATTCCTTTGGTAGCCACCGCCCATTAGGGATGTGCTACACGATGCAAAGAATCGGATGTAAAGATCTTGCAAAAAGGATGTAAAACTTTTCCAAGAATTGGGTTCCGTTGTCTGATGATCTTTGCGGAAGACCGAATCGACATATATTTTTCAAACAAATTGTTTAGCATTTGCCTCCGTAATTTTAGAGTGGTTCGCTTCCACCCATTTAAGTAGTCGACGGCTAAAATGATGAACTTTCGCCTCGATGCTATCTAAAAGGTCCCATGATATCAATCCTCCACGAGCAAAAGGCCATGGGCTTTGAATGGATGAGAGCTCAGATGATGAGAGAGGTTAGAGTGCAACCGACAACTTGCACATTTTTTTGTGAACTCAAGGCTGCTTGTTTCATTGGCCAATAGAACCCTTGCCTTATAATTAAGGGCTAGTGCCCTTCCTCCCAAGTGTTCTCCACATATTCCCCAGTGGACCTCTCTTAATGCATAATCGCCCTCAAGGTGAGAGACATTTGAGGTACGGCCCGAGAAAGCTTCTTGTATAGTTCACCTCCATAATAGTAAAGTTTGAAGCTTGTTCTGAGACGAAGTTGGGTCTTCCGGAAGAGTTCATTCTTGTAGAAAAAAGACAGATGGGGTCCATCCACGTGTTCCTTTATCTCATCAATTGCTTGAATTACCCATGATCCTTGGATACAAAATATATTTCTTCAACATGCTTTCTCTTAAACATCCCCAAGATGAAGCAAGCTTAGCTGGCTACCGAGTATTCTTCTCTCAAGATGTGAATGATTTGATATGTCTTGAAATGGGCAAGAAGAGACTTCACCAAGTGGAGGTATCATGTTTGATGAGCATTAAAGTTTCCTCAACTTGGGAGGCGATAAGTTGAGAGTCGGTGTATCACTAAGTCTTGAGCTTCAATAAGTCTCAACCCCGCTATAAGAGCCTCATATTCACCATATATTATTAGTTGCAAGAAATTTTAGCTAAGTTCCATACTCAGGTATTCTCACGAGGGGAAAATAAGTAAGATTCCGCACAAAGACCAAGATTTCAAGCTCCATCAACATAGAGTCCATTAAGGGACGAAAAGCACGGTAGATATAGCTCTTCTGAGTTGGGCATTCCACTATAAAGTCTGCAAGTACTTGAGACTTTATAGCAAGACGAGGTAGAAAATTTATATCAAACTCTCCCAATTCTCTGACATTTGATTAACCTCCCGTGATGCTTTCTTTCAGGATGGCCTTAATGGTAAATGAGTGTAAACGCCGATAGTATGAGCTTGGAAGTATGGACGCAATTTTCGCGCTGAGAAAACTAAAACCAGAGCCATTTTATCTGCAAGTGGATAACGACTTTCTATATTGGAAAGAATTTTGCTGACATAGTAAATTAATTGTTGTGTCCCATTTTCTTCTCGACTAAAACCGAGCTTATCGCGAAGAGATCATGAGATATAAGTATAACATCTCACCTTGATAGGCTTGATAGTAAGGGTGGAGATGCTAGATACTCCTTGCTCAAAAGGCATCGACATTCAACATCAAAATTATTATTATTTTAGCTCCCTTTAATATTTTAAAGAACAAGTATCTATCCCTAACGGGCTGTGGATAACGAAATTCATCCATTCAAACGTTGAACTTCCTTAATATTCTTCTGAGGAGTCATATTTTGAGAGCTTTGATTTTCTGGTTTCTATCCCACGTGGGTTACCATAAATCCAAGAAATTTTCCACGTAATCCCCAAAAGCACATTTGGAGTCGCATGTTATAACGTCAAGAAGGTTAAAGCATATTTCTAAGTCAAATATGTTGTGATTCTTCCAAGCTTTTCACTAACATGTCATCCACATATACCTCCATCAGTCCTAATAGTCTTTAAAAAACCTTATTCATAAGTCGCTGATAAGTAGCACCAAAGATTTTTAACCCAAACGCATAACTTGGTAACAAGATAAACCTTTATATGTTTGAAATGTCAGCTTCTTCATCCGTTGGTCCATTTTTATTTGGTTAAACCAGTAAGCATCCAAAAGAGCATTTGATGTCCGTAAGATCAACCAACCGATCAATTCTGAAGAGGAAAACTATCTTTCGCAAGCTCATAAGGTCATGTAATCAATACACATTCTCCATGTTCCATTGTTTTCTTAACCATGACAACATTCTAGATGTAGGTAATGTACCTCTCAGATGAATCCCGCTAGAAGCTTATTAACTTCTGCTCAATAGCTGAGGCGATCAAAGTAAAACTTCGCTTTCGGATGATCGGTTTGAATGTTGGATCAATCTTGAAGGAGTGCATGATCACATTGGGGTCGACCCCCGGCATATCCGTCGGACTCCAAGCAAAGATGTCTTGATTTCTATGCAAGATGTCTATATATTTTTCCCTTTGTTCTTCTGAGAGCATGGATCCCACTTGCGTGGTGGTTGGTCATCGATAATACAACAGAGCAAGTCTTACAGTGAAGCTTTGGGTACTTCTTCATCTCGAAAATTAAAATCTTGATCTTGAAGGTCAGAGAGCGTGGTTGAGCTTGTTTGAGATAACATGATTGTCTTTATCTGATTTCCACAGACCACTCCAACTCCAACGGGGTTGAAATTTCATCTTAAGATGAGATCTTGAAGTGGTACAGAAAATTGATTGGAGGGCCTTCCAAGATAGCGTTATATCTTTGAATCGACTTGACCACCATGAATTGGATTAAATGAGCCACTTGTCGAGAAAATTCACCAAGGATAACGGAAGGGTGATTGTCCCCTACTACGAGGCGATTATCAAACCGTACAATGGTCTGCGGCGGGTTGGAGCTTTTCTAACGGATGTTAAGAAATGTGGGTAAAATAAGACATCAAGAGAACTCCATTGTCGATCAAAATTCTCTTAACATTATAGCATGGGTCCATTCTGCGTTGATGACAAGTGGATCTTGATGAGGAACATGTACTCCTTCTAAATGAGTCATTAAAAGTGATGGAATGATCGATGAGAGACTTCTTTAACTCGGCTCTTGAGATGATAATGAGAACTTGATTAGATAGTATTGGTCCTCTGCGATTGTTTCAATTTCTCCAATTGTTTGATGATTGTTTTGTTGTTTACGTGATGATTATCTGGTTGCCCCAGTTGGAGGTATGTTTGTTTGAGTGATTGATTCTTCACAAATCGGCGTAGATATCCCTTGAATGAGCCTCTTAATTTCTTCTTTGAGTTGTTTGCATGCCTCGGTATGTATGCGACTTTGATGGAAGTGACAATATTGCTCGATTTCGAATTTGGTTTTGGTGGATGCGACCACTTGATATTTTCTTCATCTCGAATAGCCATTAGGAGGTTAACACGAGATGTGTTCTGGCGTGTATTCCTTTTGGTCATTGGTTCCGTCGTTGATATGGGGGTCGTGGAGGAGATCGGCGCACTTGTTGCTTCTTTTGATAGGGGCCGGTCATTCCTGGGGTGCTTTATGTTTTTTACGTAGATTGCTCAAATTATTTGCGATGGGCATTAATAGCCTCATCGCAGATTTGTGCTTCCACGATGAACCAAGTCGACATATAGGGCCGTGTCTCATTAGTGATGAATAAAAGGCCACGGGCGGAGTCCTCAAGGAAAACTCCTCTTAATAGTTGATTCACTCAGTATTTGGCGAGCTAAGGAGAACCTTTGGAAGTATTCCTTAAGTGATTCACCCTCATTTTGACGAATCGGAGAGATGGGAGGAATCTTTAATGATCCTTGATTTGCAATGAGCGTTGTACAAAATCTTGGCGAGTTAGTCAAAGGTATGGATGGATTCCCTTGGAAGGAGTAGAACCAAGTCTTGACTTGTCCTTGAGAGCTTGGAAAGACGACAAAGCGGTGTGTGGAGCTTCGTTGGATATGCATGATAGTCACAATGGTCGATGTGTTCATGTGGGTCGCCCCATCATAGGAATCAATGTTGGAAGCTTGAAACCCCGAATAGGATGTTGAAGAATAGCTAAAGGTGAGATTCCTCATAGCGCTGAGGAGGAAGATGATTTCTATCTTGAAGGTGAAATTCATCTTGCATTAAGCGTCATAATTACACGTATAACATGTGGCGGGGTCACGGGCGAGAATGTGTCAAGCTACCAGTAATGATTGGTGGATTAGAAGTCGGTTGAGCTGCACATGATGGATGGGTAGAACTAGCGGTGTCAAGGAAATCAACATCACGGTTTCTACGCGGAGGAACTTCAGCGTCAAGAAAATTAGCATTTTGACCTCCCACCTCGATCTTGGGGAGATGTGTTTTCACGGTAGTTAGTTGTGTTCCTCGCAAAGTCGGATCATTTTATTTTGAGACTCTTCCATTCACGATCTTCTAAAGAGATTTCTGAGCCTTCACCGACAGTCCGCTATCGGGGAAGTGAGAAGGTTGGCGTCCTTGGTTCGGATTGGTTTGAGTGATGGGAGTTGGAGCGGGAGGCTCGTTGTTAAGTGTTGCTGTTAGCCATATGAGGGGTTCCACGAGGAATTGTGTGATTGAAGGGTTGAAATTCCTGACGGCAAGCTGTTGCGTCTTGAAAACTAGTGGTAGAGTGAAAGTTTTTTAGCCTTGTTGTGAAATCCGGCACACGTATAAAAGTGTGAATAATAAAACTCAAAATTTTTTACGTGGAAAACCTCGAAAGAGGGAAAAACCACGCCTAGGATAAAAGCTTCCACTATGTATCATTTAAGAGTACAAAATCTTCCGTCTGATTACTGAGTCATTATGAGGAAGGGACAACGATTCTTGTAATAAACGATGTGATGACGATGATGTTGAGCGGTGTCGGCGAAGTGACAACGAAGTTGGCGACAAAGTTAATAATGAGTTGGCAAAGTTGCGACAAAGTTGTGGCGAAATCAGCGGTGGCGACGATGCGGCCGGCGGCGGTGGTAGGCGTTGATGGCGGCCGTGTGTTGAAAACCGTCAGTGGATCTGTCTTGGAGAATCTTTAGAGCTCTCTCTCCTCTCTTCTTTCCCTCATATGAGGAATGAGGTATGGGTGGAGGAGTCTGTAAATCATCAAAATCGAACCACTCCTCTCCATTGACGGTTCATGATGATTCCCTTGATCATGATGTATTTTGTGCATTTGAAAGCTCAAATGAAGTGAATTATAAGATCTTTGGCTTGTTGGGCGGCTCGTCGAGACGCTCAATTGACTATAAACACTTCATTTGAGAGCTGTTTGGGGTTTAAGCGATATCCCAAAGTTTCCAAGGATATTTTAAGAGCGATCTCGAGTTTCAACTCGGATCTGCTTTTAACATCAAGATTCGTGCTTCGACTAATAGTATTTTAAGTGTCATATCAAAGATGAAGATAACCTTCAAATTTTTCCTGTAATTCTATTTTATGGATAACAAAAGAAGTTTTTTTAATTATTATTATTAGTTTTTAAGAATGATGTGCATCAAAGTATAAATATTAATAAGATTAATGTTAAGTTAGTGCATTTAAGTAATATTGGGCAAAAAATAATTATTTTAATTAATTTTGGTAATTCAAGAATCTAGTTTAAGTGTGTTAAGCCATTTTGTTTCCTAAAGGGTGTTTTATGTTATTCTAATGCTTTGTTTCTAAATTATTTATAGCGAAATACTTGGTGGAAGTTTGCTCCATGTCAATTAATGAGAATAAAATGGAGGAATTACAGTCAGTGCTCATTAAAATAAGAGAGATTATAACGTACGGTGTCCAGATCATTTGAATTACAGTGTATTGTTATGTACACGAGAGAAATACACAGTCAATACACAGCAATCCGAACAATCTAAATTTTGCTAGTAATAAGCTACTTTTACATAAAAAACAATATTTGTGATTTATTTATTTTTAAAATATCTAGTGGTAATTGTCTTTCCAACTTATGCAAGCTTGAATGTAGTTGTTGAAGATTAATAGGAAGCATAGCTAGGAATTGGTCATATGAGTATCTTTCGAGCTAAGTCTCCTTTGTGATGTGAGATTAAAAAATTTAAATATGATGAAACTTATTGAGTTAAATTTTAAGATTGGGCATTTTAGATTATATGATTTGGGCTTTAAAAATATCAAATGGATTTTGAAATGTAAAAAAATTAAGAATAATATTTTAATTTTTAACTTTATATTTATTATAAAATATATTTTAAAATATAAAAGATATTTTTTATTGAGTATTAAATTTACAATAATATTTTTTTTTAATATTTTACATATTATATTTAATATAATTTCTAAAATAGTTTTTTATATTAAAATCTTATATTTTTATATTATAAATTATTTTTGTATTCATAAATCTATATTATCAATATTTTTAATATACATATATGTAATTTATAATATACATATAATTATATATTATTAAGCTTTATATAAAATCTTAAATTTATAATTATTAATAATATTATTTATTTATGTACTTCATTTATTCTTAAATACATATTTAATCAATTTATTATTTATTACATCATTCAATTCAACCCTCAGTTTAATTTTGATCAAATCATTGAACCTTGAATCTCTTCATCTTTTGGTTCTTTCTCTGATCTGATTTTCACAACCTTGAATTTAACAAAAATGAGTAATATCTAGAAAACTTAACTTCTTGAATAAGAAGATTTATTTCCTTCAAAATTCAATTTAATTGATTTTTTTAAATGAAGTGTTACTAGCCAAATGTTGGCTAAGGAGGATTAAAATTCAAAGGATGAAAACTTGGAGGCAAATGAAAAGGTGCTCATTGATGTGATAAGGTTGGGGATTTTATTTCAATAATAATTATGATCATAAATATTATTTAGTAGTTAGAGTTATGTATAGTAATGAAATAATATTATTCAACTTGATATTAAAAGCTTGATTATGTACTAAACTTTTAATATAATAATTTGTGCATTAATATATACTTTATAGGTCCATCTTGTGATACACCCTTTTTTAGCATAGTTAGGTATAACATAAATATGAAAAGGCATTGAACTCAGCCCGCCTCGATGCACCATTGGCATAGTAGGGCATAAGTAACTCATACATATGTTATTATTTGAGGTGAAGAAATTAAAATAAGCAACATATAAGTATATTAGTGTCTTCAACTAGTGTCATAATGAAGTGCCATTTTTCAATGCCTTAAAAGCTTACATATACATATCATTTCTTTTCAATCTCCCTAGTATAAAATATATATTTATAAAGGACATTGTGATGCACATGATAAATAATTGAGACATAACATAAAAACAAACACTTCATTTATAACAATATGAAAGATCATTTTACATGAGAGAGAGAGAGAGAGAGAGAGAGAGAGAGAGAGAGAGAGAGAGAGAGAGAGAGAGATCATGTAAATTAATAGAGATGCAATCTTATAGCAACACTAATCATCTTATATTTATAAAAGAGCATGAATCATAAATATAACAATCAGATACATTAGATTTAGAAGAAAAAAAAAAGTAAACATAAAAATGAGATTGCATGTCTAAACTCCTTGGATTATAAACTAAAATATTGGCATCACTTAAGAGCTTCTATCTTAGCAAGATAAAGGATCATTTTATTCGTTTATTTTGTTTTATTTTGTTTTTTTTAACTAACCCAAAGAACATCTTGATGAAATTTGAAAGGGTGGAAGATTACTTAGACGTGTTTTTATTTAGGGTCTTGAATATTGAGCAATTTTTTTATAAGAATTAATAAATAGCCATCTCATTCTAATCTTTTGTATGATTGTCCAATTAGTCTAATTTGGATTTCATTCCCTTAGGACCCATTATTTTTATCAATAAATAATTAATTAATATAACAATTATTAAATATGATAACAAACATAATATAAAATAAAGACATTAGTATCCAATATTAAAAAAATTTATAAAACAGAAATACGAAATTGTAAAAACACAGGTAATCTAATATTTACATGTTGAATAAATTATAAAATGAGAATACACTTAAAAATGCAAGAAAAATAATAAAACACGTGGCAAATGATAAAACATATTCTGCGTCTTGTTCATTATCTTTTTCGCTTGTCCAACATCTTAATGTAAATCCATCATTATGAATTATATGATCTTCTTGTTTTCCTTTTATGTGATTGATTTTTTTTTTTTTAATTTGCTCTCTCTAAATCTCTATGATATGGAGGGGAATCAACTATACATCTAAAAACACACCTTCTCAAATTAGATCATACACGTGGCAAGAATTCAATCCTATGTTGTCATTGTTAATTGTGTTGGTAGGGGTGTAAACGAGTCGAGCTTGAGTGAGCTGAGACTCTGTTCGTGTTCGGCTTATTTGTATTAGCTCATGTTCTAAATTGACTTGTGTTTGAAATAGCTCGTTAACTCACTATTCGAATTCGGCTCGAAAATATATTCTTGTTCGTTAAGAGCTCATGTTTTGCTCGAAATAGCTCATTTATATATTTTAAAATAATATATTTTAATAATTTAAATTAAAATTAAAAAAAAAAATTATGAACAAAAAATTATATTTCATAAGCTCTAAACTCTAAACTAATAAAAAATAAAATCACTAATTCACAATTGATAATAATAATAATAATAAATTTAAATTAAATTTTTAATGTTTTAATCAATTTCATTAATCAAATAATAATTTTCAGAGAATTACAAATCAAATAATAAAATTTGAATTCTGAATATTTTAAACATTTACATAATAAAAAATAAAATAAATATTAAATACAATAATTTACAAACATTTACTCTATACTTATGCTTGATACATCCACAGAAAATTAATCTGATGAAAGAATCTCAAAGCATTTTGAAATGCTCGATCTAATCAATTTAAAACTTACATCAAGCGACGGTCTCGATGAACGACATAAAACATCGGCATAGTCAGCATCGAATCATTTGGTCAATATCGAGCTGAAAATGGATCGATCCGCCAAATGGTCACAACGACATATTTATAGTCGGATCGGCGACTCGTCAAGACAAATCCATGAATCCAAGATCACTAATTCGACATCATTAAGGCGCAGGATCATCAAAATACAATCGATGGATCGCCCGTCCGATGGGAGTGGTTGGAGTTTTCCAATTTAAGGCCACTAAAAATCTATAAATAGAAACATTCTCACCTTGACCGGAATCGGTTGAAGATGAGCTCGAAATTCCACGCCGACGATCTATCGACCAGGTGCCACCAATAGTGCTTGAAGATCGGAGCTTCGCCAGAGATCTTGAAGGGACTAGAAAAGACCGTTCGCTCCTTTCTCACGAAGATCAGAGGTTGCTAAGATCGAGTTCGCCACTTTTGAGAAACTTCTCCCTTGGGTTGGAGTTGACCGATATTGTATTTTTCTACACTCAGAATATTGTTTCCGCCCCTGTAAACACCTTCTTCTCCGAACTAACGAGAAATGACGTATCTTTGAACACTAGTGAAAGTTCTGGTAGGCAGGCCTTTCCCTTAATGGGTTTTCCACGTGTAACCCTTGTTCATATCACTTGTGTGTTGGATAATTTTTGGGCTTACGAAGATCTATCTAAAATAAAATTCTCTAGCACGCAACAGTTAGAAGAGATCGTCGAACCTCTTTTCATGGTGAAGCTGGCTACCAAGAAAATCCCCTTGAGTTTTTCTCACTCAATAAATTTTCACAAAACATCCAAGACCTCCTTTTCATTCTAATAATCACATATATAGTTTTATAATAAGCGAATTTAAATATTCAAAAGAAAGGGAAGAGATACGAGCTAGCCAAATACATGGATGATAAAAGTGGTTACACATGCGTAACCACTGAGTGCCACCCTCCAAAAAGCGTCATGGTAAGCCACTCTTGAGTGAAAAATAATGAATTAATAATTTTAATTATTAATTAATTATATTTTTATGAATTTTGCATAATATTCCTCTCATATATTTAAAAAAATTAAATTTTAAATTTCACATTTTAATTTTGAAATCCACATTTTCTAATATTACAAAGACTCTATAAATTGTAATACAAATACATAACATTACATAACAAATTATAGATAGATAAATGACATATAAAATGATAAATCATTGATAAACTATATTCTTCTTATATTGGGCCATTATGGTAAATCCAATGCTTACTTGATTTGCATTTTGTACTACAACATTTTTAAGAAAGCTCTTAGTCCAAGAAGCCATGTTACTCTTACTCAAGTTCACCTCAAGCCTAATAGCTCTCTACCTTTTCATTTGTTATTGTCATAGAGAACATATGTGTGAGAAAAATTTGTGATAGCACATAGATTTGAAGAATTATTTATTTGGGTAATCGAATTCATCTTTAAGGAATAAATATATTATCTTGAAAGTTAAACATGTTATCTTATAATAGATTTAATTACTCAAATAATGACTCCTAAGGCTAATGGGTCTTTTTAATGTTCTAGAGATTCTTTCATTGAAATACATGGAAAAGTAGGATAAGATTTATTTTATACTGGGATCGTAGTTCCCTATAAGGGCAAGCCCTCATAGTTAATTACATATTAGAAATAAGGATATCTTCTTAAGAATATTCTTGATTAAAAAAATAGGCTTTTATTCCTATGGATTTCAAAGCTAGTTCCAAAGGATAATTAAATTGAAATTTCAAAAGGGAACACTTCAAAAGGGAAAGAGTTCTTTTGTAGGCCAATTGATATAAAATAAGAAATGCCTATAGATATTGAGATACTCAATATGCATTTGAACTATCATATCATTGGACTTTATATTTTTGAGATAAAATTTGTTGAGATTTTAATTAATATTTTTATTAGAAATCTAGGGCTTACATTTTAATAACACAAGACTATATAATGTCTTGAGAATAAGATTTATTTCTAGAAGGATGCTTCAAAACCTAAGTCTGGTGTTTATTTTTGAGATGTGGGACACCACGTAGATCTTAGGGGGTACTTATTGAAGTGATTGGATACGACATTAAGGAATTGTGCACTATCTTGAAAGATAGAAATCACTACCCAATAATGGACCTAATCACCTAATAAGGAATCCTAAGGCATGATAGGTCTTCAAATGTACCAGAGATTTTCCCCATGCTTTATATGGATGAATAAAGTAGGGTTTATATTAAACCGGGTTCTAAAGTTTCCTATGGAGGCAAGCCTCCATAGTTAATTACATCCTAAAGAAGGTGAATTTCTTAGGAATACTCTCGATTAAAGTAGACAATTAGGGTCTCCAAAGATTTCATGGTTAGACTATCAAAGGATTAGTTATTTGGAAAATCAATTGAGAAAGTTCAAGGAGAAGACTTATTTTGGAATCCAAAGGGATGTAGTAGGGGATGCTCATGATATTAGGAAACCTAGTGAGTATTCCAATCTATCCTATGATTGGGATTTATATATTTGAAATTGAAGAGAATTTTATGTTTGAATTGAATTTTATTAGATTGATAGGGCTTATAATCCACCAACACAAGTTTGTGGAAATGCTTAAGAGGTGAAGATTTATGCTTGTAGCCCAAAGGAAACAACTACCTCAGATCCTAAATCTAGGGAGCTTTAGCATGAGCCAAAACACAACCTAAATCTAAGTGAAAATGGGTATAAGGTTCACATCCACAAGAGAGGATAAACCACCCCAGAGAGCTTTCAAAGTGGTCGACTAACTCTCCTTAAATCTATGAAGCCTTATCATATGAATTACAAGATAGCTAGAGTAGTTATTATTTAGAAAGATACTAAAGTCTTTAAACTCACCCCCTAAGAGACTAGAGCATGAGTGGTATGAGTAATGACTTAATCTAATGTAAAATCTTTTTAAATTTTATTTGATTTTGGCACTTCATTTTGATAAAAGGCTTTGAGATTTTTATATGCTTAAATGCATGATGAAGTAGAGTTGTTAGTCAAATCAAGAGAGAAAGAGGGTGAAGCTCCGTTAGTAGGGGTTGCTCTCACAGGTCAAGCAGTCCCTATGCATGTAAGGACGGATGCCTTCATTTTGCAAGAGTGATTCAAGATGCATGCATGATGTGAACATACAACCATATACAGTTAAGGGGTTGCTAAATCATTTAATTATCCTAATTTACAACCTTGGCTTTAATATGAAGTTATGAGTTGTAAAAAATTTTAGTTATGAGTTGTAGTTGGGTACAAGATTTATTTTTATCCTAAGAGCCTAATCGCATCTAGGCCACACATTAAAACATCAATAATATGAAACTCTGAAAAGTATGTTGTTTCTAAGGCACAAGCTAAAAATAACATCAAACAATTTTATAAAACTAACACAAAATAATAAGATGTCATGTGGTCGGGTACCGCCATACAACCTGAAAAGAAAAGATGGGTAATTATACAACCAAAAATATAAAGAATAATTATAATTATAATGAATGAATGCTCTTGGTCTTCATATCTTCATTCTTCATGTCTTTATCTTCATGTCTCCATTTGATTTTTAATTTACTCTACTTTAAATGCATCACATCGCCTCCCAGGACAAAGCCTTCTAGCCAATGCTCATACTTATCCCCATAACACTAATCCTAATTCCTAATGTAAAATTATATTAAAAATAAGAAAAGTAATTTAACTACACCTTTGAAATATAGGGTAGCTAAACATACATACAATCCTAAGCAGTTATATCATAATTTGGACTTAGCAGTACATGGGTAATTAAGCCCACTTGTCCTAACTTGGATTATGCTTAAGGGCTTAAGCGACTTGCAAAGAGAGCATTTATATTTATTTTTAAGCATCCCATTAAGCATAATATCTTACAAAAAATATGATTAGGCTAATCACGACCTACCATCAAATCTACGAAGCATACACCCTAACATCCAGTCTAAAACATTACTTCATAAAATAAAACATACATCAAACTAAGCACCACCCTAACATAAAGCTAGAAGTAGTGACTTAATTCTAATGTGTATGTTAAGGCTTGTGTGGTATGTCTTGCTAAGCATTAGAGTTATAGTTCTCAAAGTGTGAAGGAGATTTAATTTAACCATAAAGGGTGATTTTACATCAAGTTGTTTAATTGATTTGAGAATTTTAATTTATGTTTTGTTTGATTTCATATGAATTACAGTTAGCAACTAAGTATTATAAAGAGAAGAAATAGGATTGCCTCCCTTTCATCCCTACCTTAAACCACTTTCTAAAGCATGTTAATTTGATTAGTTCTCTTTAGTGAATATCTTATTACACATTTTAGATTAATCCTAAATTTAGGTTCACTTTAAATAATTCTATTCAATGTGAAAGACTTCTTAAGATTAATCTAATTGAAATACTATCACATGATTTATGTTCAATCATTCTTTTCCATCACATATAACATGCATATGATTTAATCCTAAGTGTATCTATACATACAACATGTTTTAGCACACTTATGATGAATGTAGATGTGCATATTTGAAGTTTATATTTCTTATTTGATTGAAATATTTAATCATGTTAATTTAGAGCTTTATCCAAATTCTTATACAAAAAGACATAATAATGAAATTAAATAAGTATGTGTCATTATTAAACCAGGGAAGTGAGGTAATCAAATGACCTCCTCGGGGCTAACAAAAGCCTCATATTCCCAAGATGTCCAAACTATATACCCATTTGCATTCAAACATATGTAAATTATATGTAAGAGCATAAGGAAAGATACCCCAAATCATATGGCTAATTAATTCAATCACTTAGTCGCTTATGAATGCATATATTTTTAGTAGAAAAGAGGATTTTCATCTTTTAGCCACACATATATGCACATGTAAAGAGAAATAAGCAAGTACGTGCCTCTGTTAAATCAGAAAAGTGAGACAATCAAATGACCTCCTTGGGGCTAATTAAAGCCTCGCATTCCTAGGATGTCTAGACTATATACTTTTATATCTCACTACACATGAATAAATATGTAAATAGGAGAAATAAAATCATGCAAAAAATTACATTTTTATTTGATTAGAACATTTATGCATGTGAAACAAAATTCCATCCCAATTTTAATGTAGGAACACATGTAAATGAAATCAAATAAGTGCATCATTATTAAACCAGGGAAGTGAGGTAATCAAATGACCTCTTTGGGGCTAACTAAAGCCTCATACTCCTGGGATGTCCCGACTATATATTTATTAACATTTAAATACATGTGAAACTACATATAGATTAAATAAAATAAAGCTCTATTTCATATATTTAAGCTATGAGCACATGCAAACATGTATGTAATCATAACTACTATCACTCTA
Organism: Cymbidium sinense; assembly: GCA_021442155.1. Classification (NCBI taxonomy): domain Eukaryota; kingdom Viridiplantae; phylum Streptophyta; class Magnoliopsida; order Asparagales; family Orchidaceae; genus Cymbidium; species Cymbidium sinense. The sequence goes on from CM038227.1 coordinate 97,516,852, forward strand.
ACCAATGTAATTGATTTATGAATTTTGAAAAATAATTTTGAATTTATTAGTGATAATAGCCACACATATTATAAATTAATCCAACACATGCAAGCTTAACATAAAGGAAAATCATTTGATTTAATTTAAATTTGAAAAGATGAATGCATGATTTCAAATGACATACAATATATAACATGATTGGAAAAGAATAAATAAACATAAACATATGATTTCATTCAATTAAATTAATTTCTAAGGATAATCATATCAAATAAAATCATTTAAGATAAATCAAAGCTTTTTTTATGTCATTTTAATTTCACATTTTATTTGAAAAATATGAGAAGAAATTTGTTGATCCTAACCCATTCCCATGTTTGTGAAATAATTTGGTTTAAGAAAAGGTAATTAAGTGAATTTTATGAATTAATTAAGTTGGATTCTTAATTAAATCAATTAATTACCCTTACCTATGCTTCTTTAATTGATTAACTATTTAATTATGAGCTGCAAATGACATGAACATGTGAGGAAATAAAATTGCAATGCTCCTACAAGGACTTATTGCAAATGGTTCACAATTAAGGGTTGATTTTAAAGAACCTAATTAAGTACTTTTATGATTTTCCCACCCTTATAGACTAATCATAATTTTCTTAAAGAGTCTTTTGATATTAAACACATAAAAAGAAACCCTTAATTCCATTGTTAATTATCTAATGTGATTATGATTTCAATTTTATTAGTTAAGCCACTTAATTAGTTAATTAACCCTTAATTAATTTTCATATTAATTAACTTTCTTTCAAAATGAAGTGGACTTAGGAGAAGAAGCTAGGAAAGAGATCCCAACCCCACTCCCCTTGTCTATTCAATATTAGACAGTGATTAGTGAGTTTAATTAATTAATTTATTACTATTTAGGGTGTTAATTAGCCATTAAGTAGATTAAGAGAGTAATTAGGCTTAAATGATCAATTATCTTAATTAACCAAGCAATAAATCTCAAGAAAATTATGGGAGGTAGATATCATCCTATTAAACTAACACATAAATTTTGGGATTAAGGTTTAAATAAGCTAATTAAGTTTTTATTTAAACCTTAATTAAGCTTTAATCACTATTCAAAATTAATTAGAACCAATTTTAATTGAATATACTCTTAAATACCTTCAAAATAAATATTTATTTGTATTTTTATGATTTTTCTATGATTTGTTATAATATTTGAATGTTTCAGCTTATTTAAATAATTTTTCATAATTTTTATAAAGTCTATTAATTTATTCTACTTAAATAGACTATTTGAGCTTCAAAATTAATATCTCTTAATACATAAGTCCTTTTGACATGAAATTTTAATAAATCTATATTTTAGCTTCAATTTCAATCTCTAAAGTTTTCAAATCAAGCTGATGTGTATTTTTAATTTAATTAATGAAATTTGATTTTCACTAAAACTTAAATTAAGCTCAGAATACTCAGTAAAATTAGGGATTTTGGGTTCGTTGGATTTCTATCAAAAAGAAGAATCAAACGAGGTCTTATTTGCAATTTTGTGTTAAGTATTTTATTTTCTAGAAAAGTTTGAAGTTTTAGGTGATTTAATTAATTTTTAAAATCCAAAAAAACCCTAATTTCTTACTTAACCCAGTCAGCACCGCATGGCGTTAATTGGACCATGTGGTGCCACACATCATTGTGTGATTGGACCAGGCAGTTTTGCGTGGTAGAAGCGGATTGGACAGTGCGACGCTAACGCGACAAATGAGTGGGAACATGTGGTTCTGATTGGCCAGTCCGACCGTAGATCAGATGGTCCAGATTGATTTCATGATCTAACGAGTTGAAATTGCATAGATCTATTCTAATCTCTATTCCATAGGGATCGATGATGCTACGTCTTTCCCGGGCAATGACCGAACCAAAAAAAAGTGTGAAGATGGACGCTAGGAGTCTATTTTGGGCTCAATTTCATGGCGATTCTCTTTGAAAAACTTCTATATTTGCATTTGGATTGTTCAAAATGAAATATGCAAGGGATATCTAAGGGATATCAAGAAAACTTCATTACAAACAAAAGAACCTATGGCCTGCTAAAGGATTTAAAAATTACCTCATTGGGGATGATTTTTGGTGGCTGTGTTGATCTGAGCACACTCCTAGATGCAAGAAGAAGCCTTCAGATGAATCTAGACCCTTGTCTCCTCTTAGAATGTTGCATCCACCATGGAATCTGCTTGGTTTTGGTGTTCTTATAGCCTAAATGAAGTGGGAAAGGGGTCTTGTTGCGTGGAGAATTTCTTGGAGTGTGTGTAATGGCAGAATAGCTTCTTGGAGGCCTCTCTTTCTCTTGTGCTTGATGGTGGCCAAAAATCCCCACTAAGGTGATTTTTTTCTTCTAATGAATGTCCTATGGCTTGGGGTGGTTGGGAATGGCAGGGAATCATCCTAAGTGGCTTAGTTTGGGAGGTGGTTGGTAAGAGGGATTAGTGGGTGTCCTATGGGTTTCAAATTCTCCAATGGGAGTGGTGAGGTGAATTCACCTCCCCATGAGTCATGTCCAACCCAACCACCTCTTAGGTCGGGTTGGGCAGTGTCCTAGATTCCTAAGTGGACCAATGGAAAAGTGCCAAGTAGCCAAGGAATGGAAATGACCACTCCCCTAAGTGATTTGTCTCATGTGATACCCTTAGCCCAAGGTAGGATGGTCATTTGGTAGTGGATTTGATTTGGGCAGAGTTGAAATGAGTCAAAAGTGAGTTGAGCCAAATTTCATGTCATTTAGAGTTCATTAGGTTAGGTTTGGCTCAATTTGACCCATTTTGGTCAAATTAGGTCAAAATGGGTTGGGCTGACCAATTGGTCAAATTGGGTCAACTTCATATGATCATTTGGGATGTGTTGGCATCATTAGTTTGGTTTAATTTGGTTTAATTTGGTTTAGATTTGATTTTGGCTCATTTGAGTTCATTTGGATCAAATGGGTTAAGTTGACCAATTTGACCCAATTGACCAAATTTGCTTAAGTCATGGCTTGGTTTGGGTTTGGCTAATCATTTGAAATATGTTGTTAGCTTTGGTTGAATTCAGTTTGGATTTGATTGGGTTTTAGGTTGGTTTGACCCTTTAGGTTAAGTTGGGTTCAATAGGTCATTTGAGTCTAGTGAGTCAATTGGGCTCACTTGAGGCTTTGGCTAAGTTCAACAATCAATTTGGAATGAACTTGAGCCATTCATTGCAATCAATTTGGATTGGATTTTGATTTGACCCATTTTGATCATTTAGGTCAATTTGGGTCAACTTGGGTAAGAGGGCCAATTGGGCTAGGTTTGGCTCAATTGGAGGTCAAGTTATGTTCAAATGTTGATTTTGGGTTGATTTGAAAGATTGGTTTCAATGGATTTGGCTTAGGTTGTAATTTGGTTAGTTTGGGTTCATATGGGTTAAATGGTTGACTTGGTCAAAGGTCTAGGTTGACTTGGTTTGACCCAATTTATGCTAATTGATCAACCTATGATGATCAACAATCATGTCATGAAGTTTGGATTGGCTTAATTCACTTTGATTTGGATTGAATTGGATTTTGGTTCAAATAGGTCAAATTGGTCACTTTGGGTCAAGTGAGCCAATTGGGTTTAGTTGGCTTGATTTTGGGTTGAGTTTGATTTAGTTGAGATTATATATGGATTTGAGATTGATATATAATCCAATTGTAATTGGTTTGGGTTCAAATAAGTTTTGGTTCATTTGAAAATTTCAAGTCAAATGGGCTAAGTTGGGTTTGACTTGGGTTGATTTTGATTTGGCTTGATGATTATAGATTTCATTTATATTTGGAATGGTGATTGAAGGTATAATTGATTTATAAGAAAATTAATTGAATTTGGGTATTGGAATGAAGGAACTTGGTTAAGCCCAAGAAATTGATTCAAAGGACTTAGGAAAGATTTCAAGTTTGGATTTGATCATGGGCTTCAATCATTTGGCTTGGGATTTGAATTTGGATTTGGATTTAAAATTGAGTTTGATTGTAGGTTTGATAGGGTGAAGCTGGATTGGATTTGGGTTGTGGTGTAGGAGGGATATCCTAATCTCTATGGCATAGTCAAATCCTACGATTAACCCTTCTAAGTCTCCAGGTTTAGGTTAACTGTTCACCTAATCACTAGAAGTGCCTTATGATTAAGGAAGTCTTAGTGTCTAGAAGACTCCTTAGTCTAAGATGAGAGATTAAGAACTCACTCCAAAACTGAGGTCAACACTAAGTCTATAATTACTTCCGACACACATCAGGCTCAACCTAGTTTGACTTTGGGAATTATTGGCTCTTTCTCTCACTTGAGAAAAAGAAACCTATCCCTAGTCCTTTTGGATTTATAACCTGCTTGGAATGGTTGCTAGGTAACACCACTTAAGTGAAATTTTAAATCCATAATGCATGTCTTTATGTTATGCAAGATGACTGTGTTGTTACATTTTAGAAAAAAATTTAAGAACCTAAACTCACTCCCTAATCTCTAAGATAATTTGAGGTATGATATACCTAACTAATGCAACAAATTTTAGCTTTTAAAAGATTTGACTCAAAGTTCAGTTAAGGCTGTTAGGGTATATAATTTATTCTTACGATGAGATGTAGTTAGAAATGATCATGGGTCAAATTAAAATAAGAAAGCACACTTCCACAAGAAGGTGGTCATCCTCAAAGGTCAGGTGCCCCTTATGTGCAATAGGTGAAGCGCTCAATTCAAGAAGTTAGAACAATATGCTAGTATGGTTCACAAAAGTTAATTATTTCTTGTTGCTTTTAAATTGTTCATAAGGCTTTAATTTCTATATGAAGCTATGAATTTCTTTATTTTTGTTTAAGTTAATTATATTTAAGTTAGGTAGAAAATTTAAATTTTTTTCTAGGAGTCTATGGTGTTTATTTTTAGGAAGTCTATGGAGAGACACCACATAGATTGTAAATGATACTTACTGAAGTGATCGGGTATGACATTAAGGTATGATATACTATCTTGAAAGATAGAGACATCACCCTTCAATGGACCTAATCACCTAATAAAGACTCCTAAGGCATGATGGGTCTTCGAATGTACCAGAGATTTTTTTCTTACTTTACATGGATAAATAAAGCAGGGTTTATATTAAATTGGGTTCTAAAATTCCCTATGGGGGCAAGCCCCCATAGTTAATTACATCCTAAGGAAGGTGAATTTCTTAAGAATACTCTCGATTAAAATAGGCAATTATTGTCTCCAAAGATTTTAAGGTTAGATTATCAAATGATTAGCTATTTTGGAAAATTAATTGGGAAAGGTCAAGGAGAAGACTTATTTTGGAAGACAAAAGGAATGAGTAGGAAATACTCATGATACTAGGAAGCCTAGTGAGCATTCCAATCTATAATATAATAGGGCTTTACATATTTAAAATTGAAGAAATTTATATATTTTGAGTTGAAATATTATTAGTTTACTAGGGCTTATAATCCATCAACACAAGGTTGTGGAGGCGCTTAGAGGTGAGGATTTTTGCTTATAGCCCAAAGAAATAGCTACCTCAGATCCTAAATTTAGAGGGCTTTAGCTAGTGCCAAAGCATGACCTAAATCTAAGCGAAGATTGGTATAAGATTTACCTCCATAAGAGAGGGTAAACCACCCGACAGTTGGGCTTACAACTATCTAGAGTTTCCACCAGCTAACTCCTCCTACGATTTTAAAACCATGTAGTCTAGTCTTATTAATTGCAAGATAGCTAGGGTAGTTATTTATTTAGAAAGAGACTAAAGTTCTTAAACCCACTCCCTAAGAGACTAGAGCATGAGTGGTATGAATAATGACTTAATCTAATGCAAAATATTTTCAAATTTTATTTGATTTTAACACTTTATTTTGACAAATATTTTAGGATTTATTATGCCTAAATGCATGACAAAAGTAGATCATTGGCTAAATCAACAAGAAAGGGGTGTTTTCCACCACAAGAGATGCCCTCACAAGTCAAGGATTCCCATATTATGCAAGGATGGAAATCGCCTATTTTCAGAATGAAGTAATATGATATGAATGTTATGAAGCATTCAACCATACAACTAAGGGGTTGTTAAATATTTTAATTATCTTGATTTATATCCTAGTCTTTATGGTGAAGTTATGAGTTATGACTTGGGTAGAAAATTTATTTTATCCTAAGAGCCTAATTGTATCCAGGCCATACATTAAAGCATCAATCATAATAAACTATGAAAAGCATGTTGTATTTAAGACACAAACTAAACATAACTTCAAACAATTTTATAGCTACTGCAAAAGAATAAAATGTTGACAGTCCGGTACCGTCATAGAACCCAAGAGAAAATGGGTAGCCGAGCTCTACCCTTGTAGAACCCAAAATATAAAAGAATAATTACAATTTATAAATGAATAAGCTATTCTTCAACCTTCATGTCTTCATGTCTTTTCCGCCTCCATGTCTTCATTTAATTTTATTTACTCCACTTCATTGACATCATATGACACCCCAAGACAAAGCCTTCCAGCCAATGCTCATCCTAAACCTCATAGCACTAATCCTAATTCCTAATTACAAAATTACATTAAGAATAGAAAAAGTAAATCTAACTACATCTGTAAAATATTGGTTAGCTAAACATACATACAATCCCAAGAAGTTATATCATAATTTGGACTTGGAACCCTACATATGGGTAACCAAGCTCACATGTCCTAACTTGGATTATGCTTAAGGGCTTAAGCAACCTGCAAAGAGAACATTTATATTTATTTTTAAGCAACCCCTTAAGCATAATCCCCTGTAGAAAATATGATTAGGCCAATATCAGCCTAACATCCAGTCTACGAAGCATACACCCTAACATCTAGTCTAAAATATTATATCATAAAACAAAACACACATCACACCATACACTGCCCTAACATAGATCTATAATTGGTGACTTAATTCTAATGTATATGTTAAGGCTTGTGTGGTGTGTCTTACTAAGCATTAGAGTTATATTTTCTATGTTTGGAAAGGTTTAATTTAACATGAAAGGTTGGTTTCACTTGAAGTTATTTAATTAATTTGAGAATTTTAATTTGTGTTTTCTTTTGTTTCATATGATTACACTTGTCAACTAAGTGTTATGAAGAGACGAAAGAGGATTGTCCTCTTTCATCCCTACCTTAACCCACTTTCTAAAGCATGTTAATTTGATTAATTCTCTTTATTGAATGGCTTATTAAATGATTTAATTAATCCTAAGTTTAGGTTCACCTTAAATAACTCTATTCAATGTGAAAGGCATCTTAAGGTTAATCTAATTGAATTACTATCACATGATACATGTTAAATCATTCCTTTCCATCACATGCAACATGCATATGATTTAATCCTAACTATATCTATGCATGCAACACATTTTAGCACACTTAAATGAAGAATGTATGTGTAAGTCTGAAATTTATATTTTTATTAATTGAATTATTTAATATGTGTAAATTTAAACCTCTATCAAAATTCTTATACAAAAGTGCATAAGAATGAAACTAAATAGGTACGTCGTTGTTAAACTAGGGAAGTGAGGTAATCAAATGACCTCCTTAGGGCTACTTAAAGCCTCGTGTTCCCGGGATGTCCAGACTATATACCCATTTGCATTCAAATATATGTAAATTTGCATACAAGAACATAGGAAAGAAAGCTCCAAATCACATGATTAAATAATTCAATCACTTGAACAATTATGGATGCATACATTTTTAATATAAAAGAGGGATTCTCATTCTTTAATCACATGTACACACACATGTGTGAAAACATAAACAAGTATGTGCCATTGTTAAACCAGGGAAGTGAGGTAATCAAATGACCTCCTTGGGGCTAGCTAAAGCCTCGTATTCTCAGGATATCTAGATTATATACTTGTTTATTTAGATACATATGAATGTATAAATAACCAAGAGAATGAAAATAATGAAAAACTTGTATTTTTTAATTAAATTATTTATGTATATGAATTAAAGCTTTATTTAAATTTTAATGTTAAAATACATCAGAATGAAATCAAATGAATACATGACATTGTTAAACCAAGTGAGGTAATCAAATGATCTCCTTGGGGCTACTTAAAGGCTCATATTCTCGGGATGTCCAGATTATATACTCATTACCTTCCAAACTTATGTAAATCAACATGTGAATAAAGGAAGGAGGCTTTACTTCATACACTTTAAACTATAAACACATACATCTCTTATGTATTTATAACTATCATTATCGCACATGTCATCATTCATTTATAAGCTTTTAAAAAATATATTTGGATTTAATAGTGATAATAGCCACACATTTATTAAATTAAATCAACACATACAAGCTTTATATAAAGAAAAATCATTTGATTTAATTTAACTTTGAAAAGATGAGTGTATGATTTCAAATGACATATAACATTTAACATGATTAAAAAGGAATAAATAAACATAAACATATGGTTTCATTCAATTAAATTAATTCTTAAAGATAATCATATCAAATAAAATCATTTAAGATAAATTAAAGCTTCTTTAATGTCATTTTTAATCTCATGTTTTAATTTTATTTAAGGATGTGAGAAGAGATTTGCTGATCCTAACCCATTCCCATATTTGTTAATTAAATTGATTTAATGAAATATGATTAGGTTGTAATATGCATTAAATCAATTAATTAACCCTTTCTTATGTTACCTTAACATAATTACTCAAATAATTATGAGCCAATATTATATGAACATACATTGAAAATTAAATCATCAATGATCCTAAAAAAAATGAAATGGCCAAATTCGATTAGCTCATAATTAATGATTAATTTGGTTAAGGAACTCAATTAAGTACTCTTATAATTCCCCCACACATGTGGGTTAACTATAATTTCCATAGGATTTCCTTACGTTGTTGAACACCTAAAGGTCTACCCAAGACTTCATTAATTGAGATTCCATGTGATTATAATTTCAATTTGATTAATTGATTAAGCCTTGATTAATTTAATTAATGAAATAAACATAGGGAGATAGATTAGGAAGGAGGCCCTAATCTTATCCCATGGGTTCATTCACTATTAAGCAATAATTAACACTTAATTAATTAATTTATTACTTTTCATGGGATTAATTAATTATTAATTAATTTAAAAGAGCAATTAGAGCTTAATTAGTTAATTTCTTTAATTAATTGAGCAATAAATCCCAATAAAATTATGGGATGCAGAGGTCTTCCCATAAAATTAACACACAAAGTTTGGGGTTAATTACTTAAGTAATTAAAGAGTAATTAAGTTAATTAATTTTGTAATTAAACTTTAATTAATCCCTAATCACTATTCAAAATTAATTAAGGATATTTTAATCGATTCCCCTTTAAAATAACTTCAAAACAAATATTTATTTATATTTTTATGATTTTTTTATAATTTGTTATAATTTTTCAAAGTTTCAGTCGATTTAAATATTTTTTCATAAAATTTATAAAGTCTATTAATTTATTAGACTAAAATAGATTATTTGAGCTTCAAAATTCAATATCTCTCAATCCAAAAGTTATCTTAACTTGAAATTTTTATCGTAAGTATATTTTAACATCAATTTTAATCTTTAAAAGTTTTAGGTCAATTTGATTTGTATTTTTAGTTTAATTAATAAAATTTGATTTTCACTAAAACTTAAAATTAAGCTTAAAATACCAAATAGAAGTTGAGGATTTTGGGCTTATTGGATTCCTTTTGGAAAGATGAATTCAACGAGGCATTATTTACAATTTTTTATTGAGTATTTTATTTTTTAAGTTTTGAAGTTTTAGGCAATTTTAATTAATTTTTAAAAGCAAAAATTCATTAATTTTTTACTTAAACAAGTCAATGCCACGGGGGGCCATGCATTTCCACACGTCACCACGTGATTGGGCTACATAGTTCCATGTGTCCATTGAGCAGGAAAATGGTGGGTTTCATCGTACCATTTATATCAAATCCCATGATAAGGGCTTAAATCTATGTGGATCTACTCTAATCTGAACCATCTGTCCCTATTGAGATGGGATCGGATGGCTTCTATGCATCTTCTCCCTAGAATGATGAAAGAGACATGAGGAATAGTACAATCGATGGGATTAGGCAAAATTGAACAGAAATGGGTCCGTCTGGACTCAATTTTGTGGCGATTCTAACCAAAAAACATCTACTTTCATATTAGGATTGTTCAAAATGAAAGATGCAAGGATATCTAAGGGAAATTCTTAAAATTAAGTGAGCATTATCACAAACAATGGAATGACCAACTAAAGGATTTGAAAATTATTTTGTCAGGGATGGTTTTCGATGGCTGTGTTGATTTGAGCACACTCCTGGATGTGAGATGGACCCTTGCCTCCCCTTAAAATATTGTATGCACCAATGGCGGCCGCCTCCTTCCTAGAATTTGCTCAATTTTGGTGTCTTTCTAGAAAGGAAGTGGGGAAAGGGATCTTATTTCTTAGAGGAGCTTCTGGAGTGTGTGCAATGGAAAAAATGTCTTTTGGAGGCCTCTTTCTTTGTGCTTAATGGTGGCCTAAAATCACAACTAATGGTGATTTTTGACTCCTAGTGGGTGTCCTATGGCAGTGGTAGTTGGGAATGTCAGGGAATCATCCTAATGGCTTGGTTTGGTTGGCCAAGGCTTGGGAGGTGGTTGCCAAGAGGGATTAGTGGGTGTCTATGGTGTTTATTTTTGGATATGTATGGGGGACACCATGCAAATCTAAAGGGGTACTTGTTGAAGTGATCGGGTATGACATTAAGGTATGATGTACTATCTCAAAAGATAGAGACATCACCCTTCAATGGATCTAATCACCTAATAAAGACACTAAGCCATGATGGGTCTTCGAATGTATCAGAGATTTTTCTCTTGGTTTACATGGATGAATAAGGCAGGTTTTATATTAAACTGGGTTCTAAAGTTTCCAATGGGGGTAAGCCCCAATAGTTAATTACATCCTAAAGAAGGTGAATTCCTTAGAAATACTCTCGATTAAAGTAGCCAATTATTGTCTCCAAAGATTTCAAAGTTAGGACTATTAAAGGATTGGTTATGTTTGGAAATAAAATGGGAAAGATCAAGGAGAAGATTTATTTTGGAAGCCAAAGGGGATGAGTAGGGAATGCTCATAATACTAGGAAGTGAGCATTCTAATCTATCATATAATTAGGCTTTATATATTTGAAGTTGAAAAGATTTATTTGAGTTGAATTTTATTAGATTACTAGGGCATATAATCCACCAACACAAGGTTAGAAAATGCATAAGAGGTGAGAATTTATGCTTGTAGCCCAAAGAAAATAGTTACCTCAGATCTTAAATCTAGGGAGCTTCAGCAAGAGTTAAAGCATGACTTAAATCTAAGCGAAGATGGGTATAAGGTTCACCTCCACAAGAGAGAGTAAACCACCCGACTGTTGCTTATATCCACCTGGAGTAGTAGCCAACTAACTCATCCTACGTTTTAAATCCATATAGGCAAGTTTTATGAATTTACATGATAGTTAGGCTATTATTAATTTAGAAAGAGACTAAATTCTTAAATTCACTCCCTAAAAGACTAAAGCATGAGTAATATGAATAATGACTTAATCTATAAATACAAATCTTTTCAAATTTATTTAATTTTTACACTTAATTTTGACAAAGGCTTTGCTATTTCTTATGCCTAAATGCATGGTGAAAATATATTATGGGTGAAATTAGCAGGAAAGAGATGTTTTCACCATAGAGGAGACCCTCAAAGGTCAAGTATTCCCTTATCGTGCAAGGATGGAAACCCTCTCTTAGCAAGAGTGAAGTAATATGCATGCATGATGTGAGACATACAACATTCAACTAAGGGGTTGCTAAATCTTTTAATTATCTTGATTATGTCCTAGGCTTTATGAGGTCATGAGTTATTTAAAACTTTAGTTATGAGTTGTAGTTGGGTAAAAGATTTATTTTTCTCTAAGTGCCTGATCGTATCCAGGCCATAATTAAAATATCATTCATAAAAAAAACTAAGAAAAGCATGTTGTTTCTATTGCACAATTTAAACATAACATCAATCAATTTTATAAATCTAATCACAAAAGAATAAGAGGCCGACGGTACCATTATACAACCCGAAAAGAGAAAATGGATAATCGAGCTCTACTCCCTTATACAATCTAGAATATGAAAGAATAATTACAATTTATAAATGAATAAGTGCTATGAGAGATCTTCAAGTTTTCATGTCTCTATGTCTTCTTCATTTCTTTATGTATTTTCTTCCTTTGATTTGGTAGGCTTCAAGGCATCACATGGCACCTCAGGATTAATCCTTCTGGCCAATGCTCATCCTAATTTCCCATAACACTAATTCTAATTCCTACAAAATTACATTAAAAATAGGAAAAGTAAATCTAACTATACTTGCAAAATAAGTGTTATCTAAACACACATACAATCCCAAGCAGTTATATATATATAATTTGGACTTAGCACCCTACACTGTAACCAAGCCCACCTGTCTAAACTTGGATTACGCTTAGGGGTTTAAGCAACTTACAAAAGAGAGCATTTATGTTTATTTTTAAGCACAGTCTCTTGCAGAAAATATGATTAGGCTAATCACGGCCTAACATCTAGTCTACAAAATATAAACCCTAACATCCAATCTAAAATAATACATCATAAAATAAAACATACATCATACCATGCACTGCCTTAACATAAAGCTGAAAGTGTGACTTAATTCTAATGTGTGTGTATTAAGGCTTGTGTGGTATGTCCTAACTAAGGTTATGATTTTCTAAATATGTAAGAACTATTTAATCATAAGAGGTTGAATTCACTTTAAGTGGTTTAATTGATTTGAGAATTTTACTTAGTGTTTTCTTTTATTTCATTTGACTTACACTTAGCAACTAAGTGTTATAAAGAGAAGAAAAAGAGAAGATTACTCTTTTTCATCCCTACCTTAAGTCATTTCTAAAGCATGTTAATTTAATTTAGTTCTCTTTAGTGAATGGACTTATTACATAATTTTAAATTAATCCTAAGTTTAGATCCACTTTAAATAACTCTACTCAATATGAAAGGCATCTTAAGATTAATTTGATTGAATTATTATCACATGACATATGTGAAATCATTCCTTTCCATCACATGTCACATGCATATGATTAAGTCCTAAGTATACCTACACATACAACATGTTTTAGCACACTTGAATGATGGATATAAGTATGTATATTTAAAGTTTATACTTTCCTATTTGAGTGAATTATTTTATCATATTAATTTAAAGATCTATCTAAATTCTTATATAAAAATATGTAGGGATAAAACTAAATAGGTACGTGTCATTATTGACCAGGGAAGTGAGGTAATCAAATGACCTCCTTGGGGCTAGCTAAAGCCTCATATTCTCAGGATGTCCATACTATTTAACATTTACATTCAAACATGTGTAAATTTGCATATATGAACATAAGAAAGAGAGCTCCAAATCATAAGATCAATTAATTCAATCACTTAGCCAATCATAGATGCATGAATCTTTGATAAAATAAAAGGGGTTCTAATTCATAAATAAATACACACTCACAAGTATAAGAGACATAAGCTAGTACATGTCATTATTAACTAGAAAAGTGAGTTAATCAAATGACCTCCTTGGGGCTACTTAAAGCCTCATATTCTCAAGATGTCCAGACTAATTGTTTGCTATTCTCAAATACATATGGATGTATACATAAATAAAGAAAGAAAAACCATGCAAAGGTTATATTTTTATTTGATTGAAACATTTATGCATATGGAGTAAAATCTTATCCAAATTTTAGTATTAAATATATATAAGAATGAATCAAATGGAGTACATGCTGTTATTAAACCAGGGAAGTGAGGTAATCAAATGACCTCCTTGGGGCTAGCTAAAGCCTTTCCTGGGATGTCCAGACTATATACCCATTAACATTCATACTTACATAAATCAATACACTAATAAAAGGTAAGAAGCTTCACTTCTTACACTTAAGCTGTAATCACATACATCTCCTATGTATTTATAACTAGCATTTATAGTATGTAATCATTCATTTATAAGCTTTGAAAAATTTGATTTAATAGTGATAACATCCACATATATATTAAATTAAATCAACACATGCAAGCTTGACATAAGGGAAACCATTTGATTTAATCAATTTTGCAAAAGATGAATGCATGAATTAAATGATATACAATATTTAATATGATTAGAGAGGAATAAATAAACATAAACATATGATTTCATTCAATCAAATTAATTCTTAAAGACAATCATATCAAATAAAATCATTTAAAGCAAACCAAAGTTTTTTAATGTCATTTTTAATTTTATGTTTAATTTGATTTTAAGAATGTGAGAAGAAGTTTGCTAATCCTAATATCATCCCAATTTTATAAGTTAATTTGATTTAATGAGAGGTAATTAGGTTCATTTTATGGATCAATTAAGTTAAGTTATGAATTAAATCAATTAATTAACCCTTACCTATGTTACCTTAAAGTAATTAACTAAATAAATATGAGCCAATATAATATGTAAATGAATTGAAAAATAAATTAGCAATGGTCCTAAGAAATGAAAGGGCCTAATGCAATTGGCTCATAATTAATAGTTAGTTAAGCTTAAGGAACTTAATTAAGTACATTTATGGTTTTCCCACACATGTGAGTTAGCCATAATTTCCTTAAATATCTTTAGGTTATTGAACACCTAATGATCCACCCCTCAATTATTTAATTAGGTCCTGATGTGTTTTAAATTTTAATTAAACTAATTAAGTAATTAATTAATCCTTAATTAATTTCTTTTTAAAAAAGTGAAGGAAACTTAAGAAAAAGATTCGAAGAGAGGCCCCAATCCAATTTCCTAAGTCTCCTCACTGTTAAACATTGATAAATGACCTAATTAATTAATTAATTATTTATTCATATGGTTAATTAACACTTAATTAAATTAAGAAGATAATTAAGGTTTAATCAATCAAATTCCCTAATTAATTAACCAATAAAACCCTAAAAAAAATAAGAGAGGCAGAGGTCATTCCTTTAAACAATATCAGAAAGTTTGAGGTTAATTAGTTAATTAATTAAGGAGTAATTAATTTTTAATTAAGCCATAATTAAACTCTAATTACTGTTCAAATATATGTATGTGGGACATCATGCAGATCCGAGGGTGTACTTATTGAGATGATCGCATACGATATCAAGAAATAGTAAACTATCTTTAAAGATAGAAATCACTACCCTATAATGGACCTAATCACCTAATAAGGACTCCTAAGGCATGATGGGTCTTCAAATATACCAAAGATTTTCCCCCTATTTTATATGGATGAATAAAATAGGGTTTTTTTAAACCGAGTTCAAAAGTTCCCTATGGGGGCAAGCCCCCATAGTTAATTACATCTTGAGGAAGGTGAGTTCCTTAAGAATACTCTCGATTAAAGTAGGTAATTGTTGTCTCCAAAGATTTTAAATATAGGACTATCAATAAATTAGCTATGCTATAAAATCAAATGGGATAGATAAAAAAGGAGAGACTTATTATCTAAGCTAAAGGGAGATGAGCAGGGAATGCTCACAATATTAGGAAACCTAGTGAACATTCCAATCTATCATATGGTTGGGCTTTATATATTTGAAATTGAAGAGAATTATATGTTTGAGTTAAAATTTTATTAGAAAGCTAGGACTTATAGTCTCACAATACAAGATTATGGAAATGCCCAAGAGGTGAGGATTTATACTTGAAGCTCGAAGGAAACAACAACCTCAAATCCTATACCTAGGGAGCTTTAGTGAGGGGAAAACACATCCTAAATCTAAGTGAAGATGGTTATATGGTTTACCTCTATAAGAGAGGGTAAACCATCCTATTGTTGGACTTATAGGTGCATGGAGTGGCATCCAACTAACTCCTCCTACATTTTAAAACCATGTGATCAAGTCATATGAATTTTGGAGGATGGTTAGGCTATTTTTATTTAGAAAGAGACTAAAGTCATTAAATCCACTCTCTAAGAGACTAGAGCATGAGTGGTATGAGTAATGACTTAGTCTAATGTAAATCTTATCAATTTTTTATTTAATTTTGGACTCTTCATTTTGATAAAGGCTATAAGATTTTTATATGCCTAAATGCATGTTGAAATGAGTTATGGGCCAAATTAGAAAGAAAGAGGTATTTTCACCATAGAGGAGACCCTCAAAGGTCAAGTCTTCCCCTATCGTGCAAGGATGGAAACCCTCTCTTAGCAAAAAATGAAAGAAGATGACATGCATGATATTAAGTATATAATATCCAACTAAGGGGTTGTTAAATCTTTTAATTATCTTAATTTAATGCCTAGACTTTATGTGAGTTCATGAGTTATTTAGAAAAATTAGTAATGAGTTGGAGTCGGGTATAAAATTTATTTATTTTTTCTAAAAGCATAATCGGATCCAGGCCACATATTAAATCACCATATATGAAGAAATTAGAAAAGACATGCCATTTCTATTGTACAATTATAAACAAAATATCAATCAATTTATAAACCCAACATAAAAGAATAACAGGCCGGTGCGGTCGGGTACCATTGTATAACCCAAAAAAAAGAATGGGTAGCCGAGCTCTACCCTTATACAACCAGGTATATGAAAGAATAATTACAATCATAAATAAATAAATGTTATGGGGGTCTTCATTATTCATTCTTCATGTATCCTCTTCTTTTATTATTAATTTGAATTTGTTTGCTACAAAGGTATTACGGGGGCCTCCCAGGACAAAGCATTCTAGCCTCTGCTCATCTTAATCCCCCATAATACAAATCTTAATTCCTAATACATAATTATATTAAAAATAAGAAAATTAAATCTAACTACACATGAAAAATAAGTGTTAGCTAAACACACCATACAACCCAAGCAGTTATATGTATAATTTGGATTAGCACCCTGAACATGGGTCACCAAATTCACCTGTCCTAATTTAGATTTTGCTTAGGGGTCAAGAAACCTGCAAAAGAGAATATTATATTTATTTTTAAGCACCCCTTAAGAACAATCTTCTACAAAAGATATAATTAGCTAATCAATCACTTAACATCCTAATGAAGCAAACACCCTAACATCCAGTCTACAATAATACATCATAAAACCAAACATACATCAAACCATGCATCGCCCTAGCATAAGGCTAAATGTAGTGACTTAATCTAAGGTGTGTGTATTAAGGCTTGTGTGGTATGCTTTAACTAGACTTTATTATAATTTTCTAAGTAAGAAAGGATTTAATTTGAAGGATGGTTTCATTTTAAGTGGCTTAATTGATTTGTAAGTTTTACTTAATGTTTTCTTTTATTTCATTTGGCTTACACTTAACAACTAAGTGTTATAAAGAGAAGAAAAGAGAGGATCACTCTCTTTTATCCATACTTTAAGCCGCATCTAAAGAAAATTAATTAATTAAAATTTCTTTAGTGAATGGCTTATTACATATTTTAAATTAATCCTAAGTTTAGGTTCACTTTAAATAATCTCATTCAATAAGAGAGGCATCTTAAAATTAATTGGAATGAACTACTATCACGTGACACATATCCATTCATTTCTTTCCATCATATATAACATGCATATGATTAAGTCCTAAACATATCTATGCAAACAATATATTTTTGGCACACTTAAATGCAGGATGCATAAATGTGTTTTATAAAAAAAAGATGATTTTCATTCATTAGCTAAATACACATTCAAATGTATGAAAGTTCTAAGCAAGTACTTCACCATTATTTTGCACAAAAGGAGTGAGGTAGGAACCTCCTTAGGGCTACTTAAAGCCATGTGTCCCCAGAATGTCTAGACTAATATACCCACTATTCTTAAATACATATGGATGTATAAGCAACTATAAGAATAGAAAACCATGCAGAAGTAAAATTTAATTTAATTGATTTATTTGTGTGAATGAATTAAAGCTCTATCCAAATTCTGATGTCAAAATGCATAAGAAGGAAATCCAAGTGGGTATGTCACCATTATTTTGCACCAGGAGAGTGAGGTAGGAACCTCGTTAGGGCTACTTAAAGTATTGCACCCCAGAAATGTCCAAACTAATATACCCACTAACATTTGTACTTAACAAATCAACATATGAATGAAAGAAAGGAGCTTCACTTCATACACTAAGTTTATATTCACATGCACCTCTATGTATGTATAGCTAATGTCACAAAATGTATTATTATTCAGTAATAAACTTTTGAAAATACATTTGAGAATTAATAGTGATAATAGCCACATATTTTTAATTAAGTCAACACATGCAAATTTGACATAAATCATTTCATTTAATTAATTTTTCAAAAGGATGAATGCATGATCACAAGTGGAATACAACATTTAATATAATTGGGGAGAAACAAAAGAACACAAACACTTAATTTCATTCAATCCAATTAATTCCTAAGGACAATCACATTAAATAAGCTTATTTAAAATAAACCAAAGTTTCTTAAAGTCACTTCTAATTTTATGTTCGATTTGATTTAAGAAGATGTGAGAAAGATGTGTTTGCTAATCCTAATCCTAATCCCCATATGTGTAAATCAACTTTATTTAATAATAAGCAATTAAATGATTTTTTATGGATTGATTAAGTTAAGCATGGATTAAATCAATTAATTAACCTTATATTACCTTAAGGTAGTTAATTAAATAATTATCAGCTAATATGATATGCAAATAAATTGAAAAGTAAATAACAATGCTCTTATGAAATGAAAGGGGCCTAATGCAATTAACCCATAATCATTTAATAAATAAGCGTAAGGAACTCACTTAATTACTCTTATGGTTTTCTCATATATGTGAGCTAATCATAATTTCATTAACTTTCTTTAGGTTCTTGAACACCTAAAGCTCTAACCAAGATAGATTAAGGAAAAAATTTAGATTTAATTAAAAATTTCAAATCAGTTAAACCAATTAATCTCTTAATTCACCTCTCCTAAAAAGAGACTAACCAAAGTTAACAATTATCTTGAAATGAGATGGGCTTAAGGGAAAAGGTAGGGAATGAGGTCCCCACTTAGTTCTATAAACCATCCACTAGATTAAGCATAGTTTAAAATGATTTGAATTCTAATTTAGCTAATTAAGTTTCTAATTAATTAATTAATTAATTAATAATTAGGACTTTAGTTGTAAAGAGAGAAAAAATTAGAGAAAAGATTAGGAGGGGGGCTCTAATCCACTTCCATAAGGCTCCTTACTGTTCAACAGTGGTCAAGGAGTCCAAATAATTAATTAATCATTATTCATATGCTTAATCATCCTTAATTAAGTTAAGAGGGTAATTAGGGCTTAATCAATCAATTTCTATAATTAAGCAACCAATAAATTCCAAGAAAAATAGGGGAGGCAGAGGTCATCCCCTTAAACATCCTTAAAAAGCTTGAAATCAATTGGATGATTAATTAGAGTAATTAAGCTAATTAAGTTTTTAATTAAATCTTAATTAAACTCTATTTACTATTCAAAATCCATTGGAAATCTTTTTATTAAATTCTTCACTAAAATATCTTTAAAAAAATCCCTTATTGCATTTTTTTAGATTATTCTATAATTAGTTATGAATTTTGAAAGTTTCACCCTTAAAATAAATTAATTAACCTTAATTAAAGCCCTAATCCCATCGGCTACACATGGCTACTGACGTGGCACGCTAACGTGGCTCATTTTCCACACGGCGTGACGAGATAGGTTAAGTTATCACATCGTGTAGCTGAGTTAGCTGGCGGTGGATGCACTTTCTTGTGGACCTTCGATAAGATTGGATGGCCACGATTAATCCCATAGTTTAGAGGAAATAAACATAGATCTAAGTGTGATCTAATCATGATAGTCTATTTTGATCACATGAAATAGATGACCCGTGATCTTTCTCCTTTATTGGTGACGAAAGATGGATATTGTCCATCTTTCTCTGTTCGATCTGAGCTTACTAAAGCTTGGATTGCTTCCAAAATGATCTCACACCATCAAGGGAAAAGAGGAACACATCCAACGATCAAAATCGCATGACATACAAATTTTCTTCAAAAAAGGCCAACCACTTTTTCATAAATCTACAATATTGAGGAATTACCTCGTCGGAGCTCAAGATCGGCAGTGGGATTGATGGAGGTAGCTTCGTCTAGTAGAGACGAAGCCCTGTTGAGGAGCTTGGGCCTTGATTTGGGGTATATTGCCTTGGAGACCAAGATCATCCTATTTGGCATACGGTCTTGATCGAACTCCCACTTCCAATGGCTTGAGCATGGGAAATGATTCGTATGGCTTTGACTAGGTCCAAGGATGGTGTGTGCAATTTTGATTGAAGTTTGAATGAGAGATGGATGATACTGAATCAAGGGAGGCCTCCCTTATTTTGGTTTGATGTAAAATTGAGAAGGCAAAAAATGGGGAGCTTGGGAGCTTTGGAAAATGCATGAGGAGCTTCGTTTTAGTATCTATGGCTTAGATGAAAATGAATGAATTAATTCTTGTTTGAATTGAGGGGGTATATCCCCTCAATTGCTGAGGTAGATGGACGTGATTCAATCCCATTTTCTTGTCACCATCGGCTCAGGAGGTGTCTCAGTCCACATGGCTCGCTAGGAGCGGAGGAAGGCTTGGAAGGTGGCTCAAGGTCTGATATGGGAGAGATTTCTTTTCTTAATCCTTTGGGGGCTTAGTTTGGAGTGAAGGGGATGAGATTGGGTTTCCCTTGTTCCATGGATGATCCTAATGTGCTTAGAGTGGGATAGGAAGGCTATGCATATTCTATTTGGCAATTCGATGGATGCCCATGTGATGGGAGAGTGGACTTTGCCAAATGGGAGAATAATAATATGTGAAGAAGTTTTTCCAATGGCTAATCCCCTTGGATGGGGCCCACTTTGCTTATGGGTAGACTTTGGGCTAACCTAGGGTCAATATGAGTCCGATTTGGTCAGCCACAAAGGTCCCATGGGTTAGTTTTAGGTGATTTGGTTTCATTTGGTCAAATGGGTTCATGTTGGGTTGGGTTGACCAATTGGGTCAAATTGGGTCAAACCAAGGCTTGGGTTAGGTTCAAATGATGATTTGGAGAGTTTTAGTTCAATTGATTTGGGTTGGTTTGGCTTAGGTTTGATTTTGGCTCATTTGAAATCAAATAAGTCAAATGGGTCAAGTTGACCAATTTGACCAATTTGGCCAAATTGCGTTGGGTGAGGTGTTGGCTCAAGTTCAATTGGTTAATTGAAAAATAATTTTAAGCTTTGGTTTGAATCAATTTGGATTTAATTTGAATTTTGGTCAATTTGACCCTTTAGGTCAATTTGGGCTAGGTTGAGTCAAGTTGACAAATTGGTCAAAATAGGCTCAATTGTGGCTTTGGTCAAGTTCAATAATTGATTTGGAATGAACTTGAGCCATTGGTTGCAATCAATTTGGGTTAGATTTGAATTTTGGCCAATTTGACCTTTTAGGTCAATTTGGGCTAGGTTGAGTCAAGTTGACCAATTGGTCAAATTGGGCTTGATTGTGGCTTTGGTCAAGTTTAATAATTGATTTGAAATGAACTTGAGCCATTGGTTGCAATCAATTGGGTTTAATTTGGATTTTGGCCATCGCTTAGGTCAATTTGGGATAGGTTGGCTCAAGTTGACCAATTGGTCAAATTGGGCTTGATTATGGCTTTGGTCAAGTTCAATAATTGATTATAAGTTAGTTTGGATCAAAGGTTTCAATCAATTTGGTTTATGGTGGGTTTTGGCTAATTTAGGTTTCATTTGAACTAAAGGTTGACTTGGTCAAAGGACTAAGTTGACTTAATTTGATCCAATTTAAGGTGGTTGATCATCCTAGGGTGATTATTGATCATGATATGAGGTTTGGATGACCTTTGTTCAATCCAATTTGGGTTGGATTAGAACTTGGTTCAAAAAGAGTACTTTAGATCACTTTGGGTCAAGTGGACCTAAATGGGTCAATTGATTTGGTTTTGTCTTGATTCAAGTTTAGTTGAACTCCTATATGAGCCTAGGATTGAAATATAAATCCAACTACAATCAATTTGGAGTCTAGTGGATTTTGGCTCATTTGAAGTTTTCAAGTCAAAAAGGCTAACTTGGGTTGACTTGAGTTTGATTTCATAATTATAGTTTATGTTTATATTTGGCTAAATGATTGAAGGTATGATTGATTCATGAGAAAATTCATTAGTTTTGGTTTGATTTGGCCAAGTCCAAGAAATTGGCTAAAAATACTTGAATTGGGTTTTGGTTTGATTTTGTACTTGGTTTTGGATATTTGGATTTATATTTCATTGGTATTTAGGGATATAAATGAAGATATAAATGATTCATGAGAAAATCACTTGAGTTTGGAGTGATGTGGAAGCAAATTTGACCAAGCTTATGGATATAGGTCAAAAGGGCTTAAGTAGGGAATTGATTTAGTTTGATTTATTTTTGGTCATTGGAGGGTGGGTTTCATTTATATTTATGAGTATAAATGAAGGAGTAATTGGTTTATAAAGGAACCAGTTGATTTTGGGTTGATTTGGTTTAAGATTTATGTAAGCTTATGGAGGTAGGTCCATAGGGCTTAAGAGGGGATCTGGTTTGGTTTGATTTAGTTTGATTTGGTTTTGGCTATTTGGGTATAGATTTCATTATATTTGTGAATATAAATAAATGAATAATTGATTTATAAAGAAATCAATCAAGTTTGGGATAATTTAGGTGGAGATTTGGCTAAGCTTATGAGAGTGGGTCATAAGACTTAAGAAGAAATTTTGGTTTCAGATTTGAGCTAAGGATTGAATCATTTGGAATTGAGTTTGAGTTGGGATTTGGTAAATGATTGAGAGATTGAATTGATATTTGAAAATCATTTGAATCGGGATTGATTTGAATTTGGTTAAGGCTAAGTCCATAAGACGAAATCAAAGGGCTTAGGAAGAATGTTGATATTGGATTTGATTATGGGTTTCAATAATTTGGAATTTGGATTTAGATTTGGTTTTTGAGTTGGATTTGTGTTTGGTTTGAGAAGGAAAGCATGGAGGGTAGGCAAGTTTTCTTAAGTCCTTAAGGCATAACCTATTCCTATGGCTAACCCTTCTAAGTCTCTTGGCTTAGGTTAAGTGCCCACCTAATCACTAGAAGTATCTTGAGACTAAAGAGCTCTTAGTGTCTACAAGAGTCCTAGATCTATGATGAGAAGTTTAGAACTCACTCCAAAGTGAGGTCAACAGGTATGCAAATGAATTGAAAAGTAAATTAGTAATGGTCCTAAGAAATGAAAGGGCCTAATGCAATTGACTCACAATTAATAGTTAATTAAGCTTAAGGAACTTAATTAAGTACATTTATAGTTTTCTCACAAATGTGAGCTAACCATAATTTCCTTAAATGTCTTTAGGCTATTGAACACCTAAAGATCTACCCCTCAATTAATTAATTAAGTCCTGATATGTTTTAAATTTTAATTAAATTAATTAAGTAATTAATTAATCTTTAATTAATTTCTTTTGAAAAAGTGAAGGAAACTTAGGAAAAAGATTAGGAGAGAGGCCTCAATCCAATTCCCTAAGTCTCCTCACTATTAAATAGTGATAAATGACCAAATTAAGTAATTAATTAATTAATTGTTCATATGGTTAATTAACACTTAATAAAGTTAAGGATGTAATTAGAGATTAATCAATCAATTTTTCCAATTAATTAATTAATAAATCCCAAGAAAAGTAGAGGAGATAGAGGTCATCGCCTTAAACAATCTCAGAAAGTTTGAAGTTAATTATTTAATTAATTAGGGAGTAATTAGGGTAATTAATTTTTAATTAAATCTTAATTAAGTTCTAATTACTATTCAAAATCAATAAAGGATAATTTTAATGGAT
Organism: Cymbidium sinense; assembly: GCA_021442155.1. Classification (NCBI taxonomy): domain Eukaryota; kingdom Viridiplantae; phylum Streptophyta; class Magnoliopsida; order Asparagales; family Orchidaceae; genus Cymbidium; species Cymbidium sinense. The sequence continues at coordinate 97,540,850 of CM038227.1, forward strand.
TACTCTTTTAAATATCTTTAAAATGAGCCCTTATTTATTTTTTAAATTTTTCTATGAGTTATTATGAATTTATAAAATTTTAGGCTTAAAAAAGGATTATTTAGTGTTAATTAAGCCTAATCCCATCGGCACCATGTGGCGCGCTGATGCGATGAACTTTCTACATAGCACCACGGGATTGGCCATTTAAGTTGTCACATCCCATGGTTGAGTCGGTTGGATGCGCTATTGATCTCCGTTGTCGATCTCGGATCGGATGGCGAAGATTAATCTTGCAGTTAAAAATGACTTGAATTAGATGGATCTAACATGATCTAATCATGGCTATCCATTCTGAGCATGAGGAACTGGTGGCGCATGATGTCAACTCTCGAATGATGAAAGACGAAGGTCGTCCACCATTGATCGTTCGATCCGAGCTCAGATTAGCTCCAAATGGAACCCACACCATCACACGAGGGATCTAGGAATATCCAACAGCTAAGATTGGATCACATTCACATTTTCTCATAAAGCTCTAAAAAAATTTCACCTAGGGGTCGATTTCAATGGAATTACCTCATCAGAGATAAGACCAGCAGCTCGCATGTTTGAGGTAGCTCGTCTAGTAGAGACGAGGCCTTGTTGAGCTGCAATTAGCTTGATTCCAAGTGGATTGCTCAGGAGGCCAAGAATTGTGCTTTGGACGCTTGACTCTAATCAAACTCCTTGCTCCGATGGGTTTTGAACTTGGGCGATGCTTCGGGTAGCCTCAACGAGGTGCGTGGAAGGTGTAAGAACGAGCAATTTGGTTTTGGTTGAGGATTGGAGATGTTGGATTGAGGGAGAGGCTCCCCTATTTCAGCTATGCTTGGGAAGGAGGAATGCGATGAAAGAGGCCTTGGGAATGCTTGAGAGCTTGCCAGGGAGTTTGAAATCACCTTAAGAAGCTTAGGCGAGTTGAATTGATGTGTTTTTCATGCAAATTGAGGGGGTATATTCCTCAATTGGATAAGGTGGATGGACGGAATCAATCACCCTTTTTTGATCGGCCAGCCACCATCAGGGTGTCAGAGTTATCCCCATCAAGTCCATGTGGCTTGGTTTGAGTGAAGGAAAGCTTGGGAGGTGGCTCAATGTGGGATTTGGGCTGATTACATCTCATTGGAATCTTTGGTTCTCGATTTGTAAGGGAGGTGAGTTAACTCACTTCCCTTTGGTTCAAGGTAAGTCTTGCCCACTTAGGGTGGTCCAGGTGGGCAAGTGATACCCCATTTGGGGTGAGTAAGGGTTGCCATGTGATGGGAGAGTGGACTTTGCCAAAAAAGGGTGGAATCCTATGTAAAGAGGCTTAACCAATAAGTAATCATCTTGGATTGGAATCATTTGAGTTTTTGGCTAATTTTGGGCTGACCCAAGATCGGTTTGGGTCGGTTTGGTAAGGTTCCAAGTGGCCATGGGATGGTTTCAAGGGGCTTAGCCCAATTTGACCCTTATAGGTCAAATTGGGCTAGGTTGGGTTAGGTTGATAAATTGGTCAAATTTGGTCAAACCAAAGCTTGGGTTAGGTTCAAATGATAATTTGAAGTATTTTAGTTTAAGTGGTTTCAATCAATTTGGCCTATGTTTGATTTTGTCTCATTTGGATCCATATAGTTCAATTAGGTTAAGTTGACCAGTTTGACCAAATTGGTCAAATTGGCTTGGGTTGGGTGTTGGTTCAAGCACAATTAGTTAATTGAAGATGATTGTAGACTTTAGTTTGAATCAATTTGGATTTAATTTGAATTTTGGCCAATTTGACCCTTCAGGTTAATTTGGGCTAAGTTGGTCAATTGGGTTTAATTTGCCAAATTGGGTTCAATTATAGGTTTGGTCAACTTCAACAATCAATTTGGAATAAACTTGAGCCAATGGTTGTGTTCAATTTGGGTTGGATTGTTAGACCCATTTTGGCCTTTTAGGTCAATTTAGGTCAAATGGCCAAGTGTGTTTGGTTTGGCTTAATTGATAGTCAAGTCATGTTCAATAATTGATTATGAGTTGGTGTGAATCAATGGTTTCATTTGATTTGGTGTAGGATGTGTTTTGGTTAATTTGGGTTTCATATGGGCTAAGGGTTGACTTGGTCAAATGACCAAGTTGACCTAGTTTGACCCAATTTAAGGCAATTGATCATCCTAGGGTGATCAATGGTCATGGTATGAGGTTTGGATGGGCTTGGTTCAATCCAATTTAGGTTGGATTAGAACATGGTCCAAATAGGTTCTTTAGGCCACTTTGGGTCAAGTGGACCTAAATGGGTCTATTGGCTTGGTTTTGGTTTGATTAAAGTTTAGTTGATATATGAGTTTAGAATTGAAATATAAATCTAACTGTAATCAATTTAGGCTCTGATGAGTTTTGGATCATTTAGAATTTTCAAGTCAAAAGGGCTAAGTTGGGCTTGACTTGAGTTGATTTCAATTTAGCTTGATGATTGTAGGTTTCATTTATATTTAAATAGATGATTGAAGGAATGATTGATTCAAGAGAAAATCCATTGATTTTGGCTTGATTTAGGTGGGTTTTGGTTAAGTCCAAGAAATTGGCTTAAAGGGTTTAAATTGGGTTTTGATTTGATTTTGGATTTGGTTTTGACTATTTGAATTTATATTTCATTTATATTTGTGAATATAAATTAAGATATAAATAACTTATGAGAAAATCACTTGAGTTCGGAGTGATTTGGAGGCAAATTTGACTAAGCTCATGAAGGTAGGTCCATATGGCTTAGAAGGGAATTTGATTTAGTTTGATTTAGTTTTGATCACGGGAATGTGGGTTTCATTTACATTTAGTGAAGATAATTGATGGAATAATTGATTTATAGGAAAATTAATTGAGTCTGGGTTGATTTGAATGGGATTTGGCTAAGCTCCTTGAGATAGGTCCATATGGGTTAGCTTGGTATTTGATTGGATTTGAGTTTAGTTTGATTTGGTTTTTAGTTGTTTGAATTTATTTTTCATTTATATTTGTGAATATAAATGAAGATATGATTGATTCATGAAGAGATCAATCAAGTTTGGTTTGAATTGGGTGGAGATTTGGCTAAGCTCATGAAGGTAGGTCCATATGGGTTAGCTTGGGATTTGATTGGATTTGGGTTTAGTTTGATTTGGTTTTGGGTTTCAATCATTTGGAGCTGAATTCAGACTTGAATTTGATAAATAATTGAGGGATTGAATTGATCTTGGAAAAAATATATTGAATTTGGATTGATTTGAATTTGGTTAAGGGCCAAGTCCATAAGATAAAATCATAGGGCTTAGGTAAGATTTTGATTTTGGATTTGATTATGGGTTTCAATCATTTGATTTAGAATTGGTATTTGAATTGAATTTGAGGTTTGGTTTGAGAAGGTGAACATGGATTGGGTTTAGGCTATAGAGTAGGGAAAATCTCCCGAAATCTCTTAGGCATAACCTACTCCCGTGACTAACCCTTCTAATTCTCTAGGCTTAGGTTAAGTATTCACCTAATCACTAGAAATGTCTTAAGACAAAGGAACACTTAGTGTCTATAAAAGTCCTAGATCTATGATGAGGAGATTGAGAACTAATTCCAAAAGTGAGGTCAACAATGTCTAATGGGTTCCAAATGCTCCAATGGGGAAGGTGAGGTGAATTCACTTCTTGGTCAGTTTGGACAATGTCCTAGGTGCCTAGGTGGACCATTGGGAGGGTGTCAAGTGGCTAAGGAATGAAAATGACCACTTACATAGGTGATTTGTCTAGTGTGATACTCTTGACCAAAGAGTAGAATGGTCATTTGACATTGGATTTGATTTGGGAAGATTTAAAATGAGTAAAAAGTGAGTTAGGTAAAATTTCAAGTGATTTGGAGTTCATTTGGTTTGATTTGACTCAATTGACCCATTTAGGTCAAATTGGGTCAAATTGAGTTAGGTTGACCAATTGGTCAAATTGGGTCAAATCAAGGGTTGGGATAAGTTCATATGATCATTTGGGATGTATTGGTGTCATTAGTTTGGTTCAATTTGATTTAGATATAGTTTTGGTTCATTTGAGTTCATTTGAGTAAAATGGGTTAAGTTGACCAATTTGACCCAATTGACCAAATTGGCTTAAGTCATGGCTTGGGTTGGGTTTGGTTGATCATTTGGAATATGTTGTAGTCTTTGGTTGAGTTCAATTTAGATTTTATTGGGTTTTAGGTTGGTTGACCCTTTAGGTCAAGTTGGGTTCAATAGGTCATTTGGGTCCAGTGGGCCAATTGGGCTTAATTGAGGCGTTGGTCAAGTTCAATAGTCAATTTGGAATGAACTTGAGCCATTGGTTGCAATTAATTTGGTTTAGAATTTGATTTGACCCATCTTGGCCATTTAGGTTAATTTGGGTCAACATGGGTCAAGAGGGACAATTGGGTTAGATTTGGCTCAATTGAAGGTCAAGTCATGTTCAAGTGTTGATTTTGGGTTGGTATGAATCATGGGTTTCAATAGATTTAGCTTAAGCTGTAATTTGGCTAGTTCATGTTCATATGGGTTAAAGGGTTGACTTGGTCAAAGGGCTAAGTTGACTTGGTTTGACCCAATTTATGATAGTTGATCAATCTAGGATGATCAACAATCATGCCATGAAGTTCTGATTAGCTTAAGTCACTTTGATTTGAATTGAATTGGATTTTGGCTCATGTAGGTCAAATTGGCCACTTTGGGTTAAGTGAACCAGTTGGCATTAGTTGGCTGATTTTGGGTTGAGTTTGATTTAATTGAGTTAATATATTGATTTAAGATTGATATATAAATCCAATTGGAATTGGCTTGAGTTCAAATGAGTTTTGGCTCATTTGAAAATCTCAAGTCAAAAGGGCTAGGTTGGGTTTGACTTGGGTTGATTTTGATTTGCCTTGATGATTGTAGGTTTCATTTATATTTGGGATGGTGATTGAAGGAATAATTGGTTTATGAGAAAATAAATTTATTTTGTGTTTTAGAATTAAATGGAATTTAGCTAAGTCCATAGGATAAAATCATAAGGCTTAGGTTGATTTGATCTGATTTGGTTTGGAATTGGTTATAGATTTAAATCATTTGATTTTGAATTCGAATATGAATTTAGATTTGGTATTGAATGTTTGAATTGAATTTGAGGTTTGGTTTTGAGTGGATGAACATTTGGTTAGATTTAGGGTATAGAGTAGATGAGTCTCCTTAATCCCCAATGCATAGCCTAATCCTATGATTATCCCTTCTAAGTCTCTAAGTTTAGTTGGTATTGAATGTTTGAATTGAATTTGAGGTTTGGTTTTAAGTGGATGAACATTTGGTCAGATTTAGGGTATAGAGTAGATGTGTCTCCTTAATCCCCAAGGCATAGCCTAATCCTATGATTATCCCTTCTAAGTCTCTAAGTTTAGGTTAAGTGTTCACCTAATCACTAGAAGTGTCTTATGACTTAAGAAGTTTTAGTGTCCAGAAGACTCCTAATTCTAAGATGAGGAGATTGAGAACTCACTCTAAAAGTGAGCTCAAAAAGTGTAATGTCTAGGTATTTCATTATAGAAACATAGCATAAAAATCACAAGAAAATAGGTTAATTCTATTGCACACCCAAAATAAATCACACCAAATTTAATTTAAAAGAATAACAAACCAGTGTGGACGGGTACTGCTATACACCTCAAAATAATGAGAAAAATAGGTAGCCGAGCTCTACCCTTATACAACCCAGCCAAGAACTAAAAGTCAAGATCTATGGGTCTTTCTCCATGATCGTCTCCTTCTCAAGGGTCCTCCACGGGCTTCATAGGGGACCACCAGCTAGTATGGTCAACTCTTGCTTTTCTTAGACCCTTGTTGACCTCACTTTTAGAGTGAGTCTTCAACCTCCTCAGTATAGATTTAGGACTCTTATAGATATTAAGAGTTCCTTAGTCTCAAGACACTTCTAGTGATTAGGTGAACACTTAACCTAAGCTTAGAGACTTAGAAGGGTTAATCATAGGATTAGACTATGCCTTAAGACTTAAGGGAATCATCCACCTTATAGCCTAAACCTAATCTATATGCACCTTCTCAAATCCAATCAAAATTCAAATCTCAAAGAAAACTCAAATCCAATTCAAATTCCAAATCCCAATTCAAATTCCAAATCCAAATCTAAATTCCAAAATATTTGATTGAAATCCATGATCAAACTCAAATTCAGAACCCTTCCTAGGCCCTTTGATTTCATCTTATAGTATGAGCCTTAGCCAAATTCAAATCAATCCCAATTTATTTGATTTTCTTAAATATCAATTCAATCCTACAATCAAACTATCAAATCTAAATTCAAATCCAACTTCAAATGATTCAAACCCTTGATCAAATTCAAGTCCAAAATTCTTCATAAAACCTTATGAATGAATTCCATAGATTTAGCCAAATCTCCACCCAATTCAACCCAGATCTGATTGAATTTTTTACAAATCAATTATTTCATTATTTATATTCATAAATATAAATTGAAATCCAATCTCAAATGACCAAAACAAATCAAACTAAATAAACCAAATCAAGACCATTTTTAAGCCATATGACCCACCTCCATGAGCTTAATCAAATCTCAACCCAAATTAACCCGAAACTAATTAATTTCTTTATAAATAAATTATTCCCTCATCTATATTCACAAATATAAATGAAACCCACATTCCAATGATCAAAATTAAATCAAACTAAATCAATTTTCTTCTAAGCCCTTTTGACCTACCTCCATGAGCTCAGTCAAATTTGCTTGCAATTTACTCCAAACTCAAGTGATTTTCTCAAAAGTCATTTATATCTTCATTTATTTTCACAAATATAAATGAAATATAAATTCAAATAGCCAAAATCAAACCCAAAATCAAATCAAAACCTAATTCAAGCCTTTTAAGCCATTTCCTTGAACTTAGCCAAATCCTATCCAAATCAAGTCAAAATAATGGATATTTTCTTGAATCAATCATTCCTTCAATCATCTATCCAAATATAAATGAAAGCTACAATCATCTAGCCAAATTGAAATCAACCCAAGTCAAGCCCAACTTAGCCCTTTTGACTTAAAAATTTCAAATGAACCAAAACCTATCATAGCCCAAATTGATTGTAGTTGAATTTATATTTCACTCCTAGGCTCATATATAAGTTCAACTAAACTTGAATCAGGCCAAAACCAAGCCAATTGATCCACTTAGGCCCACTTGACCAAAGTGGCCTAAAGGACCTTTTGAGCCAAGTTCTAATCCAACCTAAATTAGATTGAACCAAGTCTATCCAAGCCTCATGTCATGATCAATAATCACCTAGGATGATCAATTACCTTGAATTTGGTCAAATCAAGTCAACTTGGTCATTTGACCAAGTCAACCCTTAGCCCAAATGAAACCTAATCTAGCAAAAACTCACCATGCACCAAATTGATTGGAACCATTGATCCACACCAACTCATGATCAATGTTTGAACATGACTAGACCCTCAATTGAGCCAAACCATGTCCAATTAGCCATTGACCTAAGTTGACCCAAATTTGCCTAAAAGGCCAAAATGGGTCAAATGATGATCTAATCAAAATTGATGTCAACCAATGGCTCAAGTTTATTCCAAATTCATCGTTGAACTTGACCAAAGCTCCAATTTGGTCTATTGGACCCAACTTAGCCCAATTGACCAACCTAGCCTAAATTGACCTAAAATGTCAAATTGGCCAAAATCCAAATTGATTCAAACCACAAAGCATACAATCATTTTTAATTAACCAATTGAACTTGAACCAACACCCAACCCAAGCGAAGTTGGCCAATTTGGCCAACTTGGTCAAATTGGTCAACTTAGCCCATTTGACCTATGTGAATCCAAATGAGCCAAAATCAAACCTACGCCAAATTGATTGAAACAACTTGATCGAAACACTTCAAATCATCATTTGAACTTAACCCAAGTCTTGGTTTGACCCAATTTGATCAATTGGTCAACCTAACCCAACATGAACCAAATTGAACACATATGACCAAATTGAGCCAAAACCCATGAAACCAATCCATGGCCGATTGGAGGCTGATCAAACTTGACCCAAACCCATCTTGGGTCAGCCTAAAGTTAGTCCAAAAACCAAGTGAGTCAAATCCAAGCCATTGCCCATTGGTCAAGCCCTCTTTACATAGGATTCCACCCATAAATGGAAAAGTTCACTCTCCCATCACTTGACAACCCTCACTCACTGCATTTGGGATCTGACCTAACCTCTTAGCCCACCCTAAGTGGCTAGGACTTGCCATGGACCAAAGGAAGGTGAGATAACTCACCTCCCTTACAAATCGAGCACCTATTGAATCCAATCAAGAAGATCAGACCATATCAAGCCTTGAGCTACCTCCCAAGCACTCCTCCAATCAAATCAAGCCTTGTGGACATGATGGCGACCACTCCGGTACCTTGACGGAAGTTGGCTAGGTTTAAAACATGAGACAATCTAGTCTGTCCACTTTAGCAAATTGAGGGATATACCCCCTCAATTCAAACTGAATTTCACTGGCATTCGAATCATCTGAGATCCCAAGAGTGAAATGAAATGCCCTAGCACTCATCAGAGCTTCCCCAAGGCCTCCCCACCTCAAATTTTCTCTTCCCATGTGAAATTGAAATAGGGGAGCTCAATCCCAATCCAAACTTCTTCCTCTCTCTACCAAACTTCAATTCCTCTTACAAACACCTTCCACATACCTCGTCGAAGCTACCCAAGCCATTTCTCCGAGCTTCAAATCAATCAGAGGCTAGACTTCGATCAATGCCGAAGCTCCAAAGCACCATTATTGGCCAATCGAGCCATCAACTTAAAACCAATCCAATTTTTGTAGCTTCCTCAAGCACACGAACCACCGGTCTTAGCTCTAGTGAGGTAAATCCATTGAAATTGAGCTTTAGGAGAAAATATGTTGGAGCTTTTTGAAGAAAATTCACATGTGAGCCCATCCTAGCTGTTGGGTCTTCATGGATCCCTTGTGTGAAGGTGTGGATTGGTTTTGGAATGAATCTGAGCTCGGGTGAGCTTGGATCGATCGATCTTTGGTGGACGGGCTCCGTCATTCATCGCTCGTAGAAAGAGAGATCGTGGGCTATTCATTCCGTGTGAGTGGAATGAATGGCTCTGATCAGATCATGTTAGATCCACTTAATTTTTCTTTTAGCACTGTGGGTTTGATCGTGGCTGTCCGATCTTAGATCTAATGACCCACGGGAATGCACATCCCGCTGCCATCCTAGTCAACAGTGGACGTGACAACTTTAATAGCCAATTCTATGGTGCCATGTGAAAAGCGCATCGCGTCAGCGCACCACATGGCGCCGATGAGATTAAGGCTTAATTAGGTTAATTAAATGATTTTTAAGGCTAAAACTTAAATAATTCAAAACTAATTATAGAAAATCCAAAAAATATAAATAAAGGATCATTTTAAAGGTATTTTAGAGAGGAATTCATTAAAATTATCCTTAATTAATTTTGAATAGTAATTTGGCTTAATGAGGGTTTAATTAAAAACTTAATTAACATAACTATTTTTTAATTAATCATCGAGTTGGTTTCAAATTTTTTGAGGTTGCTTAGGTGGATAACCTCTGCCTCCCCCATTTTTCTTGAAATTTATTGATTGATTAATTGGGAAAATTTATTGATTAACATCTAATTACTTTCTTACCTTAATTAAGGATTAATTAAGCTTGAGAATAGTAAATTAACTAATCAACTGGACTCATTTGACATTGATTAACAGTATGAAAGTTTAGGGAATGTGATTGGGCCTTTTTTCTAATCTTTTCCTTAAGTTTCCTTTTCTTTTCCAAGAGAAATTAATTACTTAATTACCTTAATTAAATTTTAAAATGGATATGATTTTCCTTAATTAATTCATGGATAGGTATTTAGGTGTTTAATATCCTAAAGAGATTTAATGAAATTATGGTTAGCTCACATGTGTGAGAAAACCATAAAAGTAATTACTGTAAGTTCCTTAAGCCTAATTAATCAATGATTGTGAGCTAATTGCATTAGGCCCTTTTCATTTCATTGGATCATTGCTATTTACTTTTTAATTCATTTGCATACTACATTGGCTCATAATCATTTGATTAATTTCCTTAAGGTAACATAGGTAAGGGTTCAATTAATTGATTTAATTCATAGCTTAACTCGATTAATCTCTAAAATTGACCTAATTAATTTTCATTAAATTAAATTAACTCACACATGGAGAATGGGATTAGGATTAGCAAACTTCTCTCTCACATTTCTTAAATCAAATCAAACATGGAATTAAAAATGACATTAAGAAGCTTTGGTTTATTTTAATTGAGCTTATTTAGTATGATTGTCCTAAAAATTAATTGGATTGAATGAAATCATGTGCTTATGTCTCATTATTTATTTCCAATCATATTAAATATTGTATGCCACTTGTAATCATGCATACATATTTTTCAAAAAAATCAATTAAATGAAATGATTTTCTTTATGTCAAGCTTACATGTGTTGACTTAAATTAAAATATATGTGGCTATTATCACTATTAAATTAAAATTATTTTTAAAAGTATATAAATCAATTATAATATATGGAGTGATGATAAATATTCATAATCTTGCATGTGCCTATAGCTTAGAACATGTGATATGGAGCTCTGTTTCTTTAATCTTCATGGATTTAAATAAGGCTTGAATGTTAACAAGTGTATAGTGCATTCAAAAAGGACACAACATTTGTTTGGATTCATTCATATGTACCTCTATATTAGAATATAAGTGGAACTTTATCTCACCTATATAAATAATTCAATTAAATCAAATACAACTTTTTGTATGATTTTTCTATTCTTGTAGTTATTTGTACATTCAAGTGTATTTAAGAGTAGTGGGTATATCTAATCTTAACATTACAAGGACACAAGGCTTTAAGTAGCCCCAAGGAGGTCTTTACCTCACTCCCCTAGTTTAACACTGGAGAAGTATCTGCTTAAAACTTTTGTACACCTGTATGTGCGTATAACTAATGAATGAAAATCCCCTTTTCTACTAATAAAGACATGCATTCATATTTGTTCGAGTAATTGAATTGATTGACCATATGGTTTAAAGTATTCCTTCTTATGTTAATGTGTATAAACTTACATATGTTTAAATGCAATGGGTATATAGTTTGGACATCCTGAGAATAAGAGGCTTTAGCTAGCCCCAAGGAGGTCATTTGATTACCTCACTTCCCTGGTTAACAATGACACACACCTATTTAATTTCATTCCTATGTATTTTTATATAAGAATTTGGATAGAGCTTTAAATTAATATGTTAAAATAATTCAATCAAATCAAACATCTAAATTCCAAATGTATATGCTTACATCCATTATTTTAAGTGTGCTAAGACATATTGTATGTGTAGATATATTTAGGATTTAGTCACATGCATGTTACATATGATGGAAGGAAATGAATGAACATGTGTCATGTGATAGTAATTCATTCCAATTAATCTTAAGATGCCTCTCTTATTGAATATGATTATTTAAAGTGAACCTAAACTTAGAATTAATTTAAAATATGTAATAAGCCATTCATTAAAGAGAATTGATTGAAATAATATGCTTTAGATTTGACTTAAGGTAGGGATGGAAGAGAGTAATCGTCTCTTTTTCTTCTCTTTATAACACTTAGTTGCTAAGTGTAAGTCAAATGAAATAAAAGAAAATACAAAGTAAAATTCTCAAATCAATTAAACCACTTAAAGTAAAACAACCTCTTAAATTAAATCCTTTTTGTACTTAGAAATTCATAACCTGAATGCTTAGTTAGGACATACCACACAAGCCTTAACACACACTTTAGAATTAAGTCACTATTTCTAGCTTTATGTTAGGGCGGTGTATGGAGTGATGTATGTTTAGTTTTATAATGTATTATTTTAGATTGGATGTTAGGGTATATATTTCATAGATTAGATGTTAGGTTGTGATTAGTCTAATAATATTTTCTTAGAATTAAGTCACTATTTCTAGCTTTATGTTAGGGCGGTGTATGGAGTGATGTATGTTTGGTTTTATAATATATTATTTTATATGTTAAATGTATATTTCATAGATTAGATGTTAGGTTGTGATTAGTCATATTTTTTAAGATTATGCTTAAGGGTGCTTAAAATAAATATAAATATGTGTTGCTTAACCTCTAAGCATTTTTCAAATTAAGACAGTGGCAAGATTATTCATTATTCATATAACTGCTTAGGTTGTATGATGTGTTTAGCTAATACTTATTTTACAGGTGTAGTTAGATTTATTTTTTTATTTTTAATGTAATTTTATATTAGGAATTAGGAGTAGTGTTATTGGGGATAAAGATGAACATTGGCCAGAAGGCTTAGCCCTTGGGTGTCATGTGATGCATTGAAGCCTACCAAATCAAAAGAAGAAAATCAAAGGAAGAAGAGAAGGAGATATGAAGAAATGAAGAAAAGAAGACCCCCATAACATCTATCATTTTTAAATTATAATTATTCTTTCATATTCCAGGTTGTATAAGAGTAGAGCTCGGCTACCCATTTTCTCTTTTTAGGATGTACGACAGTACTAGACCGCACCAACATTTTATTCTTTTGCATTAGATTTATAAAATGTTTGATGTTTTGTTTAAATTGTGTAATAGAAATATCATGCCTTTTTTTTTTAGTTTCTTTATGAATGATGGTTTAATGTGTGACCTGGATGTGATTAGGCTCTTAGGAAAAATTAATTTTTCTACCCCAACTACAACTCATAACTAAATTTTCTAAATAACTCACAACCTCACATAAAGTCAAGGCATTAAATCAAAATAATTAAAATATTTAGCAACCCCTTAACTAAATGTTGTATGTTTAATATCATGCATTCATATCGCTTCACTCTTGCTAAGAGAGGGTTTCCATCCTTGCATGATAGGGGAAGACTTGACCTTTGAGGGTTTTCTCTGTGGTAGAAAACACCTCTTTCTCTCTGATTTATCCCATAATCTTATTTCATCATGCATTTAGACATGAAAATTCTATGACCTTTTTCAAAATAAAGTGTCCAAATCAAATAAAAATTGAAAGATTTTCATTAGATTAAGTCATTATTCATACCTCTCATGCTCTAGTCTCTCTGAGTGGGTTTAAGAACTTTAGTTTCTTTCTAAATAATAACAACCCAACTATCTTGCAAAATCATATGACTTTCCTGCAAGGTTTCAAAGCATAAGAGGAGTTAGTTGGCTGCCATTCCATGTGATTATAAGTCCAGCAATCAGATAGTTTACCTTATCTTGTGGAGGTAAACCATATACCCATCTTTGCTTAGAATTAGGTTGTGCCTTGGCTTATGTCAAAGCTCCCTAGATTTAAGATCCAAGATAGCTATTTCCTTTAGGCTACAAGTATAAATCCTTACCTCTTACGCATTTTCATAATCTTGTATTGTTGGATTATAAGCTCTAATAATATAATAAAATTTCAACTCAAACATATAATTCTCTTCAATTTCAAACATTAAAGCCTAATCGTAGGATAGATTGGAATGCTCACTAGGTCTCCCAATATCATGAGCATTTCCTATGTATCTCCTTTGGCTTCCAAAATAAGTCTTCTCCTTGATCTTTCCCATTTGATTTTCTAAACATAACCAATTTATTAATAGTCTTACCCTTGAAATCTTTGGAGATAATAATTGCCTATTTTAATCAAGAGTATTCTTATTTCCTTCTTTAGGATGTAATTAACTATGGAGGCTTGCCCTCATAGGGAACTTTAGAACCGGTTTAATATAAACCTTACTTTATTCATCCATATAAAGTAGGGAAAAAAATCTCTAGTATATTTAAAGACCCATCATGCCTTAGGAGTCCTTATTAGGTGATTAGGTTCATTGAAGGGTGATATCTCTATTTTTTGAGATAGTATCATATCATACCTGATGTCATCATCACAATAAGTTCCCCCTCAGATCTGCGTGGTGTCCCCCATACACATCTAAAAATAAGCACCATAACCCTATAGATCCTAACATAATTCTAAGCTCAAATTACATTTCAAAATTTTAAATAAATTCTTAATCCCTACAAAGTAGACATTAGGAAATAAATACATCATACCATCAGTTATATTTGTAAACATACGAGCTTAGCATTAGTTGCTTGCCAAACCCACCTATCATATTGAGCTATGTTCAAAAATTTAACTATATGTGCATGAAAATAGTATTTATTTATTTTTTATATTATAATAGTCTTTTTTAGCATGGCCCCCTATAAAATATAATATCAAGCTGAAAAGAACATCCTACCATCTAGAATAGTGGATAAATAATCCTAGCCATCCAGTATAAAATAGTACACTACAAAATAATAAAAAAATATTGCACATCACAATGTAGAATATCATAGAGCATTGTCCTAACCTAAGTCTAGGGTGACATAATGATCTAGTGTGTGAAGAAAAATGGGCTTATGTGGTATGACTTTTACTAGGCATTTTAGATTTGTGCTTTCATGTTTTAAGATTTATTTAATTTATCATTAGTTGGTTTCAATTTAAGTGGTTAAATTGATTTCATGATTTCATTTCTATTTTAAGTTCATTTTATGTTGAAGTAGAGTTTAAGTTTTTAAGAATGAAGAATAAAATAAGTTCTATTTTCAGTGAAACTCATTCTATTTAACATCCTAATTTTTAATGGAATGAGATTTTCATCCTAAGGTAAAGATTCATTCTAAGGGTCAAGCTTTGACTCTAAATATCTTTATATTTATTTAAGTTTGATTTAATTTGATTAAATTTTTACTTTTTTTTTGGAATTTAATTCAAATTTATTCTTCTTTTTCATTTCTTTTAATTTGATTAAATGTTTCTTGATTTGATTTATTTTCAAATGATTTAATTCATTCAATGTTTTAGTTTTATTTTTATTTTGATTAAATATTAATTTAATTTTATGTGTTTCAATTATTTAATTTGTTTGATTTTAGTTGAATTAATTTCATTCATTAATTTAATGTTTACTTCCTTGAATAATTTGATTCATTTTAGTTTAGGTTTTGATTTCATTATATGTCAAGTTTTCATTAATTAATTCATTCCATTAGATTTATTCTTCCATAAATCTTGAATAATTTCTCTAAGGTGTGTTATAGCCTTAATTTCATTTTTCCAAAGTTCCAAATTAATTAGTAAGTTTAATTATTTTTATTTAAGCCCAAATTACCCTAAAATTATCCAAAATTAATTAGGTATTTTGGGTTTAATGAATTCCTTTAATAAGATGAATCCATTAAATCCTTATTTGCATTTGCTTATGTGCATTTTATTATCTATGATTTTTTAATTTTTTTTGCATTTTTCAACATTTATTTAACTAAAAAATGGGAATTCTCATTATAATAGGCAGCACCACGCAATGCCGATGTGGCGCTACTTTACATGTGGCGTCTCCCAATTCGGCTAGCTGGATTCACATGGATCCAGCTCATATGGTGGTAGGGACCAGGATTCACGGTCATCCGATCTTTGATCGGACAGTTATGATCTCAGTCGTGTTTCTTTAGGGGATTTAATTTGGATCATGCAACTAGATCTCACCGGCTGTTCTCTATTAGGAATGGACGATGAGGATTTCTCCCTTATCCTCTTGTTGGAGAATCGAGAGCCATTGGATCTTTGGCCTCATTTGTTGACTATCAGAGTGATGAAAGAGTGCAGTTTTGATTGCAAGTTGATTTGTTTGATCTCAATGGAGATTGACTTCCTATAAAAGACCTAACCAAAATGCTTTGGAGGTTAATTCTGAAGCATACCTTATCAACATTGATCCTCGATAGCGGGGATGGTTCACCTTTGAGGGGATGTGATGAGGCTCTAAGAGAAGTTTATCATACCTCCCCATGGATCACCATGAAGACCAAAGCTCATCACCTTGTCGTGGGTTTGTTAGTTTTCTGACTTGCTAGTGGTGATGGACCTCAAAAAAGATTTGTTTGAGCTCGCCTCTATCCCTACAACATGTTGGAAATGACAATTGAGCTTGAGAATTTTGATTTGCCATATTGGCGTACTTGGCTGAGAGTATGGCCATGAGGTTCTCCATGGAATTTTTCCATGAGAGGGAAGTCAACTATGGTTGGCTCCTTTGATTGCCCTTGGAGGCTAGCTCCAAGGGTGGTTAACTAATTGTGATCATCTCAAATCAGTTAGGGAAAAAGGTTGGATGAGGTGTGTAGGATAGAGAATTGGATTTTGCTTCTTTGTATGAAGTTTCTCTCTCTCTTGCCATGGATACACTTCATTCCATGTGGTTTCATCTCACATGGTATTCCTTATCTTTTGGCATCACCACAACATACATTTGGATTGGTGGTTGGTTAGCTAAGTCAAACCAAGATGAGTCATGGGTCAAACCCAAGTTCATTTGAGTTAGATTTTGGGAATTAAATTTAATTTGATGCCATTTGGATTTTAATTATTTTAAAGTGATTTAAAATGTATTTCAAATGATCAATTTCACTCAATTAAAGTCTATTTAGATTCCAATCAAGTCTAATCACATATGCTACATGATTTGGAGTGAATAATTTCATTTGATTTATAATTGATTTCAATTTTAACCCATTTGACACAAATTGGGCTTAATGGGTTAAGTTAGATTTATTTGGTCAAATGACCAAATTGGTCAAGTTAGACCCAATTATTGGTTGGATTATGCTTAACAATGATTTTCAAATGATTTTGGACAATCAATTTGAGTTGATTTTATTTGATTTGGATTTGAATTCAATAAGATTTATTTAGGCCCATTTAGACCAAGTGGTCTACTTAGCCTAATTAAGGCCTTATATTTATTTGATTCATATTTAAAAATATTTATTTTATGATTTCAAGTTATCAGAATGGCTTCATTTGGTCAAATTTTAATAGGTTGGCCTTTGATCTGGCGAGACCCACATAAGTCAACTCCATGTCAAAGGGTTGACCATCTTTGACTTTCATTTGAATTTAGTTTATTTATATTCTTATATTGACTCTAATGAAACTTATTTGAGTTGATTTTAATTTTGATTTTATTTAATTTTTTTTTTAAGTTTAGGTGACTTTGAACTTAAGTAGAATAATTGGTTAACCACTTCAATCAACTTACTTTAAACCTAAATGGATTCAGATTCCAAATGGAATGTTACAACTGTGATGGGTTCGATTTAATTCATTATTTATGTTTGAGTTTTGGTTAAGTCCACTTAATCCCATTAGGTTAGAACAAATCCAAGAAGGATGCACTAGTTCACTAGGTGTAGTGTCTAGTGTCTAACTAGGAGGCTCCTAATATAAGATTAGTTATCATAATTACTAGTTTTAGAAATATTGTTAACCTCATCTAAAAATGAGGTCAACAATATGTAGAGTAGATAAACACCCATAGCTTAGAATTAATTGCATGAATCGAGAAGCTTTTTTATCATACCATCACATTCAATATTATCCCAACTAAATTTAATGAAATTGAAGCATAATCACTCTGTCTCTGATGAAAATTCTAATACCTTATTTTATAATATATTTAACCTAATTTATTTATAGTGACACATTTGTCCAACTCAAAATTTCAGACAATGTACCATTAAGATTATTGTACCAATCGTAACATCATATTCTACTTTATCTCATTCTTATAATTGCCAACATCTTCATTATCAACTTCACTTAACAATCATGCTCCCCCATACGTGGTCTATTCAAGGAAGGCATTATCATAATAAAAATTGGTGAGAAAGACTATCAAGAAGTTGTATTTTCTATTCACATTCTAATTCTCTTTTAAAGTACTTTAGTGCCCTATCAACTCTCTTTGTAAAAGAATGCCTTGGGATCTCTCGATATAGCTTTAGAGCTCACTCAATAGTGCTCGACAATGTTTGACCACCATTTTATAGAGCTATAAATACTTTATAGTTTTAGTTTGAAAATAGGAATATTTACATACATAACATACAATTCTTATATGTTTACATATTTAATACTTAAAGTTTAATATTCATATTTCTAACACTTTACTAATGAAGAAGGTAGGACTATATTAGATTTTACTTTAGCCTATAATTTTATAGTTGCTAATACTTTATTTAAGAAAATAGATGAACATATTATTACTTATAAAAATGAATCTAGTAAAAAACATATTGATTATTTTCTAATAAGAAAATAGATCATTTAGATTGTAAAGATTGTAAGGTTATTCCAAGTGAAAGTTAAGTACCCAACATCGATTGTTAGTTTTAGATTTTTAGATGAAAGATTATAAGAGGAAAAACTAAATCAAATTATTTTCTAAGATAAAATGGGGAACTTAAAGAACATAAATAAAAGTATTTTTAAGAGCAAGTTATAAGAGCTTAGAATTTGGGATGTTCATAAGGAAGCTAAAGTTATGTGGGAAAAGTAACAAGTGAAATTAAGTAAGTTGCTAAAAATGTGCATGGAGAATCAAAAATAAAATCTTATTTTAATAAAAATAGTTAGTGGTGGAGTCAGAGTGTGCAATAAAAGATAATAAATAAGAAGCATTATTATAAGACTTGGTTTAGATGTAAAAACTCAAAGAATTGGGAAAGATATAAAGTGGCCTGTAGAGATTCTAAGAAAACAATATATGAAGAAAAAATTTAGCTTTTAGTGATATATACAATAGATTAGATACCAAAGAAGGTGAAAGATGTATGTATAAGTTAGCCAACCAAAAATATAGGAGAAGTAAAGATCTTGTTCAAGTGAGGTGTATTAAGGATGAAAATAATAAATTGCTTTTCTTAGAAAAAAATATTGAAAATAAGTGGATGAGGTATTTGGATAAACTTTTCAAAAAGGATCTAAAAGTATGATTGATTTTAGCAACTTTAATAGCCTAAAAAAATAGAGAATTATATTTTTATCATCGTATTAGTAAATCTGAAGTTAGAGAAGCTTTAAAGAAAATGAAATGTGAAAAAACAGTAGGACCTATTGATATTCCAATAGAAGTGTGGAAATGCTTACGAGATCAAGGAATTTCTTGGCTTACAAATCTTTTTAATATTATTTTAAATACCAAAAAGATGCTAGATGAGTGGAGAAAGAGTTTGTTGGTTCCTATATTTAAGAATAAAGGTGAAGCACAAGAGTGTACAAATTATAGAGGAATTAAGTTAATGTATCATACATTAAAATTATGGGAGAGAGTAATTAAGCATTACGATGTGATACAATAGTTTCACAAGCTTTGATTTCATGCCAGGTAGATCTACTATGGATGTTATATATTTGTTAAGAGGTTTGATGGAGAAGTATAGAGAAAATAAGGAGGATCTACATATGATATTTATTAATTTAGAGAAAGCTTATGATAAAGTTTCAAGAGATGATCTTTGGAGAGTTCTAAAATAGAAAGGAGTTAATATTGGTTATATTCAAGTCATTAATGATATGTATATGTTGACCTCAGTTTTAAATGAGCTCTCAACCCCTCTATCTTAGACATAAGACTCCTTTTAGACTTTAAGAGTTTCTTAGTCTTAAGACACATCAAGTGATTAGGTGGACACTCAACCTAGCCCTTGAGACTTAGAAGAATTAGTCATGAATAGGTCATGCCTTAGGTGTTCAAAATTTGCCACCCTAGAACCACTTCTCACATTCCTTCTTTCAAGTCAAACTCCAAATCAATCTTATTTGATTTTACCCCAAACTCAAAGCAATAACACATGATTGAAACCCATGATTGAAATCCATGATTTAAATCCATAATTGAGACTCATGATTGAAAATTAAATATTTCGTCCTTCATTTCGAAGGACTCAAAAATCATCAAATATCAAACTCATGAGATTTTCTTATAACTCATTTATATTCTCATTTATATTCACATATATAAATGAAATATATTTAAACAAATCAAACTAAATTCAAAATTCTAAATTTAAAATCCTTCAAGTCCTTAATCCTTCTAAGACTTACCAAATCATCTTCAAATCAATTCAAACTCATGAGATTTTCTCATAACTCATTTATATTCCCATTTATATTCGCACATATAAATGAAATGTAAATTCAAAGCAATCAAACTAAACTCAAAAATCAAATGAAACTCCAAATCCAATGAAACTTGGTCAAACCTATTTTCTCAACATACCCAACATATCCAAATTCAAAAGTGAGCCAAATGACCATTTTACCCCTAAGTCATAGAACAAATTTTAGCCAATTCCACTTAGAATTTGGTCAAACCCTCTTCATATCTACTTGATACTCACCTAATAGGTCAAGTGAACCCTATGAAGGGTGGTGCACCCAACCCAATGGGTTTGGGTCAGCCCAACTTGACCCAATGGACAAACCGAGCACATGGCTTGAAATGGGCACATGTCAAACCTCTTCCCACTTATTTTGAGCACATGACCACTCCACTAATCTTCTCTTTAGCTTAAAAAGAACTCAAGGACAGCCCAAACGGCCTAACAAACCCACTGCCTAAGCTCAATTGGATCAAAATGGCTCCTTCCTTCTCGACCATCCGATTGCCAAAGGGGGAGATATACTCCCCCTAATTCATTTGAATTTTGACTTCCTTATTATCGATTGAGTAAGGGAGAGTCATAAGAGTCATTTTCAATTGATCCTAAGCTCTAGAGGGAGATTGAATTAGCCATTTCTCAATTTTCCTTAGTGAAACAGGGTAGCTCCACTGATTTCTCAACTACCACTACACTCAAATTCAACCAAATTTCCTTTGTACACTCCATCAGAGAACCTAATCGAGCTTGCCCATACTCTTTCCCAAGCTCCAAAAGTAGAGGAGGATTCACCTAGATCAAAGCCGAGCTCATTAAGAGGAGGGGTTGGTCCATAGAGCTATCCACTCAACCTCAAGAGCTAAAACTTTCACCAAAGCTTCATCTCAATCTGACGAAGCTACTCCAAGAGAATCGAGTGCCGGTGATCACCTTCGATAAGGTATGACATTTTTTGACCATTAAACTTAATGTGGTGTGGAGCTTTGTGAAAGAAATTTTGATCCCATGGAATTTTGATCGTTAGATGTGCTTTCCATTAAGTTTAGATGGTGTGGGTTGAGTTTCAATCTAATTCGAGCTCGATTGAGCTCAAATCTTCCCTGTGAAAGTGGACGGTCACCATTTTTCCATAGGAAAGAACAGGGACGATCTCTGGCCATCCATATGCACATTTTGGATATACGGACGAGATTAAATCACACTTTAGAATTAATTTAATCCCATATGAAATATAGTTTAATCTCAACCATCCGATCCTTGATCGAATGGCTAAGGCAAAAGTGTGTAGCGCCATTGCCACGCATTACTATGACTTGATGTTTTAGTGGCTGCTCAGGGAGTGACATGTGTAAAGTGCGCCACGTGCTGTCATTAATCAGAGGGATTAAAAAAATTAATTTTAAATAATTCTAATTAATTATCTAAACTTCTAAATTTCATATCTATTTGAAGAAAAATCAAAAAAATATGATGTAAATTTCCATTGAAAGATAATCCAATTTAAAATATTCTAAAATTGGTTTTAATGAATTTTGAGTAGTGTCTTTCTCTCATTTTGGATTTTATTAAAAATATTAATTTGCTAATTACTCTCTAATTAATCTACTAATTAATTCAAACTCCTTGAGTGTATTTTGGGGATAACTTCTACATCCCCTAATTTTCTTGGGATTTATTAGTGCTTAATTGGGGAAATCGCTAATTGATTTCATAATTTTCTTCTTATTGTAATCGAGGTTAATTAAGGATTTGATTAGTATTTTAATCCTTTTTTGAGGTTGATTAAGGCCTGTTTCAGTGAATTGGAGGTTTAGGGAATAATTTTGAGGCATTTCCCCTAAGCTATTTCTTAAACTCCATTTTCTTCCTTAATTCTCTCTTAATTAAGGGATAATTTACTAATTACCTCTTAATTAATTTCTTAAAATTCTAAAACTTTCCATAACTTAATTAATCTACTTGGGGTAGAAGCTTAGGTGTTTAAAAGCCTAAGTTCAATTAAGGATATCAAAATTCAACTCATATGTGTGAGGGGTGTTTTGAAATTACTTAAGTTAAACCCCTTAGCTTAACTAATCATGAGACAAATTGCATTAGGCCCCTTTTCTTCCTAGGTGCATTATAAATTTAAATTCTTGTTAGGTTTTATGTCATCTCATTCACTCATAATTATTTGATTAACTATGCTAAGATGGTGTAGGTAAGAAATAATTAACATGTTTAATTCATACCTTAACCTAATCAAAGTATAAAATGAATCTAATCATCTAAAAATTAAACAAAAATGTCAAACACATGTGAATGGTTAGGATCATCAAACTCAACTCACATTTTAAAATTAAATCAAATTCAAGATCAAATAAAAAAATCAATTTAAACAAACTTTGATTTACTTTAAGCTTTTCTTTTTATAAGATATCATGAATTCATTAAATGAATGTTTTCAAAATATTTCATTATTTATTCTTTCAAATATGTGAAAATATGTTTTTATAGGTTTATCTTATGTTTTCAAAAAATATGAATTTAAAATGAAAATATTTCCTTTATTAAATTGCATGTTTTAAAAGTAAGAATATATCCTATTAATACTATTTTCCTATGCTTGCACATATAAATTGCATAAATAAAAAAATAAATCAACCAACACCAACTTTTGCATTCTTTCTTTTTCATTCATTTCTTTTGTACACATGCTTGTATTTAAGGAAAGTGGTATATTGGTCTGACAACCCTGGGTTGTGAGGCTTTAAGTAGCCCTAAATAGGTCTTGTATCTTACACCCCTGGTTAATAATAGCATCGTACTCACTTATGCCTTTCATACATTCATATATGCATGTGAAAGTTGGATAAGAAACCCCTTTGCTACTTAATGAAATCATGCATCATAAACTTTCAAATTTTCTTAAATGAATTACTTAGCATGCATCATAAAGTGTGTTAAACATTCTCATTTGTATGTATAGATGTGCTTAGGACTCATTCAAATGCATGTTATACATGTTGGGAAAGAAATGAAGTGATGTATGCTTTGTGAATTTAGTTCATTTTACTTAATCTCAAAATGCCTTTCTTTTGAATAGATTTATTTAGAGTTCATCTAAACTTAGGATTAATTAAAAAACTTAATTAAAACATTCACTAAAGAAAACTAAAATATGAATTCACTTTAGAAATTACTTAGGTTAGGGAAGGAAAGAGAAGTTCTCTTCTCTTTCCCTCTTTTTATAACTTAGTAATTAATTCTAGGATTCATTTAAAACCAATCAAAACATAAAATAAAATCAACCTAAAATAATTAAATCACTTAAATAAAACCCTTCTCTAAGTTGAACATTCTTCACACTTAGAAAATCCTAACTTAAAGTCATAGCTAAGCATACCACACAAACCTCTAAAGCACACATATTAGGCTAAGTCACCACTTCTAGGTTTAGGTTAGGGTGGTGCATGGTTTGATGCTTGCTTTTATTTTATGATATATGTTTTAGTCTGGATATTAGGATGTATGTGCGTAGAATGAATGGTAGGGAGATCTTAGTCTAACCATTATCTTCAGAGGAATTGCTGCTTAGATAAATAAAAATATAAATGCTTTGTGTGCTTATACCTAAGCATAATCCAATAGGCGTGGACTTAGTCACCCATGTGTGGGGTGATAAGTCTAATATACATGCTTAGGATTTGATGGTTTGTTTAGCTAATCTTTATTTTGTAGGTGTTAGCTAAATTTACTTTTCCTTTTCATGTAATTTTTGTAATTAGCATTTTAGAATGATTATTATGGGGATTAGGATGAGCATTGGTCATAAGATCTCATTTTATGCATCATGTGAAGTCTTTGGAGCATCCACCTTCCAACCATCTAAGAGAAGGAACCAAAGAAAAAAAGAATAAAAGAAGAAAGAAGAAAAGAAGAATGAATAAATGAAGCTTGAAGGCCCCCATAACAATGAGTTCCTTGCTTAATTCTATGTAATTCATTTGTAATCTAGGTTGTATAAGGGTAGAGCTCAACTACCAAATTTATTTTCGATTTGTGCAGTGGTACCCGACCATAATGGCCTCTTATTTTTTGTGATTAACTTTATAAATTGATTGATGACTTGTTTAGTTTGTGCATTAAGTGGCATCCTTTTCCTAGTCTCTTCCTTGCTTTAGGTATGGATTGGATGTGGATTAGGCTCTTAGAAAAAAATTAATCTTTTACCAAATTTAATAATTCAAAATTAAAAATAAAGAACTCATAACCTCACCTAAAGCTTAGGTTAAAATCAAGATAAAAAATTAGCAACCCCTTAGCTGGAAGAGTACTTCTTTTATAACATCATGCACAAATGCATATTATTTTCACTCTTGATTGGAGGGCTTCCATCTTTGCTAGAGAAACTTGGCTTGACCTTTGAGAGCCATGGTGGAAACACACCTCCTCCCTTCTCACTGATTTTGGCTAATAATCTTATTTCTCATGCATTAGGCATATGAATCCTATTAGCCTGAGTTAAAATGATTGTCCAAAAATGAAAATAAAATATAATATGATTTGCATTAGATTTAGGTCATTTGAAGCATACCCTTACATGATCTAGTCTCTTTAGGGAGTGAGTTTAAGGACTTAGTCTCTTTCTAAATAAATAATGATTTAACTATCTTGCATAAAGCATATGACTTGCCTACATGAATTTAAAACCATAGGAGGAGTTAGTTGGCGGCCAACCCGAGGTGGTTGTAAGTCTAAACAATCAAGTGGTTTGTCCTCTCTTGTGGAGGCAAACCAAATACCCATTTCACCGTAGATTTAGGTTTTACTTTTGACCCTCATCAATGCTCCCTAGATTTAGGTTCTGAGGTTGTTTTTCCCTTTGTGAGCCATAAGCTTAAATCCTCACCTCTTAGGCATTTCTAAATTTCTAATGAAAAATTCTTGTGTTATGGAATCATAAGCCCTAAATTTCTAATGAAAAATTCAACTCAAACAAATTAAATTAATTTTAAAAATGTAAAGCCCAATCATATGATAGTTTGAGATGCTCGCTAGGTTTCCTAGCATCATTGGCATCACCTACTTATCTTCCTTTGGCTTCGATAATAACTCCATCTCTTTGATCAATCTCATTTGAACTTCCAAAATAAACTAATTGATTGATAGTCCTACCTATTGAAATCTTTGGAGACAACGATCATTTACCTTAATCGAGAGTATTTTTAAGGGATCTTATTCCTTAGGATATAATTAACTATGGGGGCATGCCTCTGTAGGGAACTTAATGAACCTGGTTTAAAATAAATACTAATTTACTTTTCCATATAAGGTAGGGGAAGAATCTTTGGTACATATGTAGACCCATTGTCCTTTAGGAGTCCTTGTTGAGGTGATTAGGTCCATTGTAGGGTGGTGACTTCTATCTTTTGAGATAGTATACCTCTCCTCAATGTCGATGATCACTCAAATAAGCTCATCTAGATCTACGTGATGTCAAAATGCAAAGAGAAAGAAGATGTATATTTCCATCCTCATTTTATCCCACATAGAGTGAAGATGGAAGTATATATCTTATTCTCCAAAAAGAAAAATTGATAACATTTTTAGAATAGATTTTTTTAGCGACTCCACTGGGGATGGTTCCTCTCTCCATCTTTGGTAAATGATCATTGTCTTCAAGCATCGATAGTGGGTTTGTACTTTAGTATGAATTCGAGACTATCTTTAGTTCTGTTGGCACTTAGCTTATTTCATTCTTAAGTTGAGCTAGCCAACATCTTTAGGTTTTAGGACCTCACCCTGTGTTGGTCATAAAACCCCCGTTGGGTTCTCGATGGGTAAAAATAAAAAGATCTAAATGAAAAGAAAACATTTAAAGACTTTCTCCTTATCATTTTTTTATGATAAGGAAAGGTTCATTCTAAAATAATAAAGACAAAATAATTTTCATAAAAATCTTGCTTTTCAAAAGCACTCTTTCAAAAAATGCACATAATAAAATATTTTTCACAAAAATTTTCTTTAGTCACCCTCATCTAACAATTCTCATAATTGATACATGTAGGAACCTTCAAAAATAAAACTAACAATCTTTTCCAAAAGCATAAATGAATATCTTCCCTCAATTCATTTTGTTGAAGATTTCATTTTCACAAAAGAAAATGAACAATCATCTTTCCAAAAGCCAAAATCAAAATCAAAAATAAGATTCTCACAAAAAAAAAGAAATCACATATGAACCTTTCTATTCAATACACTCACATCTATTGAGTGGAAATTTCATTTTCAAACAAAACTAAATTTTCAAAAGCACATATGAACATCTACATTAAATATACCCAAATTTATTGATTGAAGATTTCATTCCCAAATAAAAATAATATCATTTGGAGATCCCACTTAAACATATTCCATATATTATTAAGTTGGAATTCCCCCTTTCAAAAATACAATAATCACACACAAAATAAAATTTTAATATTTTGCAAAAATAAGATTGACTTCCATTTCTACATACCCAAATTTGTTAAGTGGAAGTCTTCTTTTCAAAAAAAATCAAAACTTAACAATCATGTTTTTAAAATTTTCAAATAAATTTGAAACTTCATTTAGCATACTCAAATTTTCTAAGTAAAGTCTCCAAATTCAAAACAAAAAACATATATATTTTTTTCAAATATATTTGAAACTTCATTTAGCATATTCAAATTTGTTAAGAGAAGTCTCCAAGTTCAAAACCAAAAAAATTTAAACACATCTAGAACTTCATTTAGTATAATCAAATTTACTAAGTGAAGTCTCCAAATTTAAAACCAAAAATTTTCAAGCACCTTTGGAACTTCATTTTAGCATGCTCAAATTTGCTAAATGAAATTTCCATTTCACAAAATTAAGTGAAACTTCATCTTTAACATACCATATTTGCTAAAGTAAAGTCTCCACTTTCAATCAAAACAAATCAAAACCAAAAGGAAACACATTAGGACTTCCTTAGCATACCCAAATTTGCTAAGGATCCTATTTTCAAAAATCAAACAAAACACACTTGGGTTCTTCACTTAGCATACCTAAATTTTCTAAGTGGGAAAATCAACAATAATTCACTAAAAGGAAACAATAATTTTCAAACACTTCACTTAGCATACCCAAATTTGCTAAGTAAAATTCCAAAATACCAAATCAAAAACAAAACCAATTGACCCTTACTTTAACATACCCAAATTTGTTAAAGAAAAGGGTCCTCAAATCAAAATCTAATTTCAAACATGAACCTATGAAAGCATCCTTCTAAAAAATATTTGAATCCATTTTTTTCAACATACCCAAATTTGTTGAAGTTGGATTCATATTCAAAAATTCCTCTTTCCAATCAAATTTCTAAATCTTCTTTAATCCATTTGAACCCCACACTTCCAAGATGTTGGATGTGGGTTCAAATTCTAAATTCATAAAATAAACAAAAAAGAAATCTAATCCAAGCTCATTTCCTACATTTGATTCTCGGCATCAATTCTTATAACTATAGTTGTCGGTTTTTTGTAGTTGATTTGAAATGGCAGGCTCGCAAAAGTTTGTGTTCAATTTTCTTTATGGCATGGACTTGGCCTTGGATCGGGCCAATTTCCCAGTGGATCATACCCACCTTATCCATTTTGGCGGGGTTTTGAGTGAGGATCACATGTGAGGGCACTCCCCTCTGGCCCGACATGGTGGTGGCGAGCGGTCATCCAGATCGATCTACCTTCGAGATTCTTTTAAAAGGAAAGCGGTGGCGTCCCACCGTTTTAGCATGGCTGATGACAGTCACATGCCCCATGGTTTCTTGCCCCGGTAAAGGGCTACCCATTCTTTGGCACCCTCTAAGGATAACCTCCTCTAATTCCAGAGATTGCCTCCCCAGCCTTTGGGTTGGGTCTAGTTCTTACTCTGCTCATCCTACTCGGACACAGAGGAGAAATAAAAATGCATGATCAAGTGGTATCATACTAGGATTACTAGGGAGATGGAGGCCGCTATGAGGTTAGTTGTTGAGGAGGTACCTACTTTGATCACCCCACTAGTTACAGTGAACCAGTTTCATCCTCTCTCTAGGTCAGACATAGAGGATGCTAGAGGACCATACTTCCTCATTGGTTCAACATGCTACTGCGAAGTCCATCATCCGAGTGAAACATCTTGAGTGGGAGCAAAAGATTGAACATTGACCAGGGAGAGGCTGTTATTCGGCAGCCACTCGTCGATTTTCAATTTCGGCTACTACAGAATACATCTCCTTGGTATCCTCATCTTCTCTTCATAGAGAGTCGGTGGTGTCTCCACCTTACACCCCATCCCGTCACTTGTCACACATCTCCAGTTCCAGAAAGGCCATGAAGGCTATCGAAGAAGCGTACCGTTGGTGATTCGCTACGTGAGGATCTATTCCATCTACACTACCTCGTGGCAAGGTGATCTCTCTTTGACCTTGGTGGTGCGAGAGTGGCGACTCAAGAATAGTGATCGTCTCTTTACCAACTCCACCAGTTCAACAGGACATGGAGATGGTAGCAACTATTGTAGAGGTAGCAGATGATAGCCTAGCTGCACTAATGATAGTGGAACCTCCTAGGAATGTCACCCCTTTCATAGTTAATGATAGTCAGGAGTGTCTCTTCTAGTGAGTACAGTCCTCACAGGATTGATTCTCCAGCAACAGGCAAGGTTCGGTGCCTCTCAATACATAATAATGATCACATCGATCAACCAAAATCATTTGTTCCCATTCAGATTGATCATTCTCTTGAGGAGATAGTAACACATTATCTTATAGAGAAGAAAGATATTTTGAGGTATGATTGGTCAGATGAGGAGAAGATCAGCTTTGATCCCAACGAAGATGATTTGTTGGGAGACTCAATCCGGGGTCTGCATGATAGATACTAGGGGATCCCTCCTCATGGAGCAGTAGGCCTTGAAAGGTGATGAGATTAATCAGGAAGACACCGCCCAATCAGCCCAACACCTTTGATATCAGTTAAAGAAGAAAGACGAGTAGATAGATAGGATGGCAAGGTAGCTTGAGGACTTATTAGTAGCAATTTTATTACTTTAAAAATAATCCCCAACAGTTCATCCTACTACAACCGATATCAGTCAGCCAAAGTTAATGCATTTCTTGGACCCAGCCAAGACCTTACCTCCTGTTGAACAAGGTAGCACTAGCATGTATAGAAAGATAGTGGAAAGTACCTCCATATAAGAAAAAGACATTAGATCTATGGTTGAGCAACAAGTGAAGGAAGCGTCGGCTCAAGTCTAGGGAGGATAATCGGTTCCAAAAGGTAGACCCTACCCAGAGGAATTTGATGCAATCCAATATCTCAAGGGTTTCGTGCCACCTTCCTTCAAAAGGTTTGATGTCAGTGAAAACCCAAGGTAGTATATAGCACACTTCAAGGTCAGTTGTTGCAATGCTGGTGGCAATGATGCTTTGCTATTCTACCTCTTCATTAGTAGCCTAGAGTTTGCTTTTGTTTAGTATACTGAACTTCCCAATGGTTCAATAAAGATATTTGATGAGTTGGAGCAACACTTTATCAAGAGGTTTGCTGGAGCTCAGCAAAGGATTACTGTAGGTGATCTCGTTGTAGCACAATTACACCTAGGTGAGTCCCTTGTCGATTATATTCTCGATAGCATAATTTTAAAATACTAGTTTTGGTATGCCATTGAGATTCTTCTAAAGAATATCCATGACCCGGTCGCCTTCATGCTTAAGGGCTTCACTATCAAAATATTTTAGAAGCTAATCAACAAGATGGCTAGTCTATAAGGAGAGGCCAAAGAGTTACCTTTTCAAGACCAATTGTCCAAAGAAAAGCCACAGAAGGTCTATGAGAAGAAGCCTAAAGATGATAAAGGGAAGCAATCACTAGAGATCACGAGAGACCATGACCTCTCGCTTCCACCTTCTTTTCCACGAGGTAGCCCCCATCAAGCCTCCATGCGCCTCACCATACCACCACAGTGGCACACATACCTCATAGTATGGTCCACCTACTCTTTTAGATAAGCTTAACAAATCTTATTCATTTAAGAGGGATGTAATTAGAAAGATCTTTAAGAATCTCTTAAAAAAGTCTGATTTTCAACTACCCGAGCCTAGGTGACCAGAGAAAGTAGGCAAAAGTCATGATCATAACTTTTGCCCCTACCACTGTATGCTAGGTCATGTTTTAGAGGATTGCTTCACATTTAAGGACTAGCTTGAACATAGCTTCAAGGCAGATGTAGTTATCCCAAATAAATACCTTGTGGAACAATCATCCAGTTCCATCGGGTAATCCTTAGGATACATGTGATCCTTCCAAAACTAAAGAAGGTTGGGATATTTCTTTATCCAAAACCTCTAAAGATCATCCAGATCAAGAAACTTTCATGCCTTAAACCTCCAACATCAAGGAAGGTTTGCAAGTTGCCGAACTCAGAGGAAAAGGGGAGAAGCAATGTGTGTCGACTTGGGATAGCCCGAAGCAAACCGAGTCCACCTCCATTATAGTTGCAGCTTCCACACCAGTGACTTCCTTCACTTCAGCTAGTTCTTCTTCTTCTAATAGTAGTTTTCTTGTATCAATGGATAAGGGCATCAAATCCCTTATCCCAATCACTTTACTTGATTTTTTATTTTGTACCTCCAAACAAATCCAAGAAATTGAAGAATAAAGCTAGCTTGAAATACATCTGTGTCACTTTTGATGGGTTATCTACTTCTATTCTTAATGATAACTATTCAAGTCAAAACAACTATAACAATTCTGATCTTCCTCTTTCTGATTCAGAGTTAGACTTCCCTACTCAATATACTCAGTTCACCTGAGATAGACTTGGAATCATTCGATTAGAGGGTCTAGAGCGTGAGCGATGTCGTGTCCTTCCATTACTTTATCACAAGAGATCACCAAAGTCAACCTCCATAATGGCAAGGTTTTACCTCCTAGGGCAACACCTCAAGATAGAGGGAAACAAGTCATTAGTATAGAGGATCGAGAAGCCCCTCCACAAGATGCCAACCCTTGGATATGCTTATGGAGGATTAGCTCAAGGTGGACTACAATGTCCTTTCTCATCTAAGATAGTCGCCATTTAAGCTAAGCAAATATGATGCCCTTGTCTTATCCAAAGAGATGAGGGAATCGCTAATCAAGGCTCTCCTTGACCCTGAGATATGCTTAGCTCAACTGACCGCTATAGGTGATGAGGCACAATACACAAAAGAAACTCAGGGGATTACCTTCATAGATGAAGACCTTTTTTTGGGGGAATTAAAGCACAATCATCCCCTCTACATCACAGTTAACATTGACAGGTTCAGACTTGCCAGAATTCTCATTGATCTAGGTGCATCGATGAACAATATGAGTCTAAAGACTCTTACCTATTTAAGGATCAACATCTCCACACTCCGAGGAGATTAAATAATATTGAGAGGATTTAATGAACAAGGTGAGCGGGCTTTAGGTTCCATAGTGTTACCTTTGGAGATAGGTGACTGGAAGACTGAAGCCAAGTTTACATTATTGATTTAAATACTTCATTCACTACTTTGCTCGGTAGGCCTTGGATATATTAGAATAAAATAATTCCATCTTCTCTTCATCAGTGCATCAAGTTCAGAAAAGATAGGATTGAATATCGTGTCAATGGAGATGAAAAGTCATTTTCAGTTAGAGAGGTTGAGATTTATGAAGATGCGACCTACTATCTTCCTCAAAATACTCTTTCTCATGAACTTGGGAAAAATTCAAACTCAAAATCAAAAGAAAAAAAATAAAGAAAAAGAAAAGAAAAATGAAAATCCAAGTGAAGAAGAAAGGGGAATTGAAAAAGAAATAGATCTGCATATTACATTCCACCCACTATTCATTCCATCATATGGACATGTGGGTAGGATGACTCAACTTCCACTAGGTAGAGGCAGAAATCAAGGTAATTCTAGAGGTGGAAGATCCCCTAGTTGGCCATCAGCCAATAGAGGTCATGTTCCAGTTTATAGGAGTACCCCTACTATTCATATAAACTTGGAATCAAGCTCGAAGAATGAGTCTAATGTGATTAGTATACTAACCAACCCCTCTCAGCGGGTTCCATTGGAGGTGACTTTCAATCCAGACGGTGACAAAGATTGGGCCTCCAGATAATGCAAAGTATTTGAATCAGGTTTATGTAAAACTATTAGGCAGCAACTGGGAACCTCAGCTCTAACCTCACTTACGTCTTAGAAAGTTGAAGGGTTAGTAGTTAAGAAAGTTTCTAGTGATATGAAGCCAAAGAGATTCTTTTTGGGATCATCATCCTCAAGTCTTGAAGTTGATGTAGAACTTTAGGAGGATACATTTAAAGAATTAATGAAATTATCATTTGACTTTTACTCGCCTTGTGTTCATAATCTTATACAGAAAGGTTTAGTTCCTCATACATGGTCCAGACACAGGTCAGAGTACTTTGAAAAGTGGTGGAATAATACAGGCAGGGAAGCACAATCCAGAGCAGGACTAGGATTCGATATAGTGGGTCCAGTCGATGATGACGATTACTGCTTAGTTGTTACCAATCATGTGAAATATAATAAGTTCTTTTCACACAACACCAACTCTTATGAGAATATGTGTTTAGAAATCTTAGATGTTTTAGAGGATCTTCAAATCAAAGATGCAGAATTTAAGGAGGAGATTCATTCAATGATAGATAAGCTTAAAGAAATTAACCTCGAGACAGAAGAAAATCCACGCCCGACGTACATTAGTTTATTACTATATGAAGAGGAAACCAATGACTTAGTTATGCTATTGATTGGGTTTAAAGACTGCTTCACATGGAGTTATGAAGAGATTCTTAAATTATCTCCTGATGTAGCAGTCCATAAGCTAGCAATAGATCCTAACGTTACCCCTATTAAGAAAGCTCCTAGACGCATACGATTAGAAATCAAACAACGGTCATTTCAAGAAATTAAAGATGCTTGTTTCAGAAAAAATATCCTACCTGGTTAGCTAGTGTTATTCTAATTAAGATAAAAATGGCCAAATTCGCATATGCATCGATTTTAGTGATTTAAACAA
Source organism: Cymbidium sinense (assembly GCA_021442155.1). Lineage (NCBI taxonomy): Eukaryota > Viridiplantae > Streptophyta > Magnoliopsida > Asparagales > Orchidaceae > Cymbidium > Cymbidium sinense. Next base: position 97,574,030 of record CM038227.1, read on the forward strand.
GACATGTCCTAAAGATGAGTTTCCAATTCCTATACCAAAATTAATGGTGGACATCACCTTATGTCATCCAGTATTCTCTTTCATGGATGGGTCATCTGGGTACAACCAAATCAAGATGTCTCTTGAAGATGAAAGAAACACCATTTTTTGAACCTCGATCAGAATCTTCTGTTATAGGGTCATGCCTTTCGGCCTTAAAAATGCAGGTGCTACATACCAATGACCCATGACTCACATCTTCAATAAACTCATCCACCATCAGGTTGAGTGTTATGTTAATGATCTAGTAGTCAAGAGTAGAGAATAGGAAGATAATCTCTTTGACTTGAGAGTAGTTTTGAATGATTAAAATAATATAACCTCAAAATGAATCCCTTGAAGTGTGCATTGAGTAATTCCCAGTTTTTTTGAGGAATAGAAATAGATGCTGAAAAAATCAAAGCTATCTTAGAAATGCCACCTCCTAAGAGTTTAACTCAACTCAGATCCTTTCAAGGACAACTGGCATATTTAAGACACTTTATCTCAAACCTATCGGGGAGATGCAATCCATTCTCAGCACTTGTCAAAAAGGATGCCAAGTTCAAGTGGGATGACAAGTGCCAACATGCCTTTGAAAACAAATCAAGCAGTATTTGGCGAAGCCACCAGTTCTAGCAGCCCTTATCCCAAGAAGGCCACTCATTCTCTACACTACTGTATTGGATGACTCTCTCAGCGTTCTGTTGGCCCAAGCCAATGATGAAGGGAAGGAGAACACTCTCTGCTACCTCAGCCGTCATCTGATTCCTGCTGAAGCAAACCATCCACTTATTTAGAAACATTGCCTAGATTTAATCTTTGCTTCCCAAAAGCTATGATACTATATGCTTTATCATAAGGTGAACTTGATCTCCAGAATAAATCCACTGTAGTATCTCATGACATGACCAACACTATCCGTACATTTGGTGCACTAGTCCATGATTCTCTTACAATTTGATATCACATTCATACTCCATACGATAAATGAACAGCACTAGCAGATTTCTTAGTAGCACACCCACTTTCTGCTGATTTTTCGCTTAGTGACGATCTCCCCGATGAATAAATTGTGAACTTAGATGTGGCCGGTAACCACCAATGGGAGATATGTTTTGATGGTGCATCTTCTTTTCACAAAGGGGAAGCACCACGATCTACTCTTCCAGGAAAGGCAAGGATAGGAATAGTTCTCCTAACTCTAGACCGAGATGTGATGAGATTCTCATACTATCTTTCCAACCCTCGCACTAATAATGAAGCTGAGTATGAGGCTTTGATTGGATGCAGGTTAGCCATCACTATTAGTGTCAAGAGCATCAACATTTGTGATTCTCGGTTGGTCATCAAGGTCCATTCTCAAATTCTCAAGCTCATTATCGAGTATACCATGAAGTGTTGGTTCAAATTCCAGAAGTCACCATCTACAAGGTTCCTTGAGTAGAGGGAGATGTTTTGGCCAAACTTGATTGGCATGTCCTGAAGATGAGTCCATTTCAATAAGGGTCCAAAATAGACAAGTCCTATCCCTTATTGATGCTGAACTCATCTAGAGATTTTCTCTTGAAGGGGAGGTTTCTATTGCCAAAATGAATAAGGAGCTGGATTGAAGGCAATCGTACATAGATTATTTGAACACTAACAAACTACATCAAGAAAAGTCACAAGCCCTTAGTGAAAAGAGCTCTCTTCATGCTCTGGCACCCTCTTTTTTGACCAAATGTGATTACACTGTTTAGACAAACACAAAGCCCATGGCATTATAACTAAGGTACATTCAGGTCTATTGAGCACATCAATTGGAAGATGAAGATGAAGATCAAGAGACTAGGGGTTCTGATTACTGGTAGACATGGAGATGCCATGGATGTTAGGACATGGTGTGGTCCTCCACCAATCACCCAACATTCTATACCCTACATTAGCCTCATGGTCATTTGAGTGTTGGGGTATCGACATTGTGTGTTTGATCGATCCTCTTTCTTCCAAGGGGCATCGGTTCATCTTAGTTGCCATCGACTACTTTTCCAAGTGGGCGAAAGACATTCCACTCAGAGAGGTCACAACTTAGCATGTGCTTCAGTTTTTCAAGAACCATATCATATATAGGTTTGGGGTGCCTTGACGAATTATATCTTATAATGAATGCGCATTCAAAAAGCAGATCAACGCTTAAGACATGGTATATATTGGAGATACTCCATCCATCTAAGAGCAAATGGCTGCGAAGTATTTAACAAAACTCTTATCCAAATACTGAAGAAGACTTTTGATGATAACAAACGATAGTGGAACGAGTTGTTGGTTGAAGCCTTATGGGCCCACCGCACCACATACCGAACTTTAACTCAGTTTACCCCATTTTCCTTAGTGTATGAGTCTAAAGTCATTCTACTTTTTGAAGTTTAACTCCCATCACTAAGGATAGCATTAGGTAGCAAGATCTCTTTTGAGCAGAATGCAAAGTTGTGGTTAGAAGAGCTCGAAGGTTTGGAGGAGAGTCGCCTATGGGCATGCCAGAACCTCGAGTTGTACAAGGCCAAAATATTTTAAGCTTACAACAAGCTGGTCTGACCTAAGTCTTTCCAAGTAGGAGAACTTTTGTTTGTCATAAGAAGACCAATTATTGCCCATCGAAAGATGGGAGGCAAGTTTGAACCCACTTGGGAAGGCCCCTATGCTATAGAGAAGGCCTACCAAGGAGGATCATATCAGCTCATCGATTGTAAAGGGGAACACTCGATGCTTCCAATTATACCTAAAGAAATATTACCCATAAAATAAATCATATTTGAAAAACAACTCTATCAAAGAACAAAAATCTATTTCCATTTCATCAAAACCTTCTCTTCTTTTTTTTGTTGTTTGTTTATTATGTCATGATATTTAGGGTAAGTGTAAGAGGCATCATCCCTTGTTCACAAACACAATCTCCTAGCACTATTAGAATAGGTGTAAGAGAACCTGATAGACGTCCTATTTTGATTAGTACCACTAAGTTAGGTGTAAGAGAACCCAAGTGACATCCTTTATTAATGGGAATTCCTAGTCACCATTCACGGCACCATTTCATCAAACACCCCAGCATGTTTAGAATAGGTGTGAGAAAACCCAAGAGGCATCCTATTCCTTTTAACACATGCACAAAAAATAAACACACATATTTTGTCTCGAGATATTTGATGTGGGAGCAAGCCCCATGTGGCACTCACTCATTTGCTTTCTAGTTATGCTACCTGCTATATGTCACCCTAGTGGTCAATTGTGTGGAAGATGTGAGTCCCCACGCTTTCTTCCTAGCAATCCATTGTAAACCAATGAGCCTTGGTTTGGTAAACTTCACTACCCAACCAGTAAGTTACCTCATGTCAATTTTGTTTATGAAGATGTGAGTCCTCGAGCTTTCTTCTTGAACTAATCATCATGATCTAACTAGGTCGAGTATATTTGAGGTTTAGGATAAGTCCCCCAGAGGCTCCTTTCCTCTTGACTACATTTGAGTCAATTTAAGTCCCCAGTGGCATTTACTTAGTAGTAACCCTAGGTCGGATGACACCTATCGAGTCGAAGAGAGACTATCCTAGCACTCAATTCTGCTATAGGAGGATGTGAGTCCCTGAGCTTTCTTCCTAAGTTGATTATTGCAACTGACAGGCACCTTAGGATGGTTGATATTCGCTATGCTGACAGCGAGTCACCCGGTGGATACACCACTCTTGGCCGATATGAGTCCCCACGCTTTCCCCTTGAGTTGGCCATCAAATACCTATTCGATGTATGCCTAGCCATGTCATTTTCTCCAGGGTTTTGGATCAAGCTCTTAGCGACCCCATCTCCTACGGGCATTTTATTTGGATCACGTCCTTTGCGACACCATTTAGACACTACCCGGATTACTTTTGGATTGGACAATTCCCCTTTCCTAGTAGCCACCCCTATGGTTGGAGAATTTGTTTAGCGGATGTATAGATTCTTCCTTGATTTAGTAAATATGAGATAAGTTTAGGCTAATATATGCTCCTTCTCAGTTTGATCCCTCACAAACTAAAATGGTCCGTGATTAACAAACTACACAAAATAAATAAATTAATTTGCTTGTGAATTAGAAATTTAAGCCCCCAAAGTGCCCCTTTTCCCAAGCATGCATTCTATCATTAGGACAGTGTCAATAGAACTCCCTATAGGAATTGCCTAACTACCTGAGTTGAGATAAGTCCCTAGGTTGGCACTCACTCTGTAGTCACCCTTAGGTCAGGTTCAATTTATTTTTGATTAAAAGCATGTTACCCCAGCAGTCATTCCACTTTAGAAGATATAAGACTATAACATTCTTCTATGACTATGAAACCGATGACGACCGGTCGATCGATTTGTTGTTCAAAGTAACCGATCACCCTAGTGGTTTTTTTTAGTGGAAGATGTGAGTCCCCGAGCTTTCTTCCCTTCAATTGATCATTGTAAACTAAAAGGCACTCCTTTGGTCGAATAGTTCTCCCATCGGCCGGGAAGCTACTCCCTTTGGTTCAGTAAATCTGAGATAGATCTAGGCGGATATAAGGACTCTGGTCTAGTCATGATCATAATATAGTAGAATCATTTAGAGAGACAAATCACTCGATCAAAGAACTCTGGTCGTAACCGTATTTTATGTGATGTCATTTATGGGCAAGATCACATAAATAGAGGACACTGGTTACGTCCTTACTAGTATGAGATTATTTGAGTTTGAATATAATATTTTATTTAACTTAACATTAGCTCTTTTGTGAGCTAATTTTCTTAATTTGTCTTCCTCAACAAATGGTGAATGGGTGAACAAATTATTTGCTTTAAATTCATAAATGATAAGTTTCATTTAATTCAAATATATATTTAGCTAAATTTTAGCTTTATAATGAATTTAGGTTAGAGTTTAAGTATCTATTGATGGTAATATCTCCTCCAGTTGAGATATTCAATCAACACGATCATCATCAGGGTAGACCTTGTCAACCCTACTTGTTTGTTAATAGAGGATCAGGTCCACGACTTATGTGTAATTTAAATTCTTGAGAGAATTGATTGTACAATAAACTTTGTCAACTCTATTACAAATTTAGAGGATCAAGTCCTATGATCTAATGTTATTAGATTTATTTAAGGATTGATCATTTAGTAAACCACAACAACTCTATTTTAAACGTGGAGGATTAGGCCTATTGTAATCACACTCTATGGAGTTAAGCATTTATATCTTTTATTGACTATAATTTATTTAAAAATATTAGCATATTGGGACATTTACTAATTTACATGCACTTAGTCATGAAAGATTACATTGATTTCATCTTTAACCCATGCAGTATCCTCAAGCACCAAATTTAAACAATTAGCATGTGTGTTGAGGCCCATATGGGTGTTTAAATTTCAAGTGCTTATTTGAAATTTCAAAGAAGTTATTATTAAAACACTTGAGTTTGTTTCTGTCAAGTTCTCTTGATTGTCTTCAACCACTCAAGTCAAATTATAATATGATTTAATCACTCATTGAGAGAATTGATTTATACTCATCAACAAATTATTTGGTTAATTTTATTTGTAGAGGAATGTGTAAGTATCTTGTAAACTCTCATGTGCTTTGATTTTGTGTCACTTAAGATTCTCTTAATTGTTTCAGCATAGATTGTATTACAATCAAAATATTCAATGAGAGCTATTATACATAATGCAAGTCATCCACAAGCCTTAATTGAACTATATCTATGTGTGCAGGCTCAGTTTTAACCTCACTACAAGTCTCTTGTGATTTGGTAATGTGCTCAATCAAGTTTTCTTTACAAATCAATTTTTTTTATAAATGAGAAGTTGCATAGATATTTTTATATTCATTTGATAGGGTATCAAATGAATTATATTTATTCAGAATCCATAAATCAAGTGTCACACAAGAAGGCTCATTTATATCCAATGGTGAGTTATTAGACTTAATATAAGCCCTCTATAAGTCTCACTTGAACTATGTTTGTATGCTTGGAAGCTATGTTTTAATCCCACCACAAGTTTTCAATAATTCAATCAGATTCTTCTTTCGAATCATTTAAAATATGATATTGCTAGGTTTAATTCTTATATACCAAAGAAATTCAGATTTATTTCAAATTTCATGGATCTATTTAGGCTGAATCCCTCCTTTTTCTTATTGAAATATAACTTCCAAATTTATTTGTTAGCTATCAAGTCTCTTTCAAATTCCTTTTAAGTTATCTTACATTTATAATCCGTAATTCAATTAAATATTTGTTGAATTATTGGTAATTTAAATTGTATCATTCATCCTACTTGAGTTTTGTATAAATGTAGGATTTAGACAAAATTTTAGCAATATTTTGGTAGTATCTTGACGTCGTCCCCGCATAGAGGACTACTTCGGGTATGCTGGGCCTGCTAATCATGCTAAGAAAAGTATGCATGAGTGGTGTAAATACCACAACCAAATGTGTCATCCCACTATGCTAAGAATGACATGTATGAGTCTTCACTTGCCTGTATAAAATATAAATTTTTCTATCACGCCAAGAAAGATGTGCATGGATATTTATGTACGTGCAACCAAGGTTGTGAAAACTAGACTGGATATAGAACCGGAAGAGAGAGAGGTTTAAAGTTTGATGGCTCGACCGAGATTGAACCGGATGACATAATAAATATTAAAATGATTAAATATATATCTAATTAAATGGTATAATAATTTAAATATATGATACATTTATAATAAAAATAAATAGAAATACATAAATAACATTACTAGTAATTATAATTTTAAAGGTTGATATAAAGCTCATTAAGTTATAATTATTGTGAATTATAAATTTAGATAAGTGTATTAAATATATCAAAAAATTTATTATTTAAGTTTATAAAATTAGTATAAAATATAATAAAAAAATAATTTAAAAAGTTATAGTTTGTATTAAAATTATATAATTTAAATATAAAAATTATTTTAAAAACTTTGTAAAATATATCTAACATGTAAATATTATTATAAAAATTATATTTTGTAATAAGAATATAAAATTTTAAATATAAAAATTATTTTAAAAAACTTTATAAAATATAGCTATCATAAAAAATATAGTATATAAAATATTATTAAAAAATTTATTTTCAAATAACTTTTTATATTATAAATTATAATTTGCAATAAAATTATAAAGTTAAAAATTCAAATTTTATTCTTATATTCGTATATCTTAATGTCCTTTATTATTCTCAAAATTAAAATATAATTGTACTCTTTAGATTTCAAGTCGGAGCTAAGATGCCAAACATTACCAAAATCAGTCTAAATCACCTTCGATCGATGAATGAACTTGTCATCGCGTTCAAAATATTGAAATTGATCAAAATATAAATATTGCATAATCTAATGATTAAGTGATTAAGTGATCAAGTGATCGAACTATTAATGTCTTGAACACATAGAGTCGGGACACGCAAACCAATTGACCACCGTTCATGAAATTGATCATGTCATTAGCTTCAAAATATCAAAACTAAGACTATCCACGCTCAATTCAAACGAGTCTATGCAAATGTCAAATGATTAGCAGTGACAGCATGTAAATCGAGGTTAAAATGCACTAAACGTTATCGAAATCAACCCAAATGACCTCTGATCGATGAACGGACTTTACCATCATGTTTAGAATGTCGAATCTAGCCAGAATATAAAAATTGTACAACTTGATTATCAACTAATCAAGCGTCAACGTCTCACAGCGTATATCAAAAATAACCTCAAAATACAAAATTAGTTGTTCCATTAGCTTTAAAATATTGAAATCTATTAAGTAAGAATTTTACTTGGACACAAGTCTGCAAAAAAGCGTCAAAATGATAACGTGCATTTTAAGCTGAAATTGATCCAATTTGACACCGACTTGAATCAAATGTCCTCCGATTGTGAAACGGACTGTGTCGTTGCATTCAGAATATCGAAATAACCTAAGATTGATATATATATATATATATATATATATATATATATATATATATATATAACTATATAATTTTATCGGCATAAGATTCATATTAAAATTGAGTTGATTTCTAAAAAATTAATAATACATATATTTTAATCCTAATTAAACCAAGTTTCCCCAAAGAATAAGACCACATCGACCTCACCCCCTTCTCTCATTTCTTTTGTCTGCCCTACACATGCACGCAAGATCCTCGTTCGATCTTCCCTTCCCGGTCGAAGAACCGATCCCGCTCTCGATTCAAATCTCTCATTAGTTAAGGAAAGTTGTTTCCTCCAGTCTCGATTCCTCCTTCTTCTCTATAACCACAAGCTACAAGCCCATTTCCATTGGAACTGCTCCTCCCCACATATTTTGATCTCCTCAACTGTAGCAAACAAATGCTCTCCTTCCTTCAATTCACAACTGCAAGGAAACCGATCGGTTCCTCCTTCAAATCGAAAAGGCCTCATCCAAATCGAGGCTTCCATTTTTCTCTCTTCGGTTTTCCCCATTTCCTCTTTGATTTTTCCCTCTCTTGTCCAAGCCACAAGCAAAACAGTAACCATCTCCTTCCTTCTCCATCTTCTTCCTTCTTCTTGTTCACCTCTTCATCTTTTCCTTTTCTTTTTTCCCTTCTATTCTTCCAATCCAAAATTCTCCTCTCCCACTTCTTCCCTCTTTATCCATATACTTTTCTTTCTTACCTTCTCTTCACCAAACCGAAAATACCCCTTCCATTTTTCCTCATTTTTTTCCATTTTGAAATTTTCAATTTCTTTTTTTGCCGCAGTCGGAGAGGAACACCGTCATTAGGCAGGTTCTTCTCTCAATTTACGGCATCTCCCTTTCCATCTCCCATTCTAACCTATCACTTTAATGCAACCGGAGAGGAACACCATTAGGTGAGTTCTTCTCTTGATTTTTGACATATCCCTCTCCATTTCCTTTTCGATCATTGCAAACATGCATAAAAATGAGTCTGAACATGTGGGATCAATATGTTAATGTGTATATGTATATGCTTGTTTCTTTGTAGGTTTGAAGGCCTTGTCATGCTCTAATGATGAGCATGACAAGATAAAATCAGCTGTAGTGTCACAAGACACCGTTCACTATGCTCATTAGGGCATACCGAGTAAATCAACATCTGTTAGATGTCGCTCCCCCTAGTCGAAATGCTACCAAAATTTCGTCGAATCTTTTGACATAGAAAAAATAGGATAATAAAATGAACCGGCTTAAGAATGCTAATCAAGAAAACCTAAAGCTAAATTCAAGTTAAAAGCATCAAACAAGAAGAAAGAAAGAGGCGAGGGAAAAGAATCAAAATTCATAAAAAAAGGAGAAAACACATAAACAATGAAACAATATGAAAGTGCAAAGTCCCAAAATTAAAATTAATGTGCAAAAACAAATCAAACTTGAAATGATATTCATAAAAGATTTAATGATGCTATCATTTTAAGAATTGAGAATTACTTGAAGAAACTAATCATAACTATAACACACTATAAGATTCATACCAAGAACTGAATAAAGCCTTCGTGGACATTGAAGGAAGACATGCTCTTGTGAAATAGTTATCAATTATTTGCATAAGTTGTTGAGTGAGCATGATCTCTTTTCTTCAAACTTCACAAAACTAAACAAGCTTTAGTTGAAACTTGGAGAGGCTGATAGCAAGCTTATAAGAGAACTAATTGAACAATTGCAAATTAGAGGATATTGAAATAAATAAGAATCTTGATTGAACATCAAATCAATGCATAAGAGAGCCTCTTGGAATTAAGATACACTCTTCAAACATGTTCAAATAAATTGAAGAAAATTAAAGAATTCATCAGAGACTTTCCATGAGATCGTATGATTACTGATAAGCATAAGTGACGAATCCTTGGAAAATATTTGAAGTGTATTCGTCGCTATATCAAATACTCAAATTAGATCAAGAAAAAATTGAGTATAGTTGGCGATGAATTTGAGAATCATCATAAGTGAGAGTCTATTAAATATTCATAGACTAATCAACTTGGAATCAATTAAATATTAATCTAAATAATCTAATAAAATGTTAGACCAATTTACAACACCTTCTACACCACCAGATTCACAACACTTTGTACAAGCAAACAAAAGACGTTAATTAAGGCATCCTCAAAAACACCTGCATGGGCCCCGACACTATGTTGAATGTTTAAATTCAAGTGTCTAAGGATGCTGCATTGGTTGCTTCCTGGTTTAGTCATAGGACTGGGCCCAGGTTAGCAAAACCTAAAAAAATATTATAAGAATTTCAACTTAGTAAAATATCTAAGAAGCTAATTCTGTGAGTAGATCGATCCTCTTAGGAGCTAGAGTTGAAAGATCTAAAGTTCTCAAATATATTTGATTCAATCAATTAACTACCCCAATGATGGTTATGTTGAATGGTGATTTCAATCGAAGGGGATACTTCCATCAAATTGTGATTCTAATTTCAAATCAAATTAACTTAAATCAAGTATCAATCAATCGCCGGATTTGTAACACTTTGTACAAGCAAATATAAGGCGTTAATTAAGGCATTCTCAAATGCACCCGCATGGGCCCCGACACTATGCTGAATGTTTAGATTCAAGTGTTTGACGATGCTGCACAGGTTGCTTCCCGGTTTAGTCTTATGACTGGGTTCGGGTTAATAAAACCTAAAAATCTATTATGAGAATTTCAACTTATTAAAATATCTTAGAAGTTAAGTCTGTCATGTGACAATAGATCTGATCCTATGTTAAGAGCTAAATAGAATTGACAGGATCTAAAGTTCTCAAATATATTCAAGTCAATCAATTAACTACCCCCGATGATGGCTGTGTTTAATGGTGATTTCAACTTGAGGGGATACTTTCATCAAAATGTGATTATATTTTTAAATCAAACTTACTCAAATTAAATATCAATCTAAAAATGCTTAAATGAATTTTTATCATTAAAAGCTTAAAGCAAAACCCAATCCACCTTTAGTTTGTCGGAGGTGATAAATTAAGAAAACTCTAGCTCACAAAGGAGCCAATGCCAAATCAAGTGTTCTACTATGTCCCCTCTCGATCATTCTCATGCCTAGTAAGAATGTGGCCCGTGTTCTCTGACTATGTGGCTTGGTCGATAGGCTCCACATATGATTCAGTTACGACTAGAGTCCTCTGATCTGGTGGTTTGGCCAATAAGGCTCGATTATATTATGATCACGATCGTAGCCCATATATTCTCCAATGGATCTGCCTTTTGAGTTATGAATCTTAGGATATACTTTATAGGGCAAACAATCCTCTGTTAGCTAAGTAGACTTAAGTCTATCTCCTTAGACAAACACCACTCCAGGTCTACAAGAATTTCTTAGATGATGTAACCCATGTGTTGCTGATAAGGATATTTTTATCAGGTTGGGTCGACTACCTCCTCTAACTAAGTAGACTAGGGACCATGATGGCCTGGGATGACGGAATCATGGGATCTAGATTGACGCCATCATTCCCCAACCATCGGCTTAAAATGATGAATTTCATAATCTTAAATTCTAAAACTCTATATGTCTTTCTACTATCGCTATGCATTTAGCGTATGACTAGCCTTAATCAAAAGTTCTCTCTCAATATTGAGAGGGGTAATTAATTATAAGGGCTTGCACCTATAGAAAACTTGAAACTAGATATAAATCTCACCAAATGAGGGTGAAATCTCTAGGTAATGTCTTATTTACTATTCCATCTGCCTTCTGAAAACTATATCGACAAATTAAATTACTCTCATCAATTCAATTTGTTAAGAGGTCGGTGGCGAATTTTAGGAGCCTATAGATTTCTGGCGACTTCGTTAGGGACAAGATTCTCTTTCCATCTTTTGCTAGTCATATACATGCTATAGTAGTAACAAAATATTTGAAAATTCAAAACAAAAATGGTCATATATAATGTAGATAAAGGAAAATAGCCAATATATAATGATGATAAGAGAAAGAAGCATGTCAATTCTAATACACAGGCAAAATTTGGTATTGAGAGGTAATGATAAACCTCAGACTTTTCCAAGTGGTGGGGAGTGTCCAAAATAAGAAACAAGAGATGATGAGTGAATGTGGTCATCTATTAAGGAAAAGATGAACAAAGAATATTCTTTTAGAAGAGACAGTATGGCTAAATTATTTTGGTAAGCAGTCAAAGCTAGCCTACAATTACCAGAAATTAAAAGGCATGAAGAACCGGATCAAGTCAGTAATCCAAATTACTGTTCCTATCATCGGATGATCAGTCATCCTATTGAAAGTCTACAAATATGATTACATCCTTTTTCATCTCAACCATCAAAGACAAAAAGAAGGAAAAATCAATTCTTACTAAAAAATGGGAAACAATAGTCTCCAGAAAGATCGTGAAAATGCTAAAAGACATCCCTAGTGTTAAGTAAAATCTCCATTTGAACCTATATTGGACTTAAAAAAAACACCTAAACTAAATATTTGGGCTTCTCAATGGCATTCTAATAAGGCTACCTCAGCACAGCACAAGGAGCAATCTATTAAATGCAGGTCTCATAAGTCAAAGAAGTCAGGTAAGAAAAAAAGATCAAGAAGAGAACTACAACTCAAAAGATCATTAATAATTTAGAGGAGTATTACTAGTCGGCAAGACAACCATTTAGGCTTGCAAACCTTATGTCTAAACTTCACATTATTGAATCAGATGAAGAAGATAATGATGAATCTTGTTTAGTAGAGCAATGCCGAATCATTTACGTGATGTCAGATATTCTTCAACATCAATTACTCTGAAATGACAAGGGTAGTCAAACAGACTCGACCAACCCATCAAAATTCTTCTCAGGAATGCAAGAAGAGCCTTACGAGTTAATATTTAATTTTTTTAATGACTCAACAAGAAGGTAATAGTTCAAATGAAGATTTATGTTTTCTCGATGAAGAAGAGTCAAACTCATCAATATCATCGCATATGAAACATATGAAGTTGAAAAGTGAGTTTAACTCTCTTGGTCAATTATCCATAATAAGAAGTGAATTTGAAGAAACTACCTCTTCAGAGGAATATGAGCAAGATAAAGTGATTCAATTTTAGTTGAAAAATGGTAAAATCTTAACACCTTCATCAAAGAGGGGAAATGCAATAAAGACAAAGGCAAATAAATTGAAGTCAACAAAGATATCATTCTCAAAAATCTTAGAATAAAGCCTAAATCAAGTGAAAAGATAGATTATAATATTCAATCACATCTGAGAAAGATCATTGCACAACTGAGTGTGTATGAGGCTCTCTTAATATCAAAAGACCTTTGAGAAACTTTGATACATGCTCTCAAAGATCCGAAAAGTTATGAAATGTAACTTTGTCAAAAAAATGCATGATTGAATCATTGCAAACTCAAGATCTCTCAGTAATCACATTTTCTAAAGAGGATCTTATGTTGGGAATAGTAGATCAACCATTTTCTATATGTTATTATAGAGAGTGATGTCATCTTGATCAACCGAATATTGATTGATCTAGGTTCTTCTATCAATCTTATGAGTCTAAAGGTATTAAGAGAATTATCACTTATTATCCAACATCTTGGGAGGGATAAGTTGATGGTTCATAGTTTCAATGAAAAAGGGCAGAAAACCTTGGGTTCTTTTATTCTTTCGCTCAAGTTTTGGGATTTATATACAGAAACTAAATTTCATGTAATCGATGCCAATACATCATTTAGAGCTCTTTTGGGTTGGCCAGGGCTGCATGAGTATGACATGGTCCCATCAACTATGCATCAGTGTATGAAGTACTTAAAAGATGGAGAAGAATTCATAATTCCTGGTAACCTTCAACCATTCTTCGTCGATGAATTAAAGATCTCATGAAGATGCAAAATATTTCATCCCTAAAGAGCCTAAGCCAATAGAGCCTCTTGAGCAGTAGCTTTCACTTCAGGAACTCAAAAGCAATTTCATAAAAGGAAAGAGCAGAAGCAATGAGGAAGAAAGAAAGCCATGCCAACTTTCCCTAAAGCACTTGATTCTACACCTAAATCATGAAAATCAATTTCTCATTTGGAAAGTGACACACAAGAAGAAGAAGATATTTCTATGAAACCCAAGAAAACTTATAAGTTTTCGAGAAGGGAAAAATATGAAATAAGTGATTCTAATTCAGACATGACTTTGAATCTACTTATGGAAATAGAGTCTAGAGGGTTGCATCAAGAAAGATAGCACATTTGGCAGTATCAGAGGACTCCTTCAAAATTATATCCATCCCTCAGCAGCACTTCAAAGAAATCACTCCACTGGAGGTACATAATATTGAAGAATTGATAACATTCTATGTGCCACCGTTAAGTGAGAGTGACGGAACAGAAACTCTATTTTATAAATCTGAAGAGTCTCAGTCTCACAACTTTGATCAGCCTGCTCAACATAAAAACTATGATGAGATAGTGCCAACAAGAATACTAATATATTATCCACATAAATTATTAAGAATGATGCATAAGCTTGGAATTCATATTGAAACTATTAAACATATAACTCAAATCTTTAATAAGATGTGGAGCCAAAGAAGACTTTAAGCATCACAAAGAAGTGATAAGTTTATCACTAAAGGTCATGGGTTCATCCATAAATCTCATCAAAATAAAGTTTGTTATAATATAATAGAAGCTGAGATCGAAGCTAATACTGAGAAAGAAGATGATCTCCATGAAATTTTTCTTACAAATGATGAAGAAGTAGAAGCCAAGACAGCGCCTGAATAACTCGAAGATGGTGGACAAATAACAACTATGGATGAACTCAAGGAAATCAATCTAGGAGCTGAAGATGATCCCCATCCAACTGTGGGCTCTGAAAATTCACCACCGACCTAATCGATAAACAGAGTAGTTTAAAGTGTCAGCATAATTTTCAGAAAGCAGATGAGATGGTAGATAAGACACTACCTAGAGATTTCACCCTCATTTTGTGAGGTCTTTAGATCTAGTTCCAGGTTTCTTATAAGCGCAAGACCCTATATTTAATTACCCCTCCCAATAAGTGAGAGAGAACTTTTGATTAAGGCTAGTCGTTAGATCGCTAAATGCATAGCGTATAGTAGCATCATGTAGAGTTTTAGAATTTAAGATATGAAATTCATCATCTCAGCTTAAATTGGATGGTTGAGGGAATGATGACGTGCTCGATCTAGATCTCATGGTTCATCATCGCACGGTCCCTAGTCTACTTAGTCGAGGAGGTAGCCCCAACGACAAAAGGATCCTCTTCAGCAACACATGGGTTACGTCATCCAAGAAATCCTTGTAGACCTGGGGTGGTATTTATCTAAGGAGACATGCTTAAGTCTACCTTAGCTAGAGGGTTGTTTGCCCTATCAAGTATACCCTATGATTCACAACTCAAAGGGTAGAGCCATTGGGGAAATAAGGCTACGATCATTGATAATATAATGGAGCCGGATTGGCCAAACCAGCCGATCAGAGGACTCTGGTCATAACTACATCATCTGTGGAGCCTACTGGCCAAGCCACGCAGTCAGAGGACACGGTCCATGTCCTTACTGACAAGAGATTGATTGAGAGTGAACATAGCATAACACTTGATTTGACATTGGCTTCTTTATGAGCTAGAGTTTTCTTAATTTATCACCCCTGATAAACAGTTACGGAAGGTGGATAGGTTGAGTTTGATTTAAATTTTTAATGATAGAATTCCATTTAAGCAATTTCAAATTACTATTTAATTTGATTTAAAAAAATTGATTAATTTGAATGTGTTTAAGAGCTTTAGATCTTGTCAACTCTGTTTAGCTGCTAATTAATAATTAGATCTACTATCACCTGACAGAACTAATTTTTTAGATATTTCACTAATTTAAAACTCTTATTATAGGTTTTTAGATTTTGTTAACCCAGACCTAATCCTAAAACTAAATCGGGAAGCAACCCGTGCAGCATCCTTAGATACTTGAATTTAAAAATTTAGCGTAGTGTCAGGGCCCATGCGGGTGTATAATAATTTTAGGTAATTTTATTTCTAAGTTATGAGATTGATTTCAATTTTTTACTTAATTTGATTTGAAAAAATTGATTAATTTGAATATGTTTAAGAGTTTTAGATCTTGTCAACTCTATTTAGCTGCTAATAGAGGATTAGATCTATTGTCACCTGACATAATCAGTTTTTTAGATATTTCACTAATTTGAAACTCTTATTATAGGTTTATAGGTTTTGTTAACCCTGACCCAGTCCTAAGACTAAACTGAGAAGCAACCCGCACAGCATCCTCAGACACTTGAATTTAAACATTCAGCGTAGTGTCGGGGTTCATGTGGGTGTATAGTAATTTTAGGTAATTTTATTTCTGAGTTATGAGATTGATTTCAGATTTTTACTTAATTTGATTTGAAAAAATTGATTAATTTGAATATGTTTAAGAGCTTTAGATCCTGTCAACTCTGTTTAGCTGCTAATAGAGGATTAAATCTACTATCACCTAACAAAATCAATTTTTTAGATATTTCACTGATTTGAAATTATTATTATAGGTTTATAGGTTTTGTTAACCTGGACCCAATCCTAAGACTAAACCGGGAAGCAACCCGCGCAACATTCTCAGACACTTGAATTTCAGCATTCAGCATAGTGTCGGGGCACATGCGAGTATTTATAGCGTAGATAATTTCACCTAATTAGTGATTTCATTGATTTTGAAAATCATAATTAGAATGTAATTCTTTAATTTTTTGATTAAAGGAAGCCCTATGATTTTTATAAATTTTGGTTTAGTATCTTCTGCTTGCTTGTACAAAGTGTTGCAAATCTAGTGGTGAAGAAGGCGTTGTAAATTGATCTAATATATCATTAGATTTTTTAGAATAATATTTAATGTATTCCAATTTAGCTTGCGCAGCCTTTTTAGACATTAAAATTTATACTTGAAATCTCTATATCCGAGCACATGTAGAAATTTATAGCTTAGCTAATTTCATCTAATTAATGAAATCATTAATTTTGAAAATCATAGTTAGGATGAAATTCCTTGATTTTGGTTGAAGGAAGCTTTATGATTTTTATAGGATTGGATTTAGTATCGCCTTCTCTATGCATGTACAAAGAGTTATAGATCCGGTGATGAAGAAGACATTTTGATTTAGATTATAGTTTAACACATTACTTGCACTTAATTTACGAGTTGAGTTTTTTTCAATTCTCCCAACTTGATTATGTTTAATTTATATCATTTTTATGAGTTATGCCGATTTCATGTTTATTGCTTTAGCCCTACTCATGCTTATCAGCTAGCATAGTAATCATCTCCACATTCGTATAAGAGTTATTAAACCCAATTTAGATTCATCCCTAGTTATGAGTTTAGTATTAGTCCCCCCCCCAAATTCCAATTAAAGCTTGGCTAATTTTGAGGAATTTACAAGAAAAGAGAACTCACTCATTACTTCCATTTAAGCCATAGAGAATAGCTATTAGAGTTTGTGAGTTTAATATTAGCCTCCCCCAAATTTCACTTAGATTTTAAATAAATATTCTATTCTTTCCAAAATTTGCTTTAAAGGCTCCCCCTTTTTTGTTTGACTCTTTTAGTTTAAAATTAGCTGTCAATTTTCCTAGTTAGCATTCTTAAATCAGCTCATTTCACTCTCCCCTTTCTTAAGTCAAAAGATTTGACACAATTTTGGTAGCCTCCCAACGTCATCTCCGTGTAGGGGCTGCATCGGGGGTGTTTTGGCCTACTCGATATGCCCTGTTGAGCGTAGCGAGTGTTGTCTTGACAACATGGTTTCATCTCATCCACCTTAAGCATGAAGAGGTCTTTAAACGAAGAAGACATATGCAATATATATTCATCCCCCTTTTTTTATAAGTCGAAATTAGACAAAATTTCGACATCATTTCATCTAGGGGGATCGACATCTAACAAGTATTGGCTTACTCGGTACGTCCTATTGAGCATAGCGAGTGGTGTCTTGCGACACCACAACCTATTTTTTCATCTCGTTGTGTCCTGTTGAGCACAATGAGGTCTTCAAAAAAATACATATATATATATATATATATATATATATATTTACATTCACAAATCTCATATATTTTGACGCATTTTTTTTGGCGTGTTGTAAAGCTCGTCAAAGGAACAAGGTTAGGTATGCGATTGGGAATGTAAGGTAAGAGTGTGACGCCGAAAATTAAAAGAAGAATTCGCTTGTTGACGATGTTCTTTTCCAATTTGTGATGCAGCAAAAATGGGGATGCTAAAGTGAGGGGTGCGACGCCAAAAATTGAAGGAAGAATTCACCTGCTGATGATGTTCTTCCCCGATTTGCGGTGCAGCAGAAACGGGATGGCTAAAGCGAGGGGTGCGACGCCGAAAATTAAAGGAAGAATACTCCTATTGACGATGTTCTTCCCCAATTTGTGGCGCAGCGAAAATAGGATGACTAAAGCGAGTGGTGCGACATCCAAAATCAAAGGAAGATTTTACCTGGTGATGATGTTCTTCCGATTTCTTGAATGAGAAAGGGATTAAAGCGAGGGGTGTGATGCCAAAAATTGAAGGAAGAATTTGCCTGCTGACGATGCTCTTCCCCGATTTGCAGCGCAGAAAAAATGGGACTGCTAAAGCGAAGAGTGTGACGCCAAAAATTGAAGGAAGAATTCTTCTGCTAATGATGTTCTTCCCCGATTTGTAGCGCAGCGAAAACGGGATGGCTAAAGCGAGGGTGCGATGCCAAAAATCGAAGGAAGAATTCCCCTACTGATAATGTTCTTCCCCGATTTGTGGCGCAGTAGAAATGGGACGGCTAAAGCGAGGGGTGCGATGCCAAAAATCATAGAAAGAATTCACCTACTGACGATGTTCTTCCCCGATTTATGGCTCTGCGATTTTGCTGGGTAGGAGGTTCGAAACAGTTGGGACACAATGTGCAAGTTTCGGATTACATAAACGGGCAGGTGTGGCTGATTACCGAATTCATGGGTTGGGCTATGAGGAAGGTGGAGTGGCAGGGAGGAAGGAGGAGAATTTGGTGGGTGGGCTAGTAAATGGCGGCGTGTTTTGGCGCAAATGGGGAGTTAATGCGGGAGACGGAGATCGATGGCGGACAGTTTGATCTGGAGGATGGGATGGTCATGGATTTGTGGTGGGATTGCAGAATGCGACGGAAGACGGATAAAGTGTCGGAATACGCGATGAAGAGAGCGAATGGGTCAGCGGATAAGAGAAGAATAGCAGTCATGAGATGCGAGTCGAGAGATCGATACTTGGCGGAGAGTACGGTTAAGCGGAAGATGTGGGCAGAACAACGTGAAACATGGCTGGTGGAGCGGAGAATGTTTGATGCAGCTTTTTAGCAGTGGTGAAACAAGTTTAAGCAGATGAGCGGTAAGCAAAAATATATTATACAGCGGAGGAGATGAATGTGGTAATCTGATTCATAGAAAAATGGTGGAGCGGTTTGGTGGATCACTCACAAGTGGTTTTGATTTATGGACATGGAAAATATCGGATGCGAAGAGTTTCTGAGTGAACAAATGAGATGGAGGAAAATTGAGAGGAGGAGGAAAATTACCTTTTGAGGAATTTTTTCTTGACGTGAGATAGAATCGAGAGAGAGAGAGAGAGAGAGAGAGAGAGAGAGAGAGAGTGGAGAGAGAGGAGAATGAGTGGTTGCTTTTTAATTTTTTTATTTTTTATTTCTTTTTCAAAAAATTGAAAATAGGGAGAAACATTTGAGCATGGGGGTAATTTAGGATTTTTTTTAAAATTAAATTTATTAAATAATTTTAATGTGGGTTTCACGCCAGTAAGTGCACATAGTCAATATATATCAATTTATGGTAATTACATTGTTTTGAACATAATGGCATTGTTTGATCGGAGGCCGTTTGGTTTTGATCATTGAGTCCATTTACTAAATTACGTCACCACTTTGATCAATTTTTGTGCAAACTCATCAAAATTGAGTGCGAATAGTCTTATTTGATAGATTTTAGCATTTTAAAGCCAATGGTGTGATCAATTTTATGAACGAGGGTTGTTTGGCTTGCATTAGTAGATCCTGACTTCAATATGCATGCAAGTATGTTGACGACTCGAGCGCTTGATCAATTGATCATTAGATTTTTGTATTATCTGATCAATTTAAAAATTTTGAATGCAACGGCAAGTTTGCTCATCAATCAGAGGTCATTTGATCATTTTCAAGGATGTCCAGTGCATTTTGAGCCTTAGTTTGGGCACTGTCACCTCCGAAGTTTGTAGAATTCGATTTGTAGGCTTGACTTGATTTATGACATATATGTGGAGGTCAACAAATGCCCCCCAACAAATATGATTCACGCATGGAGCGAGTCACATTTATTGAAAATTGGTTGACCATTTGGCACGACATTGGATCATTTTAGCTTCAATTCTGATAGCTTGGAATTTTGATTTGTCATTAGTATGTTTCCTAATTCATGACATGTTAAATGATGAGGATTAACTAATTTGTCAGAATTGACTTATTGGATAGATAGGAGTTCTTGCACCATATACTATTTGCTTCAATGGCTTTGTTGAAGATCTCTTTCTTTTATGTCATTGCAGATTTGAGCCTCCTTCGACCCTAGCTTCATGCTTGGTTGGGTTTGATGGAGGAATTATTCTGCTTATTTTGATGAAGGACTCCGCTAGAGAATTGGTTCATCCGTGCTTGATCGGATTAGAAATTCCTTCTGTCCTAGCTTTGAGCTTGATGGACTTGATGAAGGATTGACCTGATTTGTCAACATTGACTTGTCGGGAAGTGTATGCGCCATGAATCCGTACTCTTTGCTTTGATGGATTTGTTGAAGGATACATACTGAATAACCCAACCTTACTTATAGGATGTTGAGTTATTAGTCTAGCAACATGTGCTTTATGATGAATAACCATAAAATTCTTTAGTTTACCATCGGCTTTGTATGAACTATGGAATTGCTTCCTCGGTCCTGTGCTTTCTGGTTTGATGAACTTGATGAGGAGATTTGTTTTAATTTGTGCTTAGAGCTTGATCAGATCATTTGGGAATAAATTGAGATATCACCCTGCAGGTAATATATAGATTGATTTGAGATAGCCCTGAATTGAGCATTTTCTCAGATTGCCTTAATCTATCGATCAAGTAAAAATATCTCTTAGATCGTAGTTGCTTGTAATCACTAAGCTGGATCTGGTTTGAGATTGAACAACTATCATCATTGAAGGCGACAGGGCTCTTTCACTTTTTCTTACGGCTTGTTGAGTGAGGAGAGCATGACAACTTAAGGGCTTCTTGAGTTTGACCTTTAGAACTACTCGAGTCTTGACTTAAGCTAGTGGGTTGGTGATTTTATCATCGGGTGAATGAGGGCTCTTTCACCTTTTCTTATGGCTTGTTGAGGGAGGCATCGACAACCATTTAGGCTTATTGAGTCTGACCTTTAGAACCTATTCGTGTCCTAGACTTTAGGATGTAGAGATTGATGTTTCTCCAACTCAGTTGATTGAAGCTTCCAAAATCAGGAGTTCTTCTAACTTGATCTCCAAAATTTGGTAAATCTGGGAGAAAAATTTCTTGACATTTAGGATTGTCCTTTCATGCATAGAAATAGATTTATTTTGTTCCTACAAGAACATGCAACTTAACAATGATAATTATATATGTATTCATAGATTTCGGCGTAACGCTCGATGTTCACCTGAATTAGAATATATTTGAGGATCTCATCTTATGGCATGATGTCAACTCAAATAAACTTAATATAAACTAAAAAATGCCCCTGTCTTGCAGAGAGAATTCTAAAGTACATTTAGAAGAATTTCTAAGATGAAAATATACAAATACATCATATTTGAATTGATGTACTCTAAAGGAGATTTTAACATACACCATTGATTTTATCCGTATATAAAAATCTAAAAATGCCCCTAGTGTAACAAGGGAGTTTTCATGGAAAAGTTCTTCATTTGGAATATGATTATTTAGGGATCTCGGCATGAAACACGATATCAACCTATATAAATATACTAAAAAAATGTGCCCCTATCTTGTAGGAGGATTTCTATTGTACCTTGGGGATGTATTTATCATGTATAGTACTTTTTCAGGTAACGACCATTGATTGATGACATTGGTCTTTCACTTTTAGGTTGATGAGTTGGTATGCCCCTCTTTGATATACTATTTCAATGACAAAGGGTCTTCCCAGTTAGGCTCAAATTTGCCACCAAATTTTGATTAGAATAATTGGTCTTCGACACAGACCAATTCTCCTTTTGGAATGTTGAGGCTGCCGTATGGTCAAAAGCCACGAACATCTTTGCTTGATAGACTTCTAGATTTTGATGAGCGTGTAATCTAACTTCATCAAGAGCGTCGAGTTCCTCCATTCTCAGACGAGCATTTTGATCTTTAGTTAGATTGTAGTGGATGGCTACTCGAAGTGAAGGCAACTCAACTTCAAGTGGAAAAATTACTTCAGTTCTAAATACCAATGAATAGGGAGTGGCTTTAGTCAGCATCTTGTAGATAGTTCAATACGCCCATAGAGCCTCTACTAGCTTGGTATGCCATTCTCTTTTTTATTTTAGTGAGAATCTTTCTTGCTTGACTAATGTCTTGTTGAAGGCCCATGCTCATTTTTGGATTATATATTGAAGAGTAGTATCAATCAATTTTGTGTCGATCGATGAATCTATAAATCTTTGCACTTTTGAAGCTTCATTATCAAAAATTATTGATGGCACTCCAAATCTATAGACTACATTATGCATGAAGAAGTTGATCACTTTCGTTGGTAACTTCTTTAAATGGGGTAGCTTGACCCAAAATAGTCAATCTAGGATGAAGAGATGTCCATATGACGGTGGATCAATTGGTCCAATTACATTTTAACATTGAATGGCTGGGATGCTATTGTTGGGTGTAATGGATTTGGAGGTTGATGGATGAGATTCCCATGTACTTGACATTCATGACACTTCTTAGCATGATTAATATCTCTCATAGATGGCCAATAATAACCCATCCTTTTGATCTTCGCCATCTTGGGACTGATGTGCACCACAAAGTCCTTCATGAACTTCAACCATCACTTGCTAGCTTCATCTACATTTAGGCATCATACATTTGTTCAAAGGATCTATGATATAAAGTGTTGTTGATGAAAGCATAGTGTAGCATTCTCTTTGATTTGATTTAGATTTATTACTTGGTAATTTGCCTTCTTTAAAGTAGTCGATGAAGGGTTGCCTCCAATCATGTGACTCTTCTACAACAAAGGCTTCACACTACTTTTATGAGGCAATGTCATTCTTAGCTCTTCTTGGTATAACTTTTTGTTGATTTTGGGGAGTATGAGGAGCACAGTCGCATCTGCTGTCATTTGGTAACCCTCTACTAGGATTGATACTTTCGCTCTAGACTCATCGAGTAAATATATTGATCATGACATAATCACCATTCATACTTATTATTTCTTAGCTAATTTTGCTAAGCATTCTTTATTCTCGGATCGAGAGACTTCGAGTTAGTGTGATATTTGGTATCTACTTCATAAGATCGAACTTTCTTGTGATAAGCTAACTCAAGCTTGTTGATTCTATAGATGCCAAGTAATAAGGCGAGAATCACCAAAAATATGCAAGTTGAATGCTATGAAAATAGCTTCTTCAGACCACATAATGCTTCATATTCATTATTAGTTCTTGGCTCGGTCAATCCATATGATGTCTCATTATCCCTCCTTACGGTGTTATGAAGATGATCATTCTACTCTTGCTCTTGAAAATTTAGATGTTGGACTTGTTTGATCGATGAGGCTCCATCAAAGTACATTTCCCAAATTTGTGATTTTTTTTTCTTTCATGAATGAGCATAATTTGCTCATTGGGCAAATCATCATTAAGAGAAGAGTTTGTAGGGATGGGATGTGCAGCAAGAAAATCTACTAAGACTTGTCCTTTCACTGCTTTTTGCGAAACATATGTGATATCAAATTTCAAAAGCAATACTGCCCATCTTGCCAAGTGACTTGTCAACGCTGGTCTTGTCATCAAGTACTTCAGTAGATCGATCCTTGAGATGAGGGTAATCTTGTGAGATAACATATAATGGTGAAGCTTTTGGACTGTAAAAATCAATGCTAAATAGTGCTTCTCTATCGGAGAGTATCTCATCTCTCCTATTAATCTTGATAATATAATAAAGAGCATTCTCTTTTTCTTCATTGTGTTGTGCCAATAATGCTCAAGGACTCTTCTAATGTTGTGTATAGAATGAGAGGCTTCCTGAGTAAATTGTTGATTGGTGGATTTAATAAGTAACTTTAATGCTATTGAAGGCTTCTTGGCACTCCTTGTCCCACTTGAATGGAGCATCCTTCTTCATCAACCTTGCAAATGGTTGACAGCGTCCTGATAGATTTGATATGAATCGACGGATGAATGCGAGCTGTCCTTATAAAGAATGGAGCTAACACAAACTTTTCGGTGGAGGCATCTCCATGATTGCCTTGATTTTAGCAGGATCAATTTCAATACCTCTATGACATACAATATACCCCATGAATTTTTTGGAGGATACCCCGAATGCACATTTTAGAGGATTCATCTTGAGATCATATTTTTTTATTCTCTTTAGTATGATTCTGAAATCTTCAAAGTGGTTTTCACGATTTAGGCTCTTCACCACCAAATTTTTGACATAACATATTCCACCTTTTGATGAATCAACTCATCAAAAATACATGTCATAGCTCTTTGGTATGTAGCTCCAGCATTTTTCAGGCCAAAGGGCATGATCGTGAAGCAATAGATACTGATGGGAGTTCTAATGATGTATGTTTCTCATCTTCAGGTGTCATTTTGATTTGGTTGTACCCTGACAATCCATCCATAAATGAGAACATGTCATAGTTGGAAGTGTTGTCCACTAGTAGTTCTAATATTGGAAGCAAAAAGTCATCTTTTGGGCATGCCTTATTTAGGTCCCGGAAGTCAATACAAAGACAAATTTGTCCATTCTTTTTCTTAACTAGGATGATGTTAGCTATCCAATCTGTATACTTCTCCTCCCGAATTAAACTTGCTTCGATTAGCTTCTTAGTTTCTCAATTACTCTTTCAATCTCAATCTCATTCTAGGAGCTTGCTTAACAGGCTTGCATCTGTTTAATAGCTAGTTTATGAACTACTATCAGGATAAGCGACATTTGAATATGTCCAGGCAAAGCAATCCCTGAATTCACAAGTAGCATTTTGGCTCTTCAACTTTCTCATTGTAGAAGGGCACCGAAAGTTGGATGGGGATCATCTCGACTCTAGGTTGACTTCTTTAAGTTCATCCATAGTAGCTATTTGTCCACCATCTTCAAGTTCTTCGTGCTTGGCTTCACTTCTTCATCATTTTAAGAAGAATTTCATGGGAATCATCTTCTTCATCACTAAGTTCTCTCGACTTATTATATTATAATAGGCTCTATCTTGATGAGATTTGTGGATGAACCTCATACCTTTAGTGATAAACTTATCACTTCTTCATGATGCTTGAGGACTTCTTTGGCTCCACATCTTGTTAAAGATTTGAGTCCTATGTTTAGTAGTTCCAATATGAACTCCAAGCTTATGCATCATTCTTCAATTTTGTGGATAATATATTTGTATTCTTGTTGGCATTATCTCATTAGAATTTTCATGTTGAGTAGGCTATTCAAAACTGTAAGGATGAGACTCTTCAGATTTGTAAATAGAGCTCCTGTTATCCCACTCTCACTCAATGGCGGCACATAGAATATTACCAATTCTTCAATATTATGAACCTCCAGTGGAGTGATTTCTTTGAAGCCTTTGTTGAGGGATGGGTATAATTTTGAGTGAGTCATCGACTAAGTGAGCTATCCTCCTTGATGCACCATCGAACTCTATTTTCATAAGTAGATTCAAAATCATAGTAAATCATCACTTATTTCATACTCTACTTTTCTTGAGAGCTTATAAGTTCCCTTAGGTTTGAGAATATCTTCTTCTTCTGTGTCACTTCCCAAATGAAACTGATTTTGACTTATGTGTAAGTGCTTTAGGGAGAGTCGGCATTGCCTTCTTTCTTCCTTTCCTCTTTCATTTTTTTGAAATTATTCTTTAGTTCCTGAAGTGGATGCTACTACTTCAAGAGGCTTTATTATCTTGGGCTCTTTGAGGATGAAGTACTTTGCATCTTCATAGATTTTTGCTTCATTGATGGAGAATGGTTGTAGGTTACCAGGAATTCTGAATTCTTCTCCATCTTTCAGATACTTCATACATTGATGCATAGTTGATGGGACCATGCCATACTCATGCAAGCATGGTAGGCCCAAGAGGGCTCTAAATGATGTATCGACATCGATTACATGAAACTTGGCTTCTGTATATAAATCCTTAAACTTGAGTGGGAGAATAAAAGAATCCAGAGTTTTTTGCCCCTTTTTATTGAATCCATGAACCATCAATTTATCTCTCCCAGGATGTTGGATATTGATTGATAATCCTCTCAATACTTTTAGACTCATAAGGTTGATAGAAGAATGATCAATCAATATTGGTGATCGAGATGCCATCACTCTCTAGTGACATATAGATTGTGACAGTCATAAGATCTTCTTCAAAAATGTGATTCTTGGGAGATCTTGAGTTTGTAATGCTTGGTCATGCATTTCTAGAAGTAAGCTTCATAATACTCCGGATCTTTGAGAGCTTGTATCAAAGTTTCTCGAAGGTCTTTTGACATCAAGAGAGCCTCGTACACACTCAGTTATGTAGAGATCTTTCTCAGATGTGATAGAATATTATAATCTATTTTCTCGCTTAATTTAGGCTTTGTCCTAGGATTTCTGGGAATAATATCTTTGTTGACTTCAATTTGTTTGCCTTTATCTTTATTTGCATTTTCCTTCTTTGATGAAGGTGGTAAGACTTTACCACTTCTCAACTGAACTTGAATAACTTTGTCTCACTTAGATTCTTCTGAAGAGGTAGTTTCTTCAAATTTCTCTCTTATTCTGGAAGATTGGCCAAAAGGGTTAGACTCATTTTTCAACGTCATACGTTTCATACGTGATGATATCGATGAGTCTGACTCTTCTCCATCGAGAAAACATAGATCTTCATCTGAACTATTATTATCTTGTTGGGTCATTAAACAAAATTCAGACACTAGCTCCTCAGACTCTTCTTGATTTCTGATTAAAATTTTGATGGGTTGGTCGAGTTTGTTTGACTATCCTTGTCATCTCGAATTGATGTTGAATAATATTTGACATCACGCAGATAATTTGACATGTCTCTACCGGACAAGACTAACCATTATCTGCTTCATCTGATTTAGCAATACGAAGTTTAGGCATGAAGTCTACAAGCCTAAATGGCTGTCTTGCCGGTTGGTGATACTCCTCTAGATTGTTAATGATCTTTTGAGTTGTAGTTCTCTTCTTGATCTTCTTTTCTTAGCCAGCTTCTTTGATTTATGAGGCTTGCATTTGGTTGACTACTTTATCTTTGTGAAGTAGCCTTATCGAATGCTTGAGAAGCCAAATACTTGGTTTAGGCATCTCTCTTAAGTCCAATATAGGTTCAAGTGGTGATTTCACTTAACACTAGGGATCTTTTAGTATTTTAGCATCTTCACTCTTTTGGAAACTATGTTTGCCATTCTTGATTATAAACTAATTTTCTTCTTTATCATTGTGGATGTTACAAGAGGTAATCATCATAGTAGATTCTCTTTTAGGGCTGACTAGAACACTATCAGATAGTGTAAATTCACCTCGTTGATACTTCCTTTCTAGCCAATCTTTGAAGACATAACAATCTTCGATAGGATGACTGATCATCCGATGATAGGGACAGTAGTTTGGATTGTTGACTTGATCAGCTTCTTCAGGCCTTTTAATTTTTGGTAATTGTAAACCAGCTTTGACTACTTTCCGAAATAATTTAGCCACACTATCCCTTCTAAAGGAAAAATCTTTGTTCATCTTTTTCTTAAGAGATGGCTGCATTCGCTCATCATCTCTTGTTGCTTGTTTTGGATGCTCCCCACCACTTGGAAAAGTCTGAGGTTTGTCATTACCTCATAATACCAATTTTGGTTGTGGATTAGAATAAATAGGATTTTTTACCCTTATCATCATTGTACACTGGCTAGTTTCCTTTATCGACGTTGTATATCACCCGCTTTTCACATTTGAGCTATAGGAAGCGGCATGAGTTTTATTTCTTCTTGAGTGTTTCTCTTTGCTTTATCTGCATAGACTTCAGATTTAGGGCGATTCAACTTTTCAAATTTAGCCACTCTATCGAGCAAGTCACGGAATGTTTTGTCGATGCCATGCATAGAAATGGTGCCATTTTATCATCCATATTGCCACATTAGCAATTGGATCACATGTTCTTCTTCCAATTGTTATTGACTTCATACTTAGGTTGTGCCAATGACTTATGAATTTTGTCCGACTCATCTTTCCTTCTTTTCAACAAGGCAAGGTCGTGATTGTGATTTTTTCTCGGTTGCAGAACCTTTTCACAAATATGGTCTCCAATTCAATAAATGTTTTAACTGAATCATTTGACAATTCTGCATACCATTCGAAAGCGGCTGAGGTCAAGCTACTCATAAATTAATGGAAAAGCAGTGCATCGTTCCCTCCTGTGTTACCACAGGTAGCCTTAAATTAGGCTAGATGTTGCTTTGGATTACCAAGCCCACTGAAAGTATTGAATTTTGACACCGAGTAACCTTTTAGGTATGACACTTGGTCATATTGTAGGTAAGGCGACCACTCACCAACTTTTCACTTTCGAGGCTATGATCTTTATCTTTTCATTGATTATTATTTCTAAGCGGCATTGCATTCACGGTGTCTAGCTGATTTTGAATTATCGGAGAGGTGTTTGGTTAACTTCATCCCTTCATGCATAGCATGTACTATAGGAGCTTGAGGTACCACGGTGGCTGGTAGTATAGAAGTTGCATTGTTAGCTACATGTTGGTTAGCAGACAAAATAGGTGATGCACTTGATATGATATTCTTCTGTAACATCTCCATCATGATGTTCATTTGTACCATCATATCATTCATTTTGGTAAGTGCAATCTCCTTATCTTTGGCCTCCATTTGACGTTGCATTTCTCTTTGCTCTCTAGCTAACGCCATGGCATCAATCAGTACAAGTTCTTCCTCTTCTTCTATTTCTTATTGTTGTTCTGCTCCTTGCTCATTTTTAGGGGGAGAACTTGATTGCCCTTCTCCTTGTGCATTTGCAGAGATAATTATTGTTAGGGTTGTCGGCGATCGCGATTATAAAAGCGTGTACGGGATCATTTCTGGTTCAACCATATAGATAAGACACCCATGATATCTTTCTCATTCTGGTCTTCTTCTTCTTCTTTAGCAAAGATTGAAAATCCATCTTCTATTTTATTCTATGAAGACTCTTCTTCATAAGCATCAAATTCAGGTTCAAATTCCTTGCGTTCTTTGATGGTCTTTGGGTGGGGAGTTCATCTATATCTCTGACCATATAGACAACTTCCACTTCCATAAAATCTTCTTCATTATTTTCTTCCTACACCCAAATTTTTGATCGACGTTTCCATTGGATCTATGGTTCAATGTGTGGAACAACCACCTCTTCTATTAAAGGACCATGATCAACATCAACCTTCTCTTGTAAGGGAACATATCGGCGATGGGATCCCCTAGAGGATTCTCCAGGGAGTCGACCATCATATCTTTCATCATTGATATCCTTTCTTTTGGGTATCCACTTCTGATGAGTTGATTTTGAGGTGGATTTTTGAGTATATATATCAGATGTCACACCCCTTCTATTACTCAAAGTTTCATTATGGGGCATTGGCCTCCATATTTTCTTACCCTTTTACTGGGACCTTTCGGCAGTGGATTCTTGAACATGTGGCCCAAGTGTCACGCTCTTATGCTCACCATGCGCGTACTGGGCTCACTGGCCAGTTACCAGAAGAGATGGAAATTTTCTTGGTGGCGCTTCAGTATTTTCCCTCACCACAGGCCTCTGAAATTTTCTTTTCATTAGTTCTTTATTTTTAGCTACTTTGAGAACTTTATATATCCTGGCAGACAGTGTTTCAGGCTGTCTCCTCAATGGTGGTGGAGCTTGAAGTGGTTGGCTCTTCCAAAAAGATTGCTTTAGTTCACTAGTAGAGCTATTCCTCTTTACCCACTTTAGATTGTCAAAGTTGTTGTGGGTAGGAATACTCACTTGGTGTGTATCTTGTTCTAGGTTGTTCAAGGGATCTTGAGCCCGCTCGACATTTCTTCTTCTCTATCTTCTAGTTAATTTTCTTCACGATGAGGAAGCTTCATGATCATGCTTTAGGGTACAAAAGGTTCGGTGGTATGTACCGAGGAATTAAAGACACAATTTTCTTGATTCTTTTTTTGTCAGGGAGCTTGATTGACCTAGCCTCTTGAAAATGAAGTTCTCTATTGGGAGAACTCCTTGATAGTTGGTTGGCGGTTGGGCATACTATAGGAGCTTAGTAACTTGAGGCCTTCCGGCTGACGAATGTACCAGGGTGGGTACTTTTAGAGTTATACTGATGGTTGGGAAATTCAAGCTACCAAATTGAATGGTAGCCCGACATCTCCTGTTGATGGCGTGGTAGGTAGATGTTACCGACTGGTGAGCGGTGAAAGGAGTGCTTTGTAGATCCATTTTACAAAAGTGAAAGATGGGGATTACTAGTAATTATTTCACCCCATACTTTCAAGATGCGTACTATAGAACCAATAATGGTGTAATAAAGATATACTACTGGAATGATTCATTCTACATAGAGCCCATATTGAATTTATTACACACTTAAATCACCATTTTTATTTTGAATTTTCAAAAATTTTATTACTATATAGCATATATGACTAGCAAAGATGGAAAGAGAATCTTATCCCAGTGTGTCTATGGGCTCCAAAAATTCACCACCGACCTCTTCGATGAAAAGAGTAGTTTAAAGTGTTGGTGTAATTTTTGGAAGGTAGATGAGATAGTAGATAAGACACTACCTAGAGATTTCACCCTCATTTTATGAGGACTTTAGATTTGGTTCCAGGTTTTCTATAGGTGCAAGCCCTATAGTTAATTACACCTCCCAATAAGTGAGAGAGAACTTTCAATTAAGGCTAGTCGTTAGATTGCTAAATGTGTAGCGTATAGTAGCAACATGTAGAGTTTTAGAATTTAAGATATGAAATTCATCATTTTAAATGGATGGTTGGGGAATGATGACATGCGATCTAGATCCCATGGTTCCATCGTCGAAGTCATGGTCCTACTTAGTCGAGGTAGTCGACCCAACGAGAGAAGGATCCATCGATACATGGGTTCGTCATCAAGAAATCCTTGTAGACTTGGTGTTTTATTAAGGAAACAAGCTTAAGTCTACCTTACGATGAGGATGTTTGTCTATCAAGTATACCTATGATTCACAACTCAAAGGCAAAACCATTGGGAGCTACATGATCGTGATCATAATATGATGGATTAAACCACCGTCGGAGGACTCGGTCATATACTTCATCTATCTGGCCAAGCCGTGGTCAGGACACCGCACTTTCTTAGAGATTGATTGAGAGTGAACATAGAAGAACACTTGATTTGACATTGGCTCCTTTGTGAGCTAGAGTTTTCTTAATTTGTCACCCCCGATAAATAATTATGGAAGGTGGATAGATTGAGTTTGATTTAAGTTTTAATGATAGAATTCATTTAAGCGGTTTGATTACTATTTGATTTGAAAAATTGATTAATTTGAATATGTTTAAGAGCTTTAGATCTGTCAACTCTGTTTAGCTACTAATGGGATTAGATCTATCACTTGAATCAATTTTTTAAATATTTCAGCGATTTGAAACTCTTATTATAGGTTTTAGTTTTGTTAACCGACGTCCTAAGACTAAGGAGAGCAACCGTAGATCCTCAAACACTTAAATTTAAACATTTAGCGTAGTGTCAGGGCCCATGTGGGTGTATAATAATTTTAAGTAATTTTATTTCTGAGCTATGAGATTGATTTCAGATTTTTTACTTAATTTTATTTAAAAAAATTGATTAATTTAAATATGTTTAAGAGCTTTAGATCCTATCAACTTTGTTTAGCTACTAATAGAGGATTAGATCTTTCTTTCTAATCAATTTTTTAGATATTTCTTGATTTGAAACTCTTATTATAGATTTTTTAGGTTTTGTTAACTAAGTCTGAGACTAAACGGAAGCAACGATCCTTGAATTTAAACATTTAGATGGGGCCCTGGTGTATAGTAATTTTAGGTAATTTTATTTTTGAGTTATGAGATTAATTTTAGATTTTTACTTAATTTGATTTAAAAAAATTGATTAATTTGAATATGTTTAAGAGCTTTAGATCTTGTCAACTATGGTTAGTTTCTAATAGAGGATTAGATCTACTATCACTTGACAGAATTAAATTTTTTAGATATTTCACTGATTTGAAATACTTATTATAGGTTTTTAGGTTTTGTTAACCTGGACCCAATCTAAGACTAAAGGGAAACCCCATCCTCAACTTGAATTTAAGCATTGATAGTCGGGCACATGCGGGTATTTATAGTGTAGATAATTTCATCTAATTAGTGATTTCATTAATTTTAAAAATCATAATTAGAATGAAATTCCTTAATTTTTTGATTAAAGGAAGCTTTATGATATTTGTGTATTTTGGTTTAGTATCATCTTCTGCCTGCTTGTACAAAGAATTGTAGATCTGGTGGCGAAGAAGGCATTGTAAATTGATCTAATATCTTATTAGATTTTTTAGAATAATATTTAATGTATTCCAATTTATCACTGACATTTGACATTAAAATTGAAATCTCTATGCGAGCACATGCAGAATTTATAGCAATAATTTCATCTAATTAATGAAATCATTAATTTTGAAAATCATAATTGATGAAATTCCTTGATTTTGGTTGAAGGAAGCCTTATGATTTTTATAGAATTGGATTTAGTATCATCTTCTGTCTGCTTATACAAAGAGTTGCAAATCCAGTGAAGAAGGAGGCATTTTAATTTAGATTGTAGTTTAACACATTACTTGCACTTAATTTACTAGTTGAGTTTTTTATAATTCTCCCAACTTGATTATGTTAAATTTACATCATTTTTGATAAGTTATGCCAATTTCAGTGTTTGTTGCTTTAGCTCCATGCTTAACTAGTATAATCACCTCCACATTCATATAAAGTTATTAAACCCAATTTGGATTCATCCTTAGATTTTGAGTTTATTGCAAGTTTGTATGAATTCTTATTAGTCCCCCTAAATTTCTTTTAAAAGCTTAATTTTGAAAATAATAAAGAGAACTCTCTCATTACTTCCATTTAAGCCATAGAGAATAGTTATTAGAGTTTGTGAGTTTAATATTAGTCTCCCCCAAATTTCACTTAGATTTTAAATAAATATTCTATTCTTTCCAAAATTTTCTTTAAAGGCTCCCCCCTTTTTTGTTTGACGCTTTTAGTTTAAAATTATGTCAATTTTTCTTAGCATTCTTAAATCATTTTCATTTCACTCTCCCATTTTTTTTAAGTCAAAAGATTTGACACAATTTAGTGACCTCCGTCATCATGTTGGGGTGCATCGAGTGTTTTGGCTACTCGGTATGCCTATTAGCGTAAAGTGGTGTCTTGTGACACCACAACCATTTTCATCTTGTCTCCTGCCACTTGAGCACGATCTTTAAACTGAAAGAAGACATACTGTACAATATATATTCATCCCCCTTTTTCTAAGTCGAAATTAGACAAAATTTGGCGCATTTGTCTAGGGGACATCTAACAAGTGTTGGCTTACTTGGTATGCCATGAATGTGTCTTGACATCACATTTTTTTCATCTCAGTCGTTGAGCCTGAGGTCTTCAAACTATAAAACCAAGCATACATATATATTCACATTCATAAATCCCACATATTCTGACACTTTTTTTTGGCGCACTGTAAGGCTTAACAAAGAAACAGGGTTAGGTATGCGATTGGGAATATAAAGTAAGGAGTGTGACGCCGAAAAATAAAAGAAGAATTTGCCTATTGATGATGTTCTTCCCCAATTTGCGCTTAATGAAATTGGGTGCTAAAAAAGTGCGACCTGAAATCAAGGAAGAATTCATCTGCTGATGATGTTCTTCCCTGATTTGTGGTACAACAAAAATGGGATGGCTAAAGGGAGGGGTGTGACATTGAAAATTGAATAAAGAATATGCCTGCTGACGATGTTTTTTCCTGATTTTTGGCACAGTGAAAACGGGACGGCTAAAGCAAGGGGTGCGATGCCAAAAATCGAAGGAAGAATTTGCCTGCTGATAATATTCTTCCCCAATTTGCAGCGCAGCAGAAATGGGATGGGTAAAGTGAGGGGTGCGATGCCAAAATTGAAGGAAGAATTCATCTGCTGATGATGTTCTTCCCCGATTTGCGGCGTAGTGGAAATGGGACAGCTAAAGCGAAGGGTACGACGTCGAAAATTGAAGGAAGAATTTGCTTGCTAATGATGGTCTTCCCCGATTTGCAAATGAAATGGGAACTAAAGCAAGAGTGCGACCAGAACATCAAAGGAAGAATTTGCCTGGTGATGATGTTCTTCCCCGATTTGCGGCGAGAGAAATGGGATAAAAGTGAGGGTGGGGTCCAAAAATCATTAGAATTTGCACAATGTTCTTATTCTTCCTCGATTTACGGTCAAAAAAGCGAGATGGCTAAAGTGAATATTAAAAATCGAAGAAGAATTCACCTATGATGATCTTGATTTATGAAGTGAAGGTAGGAGGTCAAAAGAATCGAGAGTTATGAGATAATCGCGTCCTCTAGATCGAATGGAACAAATATTTTACGGGCAGATTAAATGTTGGACCAAAAAAGGTATCAAGGTCTGTAAAAAGTCAAAAATTCTAGTGGAAGAGGCTATTTGTAATTCATTTCTCATGGAGATGTGATTTCCGATCGATGGAGTTTGATTTGGGATAGATTTAAATGAATCACAAGGAGAAACATGTCAAACCATTTAAAGATCGATTCAAATACGTCACGTTCGGTCCATAAGATATGGATTATGAGAGATTCTTCGAATAAAATTGTTTTCTAAAAGCCATCATGAATCTAATAAGAGAAAGATCGCTGAATGCAAAGAGCTTGATGATCGATCAGCAATTCATCTTTTTTCTCATATTGATCAGACAAACAGACAATCTGATACGCAGAAGAATCATTATGAGAAAAAGAACAAATTCTCATTCAAAATACTTTTGAACATCCTTTCATAGTGGGATGCAAAGAAGATCTATGATCTCCTACAAATAGTGAGAGGAAAAGAGGAGGGAGGAAAAATTACTTTAAGGAATTTTTGAAGAGAGAGAAAATTAGATGAGAGTGGGAGAGAATAAGAGAATAGTGGATGCTTTTCACTATTTTTTTCTTCAAAATAAAAATACTAGAACACAGCATTAATTTAGAATTCTTTTTACTTAAATTTATTAATAATTTTAATGTATTTCAGAAGTAATAGTCAATATATATCAATTTAGGATAATCATTATTTCAAACTCAATGAGTGTCACATCAACTATTTTCATTTAAGATAAATCAACAGTCCATTTAATAAAATTGTAAGCTTGATGATTTTACGGAATTTCATTCAATTGATGAATAGTCTTATTTGATAGATTTTGGCATTTCAAAGCCAATGACATGATCAATTTTATGAACGGGGGTAGTTTGGCTTGCATCAAGATCGACTTTAATATATAATAATAAGTGATTGATTTATCATTAGATTTTGTAATATTTATATTCTGATCAATTTCGATATTCTAAATGCAATGGTGAAGTCTGTTCGTCAATTGGAGATCATTTCGATCATTTTCGTGGACAAAAGGCATAGTAATGAAGAATCAAGTCAAATTCAATTTGTAGCTTGATGATTTATGACACATATGTGGAGATCAACTTTGTCTGCCCTTCACCGATGAGAAAGTTGAAGAGCTAAAAATACTACTTTGTGAATTGTGGATAGCTTGGACATATTCAAATGTCGCTTATCCCAATGTATAGCTCATAAACTATTAAACAAGATGCGATGCCTATTAAGCAAGCTCCTAAATGAATAAGATTAGAGATTGAAGAATAGGTAATTGCAAAAACTAAGAAGTTGATCAAAGCTGCTTCATCCGGAGAAGTATGCAAATTGGATAACATTGTCTAGTTAGAAGAAGAACGCAATCCATCTGACTTTTGGGACCTAAATAAGGCATGCCCAAAAGATGACTTTCCACTTTCAATATCAGAACAACTAGTGGACAATACTTCCAACTATGATATGTTCTCATTCATGGATGGATCATCGGGATATAATCAAATCAAGATGGCGCATGAAGATGAAAGACATACATCATTTAACACCTACGGTATATACTACACGTCATGCTTTTGGTTTGAAAAATGCAGCTACATACCAAAGAGCCATGATGCATATTTTTGATGATTTGATTCATAAAGGTGGAGTGTTATGTTGAAGATTTGGTGGTGAAAATCTTAAATCATGAAAATCACTTTGAAGACTTGAGAATTATATTGGAGAATTAGAAAATATGATCTCAAGATGAATCCTCTAAAATGTGCATTCGGGGTATCCTCCAAAAAATTCCTTGGGTATATTGTATGTTACAGAGGAAATGAAATTGATCCCGCTAAAATCAAGGCAATTATGGAGATGCCTCTGCCAAATAGTTTGTGTAAGCTCCGTTCTTTACAAGGATAGCTTGCATTCATTTGTCGATTCATATCTAACCTATCAAGATGCTGTCAACCATTTGCAAAGTTAATGAAGTAGGATGCTCCATTCAAGTGGGACAAGGAGTGCTAAAAAGCCTTCAAAAAATTAAAAGCTACTATCTACCAATTTGTCGCTACTCAAGCCTCTCATTATATACACAGCCACATTAGAAGAGTCCCTTGGAGCATTATTGGCACAACATAATGATGAAAACAAATAGAATTCTCTTTATTATATCCATCGAAGATTAATAGGACAGAAATGAGATACTCCGATAAACTATTTGGCATTGATCTTTACCAAAAGCTCATCATTATATGTTATCTCATAAGATTACCCTCATCTCAAGGATCGATCCACTAAAGTACTTGATGACAAGACCATCATTGATAGGTTGCTTGGCAAGATGGGTAGTATTGCTTTTATAATTTAATATCACATACATTCCAGTGAAAGGACAAGTCTTAGTAGATTTTCTTGCCGCACATCCCCTATGAACTCTTCTCTTAATGATGATTTGATGAGCAAATTATGCTCATTCATGAAAGAGAAAATCATAAATTGAAATGTACTTTGATGGAGCCTCATCGATCAAACAAGTCCAACCTCTAAATTTCCAAGAAATAAGCAAGAATCAACATCTCTTCATAACACCGTAAGAGAGATAATGAGATGATCATATGGGTTGCCAAGAACTAATAATGAAGTAATGAAGAATTAGTGTCTTGAAGAAGCTATTTTCATAGCATTCAAAACTTGCATATTTTTTTGGTGATTCTCAACTTATTATAAATCAAGTACTTGACATCTATAAAATCAACAAGCTTGAGTTAGCTTTTATCATAAGTGATCGAGCTTGAAAGCAAATACCAAATATCACACTAACTTGAGTCTCGATCGAGAATAGAAAGCCGATTGCTTAGCAAAATTAGCTGGAAATGATAAGTATGAATGGTGATTATGTCATGATCGATATTTACTCGATGAGTTCTAGAAAGTAATATCAATCCTCATAGAGGGGTTATCAAATTCACAGATGCACTCGGTTGCTCATCCTCTCCAAAATCAACAAGAAGTTATACCGAAGAGCTAAGAATGACATTGCCTCAAAAGTAGTGTGAAGCCTTTAAGAGACATGATGGAGGCAACCTTTCATCGACTACTTTAAAGAAGGTAAATTTTACAATAATAAATCACTGATAGCTCAAATCGAAAAGAGAATATTGTGCTATGCTTTCATCAATAACACTTTATATCATAGGTCCTTTGAACAAATGTGGCTACGATGCCTAAATGCAGTCGAAGCTAGTAAAGTGATGGTTGAAGTTCATGATTTGCACATCGTCAGTCCCAAGATGACAAGAAAAGATCAAAAGGATGTGTTATTATTGGCCATCTATGGTGAGAGATATTAATCATGCTAAGAGGTGTCATGAATGTCAAGTACATGGGAATATAATCCATCAACCTCCAAATCCACTTACACCCAACAATAGCATCCGCCATTTGGTTGTATATATAATTGGACCAATTGATCCACCATTGGACACCGCTTCATCCTAACAACAATGATTATTTCTCTGGGGTAAGCTACCCATTTAAAGAAGTTACCGCTATCAAGTGATTAACTTCTTCATATAATGTGGTTTAGATTTGAAAATAAAACAACTTTCAAAAATACAAAGATTTATAGATTCACGATCAATAAAAAAAATTGACAATACTCTTCAATATAATCCAAGAGCAAATGGTTTGGCGAGGCAACATTAGTCAAGGCTCAAGAAGATCCTTACTAAAAATAAAAGAGAATGGCATACGAAACTAATAGAGACACTATGGGCATATCAAACTACCTACAATACATCGACTAAAGCCACTCCCTATTCATTGGTATTTGGAATTAAAGTAGTTCTTTCGCTCAAAGTTAAGTTGCCTTCACTTCGAGTAGCCATCCAATACAATCTAATTGAAAATCAAAATGCTTGTTTGAGGATGGAGGAACTCGATGCCCTTGATGAAATTAGGTTACAAGCTCATCAAATTTTGGAGGTTTATCGAGCAAATATGTCTAGGGCTTTTGACCATACGGCAACCTCAACATTCCAAAAGGAAATTAGTTTTGGTAGAAGACCAATTATAATCAAAATTTGGTGGCAAATTTGAGCCTAATTGGGAGGGCCCTTTTATCATTGAAAAAGTGTATAGAGGGCATACCAACTCATTGACCTAAAGTGAAAGACCAATGCCGCCAATTAATGGTCGATTAAAAAAAAGTATTATACATGATGACTACATTCTTGAGGTATAATAGAAATCCCCCAAGATAGCATTTTTTAGTATCTATTTAGATTACGTGCTTCATGTCGAGATCTTTGAATAAATATACTTACTCAAGATGAAAAAACTTTTCTGAAAAAATTCTCCTATTACACAGGGGGAATTTTTAGATTTATATGCATAGATGAAATCAATATTACATGTTAAAGCCCTCTTAAGAGTATATCAACTCAAATATTAATGTATTTGTGTAATTTCACCTTGAAAGTTATTCTAATTGTGCTTTAGAATTCCTCTGCAAGATAGAGGTATTTTTAGTTTATGTTAAGTTTATTTGAGTTGATGTCATGTTATAAGACGAGATCCTCAAATATATTCGATTCATCGACAGCTTATGCCAAAATCCTGAATATATCCATAATTATC
This sequence comes from Cymbidium sinense, assembly GCA_021442155.1. Taxonomy (NCBI): domain Eukaryota; kingdom Viridiplantae; phylum Streptophyta; class Magnoliopsida; order Asparagales; family Orchidaceae; genus Cymbidium; species Cymbidium sinense. The sequence goes on from CM038227.1 coordinate 97,613,655, forward strand.
ATTATTGTTATAAGTTCTTACAGAACAAAAGAATTTATTTCTCATGAAAAGATAGCCATAAATGTCAAGAAAAATTTATCTCTCAGCCAAATGTCAGAAGATCGTCAACTCCATAAAGCTTCAATCAACCGAGAAACATCAACCTTTACATCCTAAGTCTAGACAATGATGCATTCTAAAGGTCAAACTCAACAAGCCCACAAAATGCTAATGCTCTCCTCACTCAACAAGCCATAAGAAAAAGTAGCAATGAAAGAGCCCACGTTCATCAATCTGATGACAAAACCACCAACCCACTACAGCTTAAGTCGAAGACTCGAGTAGGTTCTAAAGGTCAAACTCAACAAGCCCAAATGTGGCTAAGTTGCTGACTCTCTCCTCACTCAACAAGCCATAAGAAAATGCCATAGTGAAAGAGCCCCTCACTGCCCAATGATGATAGCTGTTTAATCTCAAACTAGATCCAGCTTAGTGATTATAAGCAACCAGAATCCAAGAGATCTTTTTACATGATCGATAGACTAAGACAATATGAGGAAATAACTCATAATTTAGAGCTGCCTCAAATCAATCTATATATTGCCTCTAGAGTAATATTTTAATCTATTCTCAAATGATCTAATCAAGCACAAAGTACAAATCAAGGCTAATCCTCATCAAGTCCGTCAAAGCAAAAAGCACAGGACCGAGGAAGTAATTTCATAGTTCATACAAAGCTGATGGTCAAACTAAAGAAATTTCATGGTTATTCAATCTGTTAAAGCACACATTGCTAGAATGATAACTCAACATAGACCTAGTATAAGCTGAAAGGTTGGGCCATCTATACACTTTCAATAAATCTGTCAAAGCAGTAAGCATGGAATTCATGGAGTATATACACTTCCTGATAAGTCAATATGGACAAATCAGGTCAGTCATTTATTAAGTCCATCAAGCTTAAAGCTAGGACAGAAGGAATTTCAAATCCAACCAAGCATGAATAAATCAATTCCCTAATAGAGTCCTTCATCAAAATAAGCATAATTCTCCATCAAAACCAAGCATGAAGCTAGGGTTGGAGGAAACTCAAATCGCAATGACATAAAAGAAAGAGATCTTCAACAAACCCATTGAAGTAGAGTAGATGGTGTAAGAACTTATCTATCGACAAGTCAATTAACAAAATCAATCCCATCATTTAGCATGTCCTAAATAAGGCATCAATCTAATGACAAATCCTATCAAAGCTACATAAGCTATCACAGTTGAAGCTGAAGTGATCCAAGTTTTATGGCCAGCCTAAAGGGTCAACCGGTTTTCAATAAATGTGACTCACTCATGTGAATCATATTGTTGGGGCATTTGTTGACCTTCACATACACAAGATGAATCAAAGGTAATTGATCAACGGATGCTTTAGAGCACAAATCGGAGTTGAGATGTGCTAAACATCACCAAAATTAGTCCAAATGACCTTCAATTGATGAACGGACTTCACCAACACGTTCAGAACATCAAAATTGGTCAAAAATATAAATATTGTATAATCTAATGATTAACCAATCAAGCGATCGAGCTATCAATGTGTCGATGCGCATATCAGAGTCAGGAGGCACGATGCAAACCAAATTACCTTTGAACATAAAATTGATCATGTCGTTAGCTTTAAAATATCAAAAACTATCAAATGAGACTATTCATGCTCAATTCGGATGAGCCTGTGCAAATATCGAATGATCGAAAGTGATAGAATACAAATTGAGATTAAAATGCACTAATCGCCAAAATTAACCCTAATGATCTCTGATTGATGAACAGACTTCGACATCACATTCAAAATATCAAAACTTATCAAAATACAAATATTGCACAAATTGATGATCAACTGATCAAGCGATCAAGTCGTCAACGCGCATGTACACATATCGAGGTCAGAAGGCACCGATGTAAATCAAATAACCTCCGTTCATGAAATTGGTTACATCGTTAGCTTTGAAATATTGAAATCTATCAAGTAAGACTATTCACACTCAATTCGGACAAGTGTGCACAAAAATTAAGTGATCAAAAATGATAATGCGCATTTCGAACTGAAATTGACCGAATTTGATGCGGACTTGAACCAAATAGCCTCATCATAAATGGACTACATTGAAATATCGAAATAACCTAAGATTAATATATATTAACTATATAATTTTTTTAGCATAAGATTCATATTAAAATTGAGTTGACATCTAAAAAATTAATAATACATATATTCTAATCCTAATTAAACCTACTAAACCTAGTTTCCCCAGACCATTAATTCACCTCTTTCTCTCATTTCTTTCGTTTCCATTATCAAGACCTATTCGATCTCTTCCTCAAAAGGATCCCACCATTCAAATCTCGAATAAAGCCATTCTCCTTCTTGATTCTCTCTTTTTTTGACAGCTTCTTCTCTTTCCTCTATTCTTGATCCCTCAACTCAAGAACATTTCCTTCTTCAGAAGGATGACCTCTTTAACCATCTCTTCCAAACCAGCTCCTTATTTTTTTCCTCTTCTCCTCTCTTCTTCCATTTTTTTTTTTTCCTCTCTTCTTCCACTAAAATTCTTTCTCCTCTTCTTCCTCTTCTTTCATTTCCTCTTCTTTCTTCCCTTCTCTTCACCAAACCGAAAATACCCGTTCCATTTTTTCTCATTTTCTCCCAATCCAAAATTTCCAATTCCTTTTTTTACTGCAACTAGGGAGGAACACCATCATTAGGCTGGGTTTTCTCTCGGTTTATGGCATCTTCCTTTCCATCTCCCTTTACGACCTTTCCCTTTGCCACAACCAGAGAGGAGCATCGTCATTAGGTGGTTCTCTTGGTTTTCAGATCTCTCCATATTTCCTTGTCGATCATTGCAACGTAAAAAAAATTATCTGAACATGTGTGATCAATATATGATGTATATACTTGTTTCTTTTGCATATCTCACATGCTCATAAGGAAGATAAAATTGGTTGTGTCATAAGACACTGCTCATTATGCTCATTAGAGCATACCGAGTAAGCCAACATTTGTTAGATGTCGCTCTCCCTAGTCGAAATGCTGCTGAAATTTTGTCAAATCTTTTGACTTAGAAAAAATGAGAGAATAAAATGAACTGGCTTAAGAACACTAAGCAAGGAAACCTAAAGCTAAATTCAAATTAAAAGTGTTAAACAAGAAGAAAAAAAGAGGGGAGGGAAAAGAATCAAAATTCATAAAAAAAAGAAAACACATAAACAATGAAACAAAATGAAAGTGTAAAGTCCCAAAATTAAAATTAACGTGCAAAAACAAATCAAACTTGGAATGATATTCATAAAGGATTTAATGATGCTGTCATTTTAAAAATTGAGGTTTACTTGAAGAAACTAATCATAACTATAACACACTACAAGATTCATACCAAGAACTGAATAAAGCCTTTGTGGACATTGAAGGAAGACATGTTCTTGAAATAATTATCAATTATTTTAAGTGAGTGAGCGATTCTCTTTTCTTCAAACTTTACAAAACTAAACAAGCTTTAGTTGAAACCGAAAGGTCGACAAAAGCTTATAAGAGAACAACAAATTAAACAAAATTAGGACATAAAAGAAATAGAATCTTGATTGAACATCAAATCAAAGCATAAAAAGAGAGCCTCTTGGAATTAAGATACACTCTTCAAACATATTCAAATAAATTGAAGAAAATAAAAAAATTCATCGCACACTTTCCATGAGATCGTATGATTGTTGATAAGCATAAGTGAGGAATCCTTGGAAAATGATTGAAGTGTATTCGTCGCTTTATCAAATACTCGAATTAGATCAAGAAAAAATTGAGTGTAGTTGGCGATGAATTTAAGAATCATCATAAGTGAGAGTCTATTAAATATTCAAAGACTAATCAACTTGGAATCAATTAAATATTAATCTGAATAATCTAATAAGATGTTAGTCCAATTTACAACATTTATGCCACCAGATTTGCAACACTTTGTACAAGTGAACAAAGTACGTCAATTAAGGCATTCTCAAATACATCCCCATGGGCCCCAACATTATGCTAAATGTTTAAATTCAAGTGTTTTGAGGATCTTTGCAGTTGCTTCGGTTTAGTCTTGGGGCTGGGTGCAGTTAACAAAACCTAAAATCTATTATAAAAATTTCAACTTAGTAAAATATCAAGCTAATTAGTGATAGTAGTCATTCTCGTTGAGAAATACAGATCTTAAGTTCTCAAATATATTTGATTCAATCAATTAACTATTTCGATGATGGTTGTGTTGAATGGTGATTTCAACCGGAGGGGATACTTCTATCAAAATGTGAATCTAATTTTAAATTGAATTAACTTAAATCAAGTATCAATCAATGCCACCAGATGCACAACACTTTGTACAAGCGAATAGAAGGCGTTAATTAAGGCATTCTCAAATACGCTCGCATAGTCCCTGACATTATGCTGAATGTTTAGATTCAAGTGTCTGAGGATGTCTGGTTACTTCCTGCTTAGTCTTAGATCGGGTCCGTTAACAAAACCTAAAAAATCTATTATGAAATTTCAACTTATTCAAGTTAAGTTTATCATGTGATAGTAGATATGATCATCTATTAAAAGCTAAATAGAGTTGACAGGATCTAAAGTTCTCAAATATATTCAAGTCAAGCAATTAACTACCCGATGATGGCTATGTTGAATGGTGATTTCAGCCGGAGGGGATACTTCCATCAAAATGTAATTCTATTTTCAAATCAAATTAACTCAAATTAAATATCAATCTAAAAATGCTTAAATGAAATTCTAACATTAAAAGCTTGAAGCAAAACCAAATCCACCTTTCACAATAGTTTATCAGAGGTGACAAATTAAGAAACTCTAGCTCACAAAGGAGTCAATGTCAAATCAAGTATTCTATTATGTTAACTCTCAATCATTCTTATGTCAGTAAGGATGTGGCCTGTGTCCTCTAACTGCGTGGCTTAGCCGACAGGCTCCACATATGATGCAATTATGACCAGAGTCCTCTGATCGGGTGGTTTGGTTAGTAAAGCTCCATTATATTACAATCATAACCGTAGCCCATATGCTTCCTAATGGCTCTGCCTTTTGAGTTGTGAATCATAGGGTATACTTGATAGGGCAAACAACCCTCTGTCAGTTAAGATAGACTTAAGTTTATTTTCTTAAACAAACACCACCCTAAGTCTACAAGAATTTATTGGATGACGTAACCCATGTGTTTTTGATAAGGATCCTTCTGTTAGGTTGGGTGGACGCCCTCGACTAAGTAGACTAAGGACCACAATAGCCTGGGATGACAGAATCATGAGATCTAGATCGGGCACATCATCATTCCTCTAACCATGCATTTTAAGCTGAAATGATGAATTTCATAATCTTAAATTCTAAAACTCCATATGCTGCTACTATACACTACACATTTAGTGATCCAATTAGTAGCCTTAATCGAAAGTTCTCTCTCAGTATTGAGATGGGTAATTAACTATAAGGGCTTGCACCTACAGGAAGCCTAGAACCAGATCTAAAGTCCTCACCAAATGAGGGATAAATCTCTGGGTAGTGTCTTATCTACTATTCCATCTGCCTTCTGAATATTACCTCGACACATTAAATCACTCTCGTCAATTCAATTTGTCGAGAGGTCGGTGGTGAATTTTTGGAGCCCACAAGATAAAAGAGCTCCAAAAGGTAACATTGTAAACTACTTGAGTGGTTGCATGGTGGTTACATCATAAAATAATTTATTTATATTCATATTAATAAAATAAGATTTTAAAATTTATAAAAATAGTTTAAATTTACTATTAAAATTTAATTAAAATTTTTAATTATTTGATTAAATAATATAAAATAATGATTAAGAGAGAATTTATTGAACCGATCATTTCTTTAAAATCGAGACCAGTTAGCCAGTTCAACGGTCAAACCGGCGGTTCTCCCCGGTTTACACCGGTTCAATGCCAATCCGGTTTTTTTGGGTGATCGGACCGGCCTTATGATCGGTTCACGGTTGAACCGGTCCGACCGACCGGTCTGGTCCAGTTTTCATAGCATTGCTTGTAACGTCAACTTAAATATTAATTTTATATTTACAGCTCAATTTTTATTAAATTATTTAGGTCTCCCGTCAGTGTGAAATTTAGCAGCATTTTGACAATATTCTAATATTTGCATAGGGGGCTACTTTGGGTATACTGGGTCTATCCACCATGCCAAGAAAGACGTATATGAGTAATTTAAATTGTAGTCGAATGCATCATCCCACCATGCCAAAAAAGGCAATGAAAATCCAATGGGAAGAATGTTGGCTGTAGGCTTTTCTTGGGAGGGAAATCGGATGGAAGGTTTCAGCTTGTGTGGGGCTTACTGTTTGGATGATGAGAATGAAGAGAGAGAGAGAGAGAGAGAGAGAGAGAGAGAGAACGGGGGAGAGAGGGAGAGAGAGAGAGAGGTGGAGGAGATGGATACCTATCGAATGAACGAGCGTCTCCACTATGTTTCAAACTGAGAGGGAGATAGTTGCAAGTTTGGTCGATTGGTGTTACTGTGCCACTCAAGGCCCATTTGGGGCAGTTGCAGCTTTTGAGAAGCTGCTAGTCAATAAGTCGGTGGTAGGAAGGCTTGTCAAGTTGTGATTCTATTTGGAAAACTCTATTTAGAATCTATTGTGCTGCAGCTATTTGTACAGAAATAATTGAAATATCCCTGTGGCTATATGAGCTGAATAAATTTAAACATAATGAATAAAAATATGATAACTAATACTCATATGTAGTCAAGTCAACTAATAAATTACATGTGATTGCACATCTCTTAATAAAAAATACTACCTAATTAATAACACTAATATTAAAAGTACAAGTATAACAACTAGTGCGATCAGAATATTAAGCCTAATATCTTGTTGATCAAATCTTTTAAAATTTTTTTCCATTGCTACCCTCTTAGCATGATCACTGTTTGATGTGTCACTCTCATATTCATCAATCCATCTAAAATAGTTGCAATCATCTCCTATTCTATTTCTTGGACACCTGAAAAATCTTCTCCCATAATTTTCTTCTCTATGTGAAGTGAATACATAACATTGCAAACTACAATTGCAATACATAACTCTAGACTTTGCAGAGCTCCTTGAACTCATATTTCCTGATAAAGTAAATTATGTAAGCAATAAAAATATTAATATGAGGACTGGTGACATTACAAAATATTTTTTTAAATTAAAATGAAATGGAAAAATATTTATTTCCCCCAAAAAGTGATAAATATTTCATTAACAAAAATAGAAGGGTTACAATTATTAACAAAAAAATAGAAATTTGACTAACTAAAAGTAGTTAACCACTGCAAGGCTCCGCCGTACACAAATACCTACAAGAAGCTAAAAAAATACATAAGAAAATGTAGAAAGATACATTAAAGTAAATTATAACGGCTCAAACTCATTGAAAGTCTATCCCAAGGAGCAACATTGTATGTGAGCATCCAAACTTCAAAAAGAAGAATTACAATCACATAAAATACTACCGATAGATAAAAAAGTAACATCAATTCCATCATAGCCATTTCCTTCTATCGAGAGAGAACCACCAAGCGTGGTTATAGATACCACATAAGCAGGAACAACAATACAACCAAGGAACCCAAGCAGCTAACCATGAACAAAACAGAAACAAACACAAAAGTATAACACACAACCAACCCCTCTAGGAAACGACCAGGAACCAAGTAGATAACACAACCAACCCAGACCATAACAACCTTTCAAGATACCAAACCAAGTCACCACCACCCGGGTAAAAAAAGAACCACTAACCTTGTAGTAAAAGAAGAACAAACCCAAAAAGAGATGCTAACTCACAACTAACCAAGAATAAAAGCAGGAAACAAAAAAAAAGCAAAATAACGACAACCACGACCAACCAACCCAACTAGGAAACACTAAGGAACCAAGCATCCAACAGTACCATATGACCCGATGACCACCAACAACCTTTCAAGATACCAAACCAAGTCACCACCACCCGTAAAATAAGACCAAACTAAACGACCAATCAAAAAAATAAGAACAAACTCAAAACCAAGAGATGCTAACTCACAACAGCTAACCAGGAACAAAACAGAAGCAAACAACTAGTGTGGGCAAATAATTGTGCAAGGATATAGAAGAGATAAAGAGAAGGCGACAATATATAATAAAGGATGACTTTTTATCAATTAAAAAATCATAACAGCATACCTTAAATAATTAAATCCATCAATCAATGTAGTTCATATTCATGCCTTAACAGATATAGAAGAGATGCTAAACCATGCATAGAACCATGCGTATTACAACAATCATTCATTTACATCGTATACAAATCCATTGAATCCATAAGAACCATAACATATGAAAAGCTGAAGCCAAGATGGGTGAGGTCATGATCATAAGTGAACCGATCAACTCCATGGGGGATCCATTAATCCCAACACATCGAAGGGCTAGTCAATTTTCACTCCAAAGCAATTGTATCAACTATGAATAATATCATGAATCACATATAATATGCTTTCGTATCATTTCATAATCATCAATGACATCAATTTAGCAACAAACATGCATTTATAAATCTCAAAAGAATCACATGGTTGGAGTGAAAAATGGTATAATTACTACAACATTATTAGTATGATGTTAACTAACGAAATGTTGGATTAACATTTCTACAAATCATGCATTCAATAAAAAAAACACATGTCACTCTAAAGACACATCAAAGTAAATCTGCACAAAGCCAAATAATAATAATAATCAACAAGATCAGCATAAACAACAACCAACCTAATTTGATGGGAATAGCAGAAAACCAATAACTAAAAGACACCCTAAAGCAAATGCACAAATAGGAAAAGCCAATAACAACTACAAGAAGATTAGCAATAACAATAGCCCACCAAGGTAAAGCAATAATAACATCTCTGAAATCATTTATGCTAACATCATTAACTAAGACATCAAATAGCATTTCAGCTAACAGGTTCAAGTAAATTTGATGATGAGTACATTGTAGAACTAATTAACACTTTCCCATAACTTAAAGATAATCCTTTATTAATCAGTAATTAGTTTGTAGGAGTGAGCACATTCAAGCAATAGAAAAGCAAGGAAGAGAAAAAGTAGTTCCACTAATTGACCAGTCAATTGAATGCCACCTAGCCCAAAAGGAAATAACATCAACTATACCACCATAAGAGAGAAGGGGATGGACCTGCCAAATAATCTCCCACATAGTGAAACCACCATTAAAAGGAATCAAACCCTCCAGAGTCACAAGGCAATCACAAGTGAAAGCCCCAAGTCTGACCATCCACCTACTAATATCAGTGTGAAAACAACTATTCCAAAATGCAATAAATTACAAAAAGAATATCGGTTAAGATGAATATGCAACATTAGAATTAAGCACAGGAGATGAAACTGTACATTTATGCTCACTTCAGCGTAAAAAATATTTTAATGATGCGTAAATATTGGAACAAAGGTGAGGAGAATTTCTTGCAAAAAATAGGTTAATCTTGATCTCTATGGTGATAATAACACCAAACTATTCACTTATTGGACTGTGAGTTAAACTTCCATTTCTTTGATGCCAATATCTTCTCATATCAACATCTTTTTTTCTTCAACTAGGAGATGCATTAATGGTTTTCTTTTTTCGGCCCCTAGTGACTTGGCTGCTCCTTTTGAAATTAGGAATATGATATTTCATCTCCGAAAAAGGTTTTAGGAACCCTCGTTGCATTAGGTAGCCAGCATCAACAATGTAATATTTTCCTGTTTACATTTCTAATTAGAGAATGTAAAAAAATATCATATTCGTTGTACTCAATGGATAATTCGTTGCATTAATACCTGGAGGAGGCAATGGGAAGTTTTTTTCTCTACGTTGTACAACATTTTTGAATATGCGACTATCATGCACACTTTCTTCCCATCCAGCTATTAAAATTGTTAAGCACATATTGAAATCACATATTGTCATCACATTCTATGTAGGTGTGCCATATCGACCAATGTAAACGACCTTGTCAGTTGATGACACACGTGCATCGACATATGTTCCATCAATTGGTCCAATACAATCCTACAATAGAATTCGCTGTAAACTTATGTGATAATAAAAAATGGTCATTTTCAAATAAACGTACAAATGAAGTATACCTTGAAATATGACATGTATCAGCAATCATGAAAAATCTCAATAGGTATGTTCTGGAAAGTTGAATCTATCGGCTTTATAACTTTAGTTGATAAATGTACCAAAGCATCAAGGCCAACAGAGAAGTATCTATTTATGATTTTGGAGGAGTGCTGAAATTGCTCACTAGCTGCCCTGATAGATTCATTATGTAATAAAATATACAATGTTAAGGCCAAGACTTCTCTAGTCGTATTTTTTGAAGATCCACTAAGTTCATGTAAATTTTTTAATTCCCGCAGCAGGTCAGTGAAAATAACTTGTTATATACGAAACATGTCATGAAATCTCCTTGGGTGCCCTGCTAGTAATTCATTGATCCAATTTTCACCAATAAATCTGGAAGTCATACATAGAGTCTTGCAAACATAAGTCTCATACTACTTATGTATTAAGCATATTATAATAACAATCATAGTCATAGGTTGATCATCATCATCACTATCCATAACTGCAACTAATGATAAAATAACATACATCACTCTATTAGCCTTTACAGATTAAGATACTAAACATAATTCCTGCAACTAAAAAAGTTTAGCAGTTTACAGAAACAAGTACAACAAGTAAAGTAGAGCAAACTCTCTACTACTAGATCACTGTGAATTTTAAATTTTGACATATCAGCAAATATATGTTCCTAAAGGCAACCTAGCTAAGTATCACGTGATTCAAAATGATAGCGTAGATAATGAACTCTTCGTTCAGGTGCCATAGCCACAATGATCTCTCACTTGTTTGGATCTTCAAGCAACTTTGGTTGAATGCGAGATAAAGTGGAATATCATCAAAACTTGACGATTTTATCTAAAATAGTGACCGCCTCAAATAGTGATGGCGTAGCGATTTGCCTTAAGCTCACGGAAGTGCATGCATTGACTAACTCGATATGTCGATGTGAATCCAACACCTCCATTTTTTCTTTTCTAATCTCTTGGAGCTAGAGCTGGTGAACGCCTAGCATGACTAGATTTGGTGTGGGAATCTGTAGCATATAACAATTCATTGTCTAAATCATATGAAATAGACCTTTGCTCAGAATAATTTTGTTCTTGGGCACTATCATCAGCTTCTTGATTTGGTGTCCAAGAATGGGCACCCGTGGTAACCACACCACTGAACATGAGATCAATTTCTCTTCCAATTTTTAGAATGGAAAATTATGTATACGATAGTTACCAGTAGCTTTTCTTGCTACCAATCATTTGATGCGTCGATCGCCTTCTTTGTCGGATCCCATCCCAAACCAGTTGATCCATGGTTTCAACTCTTTCCATAATTTCCAATCCTTCTTCTACTGATACCATTTATTTTTAAGTTATATCTTGTTATACTCCCTTCCAATTTTCTCCTTAAATATTTTGGTTAAATTACTCCAACCCTCTTTATTAAAATAGGTCGATCTATTACCCAAATCTATCTCTTTTAGACAAAGATCACAAAATATTATTTTCACATCTCTCTCCCAAGTAGCACCGGCTCCACCTTCCCTTGGGTTTCCCATTTATAGAGCCTATTATTATCAAACAAGTGATGAAACCCAAATGCATCAAATAACAAAGGATTGTAATGACTTAATTTGGTTTGGCAATGCTAAACATAAAATATAACTTATAGCGAATATACAAATATACTTTAGTATTTCTCATGCAAATTTATATGTCTTTGAGTAATGTAAGTAAGCAATATATTAACAATTCTTCATATCACTAAGAGTATGCTTTATGTCCAACTTATAGAAGAATCAGTTGCTCTCTTGACCATAAAAATTTAGTATATTACTATCATCGAAGCTACAAAGAAGATGATTAGGTTACAAAACTTCTTGGCAAAACTTGTCAAGGGCCAACAAAATGGCAAACTTAATTTTCATAGAATAAGTGTTATGCGACATGTGTCTGTGGTAGTTTTCCTCATCTATAGTGGATATGTTTTTTATAATGTACTAAAAGAAGTCCAATCAGTATCAAATATTCTTTGCACGCTTCTAAATTGATGGAGATAGCATAAGAGTCATGTGTGTGTAAATTTTTATGCATAATCATTATCACTCATAGCATGAGATAGATTTGTTCACAAAGTTTAAAGTTATGTTTTGTAAAATCCTTTCATCGAAGTCAACAACAAGAACATAAAGAAGTATTAAATTTTTGTAAAATTACATATGAAAATATTAGGTCCAACTCTAAGGACAACAAGCATAAACAAACTCACATAAAGTAAAATATCATAGACATCACAGTATTCATCATACATGAATATTCTAGGATAACATAAAGCTCAGTAACATGCATATCTTTTGATTATAATGATAATAACATGAGCTTATAGAAAAAAAAGTGTATTAAGTTCTAATTAAAATCATTTGCAAGCATTTAATAACAAAAGACACATAGAGTGCTTGAAACTCCTATCAACACAAGATCTTAGGAGGGGATAGATGTATATTGTAGTGAGGATTTAACATAAGGCCATAGTTTATAAAGAAGGCAATCAAACCATTACTCCTATGTTCACCCTCTTGCTTCCAAGCAGTCAATCTTGTCGGTATATCAACAAAAATCATTGTACGGTAGAAAACATTGTCAACAGGGTCACCATGTATTTAAGGGAAAATGTGCAATCCTCAGCATTACAGTATCCATGTATTTAGGGGAAAACATCATGAATAACTTATTGATTCATAACAGCCACTTCAAGTAGAAAATTGTCAACACGGTCACCATAAGCAACAAAATAATACATTAACTGAACAAAACTTGCATGGACCAAATTAACATTGTCAGGCCGAAGATCAAATTTTTCAGAGAGTATGATTTCCTCTCTACCTCATGGGCACTTAGCACAAAATAATCTCTCACCCGTTCAAATAACAAATGCTCAAATGAGAGATCAAATACAGACGAGCTTCAAAGATTTGTCGGAAAACAGATGCTTACCTTCACAGACGACGAAAGACGGCAAAAGAGATATTAGAAAGAAGAAAGTCAGCAAAAGACGGATATGGAAGAAGCCCTGGACTCTCAGATCTGTTAATGGGAGAATAGAAAGATCACGGGCACGGGAGAATAGAAAGAGCAGACGCAGGAGAGCAAAACCTGGCGTGGGGTAGTTTAGATAAATTTTTCCCCCCCTTGGACTCCCTTCCACTCTGCCTGCTTGAGAGCCAAAATAGTAAGATGAGATTAAGGCTTTAATTGTAATTAATTGATTTCCTTATGCGATTTGGTGAGATTTTCAAAAAAATTGGACAGAATTAAGGTTATTCAGGAATCAATTGAATTTCAAATTAATTCTATAATGAATCAGTTATAAATATTACATTTATTATATTAAAATAAATATCTAAATTTTTTTTTATCCTTGTATGATTGTATCACATTGAGATTTATCTGAGTTTTTGTCGGAACTAAATTCATAGAATATTGATTTTATTTCTAAGAAAATTAATATTTTGAATGCATTGACAAAAATCAGTTTCATAATTGGAGGTTATTTGAGCCACGTCGAGTTTGATTTATAGATCATCGCATTCTAAATCTTGTTATTTGCTTCATACTCAGCCGAATTAGCTGCGGAAGGTCTTGTTTGAAAGATCTTTCCGTTTCAGCGACAATGGTGCAACCTGTTTCATGAAAGAAGCTCGTTTAGATAACGTTGAGTCCCCCTGACTCCGATGTGTGAAATCACTTATGTAGTTTATTTTTCTTCATCGGATGACAATTAATTGATGCGAGATGTCAATTTTAATTAATTTTGATGTTTTGAAGATATTGATGCAGTCAGTTTTTCGATCGGAGAACATCTCGATCAATTTCAATCATGACCGAGATGTTTTAACTCCAATTTATATGACTTCTCACTTAATTTTTATTACTTTCATTATGTATGTGCGTTTAAGCTTATAAATTTTATTTATAGGTCAACATAGATTAACCGACGAGAGTCAGATAGTATATTGTTTAAATGTATGTATTTAATTATTTTATCAAAGGCAAATTTGAACATATCAAAAATTTTAAAACCGTATATAAATATTTTTATTAATTTTCTTATCAAGCTGCTATGTTTACGATTGATTTTGCTACTTAGATGTTGTGACCAGTCACAAATAGCATATATTGAATAACTCTACCTACTTTTTGTTTTTAATTCCCACCTCCTTTAGGCTTTCAACCTCCCTTATATCATCATCTTCGATGCTTGCTTGCCTGTGATTGTAGCAAAGTATGTATGGTGTGCTCTCTGCTCCTCACTCACCTACTCATCCCCTCTATCCTTCACTAACATTCTTCTCAATTTATACTTATCATTATAAGTTGCATATAAAGATGCTCAACTAATAGACTAATTATATATATTGTACACATCAAGCATACACCTCTAAAATGCCTGTAGAGTGTATCGTGTCACAGACAGACAATTTTTTTTTTTTTTTTTTTTTTTTTTTTTTTTTTTTTTGCAATGGGTATCCACCCAACACTCTTGTGGGTGGGGATATCATTAATCCGCGGACAGCCACTTCAGCCGTGAGATTAAAGCGATTTACCATTTAGCGTAAGCGCCTCTGGAGAGGATTGAACTTCGGTCGGGGTTCCCTACGACCAACCAGATTAAGAGACGGTGGGTACAGACAGACAATTTATCCGATTTTAGTACCTTACTCGGATCCCGAAACACCTACGAGATAGCTCTATCATTATTTATACAGTAACAATTATTTGTCAAATAACTTCATTAATTATGTGAAGATGTCCAGTAAATTTTCATTCTAATGAAGTGAAAATATACTAAGAATGAAATTAAATGTCTGTATTGTTGTTGTGATAATAAGCATTGTCATATATGTGATCCATTTATTTAAAAAAGGAATTTTTACAAATCAATCATTCAATATATATATATATATATATTTACAATTTAATCACCTTCTCTAAATCATGTATTTGCATGTGTCATGATAAAAATTTTGAGAATTTTATAAAATGAAATTATGGGTTGA
The DNA here is from genome assembly GCA_021442155.1 of Cymbidium sinense. Classification (NCBI taxonomy): domain Eukaryota; kingdom Viridiplantae; phylum Streptophyta; class Magnoliopsida; order Asparagales; family Orchidaceae; genus Cymbidium; species Cymbidium sinense. The sequence goes on from CM038227.1 coordinate 97,628,908, forward strand.
GCTTTGTTATGAATTTCAATATTTGATTTTCAATTTGAAAATTTGAGATTGAAGGTGGTCGATTTATAAATATAAAATAATAGAGTGACTATATATATAAATGCCCCAAAAAATGATTCAGAAAAATACTCAATATGATATACCAATGCAAATCATAACGAAGAAGCATTTGAGTCTTCTTCCCTAAATGTAATTTACTTAGATTTATATATTAACATAGTGAGTGATACATGTGGTGCATAAGTTTTAAGATGTGATTGCCACAAAAAAATTTCAAATTTGAAGAAGCATGATTAAAACAACTGCAAATTTTTATAGTCTAAATAGAAGATGATGATGTGATTCCCTTTTCTTTTGGTGCATGCATTGGATTATAATTTTAATTTGCTAATTTTTATAAAAAAAAATAATAATATATGTCACCTCTATTTAAATTTATGTTGAAAACAATGAGGTAGATTTGACTTCAAAATATGATGTAAAGGATGCTACTTGACATTAGTTTAATTGTAATATATAAATAGAAGCTATGAGAGAATTGGCTAAAGTCCACATATATTGTTTTGAAGGTTGTTCTTTGCCTGCTCTTAGTATATATTCTCTGGATTGGTTGGTGCGATTTTTTATTGATAAAAGAGGGAAATATTTGTTTCGTTGGTGTTGGTTGTCTCCCTTTTGTTGGGGATTGTGAGGCTGCCTTGCATGTTTCAATTTCAGTATAGATGGCTGATAATAAAATTTCTTTATTTCTTCATGATTTCTTATGCCTATCACGGGTTTATTACATGGAGGTTGTCGGATGTCTATTATTACCTCACCTTGCTTTCTCTCTTGTTGGCTATGCTATGATCTATAAACATATTTTGATGGCTTTGAGTTGTAAGGTGATTTGGTTTCATCCCGGATATGAACTACTTTTATTCTTGCTTATATCAAGGTGGTGAGCTTTATAATTTTCTTTGAATGACGGTCGTCTCGTTTGTTTTCTCGATGGGTGGCAATTTAATCTTCGATTTGGATGGTAGTAGCATATGTGGGTGGGATGCATATGTATGTTTGTCCCCAAACTAGTGGATTGATTCCTACTACTTCTTTCTCCATTATGGTTTCCAAATATAATTATTTCCTCTCTTATGGGTACTAGGCATTCAAGATATTTGCGGTGTCTTTCTTATTGCGGGTTCCGCTAATTTTTTGTTGGATCAAAGCTCTTTTACTGTCAAGCGGATGGTAGCGGATATTCCGTGCAAGGTTTGTTTCTTTGTTATTAGGGTTTGTATTTGCTTTTGTTGTGTGAGTTTTGTACTTAGATAGGGGTTTTACTCTTTAGGTTGATTGTAGCTCTTTGAGCGATAGTCTCAGAGTTTAACCCCTTTAAGGATCTTGTAACCTTTTTATTTGAGAAATAAAATTCTCTATATGGGGTTCCAAATATATATATATATATATATATATATATATATATATATATATATATATATATATATATATATATATATATATATATATATATATATATATATATATAGTACTCATCTACCTCACAAAGATTCAAAGTGAATTAACATTAAGAGTAACCACTTTAGTGATAGAGATCAAGAAGATTGTGTGATAGATGGTGCAAATGCAGTTATGATTGATGATGATGATGATGATGATGATGATGAGAAATAGAATTTTTGTTTTTTTTGAAGGCTACATTATAAAAGACAGATTAACATATACAAGTAGTCTGAATACTCAAGATGGTCTCAAGAGCATAATCATTGCAATGGGATAGCACCTCAGAGGCATCTCACTTGCGAAAAACCGCAAAGTTTACAACAGAGTGCTTTTAATTTCACATTATATTATTTATAATGTGAATAATGGTGAGAAGATAGACATTATGTATGCTCTTAATTTGTCCTTATCCCCTCCAACCTTCATTGCTAACATTCCTCTTAATTTACCTTATCCCCTCAAGCAATCTAGCCACATTTTTTAGTTTTTTTCCTATAGTTTTGCATGCCGTCTTGTTATCATGCCTCTCACTATCTCACTCTCTCATTTTATCTTCTACACTTTGAAGCTAATTTTTATTATTTTAAATCAATTTGTACTTTTATAGAATCAATTTAGGCAATCAAGAAAGCAAGCTTAATTATATGTATTTATAATCTTAAAAAATTAGTTATCACGTGCTATAAACAAAGTCTTATAAATTTATTTACTCATCTAATTAGGAAGGTAATACTATGAATGAGAACAATTAAAGATTCAAGCATAGTTGTTTAGAAATAATAATATATAGTGAAAATTTTTTTGGTATAGTTTAGTTTGAACTGAGCTTTAGAGATGAGTGTAATGTATAATATTTGCATTTCTAGGAACAAAAAATAAAAATATCCAATTATCGTATCTCAGATCCGTTCGTATCTGCGTGGATTTTACGCTTAATTGTTAATGCATGAAACAGCGTATTCTATTCCCGCGTCGGTCGTCTACTGCCAATATAACAGACAATCGAATCCTTTTCACCGAACAAGCAGAAGTTTAATATTTGGTGGATATACGGCCAACAATATGTATAAAAATTTTGTATTAAATTTGTATATTTTAATCGATCACTCAAAAGATAATTGAAAATAATAAATCAATTCTCTCAGAATACTTTGTATGAATTATTCAAGAAAATTTTTAAATTCGAGATAAGGTTCGGTAGAGATTGAATTGAATTGTATAAAGTTGGTTAAAAAATAGCATTTTAATTTGATTAGAATTTAATAAAAATAGAGCATGTTTTAATTCATATTCAATTAGAGTTAAAAATTAATGAGTCAATTAAAGAGACAAACTCAATTCTAATTTTTATGAATTATTGTCGCAATATTGGACAGTGACTTTATCTTAGAAAAATGAACAATTATATTAGAGAATAATGAATCTCTCTGTCTCTCTCTCTCTCTCTCTCTCTCTTTCTCTCTCTTTATATATATATATATATATATATATATATATATATATATATATATATATATATATTCTTACTATATGGAAAATAATATGATTTAAGATAATAATTAACTATTTTAACTCAAATCTCCCTAAAGATGAATCTATAATTATATTTTTAAAAGACAAACATTTACAACTATATCAACTAAATGCATGGATAGATATATAATCATAATTAAAAAAATGTTTCTTATTGTTTATCAATAATGATAAAATTTTTGTATAAAATGACTAACTTGTGGAACTATGAAGAAAATACTAATAATTAAGTTACTACTAATTACTAAAATACAATAGGATCAAGAAAAGTATCACATTCCTTACTATGCTACTTATTGTTTACTTCAAGTGGTGTACTTGTAGCAAAGATATTTTAGAGGCTAGCAAAATAATTAAATCATATGTCTTTACTTATATTAATTCAAAAAATATCGGCCGGATTAGCATGAACTTTGAAAACTAAGAGCAAAAAGATTTTTTTTCATATAACATTGATGTTATTGATGGGCTAATCTAAGCCAAATTTAGCCTAATAATAAGGATATTATCAATATAACTAGATTGGCAATACCACTAGATGTTTTCAAAAAATAATAATGAGATAGATAGCTCAATTTAAAGAAGAAATAAGAAAACTTGATCAAAATATATCTAACCATGTATGTGCTTCAATCAATATAGACGCTTCAATCATACATTTAAGAGAGAAGTGTCATGATTGCTAAGTGGAAGAACCATGTGAACTCTTCCTTGATATTATTATGAAGAAAGATGGCCTTGACATTTAGTGGAATGGTCAACCTTAGGAAATATCAATCAAATAATCATTTACATAATAGCTATAAGAGCAAAGGTTTATTTATGTTTAACCCCATATTCTTGTTCATTATCAAGGATAAGTAAATGTGCCTTCAGAGATTAATAGGACCATCATAGTGATGCTTGATCAAGTAAACACATCTGCTTCCAATGATTTCAAAATTTAGAGGACAATCAACAATCTCTCATGTATGCTTATTTTCAAGTGCTCAAAGTTCTTCAGTCAACATTGCACAATCATGTTTACTTGCCTTTTAATAACAAGAAATAATGGAATTATTTCCCATGTATTGTGAAAGGCATATTAATTTAAAAGATGAGTGACTCTAAAAGGTCATCTAAAAGCAATGATTAAGTTTAAGTAGTAAGCATAGATGTCATATCAATTTATATAAGCTTGGATGGTGTCTAGCCCAGAAAGTGATAAATTTGAATAATTCTGAATTAAATTTTAATCTATCAAAATTAGAAAGGATATATTCTAGTAGAAGCTCAACAAAAAAAAGAAACTAATGTGAAGATCATAATATGAAGAGAGATGTGAAACCCTTTGAAGCATGAATCATAATCAATTTAACCTTTTATGAAAATTTTTAGGGCCATAAATGCACATTTAATAAATTGTGTAGAGAGTTTTATTGTGTTTATGGCGGTATTATGAATAAAATAAACACAACCAATTATACACATGTCATGATATATCAAATGCTTTTGAAAGAATCTATAATAAAAAAAAAAAAGTTAAACTTCATGAACTAATAACATAATTTATTAATTAACTATCTTGATCATTATTCAACTCATAATTCAGATGAAATGAAAGGTCCTAATAATAATATTCAAATAACATTGAACAAGTGACAATTCTAATGTTCTGATATGTCTTCAAATAAATCGAGCATTCAACAAGTTACTCGTGACTCAACTCAATTAGAGCTAATTCATGATCTTTTGATTAACTAATTGAACCGGCTTAAATACTTTCATAAATACTCGGTTGCTTAATGAACGAGCTTGAACAACTTGTTGTTCAACTCATTTATGTGTTGTTCAACTCATTTATGTTCATGAACAATATCATTTAAAACTCATGAATAAGCTCATTAAAGAGCTCGATTAAGGCTTGTTAGTGAACAATATGGTTTAAATTTGTATTTTCTTAGGCCTAATAAGCTTTAATTGATCAAACTTATGTATATTTGTCAACAAGATGCTCATGATCAAGCTTAATTAATGCTTGACTAAAGCATATTTATTTCATTAAATGAGCTGCATGTTAATAGGCACAATAATTAATCTCAATTTTAACTAAACCCATGAATAAACTTGAGCCATGCTATATATATATATATATATATATATATATATATATATATATATATATATATATATATATATATATATATATATATATATATATATATATATATATATATATAAAATGAAGTCAAGCTTGAATACCATTCTAAAAACTAGCTGGAATAATGTTAAACAAACTTGAACCCAAACAAGAACATGCCCGACTCGACTCAATTTGTTTGTAGCCTTATGTTAAGCAACACGAGTTGTATAGAAAGATGATCAATGAGAAATAATTTCTCTTTTTGTATGTAAGTCATAAAATTCAAGTGATATATTTATACTCTTCGATCACATCTTAATACTTTGATGTTGGATGAGAATTCAATTTTAGAATACACAATAAATTTCTAAATCACAGAAAATACTTTAGGAATTTAACAAAGAAAATAAGTTTAAATATAGTTATTATAAATGCCAATAAATGTGTGGAAGTATATATAATTTGCATGTAATATAATAGGAGTAATATTCTATATATCACTATGAAGCAAGTCAAAGTTGGTTTATCATGACTATCGTCAGGTTTAGCATGACTATCAATATCATATAATGAAAAATGAAGCCCCTTAGTTTTCTTGATTTTACATTTTAAGCAACCAAACCAAATAAGAGAAAAAAAGTAAACTTTTTTTCTTAGTAAACCAGATTTCATCAAATAAGATAAAATAGTAAAATTTGGATGACCTATTCATTTGTTATATATATATATATATATATATATATATATATATATATATATATATTTAATATAATACAAGATAATAAAATAATCTTAAAATATGAAAGGGATACAATAGAGCATCATTAGTATTTATCATGTCACTTGATCATGCATAATGTAACGAGCAAAAGAAAATCAAATATGATAGTTTTATAAATTAGTTTTTCTAAGATAAGATTATAAAAAGCTTAGGATATGCAATGCTATCTTCAAGAAACAAATGATGAGAAATCTATAATTTTATTCTTCAAAGATAATGTTAATGTGTACAAATTATATTATTAATTACATATACATTCAGTCATATATAAAAAAGGTTAATTATATATATATAAGATTTGATCACCTCACAACTTCAAATAACATGTATAAATATCTTTAATGGATGTTGCCGTTATCATAGACTATTTGAACTTGTTGGCAATCTACGAAGATTTATTATCGCAAGAGAAGGTTACAAACCGAATTCAAAAGAAAAGCTTACTCTCAACAATAATTAATTAATTAAAAACAACAAGCATTACATCGAACGCATGACATGGCACACATCACATTAGGAAAAGAAAATTTCAAGCTAGTTAATTGACCTTCCTGCAATTCAAACGGATCTGTCCATTGGTGCCCGTAAGCGGACTAAGCGCTCCCATCTTTACCATAGCCGCAGCAAAGTCGTTGGAGAACAAGAGGGGATTTGAACTGTACTTTCTCACCAATGAATCCTGACTGCCACCGTTGAAAAGCTCCTGGTCGGAATGCAGAAGCCCGCGAAGAGTCACCAAGTTCTGAAAGTAATCGTTTCCGAACCTGTTCGGGCTCTGCAGGTCCAGCGGAGCCAAGTTGTTGTCGCCACCCGATGCGGGGCAATTTTGCTTTCGAAGGGCGGCGAAGCTAGGGTTTATGTTGGTGTCGTTGTAGATGTGAGGCCGGAAGGTGGTGCAGCGGGCCTGGCCGATGGTATGGGATCCAGAGAGGGCGGTCATGTCGCGTGCGGTCAAACCTTTTGCCGCGAAGGAGGATATAAGTGTGGAGAGGCTTGAGCTGGGCTTGGGAGATTGCTGTTCGCCGCACTTTGGCTCGCCGTCGTCGAGTCCCGGCGAGGGTTACTTGCCACGATGGTCCGCCCAGCTGTGTCATATTTAAAGAAATATAGATCATTATGTCGTTAAGTAATTGTCGTCCTCCTCAAATAGCTATATATTTATATACTAACCCGACCAACACCTTCGCGAGCCGCAAGTGCGAGAATATCAGCGCATGAGACAGTCGCATTGCATGCGGCCTCGACAAGAGATTTTATATTGTCGATGACCTCAAAGCCACGAATAGAGTTTTGATTTGGGAAGGCGTTCTTTTCGCCGGTGAAAGTTGAGTTGTCGTCTAGCAGAACAGATGCATCACAGCCCTAAAATGGAAGTACAAAGAGAAGTTTAGGTATTAATGGAAACAGTGTAAGGAGAAAAAAGCATGGCATCTATATTGGTTCGTACATTAACAAAGCAGTCATGAAAAAAGAGGCGAAGAATGGAAGCACCCATGCGAGGTTCATTGGCCACTGCTCTGGCCATGGCTGCGCTGACAATGCTCTGCAACCTTGGACAAGTACGAGCGTAGAACCCTGTTGACAGCTGGGCTTCCACTCTGAAACCGAGCAAGCTCAACAGAAAGAGAGCAAGTATCCTACTCAACACGATATTGGAGGCCATTAGAGCTCTATTAGCTAAAAATCTAAGAATGTAGAAAAGTTGGCTGTGAAGAAAGTCCTCTCGGAGATGCTATATATAGGAAAAAATAATTATAAACTATATAAGAAGATAAAATAAAAAAGTTTATGATAAATATTTAAAAAGATGATATTTAATTTTTCGTAAACAATACGATAGGTAAGGAGAGAGAAAGCGTTGAAGTTTGCTTATGGGAGATCAATGTCTCTGATATTATCAGAAATGGAGAAGGAGAAGGCTTTGCCCGGTTTCAGCGTGATTGTTCGTTGACTCGAGCTGGATAACTCGGCGTGAGCTTACCACCTTCCCACCATATTTTTTTTCCAATAAGGCGTGTGGACTTCGTGCTACACTGCTATTGTAATGGAAATTATATTAATCAGAAACAGAGCCTTGAATTGATTTGTTGATACTTATTATTATTAAAAAAAGGAAAGAATAGTCTCCAATTATGTCTATTTGACTTTTATGATTTAATTTATGCATGATTGAATTTGTCATTGGTAAATGATTCCTTGAAGGCAAAATTTTTAAAATAAGCATGGTTAAAATCTTAATTAGCGGATTAAGCATGTTTAAAAAAAATTAAAATAAACGTGGAACGACTATTTTTTTTTTAAAAAAAGCGACGAGATCTCTCTCGTTTTCTCCCTAGAGCGTGACGATATCTTACCGCGCCCGCTCTATCGCGCCGCACCATCGGCCCGACCAAGGTCAGCCGCCCGCCGGCACCGGTAGTTGGATCCGAGCCTTTTGGCCAGAAAAAGGTATTTTGGGTTTTTTATTTTCAAAACAAACGGGTAATATGCATTTGTGACATGTATTTGTTGTACTTAATGATGTTTGTAGGCACACATATTGTAGATCTAACTTATTTTAGTATTTTTAGGTATACATTATTGTGGATCAACTTATTTTGTGTGTCTCGTTAAATTATGAAATGTATTTCTTCATTCCAACAAAGTTTGAAAGTTTAACTATATCCAATAAAATAACTAATATGATTTTAATGTCATATTTTTATTTTGACAGTTGTGAGTTTAGAAGATGCTTCCAAACAAGAAGATCTAATGGAGTTTGAGATTAGGTTTGGATATGAACATCACTTTTTTTTTGTTTAAGGGCTGTTTGAGATTAGGTTTAGTATATGGATTTGTTCATTATTAAATAGGACTCTATTTAGAATTTGTAATTGAAACTCATTGAATTTTTTTAGTGAAAGGTTATCAATTTTCATTAGTCCTTTAATATAATAATACAAGCGATGAAATAACTTTCATATTAATTGTTATTTTGTGTGCATATTATTGGATCTTAATATATCTATAGTTGATATGAGACCTTATTAACCTTACCTTGAGAAGAAGAGAGAGAGAGAGAGAGAGAGATGGATGAGTAGAGGGAGAATATATGAGAGACATATATGTCATCAGTAATAAAGAATAAAATGATGACCAAGTAGGTTTAAGTATAGTGAAAATAAAGAAAAGTATCCAAATGCTGCAACCAGTTAGATATTAAGAGATTACTCTAACAAAACAGCGACCTTTGAGGAGAACATGTTTAGTAACAATGAATACGTTCAAGCTTGTCAGTCAACCCAACAATGAGATGAAGAACTAAACTTTGATGGTCTCCCATCAAATTCTATTTTCTAGAAGATAATTTTATTCCAGACCTAAGCGAGGGAATGTGTTTCCATGACAAGAGAGACACCTAAAGTTTACAGGTTGGTCAATCACAAATAATATGGAATATGTCACATGTGATTCTAATAAAATAAGGTTCACGATACGTTACATTTATAACAATAATCCTAACAGGCCATGTTTGTGATGTCTACATGCTCGGGCAAGCAAGAGGCTTGGGGGTGCTTGGGTGATTTCAAGTATGTCAGGGCCACACACATGTTCAAATTCAATGCTGAGCACCGGACATAGGCAATGCACCTCACAATTTATTAGTTATTACATCCAGCCTGTTATCAGATGTCAGTTGGGCTTGAAACCTAGGGAAATCATTGGTCGAATGGACTCAAAGTTTGATATTAGAATTTCATATATGAAAGCATGGGATGCACGCAGGAAGGCTATATAAACTATATTTGGCAGTTGGGAAGAGTTGTATCGTTTACTGGATCAGTTCATGGTTATTTTATGTTATTTTCCAGCTTGTGTATCAATTGTCCATTCGTCGATTTGAGCATTTTTACGGGCTTTTGGACCATCCATAGTTGGTTGGCGGTTACGTAGACCGGTGTTGAGTCTTGATGGTACTTTCCATTAGGAAAATCTGAGGAATTGTCTTGTTGGTATCGATCTAACAATGGTTTGTTCCCCTTTAGCATTTTCGTTGAAGCGAGTCTGATGAGTCTTGGAACTATTAGGACTTTACAAGACTTGATTCCAATTATATGAACACAACCTTATTTATGTATTATTTCTGACCGATATTTCGGATTGGTGCATGGATACCATGATATTCTACATTGGGCAAAACATCATCACTATTTATGCCACCTTGGGGAAAATTTCAAGAAGGCGTGCAGAACGATGGGAATTCCTAATACAGAGTTCATGTGCCAGAAAATGTATGTTGCAGGAAATACAACTGACATCCACATTTACACACGTTATATGACGGATATCAAGAATATTAAACCAAAAGCTACAGAGTGGCTACTAGCAAGAGATGTGGCAAAGTGGATATTGTGCCATGATGAGGGGTTCCGTTATGGCACCATGACAACCAACGCATCAGAGTGTTTCAACAGTATGTTAAAGAGGACACGTGAGTTACCAATCCAGGCTTTGATCACTTCAATTTTCTACAATCTAGTAGCAGTCTTCAACAAAAGACTCGACACTGCTTCTGACCTAATCCGAGAGAATGATTCACTATTTACTCCACGTGTGAAGGCTCAGTTGCAGCAAAATAAGCATGAATCAAGAAGATGCTCAGATCCCACACGGATAAACGTGACCAAATACCAGATTTTCATAATGTCCTCCATGTCATTCAAGGTCGAAGTGCAAGATCAAGCGATGCACATTGCACGTGACCACAACTATGCATTATGTCCATGTTAGTGATGTTATGATGGCGTCACATAAACCACAAAGACTACGTCTCTCCTTACACTCTGTACACATTAATACGAACACTCAATTTCATGTTATCCCGTCGTCATGGTGATTAATGTATTTAGCGATTCGACACACCTGAGGATCTTACACCACCAAATGTTAGAAGCGGTGTGCTAGGACACGATATACAAATACAATGGGCGAGAATATCTGGTGATCAAGCGAATATGTGGTCTATGAAAAATTCGAGGCATAACAGGACTACTTGTCCACAAAGGCGACATTAGTTTTTTTTGTCAGGCATATGTGTTTTACTTGTACTCTGCACGTCAATGTCTCCTTTCTATACTGAGAACTTTGCATTGTACATTTTTTCTTTCAAACCTCTGTATATTATAATATGTGGTATTTTTTTCTTAGTTTGATCATTGGCGGGGAATGTTTCTTTAAATGCTAGTGTGTTCTTCTATGTGTGTTTCTAGTTTGATCATGTACATTTTACGTATTTGTGTTTTAGTATGTGTCTTTTACTTTGTGTTTCTTGTTTTGCTCCTGTACAACTTTTTGCTATTGATAAATTTATATATTTAAGAGACAACATAATTTATTTGTCTCCACGCGAGAACATATCTGAAGGATATATTCTCGACTTATTTTGGGAGAGATATGGACAGATTTTTATTGATCAATACTTATGAGGAATTATGCAGAAACTTAATAAGGACATGACATATCGAGATAGCGGTATAGAATGCGAGAAGCTAGTTCTATGCGGCGTCACGTCTTCTCACTACATGCTACGAGAATCGAGGTCCATCGTCCATCGATGTCGTCCATACACTTACCCATATAGCACACCAGCTCCGTACTCCAACCAGGAAGGCATGTTTAGTCCATTTCAGTCCTGACAGGCTGCAAGCTCTTCCATGTATCCTCACCCATCCGTATACATGCCACAGATGCATGCAGTGTACCTTATAGTCCCCTTTCAGTTAGGATCATCGCGGGGATACGGATGTTACACCTCGATGACCGCGAAGCAGACCAGAGTGGAGATGATGTCGCGCATCGGCGGCATCACCCGACCGTCCCCGGCCATTATACTCGAAGTGGATGCACTTCCACCGGTGCTCGCCCGTCATTAGATGTTATCTAGCATAGTCGGTAGTTGTAGATCATATGATAGCTTGATGTATATTGTTCTAGCACTGTTTTATATTTTCTATGTACTTTAGCCACATTTCTTTATTTAATAAATTTATGGGATCAATAGTATCCTATAGGTGATCATAACCTACATATTATTTTAAAATATTTTTAATTTTTTTTTCATTTCTATATTTTTTAAAAAATAGTCTAAATAATAAAATATCACTAAGATAAAAATAAACACATCAAAATTCTCCAATATTCAAACTACTAAGCATTCAAAATTCAATAATTCACTCTATATTTCATGAGAGTTTATCTCATATATTTATAAAGTGAACAAATAAAAAAAATGCAAAAAAAAAAAATATAAAAATAGAAAATAGGCATTCACCACATTTATTTTTTATTTTTTTTAATATGAAAGTCTACTAATCAAACAAGATTCGTAAATTCGACATCAAAAGAAAGAAATACTCCTTATATATAAAATTAATGTAGTCATTATCTTCATATAAAATATACATAATATAAATATGTGAAACTTGGAGAAGAATTATCATTTAGGTTGAGTTTTCCTTTGTTTTAAAAATAGAGCTTATATATAGGGTTCCTTGTGCATGCCACACACACACACACACACACACACACACACACACACATATATATATATATATATATATATATATATATATATATATATATATATATATATATATATATATATATATATATATATATATATATATATATATATATATATATATATATATATATATATATATATATATATATATATATATATATATATATATATATATTGAAATTTAAATCATAAATGCAACTAAACTCAAGTACATTGAAATTTCTTATGCAAGGCGTCCAATCTTAATTAAATTGACATGAAAGTGGTGAATTTCGTTGATTCCAAGAACTAAGTTAAGCAATTCGATAACAAGCGACTCGATACTATCAAAATCGCGGTGGTCGAATTTTTTTATTTAATATTTTTTAGTCGGTCGGTTTAATATGCTTTGCTGCATCGGTAGATCGACAAATGAATATCTTTATTTTTAATTTTTTTTTCAATATGCTTAATCCACTAATTAAGATTTTAATAATGCTTATTTTAAAAATTTTGCCTTCCTTGAATATAAGTATTATAATAAGTGAATGACAGTTAAGTTTTAGGCTTAAATTTCGTCTATATCATGATAAATCTTTTGCTACATACTTTGAGATTAAAAAAGGGATAATGTTAGTCAGCTTATGCCGACAGTAGTTGGAGATTATTGAAATGTTATTTGACTTTGGAATCCATATCGTTTTCGAAAACAATTTGTTTTTTTTTCCCCGTAAAATAGAAGGGCTTGTTTGGGATCAATTTTGTTATGTTTTTTTTTTTTCTTCAAAAAATACATTCGCTTAATATATTTTTAAGTATCTTTTTTATTTTTTAAAATATTTATTACTATTGTTTGCGTGCTAGAAAAAAATGATTCTTGGTAGAGTAAAGTTACGTCTTAACTTTGAGTCCGGCCTTGGTATTTAAAAGATAATAAAACTCAAGATTTTACATTGGAAAACCTCAAAGAGGGAAAAATCACGGGGTAAGTAAAAGCTTCACTATGTATATGTTTGAGTACAAGATCTTCCCATCGGGATTACAATTGTATATGAAATGGACAACGATTCTTTAAAATGACAATGTTGACGCTTGATGTTGGCCGATGGCCCGGTGATAGTGGTGGTGATGATGGCCGAACAATGGTTGACAACGGCGAGGATGAGTGGTGGCGGTGGCGGCGGCAGTTGGCTGAGCCGTCGGTACGATTGTCTTGGAGGATCTTTAGAGCTCTCTCTCTCCTTGCCTTCCTTCTCCTTCACTTGGCCTCCTTCATGAGGAATGAGGCTATTTATAGATTGGAGAGTGGCGTCTACGTAAATACATGCAAAACCCGTCTCACTTCATGGGCTCAAAATGATCCCGCGATCATATGATGTATTTTGTGCATTTGAATGCTCAAATGAAGTCGAATTGTAAGATCTTTGGCTTGTTGGCTCGTCGAGGCATTTGACTATAAACACTTCATATTTGAGAGCTATTTAAGATTTAAGCGATATCCCAAAGTTTCAAGGATATTTTAAGAGCTTGATCTCGACCAGTTTCAACGGATCGACTTATTTTTAACATCAAGATTAGTGCTTAATAATAGTATTTTAAGTGTCAGTTGCCTATTTTTTGGATGACATTATCTCAATCATTCAAAAATATATGTCAAATCGAAAATAGCAAATTCTTGATGAAATTTGAGGTCTTAATTACATTTTGAAACGATCATGGGAAGCACAATATTATGACTACATGATGTAGAGCCCAAATGTAGGTATCTTGGTCAATTTGAGATTCTGGACCCATCCGGAATAGAACTGAGCGCCAGCGCTTCATGGCGGCGCCAGCGATAGCGCAGCATCAAGTAGCCTTGGTGTGAGCGATGGCAGGCGGCCATGGGCCCGGTCAGCGAGTAGAGGAGACCAGTATGAGGCTGAAACGCGGCGAGGATAGTCCTTGATTCGTTGAGCGTGGAGTGTATGGCCGGAAATTAGCGAAGGCGGAAGGAGATTGGCTTGAGCGCGAAGCGGCGTGGCGAAGCGGGCGTTAGGCCGAACCCGCCGTGGCGGTTCGCGGCCAGGCATGAGCGGCCTTGGCGGGTTGAGCGACGTGGGCCATTGCAGCCCATGAGCCTGAGCGAGCGAAGCGAATAGTTGACTTGATAGCGGTTAGGCGGTTTGGCGATTTTAGATTTTACCTTTTTGCCTAAAACTACCCAGGAGAAAGCAGGCACTCTTCTTCTTCTTGAGAAGTTGGTCGGGCGATCAAGGCCCAGTTTTTGGGAGGTTTAAAAGCGTCGAACCTCGTCGGGGCGTCAGTTTGGAGGCCAGAGTCGTTGTTCGGTTTTCCCTCGAAAGAAGCGACCTCGTCGGTCCGGTTGGAGGTGATCAAAGACGTCGTTTTTCGGTTTTCTCGAAAGCTCATCGGACGTCCAGTTTGGGCGATCAAGACCATACGTTCATTGTTCAGTTTTCCTCGAAAGCGTCAGCCGACCGGCCGAGGATTGGGCGATCAAAGCATTACGTCGTTGAGGTTTCCTCGAAAAAAGGTGCGAATGTTGGATCCGGTTTGAGCGTCAAGTAGTTCATCGAGCTCGATTTTCCTCGAAAGAAGCGTTGGACCTTCGACCGGGTTTGGAAGCGATCAAAGGCGATAGCAGAGCGAAGATACTCCGATGCGGTGGCGGCAATGAGCAGGGCAGTGATGGCGATAACCAAACGGTAGATCAGCGATAGTGGCAGCGATGGCCGGTGAGTGAAGCGATGGCAAATGAGGTTAGCGTAGGAGTCAGCGATAGCAGCTTAACCAGTAGTCGCTGGCAGCGGATAGTGGGATGCCGTGCTTGTCGGAAACCAGCGATGTGGCGGCAGCGATAGCCACTGAGGTTATGGCCAGCAGGGAGTTGTGCGGTATGCTCAGCAGTTAATATGTCAGTAATCAGCGAGGATAGCGCCAGCAACAGCAGTGGTAAGCGGAGATTACCAATGATGGTGGCATGATGGCCAAGATGAAATTGCTATCAGTCCAGTGTTGCGATGGCGTGCTGATGAGAGATTTTGATATCAGTTGTTTGTCGAGTGTACGATGGCGTTAACAATATGGAAGAGGTGGAGATCCACGGATTTTGACTATCGGTTGTTTGTCGAGAGTGTTACCGATGGCGTGCTTGTATGGAAGGTGAATTGAATCGCGAGATTTTGACTATCGAGGTTGTTTGTCGAGTGTTAATGGCGTTAACACAGTATGGAAGAGGTGAATTGAATCCACCGGATTTGACTATCTAGGTTGTTTATTATGGCGTTAACTTGTATGGAAGAAATTGTGAATCCAGGATTTTGACCTATCGAGGTTGTTTGTTAGAGTGTTGCAGATGGCGTTAACTGTGGAAGAATTGAATTGTGAGGATTTTGACTATCAGGTTGTTTGTGAGTGTTCGATGGCGTTAACACATGGAAGAGGTCGATCAAGTGGGATTGATCATGCAGTTGAATACAAGCGTGAGTTGTATATTCTTCAAGTGGGAGGATTAAATGAAGAAAACAAGCTTATAAGAAAATCCATAAACTCATTACTTTGATAATGTCGGTGATACAATATTGTCATAAGATAACTTAACAAAGGGGACATTTTTTAGAGAGTTAACAAGGACAAGAGGTGGAGAGGAAAGGACAAAGCGGGATAAATTAAAGATTACAATATTTATACACCAATGATTACATATAACACTTTTAGAGACCCTCCATGTTCCAAGTTTTAAGGAATATTTTTTTTGGATCGTTGGTCATAGCTTGGTTGGTCATCGATGAAGTGGGGAGTGGGTCTTTTAGGCAAAACCCTCGAGGTACTTCTTTATCTTGAAGATTAAAATTCTTGATGTTGAAGGTCAGAAGGCGTGGTTGAGCTTGTTTGAGGTAACATGATTGTGTTATTTGTTGATTTCCAGACCACTCCAACCCGATGGGAGTTTGAAATTTTATCTTAAGATGAGGTGCAGAAGTGGCAGAAGATTGATTGGAGGGTCTTCAAATATAGCGTTGTATCTGAATTTGACTTGACCACTATGAATTGGGTAGTGAGTGACTTGTTGAGAAATTCTCAGAATGGGAAGGGTGATTGTCCCCTCCACTGCAGGCGATTATCAAACCCTATAATAGGTCACTGTGGTTGAAGTTTTTCCTTAACCAGAACCATGCTAAGAAAGGTGGAGTAAAATAAAACATCAACGGAACTCCCATTATCAATCAAAATTCTCTTAACAATATAACATGGGTCCAATCCCCTTGATAAGAGGATCTTGATGTGGAACTTGGACTCCTTCAAGTGCGAGTTATTAAAAGTGATGGGATGATTAATACAAGATTTTTTAACTCGGCTCTTCGCGATGAAGATTTGATTAGATAGTAGTAGCCCACTTCACTTGTCGTTTCAATTTCTCCAACTATTTGGCTATTATGTTATTTACGTGATGATTGTCCGGTTGCCCCAGTTGGAGCTATGTTTGAGTTGGTTGGTTTTGCACAAATTGGCGTAGATATCCTTCTTGAATGAGCCTCTCAATTTCTTCTCTTTGAGTTGTTTGCATGCCTCGTAGTATGTCCACGACTTGATGGAAGTGACAATATTGCTCGATTTCACGAATTTGGTTTATGGATGTGGCCACTTGATATTTCATCTTCATTAGCCAAAGGTTAACACGAGATGTGTTGTGTATTCGTATTTCATTGTGGTTCACGAGAGAATCATATTTTGCTTGTACGATGGGATTGTTGATCGTGTTTCCTGAGCACTCTTACGTTTTCCTGTGGATTGTTCAAATTATTTTCGATGGGCATTAATAGCCTCATCGGCAGAAATCTGTGCTTCCACGCGGTGAACTAAGTCAGCATATGAGCGGACCGTATCGCATTAGTGGAGTAGAAAGGCCGGGGAGCCCCAAGGAAAACTCCTCTTAGTAATTTGATTACCCAGGTATTTGGCGAGCTTAGAGGAGAATCTGCGGAAGTATTCTTTAAGTGATTCACCCTCATTTTGGGAATGAGAGATGGGAGGAATCTTTAATGATCCTCGGTTTGCAATGAGCTGTTCTACAAAATCTTGGCGAGTTAGGTCAAAGGTATGGATGGATTCCCTTGGAAGGGAGTAGAACCAAGTCGAGCTTGTCTCTTGAGAATGCTTGGAAAGACGACAAGCGGTGTGTCGAGCTCGTTGGATATGCATGATAGTCTGTAATGGTCGATGTGTTCATGTGGGTGATCGCCCTTCATAGGAATCAATGTTGAAGCTTGAAACCCGGGAATAGGATGTTGAAGAATAGCTTTAAGGTGAGATTCTCATGCAGCGGTGAGGGGAAGATAATTTTATCTTGAAGGTGAAATTCATCTTGCATTAAGCGTCGTAATTTACGTATAACATGATGAGTGGAGTCAACAGGACGAGCGTGTCCTACCCACAATAATTGGTGGATTAGCGGTCGGTTGGCTGCGTGATGGATGAGTAAGTGGCGGTGTCGAGAGATACATCCGTGCAGGCGGAGGAACTTCATCGTCGGGGAGATTAGCATTTTGACCTCCAGCTAACGTCGATCTTGGGGAGATGTGTTTGCGGTAGTACTGTTGTGTTCCCTTAAAGTCGGATCATCTCATTTTGAGACTCTTCCATTCGGCGCTACGATCTTCTAAAGAGATTCTAGCGCCTTCACCAAACATGATCACGCTATCGGGGAAGTGAGCGAAGGTTGGCATCCTTGGTTCAGAGATTGGTTTTGAGAGTGGGGAGTTGGGCGGGAGAGCTCAGTTATTCAATCTGCGCTATTAGCCATGGCTTGAGTTTTCAGAAATTGTGATTATTCTTTAGTCCACACACATATGTATTTAAAGAGTGAACAATAAACTCCAAAATTTTACGTGAAAATCTCAAAAAGAGGGAAAACCACGGCCTAGCCAAGTAAAAGCTTCCACTATGTATCTGTTCAGTACAAGATCTTCCCTATGGATTACGAATTATATGAGAAATGGACAATGTTGCTATGTATAAATGTGACGATTTATGTTGATGATGACCGACGATAGTGGTCGGTGATGATGACAAAACAATGGTCGAACGGGAGAACGGGATCCGATGGGCCGCGGCCAACGGTGGCGACGATCATGGAAGCGACGGATGGATCAGAGCCTCTCTCTCTTGCTTGCCTTCCTTCTCCTTCTCTTTGGCCTCCCTCATAGAGGAATGAGGGCTATTTATGAAGGAGTGCGCCTCTCAGAATACATGCAAAACCCGTACCACTTCATCGGACGGCTCAAAATGATCCCCTTGATCATATGATGTATTTTGTGCATTTGAATGCTCAAATGAAGTCGGAATTGTAAGATCTTTGGCTTGTTGGAACTAACTCGTCGAGACGCCGATTTGACTATAAACACTTCATATTTGAGAGCTATTTAGGATTTAACGATATCCCAAAGTTTCCAAGGATATTTTAAGCTTGATCTCGACCGCCAACTGATCGCTTGCTTTAACATCAAGATTCGTGTTTCACTAATAATAGTATTTTAAGTGTCATATCAACTATTAAATATGTTTATTTTGAATAAAAAATACAAAATTTAGACTGAGTTTACAATTGAGTTAATTGTAACTGTTTCATTTTATGGGCTGAGACTATATATTACTTTAAAGAATTTAAAAATTATCCTTTAGATCTTTTTTCAAAATTTATAATTAAAATCAATATTCTTTAACAATACTTACCCTTATATAGTATTACATAAAGAAGACTGATTAGAGATTGCTTGACTAAATAGTTCATTTATAATAAAAAATAACTTGAATTGAATATCATTTTAATTATACAAATAACAATCATATGCTTCAAAAATTGTGAAAAAAGATTAAAAAACTAATTAATTGTTCTTTTTTTGCCACCTTAAAAAATATCTATCCATTTGTGCTGAATAAAAATGAGTTAAAAATGATCTTTAAGAGTGACAGCCATGGCACTAATGATAGAGATTTAATCTCGCGTTATCTTTATACTTTCAAGAATAAAGATAATGGTCATGGTGGTCATTTTTCTTTTTTGTTTTTCTCTATTTTTGTTTATTTTCTTTTACAAAATATATTTTAGCATATTTGCGTGCAAATTTTATATTCAAATCATTCACAACAATGCCTTTTCTGTAGTAAATTTGATTAAACATTTTGTTTACTTTCAAGATCACAGCCGTATTTGATTGAGCATTACAAACTAGGGATTATAAAAATAATTCTTTTTTTTTCATTTTTACTATTTAATACCTGAGTATTACAAACTAGGAATTATAAAAATAATAAAAAAATTTATTTATACGGTTAAGGCAAGGGCTTGGACAATGATGCAAACATGCTGAAGTATTCTTCATGATCACATGTGAAATATCAAATGTTATGGAGTGTATTGTCTGTTTTTTTTGCTTCTTATTATGATTCCATGGCTCAGTTTCTATTGATGAATACTTTTTATGTTCGTACAACCAGCAATAAAATGTTTGTTGAGCTAAACTCTTATTTTGTTGGGACATTTTTGATCTTTCGGTATACCATTAGGGGACTGCACTAGTCAATTTCAAATTGTAAAATTAAATCGAACTGATATTATTTGATCCATTTGGTTCGGCTTTAAATCTTATAGTTTGGTTTTTGGTTGTAAATGCCTAGTTATTCTGTTTTCGATTTTCAGTTCGATTTTTTTTTTTAAGAATGGTTAAATCGAATAAATCAAAAATTAGTTTTAAAAAGTCATATATAAATATATATTTTTGATTGTAAATATTTAATTATTTGTATAAATTTATAGATTTCTAATTGACTAAATAATTTTTAATGTATAAAATTTATTAGATTGTCTTAATTAATTAGTTCATTAAAAATATTTTTTTTTATATGTTATTTGATTTAACAGAAAATTGAACCGAATAAATCAAATTATAGTTCAGTTTAATTAGTTCAGTTCAATCGAATCGACCGAACTGACCGAATGCTCACCCTACATCCCATTTATTTTTTGATTTAGGATTTAGGGTATTTCATTTGTTGTGAAACTTTAGCCTCTACTTGTAATTAATTTTGGGAAAGGATCTCAGTATTCCCCTCAAAAAAAGAAAAAAAAAGTGTTAAAGGATAAGCTAATAAAGTTAAATTAAACAATAAATAAGCTGTAGTTAAAAGTTGAAGTCAATTATAATTAGCCAATCATATAAAAGAGTTGACGCATATCCTGTAGGTACGATGCTATTTTTAAATATTAATAAATAAAATAAAATAGGAATGATTTTAATTCTAATTTAAAAATAATAAATTGCTAAACATGACAGCGAATTATCAATTAAAATTTAATTGCATTTTTGCAATCTCAAAATTTAAATGTAGTAAGTTAATGTTTTTTTTTTTTTTTTGTTTTTTTTTTTTGGCGAGGGTGGCTGGCATTTATATACCAACCACACAATCTTATATATTTATGCAATTAATACTTAAACTTCAATATTTATATAAATAACAAATAAATATTTAATATCATATTAAAAATATCTAAATTCTTATATCATTAATTTCAGATGATTATAGATGGACAGTCTAGATTAACTTTTATTGGCTGCATATGATAGAGATAGTGCAGAAGTGTAATGATTTTTGGAGGTGTTGAATTTATTATCAAATTTATAAATCATTAGATATATCCAATGATAATGAGAAAAAACATTTACAAATATAACATAATAATGAAAGCCTTGTGATGAAAGGATAGAGGATAGGCACCAAAGGGGTTGTCCAATAGACTACCTTAACCTCAGCTTACTGCCTCAAGGTTTCTTTGTCGTTGTGTTCTATAGCAAGTCTTGAGTGGTTTTCTTCAATTAGGGATGTAATCTAGCCAAGTTTAGCTGAGTATGTCATGATTTGGATTTAGCTATTTATATTTTTTGACCTCCACATATGTGTCATAAGTCGCCGCTCACAACTCAAATTGACACTTCTGGATGACAAATCGTGAAAATATCCGACGTCACCAAAAATAGTCGAAACGACCTTCAATCAATGAACGGATTTCACCATCGTGTTCAGAACATCAAAACTGATCAGAATAAAAATATTGCATAATCCAAAGATCGAGCGATCAAGCGATCAAGCTATCAATGTGTCGACGTGCATATTAGAGAAGGGAAGCTATGACGATGTCCAAACGACCTCCGTTCATAAAATTGATCTCGTCGTTAACTTCATAACATCGAAAACTACCAAATGAGACTATCCACGCTCAATTCGGACGAGTCTGTGCAAATGTCGAGTGATTGAAAGTAACAACACACAAATCGAGGCTGAAATGCACTAGACGTCTCCAAAATCAACCCAAACAGCCTCCGATCGATGAACGGACTTCACCATCACGTTCAAAACATCGAAACTGATCAGAATAAAAATATTGCATAACTTGATGATTAACTAATCAAGTGATCGAGTCGTCAATGCACCTGCACGTATATCGAGGTCAGAAGGCACCGACACAAATCAAATGACCTCCCTTCACGAAATTAATTGCATCGTTAGCCTCAAAATGTCAAATATATCAAGTAAGACTGTTCACACTCAATTCAGACAAGTCTGCGCAAAAATCGAGCACTCAGAAATGATAATGCACATTTTGAGCTGAAATTGACCCAATTTGATGCTGATTTGAACTAAACGGCCTCTGATTGCGAAACGGACCATGTCGTTGAGTTCGGAACATCGGAATAACCCAAGATTAACATATATATTAACCATATGATTTCGTCACCGTAAAATTTATATTGGGGTTAATTAAATAATAGAAATAAATTTATTAATTAGCTTATATCCTACCTAAGGTTAACCGGCCCTAAATTCCGAGAAAATATTACGTGCGGAGTCCGGGTGTAGCTTTACGTGCAGACTCCAATCATAGCGCTGCACGTGTCCATTATTAAATATCCCATTTTTTCAATTAACGACACTATAACTCGACGGCGCATTGATGAGGCCGTTTAATTCACTGTGCTATAACTGGCCCGACCCAGCCCGTCTCGTTCAAACAACGGGAGGAGAAATTATCAAACCCGTTGTTCGACATTCTTCATCACTGAACAGTTTAGGGCTTAGTTTCAACCAAATTTTTTCTCACCTCCGGTTGATCGACGACGTCAAGCTTCTCTGAGTGATTTAGCAAATCTTGTGCATTAAAATTGAGATATTGTAGGAGACTTCATGAGATATTTACACATGCATTCTTGAAGTTTAATGAATTTAGGATTTTCTCTGTTCTTCTCACCGTCCAGTATGTGAACAGTTAGAACATTTGACTTTTTTAAATGAATGGGACATGTTTTAGTAGTTCTTGGAGATATTTTGCATGTGTACTGTCTGTACTGTCATGATGATACACGTCATTATTTTCAAAATTTTGAACTGTTTGCCTTGTGAAATGTTTAGTATATCACATTGTAGGATGTTTGGTGTTATTTCATAAAAGATTTGATGAATTCTGTGGTCTGTTTGGATATAATATGTTCAGTCGATGGCATTACAATTTGTTTGTAGGTTGATTTATGGATGTTTGCTTTAGTTTGTAGGTTGATTTATTAGAATCCATTAGAAGTAATTTAGAGGCTGATTAGTTGATTTTTAGGGGAGTTTGACATCTGTACTCTCTGTACTCTCCTGAGAGTACAGACTATTTTCTGACTTTTTTTCATTTTGTTTGGCCTATTTGGAGGAAATATGTTCATTGCATTTCATTATGAATAATTTGGAGGCTAATTGGTTAGTTTTTATGTGAGTTTTACATCTGTATTATCTGTACTCTCATGAGAGTACAGAGCATATTCTCATTTTTTTCCACTTTGTTTGGGCTGTTTGGAGAGAATATGTTCACTACATTCCATTGGAAGCAATTTTGAGGCTTATTGTTAGTTTTTAGTGGAGTTTAGCATTTGTACTCTCTGTACTCTCTATACTTCCTATACTCTCTGTACTCTCTTGAGAGTACAGAGCATTATGCTCATTTTTTTCACATTATTTGGCCTGTTTGGAGGGAATATATTCATTACATTTTATTAAAAGTAATATGGAGACTAATTAGTTAGTTTTTAGGTGTAATTTGCATATGTACTCTCTATACTCTCATGAGAGTACAGAGCATTTTGCTCATTTTTTTAGTTTTTTTGGCCTGTTTGGAGAGAATATGTTCATTACATTCAATTGGAAGCAATTTGAAGGCTGCTTGATTAGATTTTAAGGGTGATTTGCATCTGTACTCTCTATACTCTCATGAGAGTACAAACTATTTTTTGACTTTGTTTCCATTTTGTTTGGCCTGTTTGGAGAAAATATATTCAGTACATTCTATTAGGAATAATTTGGAGGCTGATTGGTTGGTTTTTATGTGAGTTTTGCATTTATACTCTCATGAGAGTATAAAGCATATTCTAATTTTTTTTTTCCACTTTGTTTGGGCTGTTTGGAGAGAATATGTTCACTACATTCTATTGGAAGCAATTTGGAGCCTTATTGATTAGTTTTTAGGAGAGTTTAGTATCTGTACTCTCTGTACTCTATGTACTCTCCTGAGAGTACAGAGCAATTTTTCTCATTTTTTTCTACTTTGTTTGGCTTGTTTGGAGGGAATATGTTCATTAATTCTCATTAGAAGCAATTTGGAGAATGTTTGGTTAGTTTTTAGGTGTATTTTGCATCTGTACTCTCCTGAGAGTACAGAGCATTTTGCTCATTTTTTTCTAGTTTCTTTGGCCTGTTTAGAGAAAATATGTTCATTACATTCCATTAAAAGTAATTTGAAGACTGTTTGGTTGGTTTTTAGTGAAGATTTGAAATTTTCTAATTTATTTTCAGTTCCTTTGTGCTGTTTGGAGGAAATATGTTCCTTATATTTGAATTAATTAGGAGGTTGATTGGTTAGTTTTAGAGATAGTTCAACATGTTTACTCTCTAGGACTCCATTATGATGATAATGTTCTCGTTAATTGACTTTTTATTTTGAAGTTTACAATGTCTGGAAAAAGGATAACTTCGAGATGCATACCTACCACCATTAGAACAGTGTTTGATAATATTGCAGCATGCTTTATTGATGAAGTCATTGATATTTTAAAGAGGCTTCATTTGCATCAATTTACTAGACTCCACGGAATTTAGTAAGACTCAGTTGCCATCATGTCAATCCTGTCTTGCTGGGATATAGAGAAGCAAGCATTCTTTCTGGGTGGCCAGTGCATTCCTTTCACCCCTGATGAAGTTGGAGTAATTGCAGGGATGCCAAATAAAGGGGAGAAGGTATTATGGCAGAAATCCCCGCTGGCGTAGTTCAGCTCAGTGTACTATAAGAATAAACTTGAGAATTTTGATTGCTCATTGTCTGTGGCACAATTTGTGCAGTTGTACATACATTTTTTGCTTTCAAATCTTTTTTTTATATATCACAACTATAGGGTGGCATCGGAATTGATTGCCTATGTTGACGACATAGATAAATTTGCTAAATACAACTGGGTAGAGGCCATTTGGTCCTTTATGGTTTCACAATTTGATGGTATTACATCAAAGATTCAGACACAAAAGGCACCCGGGTACATGAGTGGCTTTGACATAATAGTAACTTATTTCACTAAATTTTTTTATAGATATGCAAATATGTGCTAATAACTATAGCTGAACCACAGACTGCTATCATCGTGGTTGAGGAGCATCAGTCAGAGGTTTGTATCATCTCAGCAGATCAATCCTTAATTCACAGTTAATCTAACTCTTCATCCCTAACTTATATCATCAATAATTTCCTTGCAGCCAACTGAGGCACATCATGTTGTTGACTTCTCATCCAGAGATGTCCTACCTAAGCCGATGTCGCAGCCTTATCAATCGTCCGCGTCTCGATTCAAGTAAGTCATTCTCCATTCAACTCCTTCACACATAAAATAACATATTCGTTTAATTAAGCTCGCTTTCAAATATTTCTCACTTGCAGGAGTGATACAATATTCGTGACTGGGAATATCATTATTGCGCGAGGGTAGATCGATGAGTTGCTGACAGATTAGTATCTATCAGATGCACACCTCGATGCCTTCACCTTTTTGCTGGCCGAGAAGTACTCACTATGCCAAGAGTTGTTTGTCCTCTATTTGTATGTTTCATGCTTGCACTAGGTAAGTTACCCCACATAAATGTAGGGTAGTATAATTCAATCCTTATTTACATAGATAGAAGCTAGAATTTATAAACTTTCTCTTCCCTTCTTACAGAGTAATGGGAAATATGGCTTACAGATAGAAAGCAAAATGTTCATCCAACATATCCGTAATGTATATTTATCTACTCTTACATCCAATTATAAATAATCAACACTGGACACTCCTGGTTGGGCATATTAAGCTAGGGGCCTGGTATTTTTATGATTCATTGTCAAACCCAACCCATAAGGCCATTCTTCCTGAGATTGTAAGAACTATTTTCAATTAGGTTTCCCTAAATTACTTTTTTGCCAATTTATTGATTATACTTCTTGCTATTCATATCAAATTACTTATTAAAGATGCTGGCCAGTCTTTTGTGAGTGATCCCACAAAATGGCCAATCAAAATGATGAGTGGGCTATCAGTCCAACAAAATAATGTCGACAGCGGGATGTTTGTCTGCAAGTACATGGAGGCAGTAATCAACAAACCCCCAGTTGACTGGGCTAACCACCAGGTTTGGCCCATGAGGATGAATTACTTTAGGGCTGAGTTCGCTTACGCTATCTTCTATTTGGGAATGAAAAAACAAAGCTAAGAATTGTATAGTTGAAGTTTGCTATTTGAGAAATCACTTGTTTTACAATCTATTATATAATGTTTTAAACCTTTTCTAGAGATAACATATGAACAATCTGTTAGGATAGAATATGTTTACTGGAAATCATGTGCAGTAATTTGGTTGATGATGGGTTATTTAATTGAGATGTTTTAATATGTACTCTCTATACTCTCCTAATAGTGCATACTATTATGTTCATGTTCTCAAGCATTGCAGGTGTACTCTCTATACTCTCCTGAGAGTATAGACTATTTTCTTAATTTTTTTCATTTCTTCAGGACAGTTTGGATAGAATAGCTTCTATGGAGACCATTAAAGCAATTTGTTGGCTGCTGGGTTGCCTATTTAAGTTATCTTCAATCTATACTCTCTGAACTTTATTGAAAATACAAAATATTTCCAGATTTTTTCCAATCTTTATTTTAGGTTGTCTAGAAAGAAAATGTTCAGTACATTTTATTACAGGTTGCCAGGAGTTTGAATATTAGCCTTTTTAACTTATTTTGTATATGTACTCTTTATACTCTCCTGAGAGTACAGAGTATTTCTTCTATTTTTTAATTTTTTTGGATAGTTTGGATAAAATATGTTTAGCAGAAATCATCTAAAGCAATTTGGTCACTGCTGGGCTGCTTTAGTGATATATGTTTCATTTGTACTCTTTGTACTCTCTGTACTCTCTATACTCTAAATTACATTATTATGTTGTTCTAATTTTTTTTGTTTGTTTGGGTAGAATTATTTTATTATATTCCATTGCGGGTGTGAGGTATTTATTAGCATATTTGAGGTGTTTCTTGTGCTTTTTGTCTCTCGAGTACATATTATTTTCTTAAATTTTTTCCACTTTTTCTTTGTAAGTCAGAGAGGAAATGTTTACTGTAACCTTAAAGTAGTTTAGAGGCTTCTAGGTTGCTTTTCATGACCTTTTCTGTCCTGTCTGTCATTAATATGTTAAGTAGATTCTATTAGAGGTGTACTCTCTGTACTCTCTATACTCTCTATACTCTCTGTATTCTCTATACTCTCTGTACTCTTTGTACTCTCTGTACTCTTTATACTTTATGTACTCTTTGTACTCTCTATATTCTCCTGAGAGTATAAATTATTATGTACATGTTCTCCAGCTTTTTTTGGGCTATTTTAGTTGAATTATTTTATCATATTCCATTGCAGGTAGTTTGGAGGCTAACTATTAGCATGTTTGAGGTGTTTTGCAGCTGCACTCTTTCTACTGTCCTCAGAATACAGATTATTTTCTTAATTTTTTCCACTTTTTCTTTATAAGTCGGAGAGGAAATGTTTATTGTAATCTTAAAGCAGTTTGGAGGCTTCGGGGTTACTTTTCATGACCTTTTTTTGGCCTGTCTGTCATTAATATGTTAAGTAGATTCTATTACGCTTCTATATACTCTCTATACTTCTGCTTTTATTTTCTGTGTACTCTTTGTACTCTCTACGATTATTAATGTACATATTCTCCAGCTTTTTTTATGATATTTTGGTTGAATTATTTTATTATATTCCATTGCAGGTAGTTTGGAGGCTGACTATTAGCATGTTTGAGGTATTTTGCAGCTGCACTCTTTCTACTATCCTCAGAATATAGATTATTTTCTTAATTTTTTCACTTTTCTTCTTCGGAGAAATATTCTTGTAACCTTAAAGCGGTTTAGAGGCTTAGGTTGCTTTCATGACCTTTTTTTGGCCTGTCTGTCATTAATATGTTAAGTAGATTTCATTACAGGTATACTCTGCACTTTTACTCTTTCTATACTCTTTTTGTACTCTACTCTTTGTACTCTCTGTACTCTCTTAATTCTCTTGATCATGGTAGTCTGATTTTCTATTTATTGTTTACTTGTTTGAGAAAATATGCTTAACATTCCATTTCAGTTATTTTTTCGATGTACTCTTTATCTCTTGTATCCTTTCTCTATAATATATCTTAAAATATAAATTAAACATATTATCCTGCAGGTTTTTACGTTCTCATTGTCTCTAACAAATTAAAATAACTTAAAATATATGTTCAACAATTAATATGTAGATAATTTTAATTATCATTGAAAAATTTAAAATACATTAATTATCTTTTACTCTATAATTTTTTCATTCTACTCATAATCATAACACATATGTAAGATACATGTCATTAATTTCTTAAATAGTTTCTTAGTTGGATTAATTAATTTTCACATTCAAATTATGTTATATTATAAATTTAGAATTACCTAATATAATGACTAATTTTAAACTGTATTTTGATTCGAAAATCTTAACAAATACCTTCTACTATGTTGTTAAGATATCTAAACATCTTTGCTTGATCATGTTAACAATCATATAAAATGCTTGATCATTTACCAGTGGTCACACATGCCCATATACCTTACAATTGCTGAGCATATGTTGAGTGATCAAGATTTGATTATTTATTCTTCTTGACCTTAACCTATCGACATGTCATTGAAAAGATCAAATAAAATATTGAAGATAAAATTTACATTATTTAAAATTAGTATTTCAAATTTGTATTGTATAATTAAGGAGAATACAATTGAATGATACATGATATGTCAAATCAATGCGTAATAAACCATTATATTCACATTCATAATGCCACAATAAGTAAAAAAGGAGAAGCAATATAAACGCTTAACATGTAAACTTAATATAAATTGGGTAAGATTATTATACTTAAATCTTTAATAAAGAAAATTATGTTCTTTAAAAATGGGCTAAATTCATTTGTATGACTATTTTTTAAATGTTTGAAATTTGCTTGCATCTGTCAAAATCGTGCTTTTTGAAATCTACTTTCTATTGAATAATGTGAGTCATAAATTAGACCAATAAATTATCAAAATTGTAGCTTAGCAACGTCTAATTCAGAAATATAAAATTTTAGGGCAGTGTGGAGCAAATACTTTTTTTTTTAAGATGAAGAATTTTTTTTAATAATTTAATAAGTGAAAATGTAAAATTAATTAAATTAATATTATTGAGTATAATGGTTGATTGCATAAAATATAAGTTTTTTTGTGAGATTGAGAAATGATAGAAGTTTTATATAAACCATATCGATCGTAGCTACAAGACCGATAACTTAGAGTTCTCAAGTGTTAGTTTGAGAAATTGTTTAAAGATGAGCATATGAAAGAATATCTGGTAGACCACCATACTAAGTAACATTATAGCTACAATACTGGCAATTTTTTTTTAAAGTTCTATTAATCTTATTGATAAGAGCAAACAGGCTTATCAAATTTTGTAATGCCTGCAATAAAAATCATTTCATAAAATGTGGAGTACTTAATAGAGTAAAATATAATTCAATATTAAAGCCAATGATGCAGTAGAATGAACCTCTGATAGCTATGTAAGGCTATATAGAAAAGACTCTTACAAAGAAGCATTTCGATACAAGCACATTCAGTATAACATCATACATCACAGACCAACTGAATTTCATAAACTATCAGTACAAATTTAGTAATTGGAAATTGGACCGTTAGTGAAGACCTATTTATTTTATTTTTTAGGGGAACCCCATATAGGGAATTTTATTGCCACAATAAAAGGATTACAAGGGCCTTAAAGGGGATAAACTCAAGAACTACTGCTTAAAGAGCTACAGACACCCTAGAGAGTAAATCCCCTAGCTAAGTACAGTCAAAACATATGAAAAAGGAAAAAAGAAAGCAAAAGGTATAAATAGAGCAAAGGAGCAAGCCATTAGCCATCCATCAGCAGAAACTCTTGAGGATAAGAGAAGTCTATGTCTCTAGAAGAGAAGGAACTTGCAAAAAACAACCAGAATCTGGAAACATATGGAAGGAAGAGTTAGCATCATTAAAGTGATACAAGCTAGGTTGAAAGTAAAATAGAATAATGAGAGAGATATAGAGAAATATGTGTAGAAAGGCTCAAGCTCAGTCACACCAATTTGGGGCAACCTCAAACATGAGCATCCAAACTTCAAAGGAAGGGTTACATCAGGTGTGCTACTACTAGCCAAGGAATGGGTGAAATCATCCCAGCCATCATAGCCTACAAACCTGGGGGAAAACATTAGCCAATGGATGAAAATCGTGTGATCTTAAATACCTGCATACCAAAGCCTGTGCACGAACACTATGGAAGATAAGTTACCACAAATCCAACTGATAAAGGGTTGATAGCACTCCTTCCTAAGATAATAAATAACAGACAATGCCAACATAATAACAGAAATCATAGCCAGCAACACCCCAAACCAGAAAGAAACACCAATTAGAGTTACCTGCTTACCAAGGCACAACCACATACACATGGGAAAGAAGGTAACACAATTCACTATTAAGATAAGAAACCCCAAACAGTGCCAACATAATATCAGAATGCACAATCCACAACAACTCGACAAAGAGGTAACCTCATAGTGAGGAAATCCCAAAAATGGGCAACAATATAGATGGTATCATCCACCATATTATTAACATGATACACCAATATATGTGCAGTTTCAAAAGAACTAAGAATTGATTGAAATAGTGGATAATTCCATACAACAAAAGCACAATTAATTAGGTTAACCACATGGAAATGAACATATCAAAGGTATAAGCAGTATTTAGACATATTAGGTAGCGTCAATAGCGGAAAAAAAAATCATTCAATAGCGGAAAAAAACAAACCGAAAAGCGGACCGTGATGGTGAGGGCATAATCATTGCATAATCGAGCTACAGGAAGAGTCATGATACTAACAGTAGTGAAGGGTTCAGGGCCTATTAATACCTAGTGTATCAGCGTTGACTTTCAGAGAAAGTTATCATGCACCTCTGACATAGTCTTTCTAATCAAATCCTTTAGATGAGACTGCAGGTTGCCTGTTAAGTAAAAGAAAGTCATCATGGACTCTTTAAAGTCTTACAAAAATGATTGTAATGACATAATTATGATTGTAATCAACATTGCAATGTATGTAGTTGAAGAACAGATAACTAAATGAGATCATGCATTAAAATGCTTTCTTATAATAATATCCATCATCAGCTTAGTGTACCCTTCGGCCGACTGATTGATTGTTGAGCTTGAGTTAAATTCCTACAGTAGAACATTGTATTAGTTGATGATATTTTACAGCGTCACTATGTAGTTTTCCATGCGTACCTCTGAAAAATATTTTGGCATAACAGAGAAAGGTGTTGCAATGGGTGACGCAGCACGTTCTCCAACACTCACAGATTATACTTTGATTTCTGTGACAATAGAAATAGGATGGTTTCAAGTTTAAAATAAATATCTATAATACTTAAAATTAAGAGCCAAATAGGAAATTACTCTTGGCTTTCTTGTTTCTTTCCTAGTATCCCTTAAGCCTTGCGTTGGAAATACCCTTTGGACGCTGCTTAACTGGATCCTTTAAATTGTCATTTCCTTTCTCTGCTGTGGTTGACTTCCTCTTCTTAGCTGTTCTCTCAGCTGGAGAAGAATTCTCACATAATATAGAGTCGACATCATCAAATAATTTTTTAAGGATCCAAGCATATACTCCTCAGCTATCTTATTACGCTGTGCCCTGGTGCTTATTTGATAAGCATACCGACTAATGTGATTTTGAAAAATAATTCCAGTTGCATTTCCATCTGTGTCTTGCACATCTTTTAAGTTCTTGTATGTACTATCAATATAGATATCTTTCTTTGCTCTGGTAGATCATCACATGAGAAGATACTTATCCGGAATGAGCACAACATCTTCCTGACTAAGAACTCAGATACAATGGGCACAAAGTAATCCCATCATTTCAAATTTTTTACGTGTACAAGTTACATCTAGGGTTATCCTACCGAAATGGATAGTCCATGCTTTGGAAGCATATTTGTTCTCTAAGTTTCCCACCAAATACTCAATGGAATTATCATCTGACACATTTGCTGATAGTCCTCCAACTCCATGAAAAAATTCTTCCTCAAACATTATATAAAGCTTTGTTGTGTAAAATATAGAAGCTTATTTTAGAATTGGACTGATCTTAACAACATGATTAATTGCTGATTGGCTACACTTGAAGTCTTCATCATGTTCATTCTGACGCCATGTGTCCATAACTTTCTCCAATCCCAAGAAACAATCTGTGATTGAACTTGTTGGTTTAGAGATTCTGTCGCATACATTATTCATGGACTCACTACGTTGCATTGACAATATTTCCATGCAGAATGCGGTGGACCACTTGGATCTAATTTTGAAAGCTTAGATAATCAAGCATGATCATGCAATCTACCTTCATCTAGCATAGCAGACCAAGATTTTTCAATGTGAGTCACACTTGCTCATGCATGTATATAATAGCCCTTGTACTATCTTATTACTATTAAAGAAATGAACCTTGGAATGAGCTTTCTTCGAAATATGCCATTGGCACAACCTATGACGAGTATGCGATAATACAATTTCAATAGCTCTTGTCATTGCCTGATCTTGATCAGTGAATATTGTTATAGGATGTCGCCACTCATTAATCAGAGAAATGTTTGGAATAGCCATATGAATGACTCAATTGTCTCTTCTGATAGAAAGGCTACTCCAAATGACATATTTTGCCAGTGATGATTCACTCCAACTAAAGGGGCACAAACAAGATTATATTTATTGAGTTGATAGCTTGTATCAAAAATTATGACATATCTAAAATAATCATATTCTATCCTTGACATGCCATTGCTCTAAAAAAACTTACCAAGTAATCTGACTCATCGGTACATCTCCCGCAAACATCAATACTTGCCTTTCCTTGGAATTTGTATTGCATTATTGTCACCATCCGTAATCCTCGATCTTCTCTCTTTCTAGATGAAATTGAAAGCATATCTTTTTGTGAAGCCAATATTCTCCACGCTGCTAACATCCTCGCTTAGATAGCTGAATGCATCAGCTGCTCTAATTCTGGCCTCTATCATTGTCTTCAACACAGCCACCTTCTCATTGCTAATGCATCAGTATGATCTGAGAAAATGTACATTAGCACGCTTTGCCAATGAATGGTTATGACTTGCAATATGTTTCTTTACCATTCAATTCCCATCCAAATGAACAAAAAATCTAATCATTGCCAGACAAGCACTCATTGTTTATATTTTCTGGAATTTTACTAAGCAGTTAAGACTAACATATTTCTTCCAACCTCCTTTTGAACATAAAAAATCCTTCAATTTCAATTTCTTGGAGTTTGGCCAATAACTAGTATGATCCTTCCTAACACTGAACCCATTTTGATGTGCATAGTCACAATACAGTACAAACGCCTTCGTTTTGTTGTGAATAGTGATCCCAAGGAGTTTTCTCATATTTGGGTCATTAGACATCATGACTTCGTCATCGCACTGCTCATTTACCGCATTCACCTAGTTAGAGAGCTCCGCAAATATGTAATAAGTAAAATAGCTCTAGAAATGAACATATTCCCTCCAAACAGGCCAAACAAAATGGAAAAAAAATGTGAAAATGCTCTGTACTCTCATGAGAGTATAAAGAGTACAGATGCAAAACTCCCCTAAAAACTAACCAATCAGCCTCCAAGTTGTTCATAATGGAATGTAATGAACATATTTCCTCCAAACAGGCCAAACAAAGTGGAAAAAAGTCAGAAAATAGTCTGTATGTTTCATGAGAGTACAAAGAGTACAGAGAGTACATATGCAAAACTCCCCTACAAACCAACCAATAAGCCTCCAAATTGCTTCCAATGGAATATAATGAACATATTCTCTCCAAACAAACCAAAGAAACTGAAAAAAGATGAGCAAAATATTCTGTACTCTCATGAGAGTACAGAGAGTATAGAGAGTACATATGCAAATTACACCTATAAACTAACTAATCAGTCTCCAAGTTGTTCCTAATAGAATGTAATGAACATATTCCCTCCAAACAGGCCAAAAAATGTGGAAAAAAATGAGCATAATGCTATGTACTCTCATGAGAATGTATTAAATATATTATCACCAAACAGGCCAAAGAAACTCCACTAAAAACCAACCAATCAGGCTCTAGAATGCTTTAAATGGAATGTATTAAACATATTATCACCAAACATGCCAAAGCTAAAAAAATGAAAAAAACTCACTCTCATGAGAATACAGAGAGAAATCTGATCTAAAAAATCTTACAAACCAATCCTCCAAATTTCTTATAATAGAATGTAATGAACATATTCCCTCTAAACAGGCCAAAGAAAGTGGGGAAAAATATAAAAATGCTCTGTACAGAGAGTATAAATACAAAACTCACATAAAAACTAACCAATCAGCCTCCAAATTATTTCTAATGGAATGTAATGAACATATTTCTTCCAAACAGGCCAAACAAAGTGGAAAAAAGTCAAAAAATAGTCTGTACTCTTATGAGAGTATAGAGAGTACATATGCAAAACTCCCCTACAAACTGACCAAACATCCTCCAAATTACTTCCAATAAAATGTAATGAACATATTCTCTCCAAACAAAGAAAGAAAGAAAAATGAGCAAATGTTATGTACTCTGGGAGTCTGAGAGAGACATATGCAAAATACACATAAAATCAACCAAACATTCTCCAAATTGATGAGAATTAATGAACATATTCCTCCAAATAGGCCAAACAAAGTGGAAAGAATGAAAATGCTCACTCTAGAGTCTTGAGAAGAGTACAAAGTCTGAGAGATATGCAGAGAGTATAAAGAATATAAATGCAAAACTCACATAAAAACTAATCAATCAGCCTCCAAATTATTCTTAATGGAATATAATGAACATATTTCCTCCTGTTAAGCCAAAGAAATTATCAAAAATGAGAAAAAACTCTATACTCTCATGAGAGTACAGAGAGTACAGATACAAAACTCCCCTAGAAACCAACCAAACAGCCTCCAAATTATTTATAATGGAATGTAATGAACATATTCCCTCCAAACATGCCAAAGAAAGTGGGGAAAATGTGAAAATGCTCTGTACTCACATGAGAGTACAGAGAGTACATATGCAAAACTCACATAAAAATCAACCAATCAGCCTCCAAATCATTCCTAATGGAATGTAATGAACATATTTTCTCCAAACATGCCAAACAAAGTGGAAAAAAGTCAGAAAATAGTTCGTACTCTCATAAGAGTATAGAGAGTACAAAGAGTACAGATGCAAAACTCTCATACAAACTAAACAAGTAGCCTCCAAATTGCTTCTAATGAAATATAATGAACATATTATTTCCAAACAGGCCAAAAAAACTAAGAAAAAAATGAGCAAAATGCTCTGTACTCTTGAGAGAGTACAAAGAGTACAGAGAGTAGAAATATAAAATGCTTCTAAAAACTAACCAAACATTTTTCAAATTACTTCTAATGAGAAGTAATTAACATATTCCCTCCAAACAGGCCAAACAAAGTGAAAAGAAATGAGCAAAAATGCTTTGTTCTCTCAGGAGAGTACAAAGAGTACAAAGAGTACAGAGAGAACAGATGCAAAACTCACATAAAACCAATCAACCTCCAAATTATTCATAATTGAATGTAATGAACATATTTCCTCCTATTAGGCCAAAAAAATTGAAAAAAAATTGAGAAAAAAAACTTTATACTGATGAGATACAGTACGATAAAAACTCTCCAAAAACCAAATAGCCTCCAATTACTTATAATGGAATGTAATGAACATATTTCCTCCAAACATGATGAAAAAGTAGAAAATGCTTTATAGTCTCATGAGAGTCTGAGAGATACAAAACTCTCAAACTAACCAAATAACCTCAAATTCATAATGGAATGTAATGAACATATTTTCTCCTAACAGTGAGAAATTTGAAAAAAATAAAAAAATGCTCATCTCTCATGCGATCTGAAAACTCCAAAAACTAATAGCAAAATTACTAATAGAATGTATTAAACATATTATCACCAAACAGGCCAAAAAAATTGAGAAAAAAATGTGAAAATACTATGTACTCTCATGAGAATTTAGTCTGACTCCTAAAATTAACCGTCATCCAAAATGCTTCAAATAGAATGTATTAAACATATTCTATCCAAAAAGGCTAGGAATCATAGAAAATAATATGAGATTAAGACTCATGAGATGAAAATGTGCAAATATTTCCCAAAATAAGAAAGTCTCTTGTAAAGAACTCCAAATAGTGTAAAATATATACAATAAAATAATTTCAAATAATATCACTAACAACCGTAAAAAATTAGACATATCTGATGGTTGAGAAATTTATCGATGTATTTTTATTTACATCATCAGTTAAATTGGTGCAATATCATCAAATATAACTCTAAATTTGTTCTCCATCTTCACGGTTCTTTAAAAAATGAAATGTGATTTTATTTCTCTTTGAGCTCGGTTTGTTAAATATATATATATATATATATATATATATATATATATATATATATATATATATATATATATATATATATATATATATATATTATATATATATATATATATTAAATAAATATTGATCTTCCTCCTCTGTTTGCGAGATGGTGGTTAGGCATAGCATAAATCGTTGTTAGCGCCGTCAAGCGTTGTTAAGTGAAAATATATTTTATAATGGGGGTGTTGCGTTCTTGAGTCGGACGTAAAGTTACCTCCGGACTCCGCACGTAATATTTTATTTTCTCCTAAATTCCTCCCAATCTCTTACTAGTTCAGTTTCCTTTAACCGCAAGCATGATTCTTCCTCAATCACTCCTGCACTTCTCCGTCTCCGAAAACCGCTTCTTCATTTTCCCCATCTGGTTTCTCTCGTTAAAAAAAAAAAAGAGAAAACCACAAACCTCCTGACTCTTCTCCATCATCGGCATTAAAAACCTGCTTCCATTTTTTCTTCTCTGGTCCAAAACTGCACGCAAACACAAGGAAGAGAAAGAGCCAAAGACTTCCCTGATGAAACGATAGATTCTCTAGTGTCCGGTCTCAGTCCCAAGGTGCAAACCATCCTTCTCAAAAAGCAGAAAGACTGGAGGCGATCCCTTTACCTCTTCCGGCAGATGAAGTCCGCGAAAGATTACTCTCCATTTTTTTTGATGATGAATGAATCCTTCTGCTCCAAAATATCCCTCCCCAGCACCCTTCCCCGCTGCCATTGGAGACTTCCACTCAGCTCGCCACGGGATTTCGCTTCCATCCTACCGATGAAGAGTTGGTCAGCTATTATCTGAAGCGAAAGGTTACTAGCAAACCGATCCGGGTTGACGCGATTGCTGAGATCGATCTCTACAGGGCTGAGCCTTGGGACCGCCCACCTCGATCGCGTCTCCAGAGTTGCGACTTGGAGTGGTACTTCTTTACGCCACTCGATCGCAAGTATTATTAAGTGGGATAAAGGGCAGACGACGTTTGTTGAACGATCGCAAGAAGCAAAAAATTATGCTAGTTTGGAGATCAATCTCCACAGAGTCAGATAATTCAACTGGCGGTTTGCTTATAACATCGACTTCTGCAGTCGTGGAGTACAAGAGTGAGCCTGAACCTCCAAAAGCTGAAATTTTTATAGAAACAATACCTTCAAGATAGCCCAATGGTGATTCTGACATAGCCAATGAGATCGAAAAAAACACTCAGTTTCTATTCAGGTTGATGCTCCTTTGATTCGCTTTATAAAAGGAAAAAGGAGATTAACACAAAAGCAAATCGAGCGAGAGATGTGCGCGAAAATCATATTTCCATTAGCTAAGGGTGACACTTCCATTGTTATTGAAGGTGCATCTGTGGAAAATATCAATAGAGCATCTAAAAAAAGAAAAAAGAAATGTGTGAAAAAAAAAGGGAGAGAGATTTCATACTATCTCGTCGATTGCGCTGTTGTCTCGCATTGATGCAAATGTATAAAATGCATGTGGATGTGTGGAGATATATATGCACTTGCATCTCTTTTTGCAAGTTCCTAGACCCAACTAATAATAGACGTATTGCGGTGAGAAGGCATTGTGGTGTTGCAGACCTACTCTGCCTTCAATAGGGTGTACCGAGCCAACCAAATAAATTGTTAGATGTCGCTCCACCTAGTCAAAATGCTATCGAAATTTCGTCAAACTTTATATTTTTTTCTAATCCCTATGTTTGGACACCAATGCAGGTTTCAAGACCTCCCAATGCCTAGAGCATAGCGGGTGTGAAACAGATGGTCTCATGAGACACCACTCTTAGCTCATTATGTCATCTTGGTAAGCTAAAAACACTTCCGCGACCTCATTGGGATGACGTCTTTTATAATTGTCAAATTTTGGAGACTTAAATTTAAAATTAATTGGATATTGAATTAATAGTGAAACATAAAGCCTTAAAACAAAATAAAATGAAAAGGGAATGTGAAGTTCACATGTAACTTAAAATAATAGATGATGATAAACACTATTACCCTATGAAAATATGTTAAGTGAAGGTGAATTTAGTCACTTAATTTATTACTAAATGAATGCTTGACCCGTTGTTTAATATGTTCAAACAAATGAGAATACTCAAGTTAAATGCAAGTGAAACTTGATGTGGCAAATGCCAAACTCATAGGAGATTTGCAATAAATTTGAAGTCTAGTTTTCAAATAAATATGAAATTTGATCTGGAGTTGAGGATAAATCCTTATTAGATCTGAAGTCTTTTTAAGTGAACAAATCATATTTAATATCAAACGAAGGAAAGATCTCAATTAAATATTAAATGACAAATGATTGGTGGTAAGTCTAAATGTCCAATTCCAATTTGAGAATAAAGTGTGTAAGAAATTTGGTAGCTTTCTTATAAGCACAAATTCAATTAGGTAACTCATGAGCAACCATGAATGTAGCCTTTAAAAGATCATTTGAAGCTTGCATTTAAAGTTGAATTTGAAGCACTTATGATATATCTATTACTTATCTTCCAAATTAATGTAATCTAAATGAAATCCATAAAATGACTTATAAAGTGGCTAACCAATTCATCAGTGAGCATATATAAAGTCTTTCAATAGTCACTCAAGTTACACTACATGATACATTAAGTGAATAAAAAAACAATCCATACAATTTGAATCAGATTTCTGATGAACTCGATGTTCACTTATAAGAGTATCTCTTTTGGGCTAGAATAAAAGCTGAAAGTGATGAATTGATAATGATTTGAAAGTTCTTTAACTATTACAAGCCAAATGATATTTGAGAACTGGAAAATTCGATAATCAAGTTAAATACGAGCAATATTTTAAATTATAACCTAAATCAAAATGCCATCGGATTCGCAACACATCGTACAAGCGAACAGAAGGTGTTAGTTAAGGCTTCAATTAAACCCTTGCATATATTATGAAATAGGATTAAAACTTAAATTCAATATTTTAAAATTATGCAAGCATTCTTAAATACACCCGCATGTGCCCCAACAAAAAGTTGAGTGCTTAAATTCAAGTGTCTGAGGATGTTGTGATTGCTTCTTAGTCTTGGGACTAGTTGGGTTAACAAAACCTAAAATCTATTATATAAATTTCAACTTATTAAAATATAAAGCTAATTTTTGTAATGATAGTATGATCCTCATTAAAACTAAATAAAGTTGATAGGATCTAAAGTTCTCAAATATATTCATTTCAATCGATTAACTACCCCGATGATGGCTGTGTTGAATGGTGATTTTAATCGGATGGGATACTTCCATCAAAATGTGATTAAAATTTTAAATCAAATTAACTTAAATTAAATATCAATTCAAATACAAAATCTAATATGTCGTTAAGCTATAAATGTCTTCAAATACCCATTCATAATAATTTATTAACATAAGTTAACAGGCATTCTTAAAATGAATGATGGGCGACACTATGGTGAGTGTTTAAATTCAAGTGTTTGAGGATGTTATGTGGATTGCTATCCGAGTCTTGACTAGGTGTTAATAAAACCAAAATGTGAATTTCAACTTAATGAAATATCTCAGAAGCTAGTCTGTCATGTGATAATAGATCTAATTCTTTGTTAAGAGCTAAATAGAGTTGACAGGATCTAGAGTTCTCAAATATATTCAAGTCAATCAATTAACTACCATGATGATGGATGTGTTGAATGGTGATTTCAACTGGAGGGATTACTTTCATCAAAATTCAATTCTAATTTCAAATCACATTAACTCAAATTAAATATCAATCTAAAATTCTTAAATGAAATTCTATCATTAATAGCTTAAAGCTAATGCCCAATTCACCTTTCATAATAGTTTATCGGAGGTGATAACTCAAGAAAATTTTAGCTCACAAAGGAGCTAATGTCAAATCAAGTGTTCTACTATAGTCACTCTCAATCAATCTCTTGCAAGTAAGAACATGGCCCATGTCCTCTAACTGCGTGGCTTAGCCAATAGGCTCCACAGATGAAGCAGTTATAACCAGAGTTCTCTGATCGGGTGGTTTGGCTAATCAGACTCCATTATGTTACCATCATGATCATAGCCCGTATGCTCCCCAATGGCTCTGCCTTTTGAGTTGTGAATCATAGGGTATACTCGATAGGAAAAACAATCCTCTATTAGCTAAGGTAGACTTAAGCATGTCTCCTTAGACAAATACCACCATAGATCTATAAGGATTTCTTGGACGATTATTGGTTAGAAAAATTTCTATAGGGGAGTCGCCTTTCAAATATGTGGGGAGAAAAGAAAGGAGGCAAGACTTATAAAAATTCATCTTTTTAGGATGCCACGTAGATCCCCAGATATGCTTAATCAAGTGATCGGGTACATCATCAAGAAAATAGTGTACTATCTTGAATGACAGAAATCACTACCCTTTAATGGGCCTAATCACCTCAATAAGAGCTCCTAAGGATGATGGGTCTGCATATGTACCAGAGATTCTTCCCCTACTTTAGATGGAAAAATAAAGTATAGTTTATTTTAAACTGGGTTCATTAAGTTTCCTACAGGGACAAGCCCCCATAATTAATTACATCCTAAAGAATGAGAATTCCTTAGAAAAACTATTGATTAAGGTAAATGATCATTGTCTTCAAAGATTTCAATAGGAAATGACTATCAATCGATTAGTTCATTTTTGAAGATCAAATGAGATTAATCAAAGAGGAGGGGAGTTATTATCGAAGCCAAAGTGGAAGATAAGTAGTAGATGCCCACGATGCTAGGAAACCTATCAACCATCTCAAACTATCCTATAGTTGGGCTTTATATTTTTGAAATTGATTTAGTTAGTTTGAATTGAATTTTTCATTAGAAATCTAAAACTTATGATTCATTAACATAAGATTAAAGAAATGCATAAGAGGTGAGGAATTATGCTTATGGCTCACAAAGGGGAGAAGCAACCTCAGAACCTAAATCTAGGGAACTTTGTGGCGAAAGCACAACCTAAATCTAAGGCAAAATAGGTAATTGGTTTGCCTCCACAGAGAGGACAAACCACAGACTTGACTTACAACCGCCGGGGTGGCCAACAACTCATCCTATAATTTTAAATACATGTAGGCAAGTCATTATGCTTATGCAAGATAGCTAGGATGATATTTATTTAAAAAGAGATTAAGTCCTTAAACTTACTCTCTAAAGAGGCTATATAATGTAAAAGGCATGCTTCAAATGACCTAAATCTAATGCAATTCAAATTTTATTTTTATTTTTATTTTTGGATAATTATTTTTTACTCAGGCTAATAGGATTCATATGCCTAATGCATGAGAAATAAAGTTATTGGCCAAAATTAGCGAGAAGGGAGGAGGTGAGTTTCTACCATAGCTCTCAAATGTCAAGCCAAGTTTCTCTAACAAAGGTGGAAGTCCTCTAATCAAGAGTGAAATAAGATGCATTTGTGCATGATATTGTAAAAGAAATACTCATCCAGCTAAGGGTTGCTAATTGTTGTATCTTGATTCTAAACCTAAGATTTAGGTGAGGTTATGAGTTCTTTATTTTAAATTTGAGTTGTTAAGTTGGATAAAAGATTTATTTTTCTTAAAGAGCCTAATCCTCATCCAGGCCATACATAAAACAAGGAAGAAACTAGAAAAAGCATGCCATTTAATGCAAAAGCTAAACAAATCATCAATCAATTTATAAAGCTAATCGCAAAAAGAGTAAATGGCCATCGTGGTTGGGCACCACCGCACAAACACGAAAATATCAAATATGGGTAGCCAAGCTCTATCCTTATACAACTCGGATTATAAATGAATTAAATTACAATTAAGCAATGAATTCATTGTTATGGGGGTCTTCAAGCTTTATTTTTTCTTTTCTTCTTTCTTCTTTCTTCTTTCTTCTTTGGTTCCTTCTTTTATATGGTTGGAAGGTAGATGCTCCAAGGCTTCACATGGTGTATAATATAGGATCTTATGACCAATGCTCATCCTAATTCCCATAATAATCATTCTAAAATCCTAATTGCACAAATTTACATGAAAAGGAAAAGAATGGAAATCTAACTAACACATGCAAAGCAAAGGTTAGCTAAAACAAATCACACAAATCCCAAGCATGTATATTAGACTTATCACACATGGGTGACTAAGTCCACTATTGATTATGCTTTCGGGGTATAAAGCACCTGCAAACAAAAGTATTTATATTTTTATTTATGATAGCGCCCCTTAAGCACAATCTCCTACAGAAAGAATAGTTAGATTAAGAGCGTCCTACCATTCATTCTATGAGCATACACCCTAACATCCAGTCTAAAACATATATCAGAAAACAAAATGAAATATCAAACCATGCACCTCCCTAATCTAAAGCTAGAAGTGGTGATTTAGGCTAATGTGTGTGCTTTGAAAGTTTGTCTGGTATGCTTAGCTATGGATTTAGGTTCAAATTTTCTAAGTGTGAAAACATATTCAAGTTAGAGGAGGGTTTCATTTAAGTTGTTTAATTATTTTAGGTTGATTTTATTTCATATTTTGATTTGGTTCAAGTGGATCCTACAATTAATTACTAAGTTATAAAGAGAACTTCTCTTTCCTTCCATAACCTAAGTAATTTCTAAAGTAGGTTCACATTTTGGTTTTGTTTAGTGAATATTTTGATTAAATATTTTAATTAATCCTAAGTT
Source organism: Cymbidium sinense (assembly GCA_021442155.1). Classification (NCBI taxonomy): domain Eukaryota; kingdom Viridiplantae; phylum Streptophyta; class Magnoliopsida; order Asparagales; family Orchidaceae; genus Cymbidium; species Cymbidium sinense. The sequence goes on from CM038227.1 coordinate 97,672,285, forward strand.
CAGATGAACTCTAAACAAACTTATTCAAAAAGAAATGCATTTTAAGATTAAATAAAATGAATTAAATCCACATAATACACATTACTTCATTTCTTTCCCAACATGTATAATATGCACATGAATGATTCCTAAGCATATATATACATACAAATGAGAATATTTAACAAAATTTATGATGCATACTAAGTAATTCATCTAAGGAAATTTGGAAGTTGAATGTGCATGATTTTTCTTAAGTAGAAAAGAGTTTCTTTATCCAGTTTCTCACATACACACATGAAAGTAAGAAAGGTATAAGTGAGTACAGTGTCATTGTTAACTAGAGGAGTAAGGTACAATACTTACTTAAAGCCTCGCAATCTCAAGATTGTTCAGACTAACATACCACTTTCCTTAAATACAAATATATGTATAAAAGAAATGAAATGGAAAGAGAGAATGCAAAAGTTGTAATAGTTGATTCATTTTTTTTTATGTAATTTATGTGTGTAAGCATAGGTAATCCTTCTTAAGTGATAGTATAGGAATGAATAAGGTTTGGAATTAGGTAAGTGTTAGGTTCTTTTGAAATGAACCATACATTTTACCACTCATATTCAAAATTATACTAACATAAGAGAGAAGGGAAACCTATACTAAGCACACCCTTATATCCTTCACATGCAAGCTTATAATTAAAATATAAGTAGCACACATTCATATTTGATAATTGATTTATATGCTTTCAAAATAATTTGAGTTTAGTAGTGATAATAGCCACTCATATTTCTACTTTAGTCAAGACATGCAAATTTGACATAAAGTAAACAATTTTACTTTTAAATTTGAATTTAAAAAATATGAATGCATGAAACCACATGAAATACAAATTTAACATGTTAGGGAAAAAATCAAAGCAATGAAAGTATGTAAACACATTCACTTTAATTAAATCCTAAAGACATTCTTATGGAATAAGAATGTTTAAAAAAAATTAAAGTGTATTCAATGTGATTTTTGTTTAGTTTTAAGTTTGACTTAATTTTAAAAAAGTGAGTTGAGTTTGTTGTTTCTAACCCATTTCCACATGTGTTTGACATTTTTATTTAGTTTTTAGATGACTAGATTCATTTTTATGTATTAATTAGGTTAATGTATGAATTAAACAAATTAATTATTACATACACCATCTTAACATAGTTAACCAAGTAATTATGAGCCAATGAGATGACATAAAAACTCACAAGGAATTTAAACTTGCAATGCACATAGTAAGAAAAAGGCCTAATGCAATTTGGCTCAAGATTAATGGTTAATTAAGCTAAGGGGTTTAGCATAAGTAATTTCAAAACACCCCTTCACTCATATAAATTGGGTTTTGATTTTCTTAATTGAACTTAAGCTCTTAATCACCTAAGTATCTACCCAAAATAGATTAATTAAGTTATGGAAGTTTTTAGAATTTTTATAAATTAATTAAGATGATAGTTAATGAATTAATACTTAATTAAGAGAAGATTAAAGAAAAATGGGGTTTAGGGAATAGCTTTGGGGAAATGCCTCAAAATTATTTCTTAAACCTCCTATCTACTGATCTGACTTTAATCAACCCTAATCATAGATTAAAGCCACTAATCACATCTTAATTATCCTTAATTAATTTAAGAGAGTAATTAGGAAATATATTTACAATCCCCCCCAATTAAGCCTTCAATAAATCCTAAAAATATTAGGTGAGGTAGAGGTCATCCCCTAAAATATACCCAAGAAGTTTGGGATTAATCAGAGGCTTAATTAAGAGGTAATTATCGAAATAAAATTCCCAATAAAACCTAAAATTAGAGAAAAATATAATTTAAAATCCATTGAAATTATTTTTAAAATATTCTAGGCTGAATTATCTTTTCATAGAACTTTATTTCATATTTTTCTAAACTTTATTGAAAGAGATATGATTTTTAGAAGATTAGGAGATTAATTAAAATTAATTAAGAATCCTAACTAATCCTTCAACTCACAGCGTAATGCGTGGTGGCGGCGGTCAGCATGCTTTACACTCATCACATGGTGAGCATCCCACTTAAACATCCCATTAGGTGGCAGTGTGATGGCGGGATGTGCTTTGATCTTTATCATTCGATCAAAGATCGGATGGCCAGGGATCTCTCCGCAGTTTATAAAAGGATAAATGAATTTATTAACATGGGCATAATCTCAGCCATTCATCCGAAACGTGTGGATGGACAACCAAGATCTCCCCAGTTCTTTCCCTAGGCTCAACAAGACCTTCCATGATCTAGGGGAAGATCCGAGCTCGATTGAGCTCAGATTGAAATAAATCTTTGCCCACACCGTCTAAAGCCAATAAGGAACACATCCAACGGTGGATCTTGCATGACTTAAAAATTCCTTTCACAAAATACCAACACCTCCAATGCTAAGTGGTCGAAAAAATTCATACCTCGTCGGAGGAGATCACCAGTACTTGAAATAGATGATGTAGATTCGTCTAGTGGAGACGATGCCTTGTTGTAATTCCTAGGCCTTGGGGTTGAGTGGATTGCTCTATGGACCAACACCACTTGATGTATCTAGCAGCTTTGATCTAATTGAAGCTTTCCTTACTGTGGGAACTCAGGTGGATGCTTGAGTGTGCTTGGATTGATCCTTAGAGGAAGTGTGCAAGAAGAATAGGAGTATATTTTAGTGTGAAGAAAGTTGGAAGTTCAAGTGAGCTCCCCTATTTTCTAATGGAGAAAACCGAGAAATCTTAAATTCAAATCCCTCTCAGAATGCTTAGGAAGGCTCTCTGATCTTTTCTAACACTCACTAGGGCTTGACCGAATTGAGGAATGATCATTTTGAATTGAATTATGGGGAGTATATCTCCCCCTTGAAGGATCGGATGGCTGCAAGCTCTTTTTTCATTTTGATCCAATTGACCACAATGGGAAGGTTATTTGATCCGTTTGGAGTTGTCACATGGTCGATTTGAGGCCTTGAGTGGATTGCCAACCTCTCATGTGCTTGAAATTGAGTGGAAGGAGGATTTAAAATGAGCCAATTTGATCCATGGGGTCGGGTTTGGCCTTCAGTCCAATTGGGCTGACCCAAACCCATTGGGTTGGGTCTACCACTCTTCATTAGGTCCCCTTGAGCTATTAAGAAAGCATAAAGTTGATATGAAGAGGGCATGACCAAATTACCCATGGATTAAGCCAAAATTTATTTTATGTCCTAGGGGTAGAATGGTTATTTTACTAATTTTTCAATTTGGATATGTTGGGTATGTGGAGAAACTAGGTTTGGCCAAGTTTTATGGGATTTGGAATTCATTTGATAAAGTTTGGCTCATGTTGACCCATTTAGGTCAAAATGGGTCAACTTGGGTCAAGTTGACCAATTGGTCAAATTGGGTCAAACCTAGGGTTGGTCAAGTACATATAACCATTTGAAATATTTTGGTGGCTTTGGTTTGATTCAATTTGGTATAGTTTTGAATTTGGCTCATATGACTTCATTTAAGTCAAATGGGTCAAGTTGACCTAGTTGACCCGTTTGACATATTTGGGCTAGGCCATGGGTAGGTTTAGGTTTGGTTAGTCATATGAAGTGGATTTGTATCTTTGTTTCCAATCAATTTTGTTATGTTCAAATTTGGCTCAACATAACCCCTTTAGGTCAAGTTGGGTCTAAGGGTAATTGGGCTAGGTTAGGTCTAGTTGGCCAATTGAGGCTTTGGGTGATTTGGAATGAACTTGACCCATTGGTTTGAATCACTTTGTCTTAGATCAAGTTTTGACACATTTTGACCCTTTTGGTCAAGTTGGGTCAACTTAGGTCAAGTGGGCAATTAGGCTAGGTTAGGCTCCAAGGTTGACTTGGTTAAGTTCAAACACAGTTCATGAATAAACTTAGATCAATGGAGTTGATCTCACTTTTAGAATGAGCTCTCAACCCCTCCATCTTAGACATAGGATTCCTCTTATACTTTAAGAGTTCCTTAGTCCCAAGACACATCTAGCGATTAGGTGAACACTCAAACCTAGCCCTAGAGACTTAGGAGAGTTAGCCATAGGAATAGATCATGCCTTAGGGGTGTTAGGAAAATTACCTACCCTTAGCTTAAAACATTCCTCATCTTCCTTCTTTCAAGTCAAACTCAAAATCAATTCTATTTGATTTTCTCCAAATTCAAATCAACTCTAAATAATTAAAATCCATGCTTGAAATCTATGATTGAAACCCAAGACCAAAATCCATCAAAAATTCTTAAGTCCAAATTTAGCCTAAGTCCTTAACCTTCCCTTAAGGATTTAGCCCAAATTATGATCTAAACCAAATCAAATATTTGAGATTTTCTCATAATCCATTTATATTCACATATATAAATAAAATATAAATTCAAATCAATCAAACTGAACTCAAAATTCCAAATCAATTCATTAAATTTTCCCAAGTCCTTTAATTTTTCATTAATAGACTTATCTTAAACCTTGATCAAACCATTTCAAAGTCATGGGATTTTTTCAAAACTCAAGTATATTCTCATTTATATTCACATATATAAATGAAATATAAATATATATCAATCAAATCAAGTTCTCAAATTAAATCTCCAATTTAAAAATTTTCAAAGTCCTTAATTTTTCACTAGAGGACTTATCCAAAATTTTGATCAAATCAATCCAAAACCTTGAATTTTCTCAAAAACTCATTTATATTCTCATTTTTATTCACAAATATAAATGAAATAAAAATATAAATTAACCAAATCAAAATTTGAAATTAAATTCTCAATTTAAAATCTCCTTAAGTCCTTAATTTTCCATTAATGGACTTAGCTTAAATCTTGATCAAACCATCTCAAAGTCATGAGATTTTCTCAAAACTCATTTATATTCTCATTTATATTCACATATATAAATGAAATATAAATATAAATCAATCAAACCAAATTCAAACTCTAAACTCCAAAATTTTCCTAAGTCCCTTAAATCCTTCTTAATGGACTTAGTCCAAATCATGATTAAACCACTTCAAATTCTTGAAATTTTCTCATGACCCATTTATATTCTCATTTATATTCACATATATAAATGAAATATAAATTCAAACAATCAAAACTAATTCCAAAAATCAAATTCAAATCAACTCAAAATCCAACATAAGCCTTTCAAGTCAAAATCTTGAACTTAGCCAAATCTTTTTAAATCAAGCTAAACTCCTGATTTTCTCTCATGATTCAATCATCCCTACAATCATGAGATCATATATCAATCCAAACTTCAATCACTCAATCAAAACCTAGTTCAAAAATCAAACCCAAAACTCTTTCATATTCCTCATTTGAATATGAAATTTTCAAATGGATCAGAACCCATTTGACTTCAAACTACTTGTAAATAGATTTATATTTCAATCATAAGTCCATACATAAGATAAATCAAGCTCAAATCAAGCTTTGACCAAGTCATTTGACCCATTTATGCTCACTTGACCCAAAGTGGGCTAAAGTACCCTTATGTGCCAAATTTTGATCATAACCAAATTGGATTGAACCAAACTCATATATCCCTCTCATCATGATCAACAATCATCTTGGGATGATTAATCAATCAAATTGAGTTAAACCAAGTCAAACTTAAGGGTTGACCAAGTCAACACTTAACCCAAAATGAAACCTAATATAGCCAAATTCTACCATAGGTCAAATTGATTGAAACCATTGAACGAAGTTCACTCATGACTTCTGTTTGAATGTGACCAAGCCAACATTTGAGCATAACCTAGCCCAATTGGTCAACTTGACCCAAGTTGACCCATTTTGACCTAAAGGGTCAAAATGTGTAAAAACTTGATCTAAGCCAAATTGATTGAAACCAATGGGTCAAGTCCATTCCAAATCACTTGTGGAACTTGACCAAAGCCCCAATTGGTCAACTTGACCCAAGTTGACCCATTTTGACCTAAATAGGTCAACATGAGCCAAACTCTATCAAATGAATTCTAAATCTAATGAAAGTTAGCCAAACCTAGTTTCTCCACATACCCAACATATCCAAAGTGGAAAAATAGCAAAATGATCATCCTACCCGTAGGCCATAGAATAAATTTTGGCCTAATCCATGGGTAATTTGGCCATACCCTCTTCACTTTCACTTGAAGCTTTTTTAAAAGCTCAAGGGGACCTAAGGGAGAGTGTTGCACCCAACCCAATGGGTTTGGGCCATCCCATTTGGTCCCTAGACCAAACCAGACCCTATGGGTCAAAATGCAAATTTCAACTCCCTCTCAAACTCAAATTAAGGAACATGGGAGGTTGACAATACACTCCTTGTCTCAAACCAACCATGTACACACTCCTAACTAATCAAATAACACACAGTCTATGATCAATTGGATCAAAATGGTAAGAGCATTTCCAGTCGTCCAATCCTTCACGGGGGAGATATACTCCCCCTAAACAAACTTGAAGAGATCATTCCTGAATTCGATTGAGTACTAGTGAGACTTAGAAGCTATCAGAGAGTGATAGCAAGCATCCTAGAGCTCTTACCAATTCCCCATTTCTCGATTTTCAAACAGTGAAAATTGGGGAGCTCAATCCATTCTCCAACTTCTTCAACACTACAATCCCTTGCAATTCATTTTGCAAGCACACTTAGGTGACCAAATCGAGCTCACCTAAGTTCATTCCCAAGCTTTAAAGGCAAGGGAGGATTGAATTGGATCAAAGTTGAGCTCAAGCATAAAAGGAGGTGACCCATAGAAAGATCCACCCAACCTCAGGTGCTCAAAACTTCAGCAAGGCTTTGTCTCAACTAGACGAAGCTTCTCCAAGGGAATCGAGCACCAGTGATCACCTCCGGCGAGGTATGGGATTTTCTGACCATTAAAATTGATGCGGTGTGGAGCTTTGTGAAAGAAATTTTTACCCCATAGATTTTTTATCATTGGATTTGCCGCTTTTTAGCTTTAGATGGTGCGGGTTGAGTTTGATTTAAATTCATGCTAGATCGAGCTTGGATCTTCCCCTTGATCATGGACAGTCTCTGTTGATCAAGGAAAAGAACTTGGGAGATCTCAGTTGTTCATCCGCGCATTTTAGATGGATGACTGAGATAATCCTGCACGTTTAGAAATTCCTTTACCCATTTTAAAACACGGGGAGATCCTGGCCGTCCAATCTTTGATCGGACGATAGAGGATTAAACTGTGTGCACCGCCAGCCGCCGTTTGGGATGTGATGTTTAAGTAATCCCTGACAGCGCCACGCGTGTAAAGCGTACTGGCCATCGCCGTAACACATCGCACCACGAACCAGGGATTAGTTAAGATTAGTTAAAATGCTTAATTAATTTCTAATTAATTCAAGAATCTTTTAAAATTCATAACTCTTTCTAGAAAATTTAGAAACATGTAAAATAAAATCTTATGAAAAGATAATTCAACCCAGATATTTTAAAATTATATTTAATGAGTTTTGATTTATATTTTTCTTTGAATTTGGGTTTTATTGGAAAGTTTATTTTATTAATTATTTTTTAATTAAGCTTCTGATTAATCCAAAATTTCTTGGGTATATTTTAGGGGATGACTTCTACCTCCTCTAATTTTCTTGAGATTTATTGAAAGCTTGATTAGAATAATTGCATATGATTCCTTAATTACCCTCCTTATGTAATTAAGCATAATTAGGGTATAGTTAGTGATTAAAACTTATGATTAGGGTTGATTAAGGTCAGATCCAGTAAGTAGAAGGTTTATGAAATATTTTTGGGGCATTTCCACTAAGCTATTTCCTAAACCCCCTCTTCTCTTATTAATCTCCTCTTAATTAAAAGGTTAATTCATTAATTATCCCCTTAATTAATTTTTAAAAATTCTAAAAAGTTCCAGAACTTAATTAATCTACCTTGGGTATATGCTTAGGTGTTTAATAGCCTAAGTTCAATTATGAAAATCAAAATCATAAGTATGAAAGGGTGTTTTTGAAATTACTTAACCTAAACCCCTTAGCTTAATTAACTTTTAATTGTGAGCCAAATTGCATTAGGCCTCTTTCTTATTAGGTGCATTGCAAATTTAAATTCTTTGTGGGTTTTATGTCATCTCATTGGCTCATAATTATTTAGTTAATTCTTCTAAGGTGGTGTAGGTAAGGGTTAATTAAGTTACTTAATTCATACCTTAACCTAATCAAAGCATAAAAATGGATCTAATTATTTAAAAATTAAAAAAATATATCAAACACATGTGTGAATGGGTTAGGAATAGCAAACTCATCTCACCTTTTTCAAAATTAAATCAAACTTCAAACTAAACAAAAATCACTTTGAATTCACTTTGATTTATTTTAAACTTTCTTATTCCATAAGAATATCTTTAGGATTTAAGCAAAGTGAATTTGTTTACATGCTTTCATTGCTTTGGATATTTTCACAACATGTTAAGTTGTATTTCATGTGATGTCATGCATTCATAATTTTGAAATTCAAATTTTAAAATGAAATTGTTTACTTCATGTCAAATTTGCATGTGTTGGCTAAAGTAGAAATATGAGTGGCTATTATCACTACTAAATTTAAATTATTTTTAAAATATATAAATCAAATACTAAATCTGAAAGTATGCTACTTATATTTTAATTATGAGTTTGCATGTGATAAAATATAAAGGTATGCTTCGCATAGGTTTCTTTTTTTCCTTATGTTGGTATAGTTTTGAATAGGAGTTGGTAAGATGTAGGGTTCATTTGAAATTAACCCAACACTTTCTTAATTACATACCCTATTCATCTCTATACTATCACCTAAGAAGGGTTACCTATATTTGCATACATAAATTTCATAAAATAAAAATGAATCCATTAAATAACTTTTGCATTCTCCTTTTCAATTTTATTTCTTTTATACACATGTTTGTATTTAAGGAAAGTCGTATATTAGTCTAGACAACCCCGAGATTGTGAGGCTTTAAGTAGCCCTAAGTAGGTCTTGTACCTTACACCTCTGGTTAACAATGACGTCGTACTCACTTATGCCTTTTTTACTTTCATATGTGTATGTGAAAATTTGGATAAGGAAAACCCTTTCTACTTAAGAAATATCATGCATATTCAACTTCTAAATTCACTTACATGGATTACTTAGCATGCATCATAAAGTGTGTCTAACACTCTCATTTGTATGTATATATATATGCTTAATTCTTAGGGTCCATCCATATGCATGTTGTATATGTTATAAAAGAAATGAAGTAATATGTGTTATGTGAATTTTGGTTCATTTTATTTAATCTTAAAATGCCTTTTTTTTAATAGGTTTGTTTAGAGTTCATATAAACTTAAGATTAATTAAAAAATATAATCAAAACATTCACCTAAATGAAACTAAAATGTGAATCTACTTTAGAAATTACTTAAGTTAGGAAAGAAAAGAGAAGTTCTCTTCTCTTTTCCTCTCTTTATAACCTAATAATTAATTGTAGGATTCACTTGAACCAAATCAAAACATGTAATAAAATCAACCCAAAATAACTAAACAACTTAAATAAAACCCTCCTCTAAGTTGAACATGTTCTTCACACTTAGAAAACTTGAACCTAAAGCCATAGCTAAGCATATCACACAAGCCTTCAAAGCACACACATTAGCCTAAGTCACCACTTCTAGCATTAGATTTGGTTGGTGCATGGTTTGATATTTATTTTATTTTATGATATATGTTTTAGAATGGATCTTAGGGTGTATGCTCATAGAATGAATGGTAGGACGTTCTTAGTCTAATTATTCTTTTTTGTAGGGGATTATGCTAAAGGGGCCCTATCATAAAGAAAATATAAATTCTTTTACTTGCAAGTGCTTTATACTCCTAAGCATAATCCATAGGATAAGTAGACTTAGTCACCCATGTGTGGGGTAATTAGTCCAATATATATGCTTGGGACTTGTGTGATTTGTTTTAACTAACCTTTATTTTGTAGGTGTTAGTTAGATTTTCACTTTTTCTTTTCATGTAAATTTGTGCAATTAGGATTTTGGAATAATTGTTATGGGGATTAGGATGAGCATTGGTCATAAATCCTATCTTATGCAGCATGTGAAGTCTTGGAGCACCCACCTTCCAACCATCCAAAAGAAGGAACCAAAGAAGAAAAGAAGAAAAGAAGAAGAAAGAAGAAAAGAAGAAAAAAAGAGTAAAGCTTGAAGACCCTCATAATAATGAATTTCATGCTTAATTATAATTTAATTTGTTTGTAATTCAGTGTATAGAGCTACTACACATTTGATATTTTTTGCGTGGTTCTAGACCACAACAGCCTTTTATTTTTTTTACGATTAGCTTTATAAATTGGTTGATGATTTATTTAGCTTTTTGCATTAAGTAGCATAATTTTCCTAGATTCTTCCTTACTATATGTACGGCCTATATATGGATTAGGCTTTTTAAGGAAAAATAAATCTTTTACCCAACTTAACAACTCAAAATAAAAATTAAATAACTCATAACCTCACCTAAAGCTTATGTCTAAAATCAAGATAAAAGAATTAGCTACCCCTTAGCTGGATGAGCACTTCTTTTATAATATCATGCATAAATGCATCTCATTTCACTCTTGATTAGAGGCCTTCCATCTTTTTCAGAGAAATTTGGATTCACCTTTGAGAGTCATAGTGGAAACTCACCTCCTCCCTTCCCACTAATTTTGGCCAATAACCTTCTTTCTCATGCATTAGTCATATGAATCCTATTAGCCCGAGTCAAAATAATTATCTAAAATGAAAATAAAATGAAATTTGAATTGTATTAGATTTAGATCATTTGAAGCATGTCCCTTTACATGATCTAGTCTCTTTTGGGAGTGAGTTTAAGTCTCTTTCTAAATAAATAACAGCCTAGCTATCTTACATAAGCATAAAGACTTGCCTACATGTATTTAAAATCAGAGGAGGAGTTGGCCACCCTCAGGGTTATAAGTAAGTCCATAATCTGGTTTGTCCTTTCTTGTGGAGGAAAACCAAATATTCATTTTAGCTTAAATTTAGGTGCCCCTCCAAGCTCCCTAGATTCTAGGTTGCTTCCCCTTTGTCAAGCATAATTCCTCACCTCTTAGATATTTTCTTAATTTTGTGTTAGGGAATCTTAAGTCCTAAATTTCTAATGAAAAAATGCAACTCAAACAAACTAAATCAATTTCAAAAATGTAAAGCCCAACTATAGGATAATTTGAGATACTCGCTAAGTTTCCTAGTATCGTGAGCATCTCCTACTCATCTCCCATTTTGGCTTCGATAATACTCCCTCTTTTGATCAATCTCATTTAATTTTCAAACATAAACCAATTAATTTATAGTCTTTCCTATTGAAATCTTCAAAGACAATGATCATTTACCTTAATCGAGAGTTTTCCTAAGGGATCCCATCCTTTAGAATGTAATTAATTATGAGGGCTTGTCCCTGTAAGGAACTTAACAAACCCTGTTTAAAATAAACCCTGCTTTACTTTTCCATATAAAGTAGGAGAAGAATCTCTGGTAAATATGCAGACCCATCATCCTTAGAAGTCTTATTGGGGTGATTAGGTCTATTAAATGGTAGTGAATTCTATCTTTCGAGATAGTACACTATTTTCTTGATGACGTACCTGATCACTTGAATAAGTACATCTGTGTGGCATCCTAAGAAGATGAATTTCTATAAGAGTCTTGTCCTCTTTTATTTCTTACCAACAGTTTTGAAAGATGACTCCAAGCCATTTATAGAAATTTTTCTCCATAAATGGTTTCAATCAATTTGGCCTATGGTAGAATTTGGCTATGTTATGCTTCATTTTAGGCTGAGTGTTGACTTGGTCAACCCTTAGGTTTAACTTGGTTTGACCCAATTTGATTGATTCATCATTTTATGATGATTGTTGACCATGATGAGAGGCATAGGGGAGTTTGATTCAATCCAATTTGGTTAGGATTAGAATTTGGCTCATAAGGGTACTTTATGTCACTTTGGGTCAAGTGAGACTAAGTGGGTCAAATGGCTTGGTCAAAGCTTGAATTTAGTTTGATTTATCTTATATATGAAATTATGATTGAAATGTAAAACCATTTGCAAGTGGTTTGAAGTCAAATGAGTTTTGATTCATTTGATAATTTCATATTCAAAGGGTGAACATGAAAGGAATTAGGGATTAATTTTGGAATTGGGTTTTGGTTTAGTGATTGGAGTCTATATTTATGTTTGAATTCATGATTGTAGAGTTGATTGAATCATGAAGGGAAATCAAGAGTTTGGCTTGATTTGAAATAGATTTAGCTAAGTTCAAGATTTTGACTTGAAAGGCTTAGGTTGGATTTTGAGTTGATTTGAGTTTGATTTTTGGAATTGGTTTTGACTGTTTGAATTTATATTTTATTTATATATGTGAATATAAATGAGAATATAAATGGATCATAATAAAATTTCAAGAATTTGACATGATTTAACCATAATTTAAGCTAAGTCCATCAAGAAGGATTTAAAGGACTTAGGAAAATTTTTGAGTTTGGAGTTTGAATTTTTGAATTTGGTTAGATTGATTTGAATTTATATTTATGAGTTTGAATTGATTTGATCATGATTTAGGCTAAGTCCATTAATGGAAAATTAAGGACTTAGGAAAATTTTAGATTTGGAATTTAATTTGAGGACTTGATTTAATTGATTTATATTTATATTTCATTTATATATGTGAATATAAATGAGAATATAAATGAGTTTTGAGAAAATCACATGAGTTTGAATTGGTTTAGAGTTGATTTAGGCTAAGTCCATTAATGGAAAATTAAAGGGACTTAGAAAAATTTCATGAATTGATTTCGAATTTTGAGTTTAGTTTGATTGGTTTGAATTTATATTTCATTTATATATGTGAATATAAATGAGAATATAAATAAATTATGTGAAAAATCTGAAGGATTTGAATTAGTTTTGATCATGATTTTAGCAAAGTCCTTAAGAGAAGGTTAAGGACTTAAGAAAATTTGAGCTTAGGAATTTTGATGGATTTTGATCATGGGTTTTAATCATAGATTTCAATCATGGATTTCAATCATATAGAGTTGATTTGAGTTTGGAGAAAATCAATAAGATTAATTTGGAGTTTGACTTGAATGAAGGAAAGTGAAGAATGGTTTAAGCGAAGGGTAGAAAAGTTTTCTTAACACCCCTAAGGCATGACCTATTTCTATGGCTTACTCTTCTAAGTCTTCTAGGGCTTGGTTGAGTGTCCACCTAATCACTAGATGTTTTTGAAGACTAAGGAACTCTTAAAGCCTAAGAGGAGTCTTATGTCTAAGATGGAGGGGTTGAGAGCTAATTCTTAAAAATGAGGTCAAACACATAACACATGTCACACAAGGATCATTCGATCGTTGTCAACTACCTCCTCTCGACTAAGTAGACCAGGGGACCACGACAGTGATGACGAAAACCATGGGATCCAAATGCACGGCCATCATTCCCCCAACCATCCTAATCAAAAGTTCTCTCATGTGGATAATTCTTTATAGGCCCAGGGATGAAATCTTTGGATGAAATCTACTATTACATGCGCCATCAAAATTTCTCACACTTTCAAATCATACTCTCTTCCAATTGTGTAGAGGAGGTGGTGCATTTTTGGAGCAGCTTTGCATTTGGGGATAAGATTCTCTTTCAATCTTTGGCTAATCGAATTTAAGCTATAGTAGTAGTGGAGCATGATAAAATTGATATTTAGAATTAACCATCAATGAAATTAAATTTAAATCAATCATATTTTTATGACTAATCTGTTTGTTTTATATATCGATGGATCTTCAAAACACTGTTTATTATGCAGCTAGGTCGCGGAGCCAATATCTGTCTGGCTAATATTATAATCAATACTAGGGAGGTTGGAACTACTATTCAGTTTGATAGTGTAGATTTCACAGCCATCACAGCTGCAAATATTCCTCCACTTGAAGCATCACGCATACTTGTCCAATGGAGGAGGACAATTAGAATGGCCACTATTACTCGAGGTTCCTCAAAGAGAGCCTTTGTACTTAAAAGATTGATTCATTTTGAGGCGTCTGAAGAGAACCTTCAGCGAAAGTTTGTCATACACGAATCGATAACCACCCCGGTTGAACCTTTCTCACTAGGAAGGTATGATATTGAAGCCTCCTCTTATGGAGGAAAATTGAGTAGAAGACAAAGGAGAATAAATACTAAACCATGAGCTCAGAGTTGTTATCAGAATCACAAATAATACAACCAACCTTACAACCAGAAGCGAGTATTTCTACCCCATAATAAATTTAAAAAGTTTGAGATGGGTGAAACGGAATAGCTTTGTTAGTGATATTAAATGGTGTTTTTGGGCTCAACAGTAGTCAGTTTCAACCTTTCTGAAGAAACAACATGAAACTCTATCTACTCGAGCACATAGAGTTATGAAGGTTGTTAAGGAAAAATGTCTTATGAAGAACATGTATCAAATGTCAATTATCAAAGAAGCCAAAAATGCTCAATTACAGAAGTTATCATCATTGGTAGTAAGAACTCAAGACCGTCCTAAGCAATTTCTGCATGATGAACAACAGGGCGTGACACCTGAACCGCATGTTCGAGAATCTGTTACCAAAAGGTCCCGACAAGAAAGGAAAATAAATATGGGGGTCGAAGCCCTCGAGAAGAAGTAGCAGCACAAAAGCTTCTTCATCTGGAAGCAAGCTAACTTAGAGACAATAGAGAAAGAGAAATGCTGAATAGTGTGCTCAATAACTATTATTCAAGCAAAAAATTATACAACCAGCTGTGGAACCAGAAGTCAGTGTTCCAACCCATAACAGGTTTGACAGCCTAAGATGGGTAAAGCAGAATAACTCTACTGGTCAAATCGAATAGTCCTTCTAAACCCGACAACATCAAATTCTAGCTTCTCTACTAAGAAAACTTGAAACTATATATGCATGAGTGCATCGGGTCCTCAAAGTTGCTAAGGAGAAAGGACTGATGAAAAAAAATATCAAGGTCATGTCATCAGGGAAGCTAGAGTTGCTCCTTCAAGAAGACATCCTACAACCCCGACAAGATGTCTACTAATTCAAGTTCTGCACGGAGCATCGAGGTGTGAAACTTGGACCATAGGTCCAAGAATCCTCCATTGAAAGGTCCCGACAAATAGGTGAGCAAATTTGGAGGCCAAAATCTCGAAGTGAATTGCCTTACAGAAAGACAACAGCATGACATCTAGACTGTACTCCTATAAAATCCATTCCTTATGCGCTAGTATTAAGGCTTGAAGCAGTTCAATCACTTGAAGTTGAACTACCTTCGCTTTAAGTAGCCATTCAACATAATCTCACTCAAGATGAGAATGTCTGTCTATGGATGGAAGAGTTTAATGTACTTGACGAGGTCAGGCTCCAAGCTCAACAAAATTTAGAAGTCTACCGGGCGAGGATGTCCAAAGCATTCGATCATATAGTGTGTCCTCGAACCTTTCATAAAGGAGAATTGGTCCTGGTGTTGAGAATGTCAATTATTCCTCGCCGTCATTACATGTGTAAGTTTTGCTTGGAAATTCTCTTATAATTCAAGAATGCATTTCTGAAATAAAGCAAACATCCCCCTATCAGATAGAGGACATTTTTAAATTTTATAGCAAAATGTTAGGATTTCCCATATAAGATAAGGGGGCTCCTTTTGTATTTGGGTTGACATCGTGCGTAAGGCTGAGATCCCCATATACATTTCAGATTATGTATTCAAATTCACTAGTTTCAAAGTCGTACTAACCGAAAGAGAAATTTTTTAGTCTGTAAACTACAACAAACTAAGTTCGGGACACATCTTCTATCTATACATCCAATCTAAGACTCAAGTGGGTACATAGGGTCGAACTCAACACGCCTAAATATGGCCGAGTTACTGATAGGTCTGCTTACTCAACATGCCACAAAGACCGCAGTAAGAGATCCTCCTACTTTATTAGCTCAAAGACAAGAGCATCTAAATCTCAAAATTCCTCCAACTTGGTGACTTGAAATGGCCTAGACTGGGAGATCATCAATAATGGTCATAAGGTCATTTTTAAAATCCAACAAAAAGAGTCTCACTCGAGAAGACACTAAACTGAGTTTGGTATCAATATCAAATGAGAAATGACAACTTCTTCAACAAGTCTACTATGTGAAAAGCAAAAATGGAAGGAAACTCATCTTCAATAAGTCCAACCAAGCATGAAGCAAAGGACCAAAGAAGTCATCCCAATGTTCATACAAAGCCAAAGGATGAACTAAGGTAGTCATGTCATCAATATATCCATTACATATAAAGCATAGGATTGATGATTCTTCGCCATTGACCCAACACAAGCTTAGGGGGTAGGTCACTGACAGACATCCTTCTATAAACCCACGAAAGCATAAAGTTGGGGCAGAAGGTAATTTTGTATCACCTGACAAGTCTTCAAGACAATTCAGGACTTACCTCCATCAAATCTGTCAATGCACAAAGCCAGGATAGAAGAAAATACAAGATACGAATCCCCGAGATGAAATCTTCAACAAGTCTGTCAAAGCACAAAGCATATGAATGAAGATGCTCTCATCTCACCTGACAAGTCTTCAAGACAATTCAAGACTTTCCTCCATTAAGCCCACTAAGGTACAAAGCCAGGACAAGAGAAAACTATAAATTTCAAACTATCAAGAGGGAGGCCTTCAACAAGACATTAGTTAAGCTGCTCAAGAAGATTCTCACTAAAAATAAGAGAGAATGGTATACTAAACTAATAGAGGCACTGTGGGCATGTCAAACTACCTACAAGACGCCGACTAAAGCCACTCCATATTCATTGGTATTTGGAACTAAAGCAGTTCTTCTGCTTGAAGTTGAATTATCGTCACTTTAAGTAGCCATCTAATACAATCCATTTGAAGATCAAAATGCTCATCTGAGAATGGAGGAACTCGACGCGCTTTATGAAGTTAGGCTACAAACTCATCAAAATCTGGAAGTTTATCGAGTAAAGATTTACAGGGCTTTTGACCATACGATGCAGCCTCGAGCATTCCAAAAAGGAGAAATGGTCCCGGTGCTGAGAAGACCAGTTATTCCTAATCAAAAATTTGGTGACAAATTTGAGCCTAATTATTAGGACCCTTTTATCATTGACAAAGTGTACTAAGGAGAGGCATACCAACTCATTAACTTAAACGGTGAAAGACTATTGCCGTCAATTAATGGTCGATACTTGAAAAAATATTATACATGATGAGTACATTCCTAATGTACAATAGAAATCCCCCTACAAGATAGAGAGCATTTTTTTAGAATATCTATTCAGGTCGACATCATGCTTTATGCCAAGATTCCTAAATAAGCATATTAACTCCATATGAAAAAACTTTTCTGTGAAAATTCTCTTGTTATACAGGGGGCATTTTAGATTTCTATACATAGATGAAATCAATGTAGCATGTTAAAATTCTCTTAAGATCATATTAATTCAAATATTGATGTATCCGCATATTCTCATCTGGAAAGTTCTTCTAAATCCTCTTAAGACTCAAATAGGTTCTAATGGTTGAACTCAACAAGTCCAAATGTGGCCAAGTTGCTAACACTCTCCTCACTCAACTCATTAGTCCAATGATGATAGTTGTTCAATCTCAAACTAGATCCAGCTTAGTTATTACAAGAAACCAGAATCCAAGAGATCTTTCTACTTGATCGATAGATCAAGATAATCTGAGAAAACTTTCACTTCAGAGTTGCCTCAAATCAATCTATATATTACCTGCATGGTGATATTTCAATATATTCTCAAATGATATGATCAAGCTCAAAGCACAAATCAAAGCCAATCTCCTCATCAAGTTCAGAAAAGCAGAAAGCACAGGACTGAAGAAGCAATTCCATAGTTCATATAAAGACGATGGCCGAACTAAAGGAATTTCATAGTTATTCGGTCTGTTAAAGCACACATTGCTAGACTGATAACTCAACATTGACCCTGTATAAGCCGGAAGGCTAGATCATCTGTTTGCACCCTTCAATGAATATATCAAAGTAGCAACCATAGGATTCTTGGCATAGATACACTTCCTGACAAGTCAATATGGACAAATCTGATCTGTCCTTCATCAAGTTCATCAAGCTTAAAGTTAGGACATAAGGAATTTTAAATCATACCAAGCATGGGTAAACCAACTCCCCAGTGGAGGCCTTCATCAAAATAAATAAATAAATTTTTCCATCAAACCCAACCAAGCACGAGGCTAGGGTTGGAGGAAACTCAAATCTGCAACAACATAGAAGAAAGAGAGCTTCAATAAAATCATTGAAGTAGAGAGTTGATGGTGTAAGAACTCTTACCTATCCGACAAGTTGAGCCTGACAAATCGAGAAGTCCGTCATTTAGCATGTTCTAAATAAGGCATCATACTAATGACAAATCCAATCAAAGCTCCATAAGTTATTACAATCGAAGCTAAAATGATCCAAGTTCTGTGGTCAGCCTAGAGGGCCAACCAGTTTTCAACAAACATGACTCGCTCCATGCACGAATTACATATTTTGGGAAAGAGGGTGTGTGTGTGTGTGTGTGTGTGTGTGAGTGGTGGGGGGGGGTGCATTTGTTGACCTCCACATATGTGTCATAAGTCGGGCCAAACCCACAAGTCAAATTCGACGGACTTCGAAAGTGACAATGTGCAAATCGGGGCTCAAAATGCACTAGACATCACCAAAAATGATCAAAATGACCTTCGATCAATGAACAGACTTTGCCGTCGCATTCAGAACATCAAAACTGATCATAATATAAATATTGCATAATCCAAAGATTTACTGATCAAGCGATCGAGCTATCAATGTGTCAACGCACATACTAGAGAAGAGAAGCTACGATGATGTCCAAACGACCTCCTTTCATGAAATTGATCATATCGTTAGCTTCAAAATATCAAAAACTACCAAATAAACTATCCATGCTCAATTCGGACGAGTATGTGTAAATGTTGAATGATTGGAAGTAACAACACATAAATTGAGGCTGAAATGAACTAGATGTTGCCAAAATTAACCCAAATGGCCTTCAATCAATGAATCGACTTCTTCATCACATTCAGAATATCAAAATTGTCAGAATATAAATATTATACAACTTGATGATCAATCAATCAAGCGATCGAGTTGTCAATGCGTTTGCACGCATATTAAGGTCAAGAGGCACCGAGGCAAACCAAACAACCTCCGTTAATGAAATTGGTTGAGCCGTTAGTTTTAAAATATTGAAATCTATCAAGTAAGACTATTTGTACTCAATTTGAACGAGTTTGTGCAAAAGTCGAATGATCGAAAGTGACAGGGCACAAATCGAGGTTGAAATGCACTCAACGTCGCCAAAATCAACCCAAATGATCTCCGATCGACGAACGGACTTTGCCATCACGTTTAGAACGTTGATACTGATCAAAATATAAATATTACACAACTTGATGATCAACCATCGCAGTCATGATACGCACATCCATATGCTCAGTGGGGCAAGCGTAACCAAAGCGACCCACGTTGGTGAAATTGATTGTGTCATTAGCCTCAAAAATATCAAAATCAATCAAGTAAGACTCTTTGCACTCAATTCAAACAAGTCTGCGTGAAAATCGAGCGGCCAAAAATGATAATGCGTATTTTGAGCTGAAATTGACCCAATTTGACGACGACTGACCACGGTATCCGTTGAAAACGGATCACCTTATTGCGTCAACATCGAATAACCAAGATTAATATATATATTAACCATATGATTTCATCTTCGTAAAATTCATATTAGGGTTAATTAAATAATAGAAATAAATTTATTAATTAACTTATTTTCTACCTAAAGTTAACCAGCCCTAAATTCCTCCCAATCTCTTTCTCGTTTTGTTTCCTTTAACGCAAGCATTATTCTTCATCAACCGCTCCCGCACTTTTCCATTTCCGAAAACCGCTTCTTCATTTTTCCCCCTCTCGTTTCTCTCGTTAAAAAAAAAAGAGAAAACAACAAGCCTCCTGACTCTTCTCCATCCTCGGCATTAAAAACCTGCTTCCATTTTTTCTTCTCTGGTCCAAAACCACACGCAAACACAAGGGAAAGAGCCAAAGGCTTCCCTGATGAAACGATAGATTCTCTGGTGTCTGGTCTCAGTCCCAAGGTGCAAACCATCCTTCTCAAAAAACAGAAAGACTGGAGGCGATCCCTTTACCTCTTCCGGCAGATGAAGTCCTCGAAAGATTACTTTCCTTTTTTTTTTGACGATGAACGAATTAATCTGCTCCAAAATATCCCTCCCCAGCACCCTTCCCTGCTGCCATTGGAGGCTTCCACTCAGCTCGCCACGGGATTTCGCTTCCATCCTACCGATTAAGAGCTAGTTAGCTATTATCTGAAGTAGAGCCAATCAGGGTTGACGCGATTGTTGAGATCGATCTCTACAGGGCTGAGCCTTGGGACCTCCCACCTCGATCGCGTCTCCAAAGCCGCGAATTGGAGTGGTACTTCTTTACCCCACTCGATCGCAAGTATTATTAAGTGGGATAAAGGGCAGACGACGTTTGTTGAACGAGCGCAAGTAGAAAATTAGGCCAGTTTGGAGATCAATTTCCACAGAGTCAGAAAATTCAACTGGCGGTTTGATATAACATCGACTTCTGCAGCCGTGGAGTACAAGAGTGAGCCTGAACCTCTAAAGGCTGAAATTTTTATAGAAACAATACCTTCAAGACAGGCCAATGGTGATTCTGACATAGCTAATGTGATAAAAAAAAGCACACAATTTCTATTCAGGTTGATGCTCCTTTGATTCGCTTTATTAAAGGAAAATGGGGATTAATACAAAAGCAAATCGAGCGAGAGACGGGCGCCAAAATCATATTTCTATTAACTAAGGGTGACACTTCCATTGTTATTGAAGGTGCATCTGTGGAGCATCTAAAAAAAAAGATAAAAAAATGTGTGAAAGGAAAAAAGGGTGAGAGATTTCTTACTATCTCGCCGATTGCGTTGCTACCTCGCATTGACTCAAATGTATAAAATGTGTGTGGATATGTGGAGATATATATGTGCTTGCGTCTCTTTTGGAGATTGAAGACCTAATGCTTACATAGAGGCATTAGCGGATTGTGGTGTCAAGACACCACTCATTATCTCAACAGGCGTCAGAGCAAGCAAATAAATTGTTAGATGTCATGCGAAATGCTACCAAAATTTCGTCGTCTTTATTTTTTCTAATCCCTATGTTTGCACCTGCAAGTTGACCCAGCTAATTCCCATGCGTGGCGGGTGTGAAGCGCGTGGTGTTGCACATTCACTCGTTAGGGCGTCTTGAGTAAGCAAAATACTCCCGATCATGCGACACATCGGGGATGGCCGGAAAACTGTCGAAATTTCATCAAATTTTTTAGACTTAAATTTAAAATTAATTGGATATTAAATTAATAGTGAAACATAAAACTTTAAAATAAAATAAAATGAAAAGGGAATATGGAGTTCACATGTAACTTAAAGTAATAATTGAGGATGGTATGCTCAATAAACATTATTATCTTATAAAAATGTGCTAAGTGAAGGTGAATTTAGTCACTTAATTTATTACTAAATGAATGCTTGACACGTTGTTTAATATGTTCAAACAAATGAGGATACTCAAGTTAAATGAAAGTGAAACTTGATGTAGCAAATGCCAAACTCATAGGAGATTTACAATAAATTTGAAGTATAATTTTCAAATAAATATGAAATTTGATCTGGAGTTGAGGATAAATCCTTATTGAATCTGAAGTCTTTTTATGTGAAGAAATCATATTTAATATCAAACGAAGTAAAGATCTCAATTAAATATTAAATGACAAATGATTGGTGGTAAGTCTAAATGTCAAATTCTAAATTGAAGATAAAGTGTGTAAGAAATTCAGTAGTTTTCTTATAAGCACAAGTTCAATTAGGCAACTCATGAGCAATCATGAATGTAACCTTTAAAAGATCATTTGGAGCTTACATTTAAAGTTCAATTTGAAGCACTTGTGATATATCTATTAATTATCTTCAAAATTAATGAAATCTAAATGAAATTCATAAAATGACTTATAAAGTGGCTAGCTAATTCAGCAGTGAGCATATATAAAGTCTTTCAATAGTCACTCAAGTCACACTACATGATACATTAAGTGAATAAAAAATAATCCATACAATTTGAATCAGATTTGTGATGAACTCGATGTTCACTTATATAAGATTAGCTCTTTTGGGCTAGAAAAAAAGTTGAAAGTGATGAATAGATAAATATTTGAAAGTTCTTTAACTATTACAAGCCAAATGATATTTGAGAATTGGAAAATTCAATAAACAAGCTAAATATGAGCAATACTATAAATTACATCCTAAATTAAAATGCCAGCGGATTCGCAACACATCATACTAGCGAACAGAAAGCATTAGTTAACGCTTCAATTGAACCATTGCATATATTATGAAATAGGATTAAAACTCAAATTCAATGTTTTAAAATTATGCAAACATTCTTAAATACACCCGCATGTGCCCCAACACTATGCTGATGCTTAAATTCAAGTGTCTGAGGATGTTGTGCAGGTTGCTTCCTGGTTTAGTCTTTGGATTGGATCCGGGTTAACAAAACCTAAAAATCTATTATATAAATTTCAACTTAGTATAATATCTGAGAAGATAATTTTGTCAGGTGATAGTATATTTGATCCTCTGTTAAGAGCTAAACAGAGTTGACAGGATCTATAGTTCTCAAATATATTTAAGTCAATCGATTAACTACCTCGATGATGGCTGTGTTGAATGGTGATTTCAACCGGAGGGGATACTTTCATCAAAATGTCATTTAAATTTTAAATCAAATTAACTTAAATTAAATATCAATTCAAATGCAAAATCTAATATGTCATTAAGCTATAAATGTCTTCTACGCCACTAGATTCACAGCACTTTATACAAGCGAACAAAAGCCGTTAATAGATTCTTAAAAATACACCCACATGAGCCCCGACACTATGTTGAGTGATTAAATTCAAGTGTCTAAGAATGCTGCGCGGATTGCTATCCAATTTAGTCTTAGGACTAGATCCGGGTTAACAAAATCTCAAAATTAATTATGAGAATTTCAACTTAATGAAATATCTGAGAAGTTAAGTCTGTCATGTGACAGTAGATTTAATCATCTGTTAAGAGCTAAATAGAGTTGACAGGATATAGAGTTCTCAAATATATTTGAGTCAATCAATTAAATACCCCGATGATGGCTGTGTTGAATGGTGATTTCAACCGGAGGGGATACTTTCATCAAAATGTGATTCTAATTTCAAATCACATTAACTCAAATTAAATATCAATCTAAAATGCTTAAATAAAATTCTATCATTAAAAGCTTAAAGCTAAATCCCAATTCACCTTCCACAATAGTTTGTCGGAGGTGACAAATTAAGAAAACTCTAACTTACAAAAGAGTCAAAGTCAAATCAAGTATTCTACTATAGTCACTCTTAATCAATCTCTTGCTAGTAGGGGGTGGTCCTGTCCTGTGCGTGGATTGGCGAGGCTCCACGGATGAAGCGATTACACCAAAGTCCTCGATCGGTGGTTTGGCGGTCGGACTCCATCGTATTACGATCCGTATTGGTATGCTCTCCAATGGCTCTGCCTTTTGAGTTGTGAATCATAGGGTATACTTGATAAGCAAATAATCCTCTATCAGCTAAGGTAGACTTAAGCATGTCTCCTTAGATAAATACCACCCCAGGTCTACAAGGATTTCTTAGGCGTAGCATGTGTTCTTGATAAGGATCCTTGGATTAGGTTGGCTATCTTCTATGACTAAGTAGACTAGGGACCACGACAACCCGGGATGACGGAACTATAAGATCTAGATCGAGCACATCATCATTCCCCCAACCATCTGGTTGAAGCTAAAATGATGAATTTCATAATATTAAATTCTAAAACTCCACAAGCTGCTACTATATGCTACTCATTAAGCGATCTAACGACTAGCCTTAATCCAAAGTTCTCTCACTTATTGAGAGAGGTAATTAACTATAGGAGCTTGCGCCTATAGGAAACTTGGAACTAGATCTAAAGTCCTCACCAAGTGAGGACGAAATCTCTGGGTAGTGTCTTATTTATTATTCTATCTGTCTTCTGAAAATTTCACCAACACTTTCAAATCATAGTATCTTCAATTCAATTTTCGAGAGGTCGGTGGCGAATTTTCAGAGCCCACAATATTATAAGTTGTTCATGTTTGACTCGAGCTCGAGTCAAGCTTTCACAATATGTTCATACTTTCCTTTTTAAAATTTTTCAATGATTGGACTTGGCTTGTACTATTTTTTTTTTAACATTTAAGTGAATTTAATCGACAACTCACACACATAATGCATATACAAGGGATTGAATCTAATACCTCTTAGTTAAAAATCTAAACTCTCAACCTAGTCTAAGATGACTTGCACATAAATTAAAACAAGTACTTAGCTAAACATTCAAGTAATTACTTAACTTTTTATATTGACTTGAAACAAATAATTTTATAAAATTAAACAAGTAGGCAATTGAATAAATTTGGAATTAATATCTAATTAATTTACAGTAATTAAGATATTATATAAATTGCAAGCAAATAACATTAATAAATACTATTTATTGAAATAAATAAATAAAGCCACTTATGAATCTAGTTCTGTTGTCTCTAAAATCTCAAATCCCTCTTCATGTGTCGTAGCTTTGTGCGACAATGCAAACTAGTAGCCTAACAAGGGATTGAGAGAGACAAGAGGAGGCGCAGAAGAGAAATACAATTAAGGCCCTTTGGGTTAAAGATTTACCTTTTATTTAAATTTTGTTATATATATATTTTTTATATAGATCTGTGCTAACATAGAGGGGTGGTGGCATTTAATTTTTAAAATAAAAATTATAAAAAAAATCTGTTTAGCTAATTAATGATTGATTAATGAATAAATATTAAGAAAGTTATATTATTGGTGTTAAATATAATATATTACTGTAAACTATGTAATTAAATAGGTTCCACTTAATCATATTTTATTTAAATAACATACAATTTATCATCCAGCATAATATTAATCATTTAATGTTACTTATTGAATAATAAATAAATTTATTTGTGAACATAAATAAATAAGTTAGAGCATATTTAATTTTAGTTCATTCCGAAGTCGTTTGAGATCAATTTTATGTTTTATGTTCTATATTTTCATTTTATATTGCTTTGATGGTGATATTTGTTTTTAAAAGCACTCAAAAAATTTTAAAAATTTGTTTGAGTGTTTCTAAAAAATATTATCATTTAATTTTTAAAATAAAAATGTTTAAAAATATACTAAATAAATATGTTTTCTAAAATAAAATAAAAACAGAAACAAATCAAAATAAAATTGATCCCAAGGGCTGATCCAAGGGGGGCCGTGGGGGCACGTGGCCCCCTAAGAAAAATTAAAATTTTCATTCCTTTTCTTTTGCAATTTAACATTTTCCCTAAAATTATTTAAAATTTTTTAAAAAATGATATATTTTTAGAAAGAGCAAAATTTTAAAAAATTTAAAAAGTCATCATATCGATTAACTGACGATAATTTGTCTATTTGGAGTATAGTCATCAACTAAATTATTAAAAAATTCATTTAATTTTTGAATATTTTATTTTATTTATAAGTTTTATTATATATTTTATTAAAAAAATAAAAATTACTTTTGTAGAAAGTAAAATTTTTTTTTAATTAATTTGAAAGTAAAAAAATTATTTCTAGAAAAATAAATTTTTTAACTAGCTTTACATTCATGTAAAAAGTAAAGTTTACTTAATGTGAAGAAATATTTATAATAAATATTATAAAACAAACATGAAAATTTATTCTTGATGTTGTATCTTTCTAAGGTGTTGGATCAGATGGACTTAGCTCTAGTGGTTAATCTTTAATCTTTTTGCTAGTGGGTCGTCCCTTCAGATATTTGTATGATTATATATATATATATATATATATATATATATATATATATATATATATATATATATATATATATATATATATAATTTCATCAAATATATGTTAGAATCATAAAAAAACAAAGATTTGACGTTTACGAAGTTCAAGTTTATTACATAAAAAAACCAAAATTCCGTCTTCTTACACATATTTATAACTATCAGTACAAAATGTTGATGTTTGATGTTTACTAACATAGTTTAATCTATGTGCAAAGTCAATTATTTAAAAATAAACTTTAATCGATTGATATTTTCAATAATTATTGAAATATGGAAATAAAAACTACCACCTCATCCATTCAGCAACCATTTGGATCTTATTTTATTAAGACGATTTGAACTTATTTATTGGCTAACAATCTTATAAAGATTTGATCTTTATATCATGTAATTTTTTATATACTATGCATTTAATAATTGAATTATTTTTATATAGTATTTTAAAAATTATAATCACAATCACAAGGTTAATGATTGTTGCATGTTAGAAAACCAGTTGTGGTAGAGTGAAAGTTTCATGGCACTTGTTATGAAATCCAGCCTACAATTTAAAAGTGAAACAACTCAGAATTTTAACGTGAAAAACCTCGAAAGAGGGAAAAATCACGAGGGCTACTAGTAAAATCATCCACTATGTATCTGTTTAGTACAAAATCTTCGATAATGGGATTACTGATTGTATATGAAAGGAACGGTATGTAACGTGATCGGGTTAACGATTCTTGAGTGGTAGTAGATGATGGTGAGCAATGAGGAACAACGGCGATGAAGGTGCGTCATGATGGAGATCGGCAGAGATTGGCGGCGAGGATCGGCGCGGCCCGGCGTGGTTGGCGACCGCCAGTGGTGGCACGATTGTGCTTGAAGGATCTTCAAGCTTTAGAGCTCTCTCCTCCCTCTTATTTTGGTCTCCCTTCATATGAGGAATGAGGGACTATTTATAGATTGGAGGAGTGACATCTCTGTAAATACATGCAAAATCCGAACAACTCCACTTCATCGGACGGCTCAAAATGATTCTTTTGATCAGTTGATGTATTTTAAGTATTTGAATGCTCAAATGAAGTCAGAATTATAAGATCTTGGGCTCGTTAGATCCTCCGTCGACGCCGATTTGATTATAAACACTCCATGTTTGAAAGTTATTTAGGGATTTAACTGACATCCCAGAGTTTCCAAGGATATTTTATGTGCTTGATCTCGACTAGTTTCAACTTCGGATTAGCTTGCTTTTAGCATCAAGATTCGTGCTTCTTCTAGTAGTATTTTAAGTGTTATATCAGTTGCCCCCTATTTTTGGATGACATTATCTCAATCATCGAAAAATATATATGTCAAATACTTGAAAATAGCAAATTCTTCAATGAAATTTGAGGGTTCATTGACTACATATTTTGAGAGAACAGATCTTCATGAGAGCACAAGATTATGACTACGGAAGCAGATGCAGGGCTGTAGTTGTGTGTAGGTATGCGTGGGTGTGAGATTTTGAGGTTACGAACCCATCCTGAGCACTCCTGTGCTCATCCATGGAAGGCCAGACGCGCCTACAGGGTCAGCGCTCATCTCGACAGAGGGTCTTGCTTCCGGCGGTGATAGGCACATGAGGCGAGACGGGTCGGGCTGGCGGCGCAATGGCGGGCCTCTGTCTGAACGGACGCTCGTCGGTTGGAGAGCTGGGTCGAGCGCGGCAGTCGAATCGGGTCTGAGCGTCATGAGCCAATGAGTGGTCGAGCTGAGCAGGCAGTGGTCGCCAGCAGTTGTCAGGCGGTCAGCGGAATCTGACGCAGGAGCTGCCAGGCGACCGGTTGAACGCTGGCGAGGGCGGCTACACACGCGACAGGCGATTAACCATGTGATGCGCGGACGCTGCCATGGGCAGACAATACGCCTCGCGACGATCCGCTGGGCGAAACGTCTGCTGGCCCTTGCTTGCTCGCCATTTTGAGCGGTTTTGGGTGATTTTTGGGAATTTTTGATATTTTTGCCCCTATAGGGGGTCTATAAAAACCCTCTTAGGGCCAAGGGAGAAAGCACCTTCCCTTCTTCTTGAGAGAAGGTTTTTTGGAGGCGATCAGTGCCCGTAATTCATGTGGCGAGGCTCCAATTTTCCCTCGAAGAACGCGCTTGTCACCGACCGGATGGGCGGGCGACGGTAGCCGGCGTCGGTAGCAGATGACACCCCGACGATAAGCCGGCGAGATGGTCGGAGATGGTTGGCGGCGGTGACCGACGACGATGGTGCTGACCGTCGTAGATGGTCGGTGATGGTGATAGCTGATGCAAGTCGTGGCGCGATGCCGACGGCGTGATGGCCGGCAACGGCCGCATCGAGGTGCGGGGATGACCGACGACGATGGTGGTCACCGGTGGAGATGACCGCAAATGATGGTGGTGACCAGCGGAGATTGCCGGCGATGGTTAGCGAAGCACACGCGGTTACGGCCGACGGGGTCAGCGGCAACCGCAATGCAAGAGACGGCGTCAGAATCAGCGGATGACCGCAACGATATGGTGGATCGACGGAGATGCCGATGGTTCAGCGGCGACCAGCGGTAGTCAGCTGGCAGCGACCAGAATCGCAGGCGGATCAGCAGCAGTAATCAGCAGCGGATCATCAGTAGTCACCAGCGGACCGACGCAACAGACGGGGTGGTCAGCGAAACAAATGGCGACAACAAATGGCCGGTAGCATGTGCGATGACCGCGACGATAAGTAACTCGGAATTATCGGCGATGGTCGCAGCAGACCGAACGCGGTAAGCGACGGGTGGTCCGGCGCAAGAATCAGCATGAATGCAGACCGGCACGGTAATGCCAGTGGTGACAGCGACGGCAGCAGCGAGTGGTGCAATGGCAATAGCACGAGTCAACGATATGATGGCGCCGATCGGGATGACCGGCGACGATGGTGATGATTTTGACCTTTCCGGTTGTTTGTCGAGTGTTACTGATATTAACTGTGTGGAAGAGGTTGAATTGAATCCGAGAATTTTGACCCATCTAGGTTGTTTGTCGAGCGATGACATTAACTTGTGGAAGAGGCCGCGGAGAAGTCCACCGGACCTTTTGACCTATCTAGGTTGTTTGTCGAGTCTATGAAGTTAACTGTGGAAGAGGTTGAATTGAATCGAAGATTTTGACTATCGAGGTTGTTTGTCAGAGTCTTTGCTCGATGACGTTAACCTGTGTGGAAGAGGTTGAATTGAATCTGCTAAGAATTTTTGACCTATCCGAGGTTATTTGTCAGGGTGTTACCCGATGATGTTAACCTGTATGGAAGAGGTCGAATTGAATTCGCTAAGGATTTTTGACCTATCCGAGATTGTTTGTCAGAGTGTTACCCGATGACGTTAACCTGTATGAAAAATATCGTGGGAAGTCCACAAAGGACCTTTTGACCTATTCTAAGTTGTTTGTCAGAGTCTTTGCATGATGACGTTAACCTGTATGGAAGAGATCACTGGATGTCCACCAAGGACCTCTTGACTTATCCTAGGTATCAGCCAAAGTGTTACTTGACTTCTTACCTGTATGGAAGAGGTCTGATCAAGTCCCCTTGGGATTGATCATGGCCGATTGAGATACAATGTGAGTTGTATATTTCTCAAGTAGGAGGATTAAATGAAGAAGAAACAAGCTTGTAAGAAAAAGTCATAAACTCATTACTTTGATAATGTTGGTGATACAATATTGTCACAAGATAACTTAACAAAAGAGACGAGATACATTTCTAATTTTTAGAGAGAGTTAACAAAAGATAAGAGGTGGAGAGGAAAAGATAACGAGGTAAATTAAAGACTACAATATTTATGCACCAAGGATTACATATAACATTTTTCAGAGACCCTCCATGTTCCACGTTTTAGGGGAAATTTTTTCCTTTAGATCTTTGGTCATAGCTTGACGGTTGGTCATTTGATAACAAAGTGGGGAGCAAATCTTTTACAGGCAAAACCCTCTGAGGTACTTTTTTTATCTTGAAGATTAAAATTCTCGATGTTGAAGGTCACCGACGGGCGTGGTTGAGCATGTCTGAGGTAACATAATTGTGTTATTTATTGATTTTCACAGACCACTCCAAACCCAATGGGAGTTTGAAATTTCATCTTAAGATGAGGTATCGAGGTGATGGCACCGAAGCTTGATTAGAGGGGTCTTCCAAGATAGCGTTGTATGCTGAATTTGACTTGACCACTATGAATTGAACTGAGTGAGTGACTTGTTAAGAAAATTCTTCGAGAACAATAGGAAGGGTGATTATCCCCTCCACTCGTGCAGGGCGATTATCAAACCCATATAAAAGTCCTGTAGCAGGTTGAAGTTTTTCCTTAACCAGAACCATGCTAAGAAAGGTGGAGTAAAATAAAACATCAACGGAACTCCCATTATCAATCAAAATTCTCTTAACAATATAACAGGGGTCACCAATCCCCGCACTAATGATAAGAGGATCTTGATGCGGAACTTGGACTCCTTCCAAGTCTGAGTCATTGAAAGTGATGGGATGATTAATACAAAATTTCTTTAACTCTAACTCTTCAAACATGACAATGAAGACTTGATTAGATAGTAGTGGCCCACTTGCAATCGTTTCAATTTCTCCAACTATTTGGCGACTATTATGTTATTTCTGTGATGATTGTCCCAGTTTTCCCCCAGTTGGAGTTATGTTTGCTTAAGCTGGTTGGTTTTGCACAAATTGACGTAGATATCCCAATTGAATGAGCCACTCAATTTCTTCTTTAAGTTGTTTACACACCTCAGTAGTATGTCCATGACTTCAATGGAAGTGACAATATTGCTCCTGATTTCCTAAATTTAGTTTCAGTGGATGTGGCCACTTGATGGTCTCTTCATTTCGAATAGCCAAAAAGACGTTAACACGAGATATGTTCAACGGCGTGTATTTCAGTCGTGGTTCACGTCGTTAATGTGGGGGCCATGGAAGGAGATCATGACTGCCTTGTTGCTTCTTCTGATGGGATTGTTGATCTATGTTTCCTAGAGTACTCTTACATTTTTCTGTGGATTGTTCAAATTATTTTTGATGGGCATTAATAGCCTCATCAGCAAAAATCTGTGCTTCCACACGGTGAACCAAGTCAGCATATGAGTGGATCGTATCTCGCATTAGTGACGAGTAGAAAGACCCAGGACGGAGCCCCCCAAGGAAAACTCCTCTTAGTAATTCACCCTGTATTTGGCGAAGCTTAGGAGAATCTCGGAAGTATTCTTTAAGTGATTCAATGTCATTTGAGAGATGGGAGGAATCTTTAATGATCCTCCTGCAATGAAGTTTTCACAAAAATCTTGGCGAGTTCGGTCAAAAGTATGGATAGATTCCTCATGGGGAGTAGAACCAAGTCGAGATTGCCCTTGAGATGCTTGGAAAGACGACAAAGTAGTGTCGAGCTCGTTAGATATGCATGATGGTCCTGTAATGGTCGATATGTTCATATGGGTCAGTTGCCCCATCATAGGAATCAATGCTCGGAAGCTTGAAACCTACGGGAATAGGATGTTGAAGAATAGCTTTAACTAAATGTGATGACTCCTCATAGCTGCGGTGAGGGGGAGGATGATTTCTATCTTCAAGGTGAAATTCGTCTTGCATTAAGCATCATAATTCTGCACGTATAACATGACGAGTGGAGTCAACAGGATGAGGACGTGCCACGTTAACCATAATAATTGGTGGATTAGCAGTCAGTTGAGTTGCACGTGATGGATGAGTGGAATGTGTCGAGGAGATCGATCATCCAAAGCGAAGAACTTCATCGTCAGGGAGATTAGCATTTTGACCTCCCGCAGCTAACAATCTTGGGGGAGATGTGTTTGCCGCGGTAGTGGCTGTTGTGTTCCTCGCAAAAGTCAAATCATCTCATTTTGAGACTCTTCCATTCGGCGCACACGATCTTCTAAAGAGATTCCTGTCGTGCCTTCACTAACAGGGTCACGCCTATCAAGGGAAAGTGAGGTAGAAGGTTGGCGTCCTTGGTTCAAGGATTGGTTTTGAGAGTGACGGGAGTTGGAGAGGGAGACTCCGTTGTTATGAGTACTGCGCCTATTGTCCATGACACGTGTGTTCACAAAAATTATGATTGAGGGGTTCTTTTCCCATAGACGGCACCAAACGGTTGTGTGCTAGAAAACCAGTTGTGGTAGAGTGAAAGTTTACGCCTTAGCCTTGTTATGAAATCCAGCACACACATAGGTATTTAAAGAGTGAACAAGAAAACTCCAGAATTTTAACATGGAAAATCTCGAAAAGAGGGAAAAACTACAGGGCCTAGCCCAGTAAAATCATCCACTATGTATCTGTTTAAGAGTACAAAATCTTTCCGATAATGGGATTACATAATTGCATATGAGAAAGGAACAACAGTATGTATGGCAGTTGTAATTGAGTGGTATGATAGAAATGGGGAACAACGGCCGGCGATGAAGGTCATCATGAAGACCGAGAGATTGATGATGGAGGATGGCGTGACTACGGTGGCGGTGGTTGACGATTGTCGAGTGGTGGCACGATTGTGCTTGGAGGATCTTCAAGCTTTAGAGCTCTCTCCTCCCTCTTGCTTTGGTCTCCCCTCATATGAGGAATGAGGGACTATTTATAGATTGGAGAAGTGGCATCTCTGTAAATACATGCAAAATCCGAACCACTCCATTTCATCGAACGGCTCAAAATGATTCCTTTGATCAGTTGATATATTTTAAGTATTTGAATGCTCAAATGAAGTCAGAATTATGAGATCTTGGGCTCGTTAGATCCAGCTCATCGAGACGCTCGATTTGACTATAAACACTCCATGTTTGTGAGTTATTTAGGGATTTAACTGACATCCCAGAGTTTTCAAGGATATTTTAAGCGTTTAATCTCGATCAGTTTCAACTTAGGATCAGCTTGCTTTTAACATCAAGATTTGTGCTTCGACTAGTTGTATTTTAAGTGTCATATCAATGATAATGATACTTTTATATGATGCTACATTTTAAATATTAAATAAATAAAAATTAAAATTTTGAGATAAGATATATAGATAAAAAAGTTATATAATATATATGTGCATCTTATTGATAATTTAATGCCCTTAAACAGCATAATTTTGGCATATCCAGTTGTTTTTTATTTCCAAGAGAATAATAATGATTTTAATTTATATCTAATATTATAATACAATAATATGCTCAACATTACTTAACGAACCATTGTATGTGTTACGGCTCACCAACATAGAACCAGCTTGAAACATTAGTAAATGGTTGGCTTAAAATTAAGAGAATGGTAACTTTGTAAGAGAGCAATTGTTGTAAAAGCTATTTCAGTTGGCATTGGTGTGAAAAGGATGGCTTAAGAAGCTGTTTGGTTGCCTCCATTTATAATGTAAAGTAAATTGAATACAATATAAAAAGAATACAGTGTATTTGAATTACTTTAACTTGTTTAGTTGAAAACTCTATAAATACATGAATTTCTTTTTTCTTGTTTGGCAAAATAAATGTAATGTAAAGTATTTTTGAGATTATCGACAGCAGTGAAGTCCGACGATTGGTGATGACGGTGACCAATGTGAAAAGAATGGCTTAAATCTTTCCAAGTAGCATGATGAATGAATTTACCATAATCATATTGATATGTGGCATAAATATAATATAATATCAACTTAATAATTCTTAGAAATATATTGAATATAAATAAGAGTTGCACATAATTACATATCAATATGTAGTGGATATCTTTAAAATAAAAAATATATATATTTTTTAATTCAAATAAATATCTAAATCATATATAGTTCTTATTATATTATAAGTTTATGGATCAAATACTCATAAACTAATTAAATTCTCAAAATTGTAATGATAGAAATTAAAAATCATAAAAGACTGCATTTTTGTTTGATTGAATTTTAATGCTAATACAACAATGCATGTATAAAGACAAGAAATAGGGAACTAAAGAAAATAATTAAAAATAATATGTTTAATAATGTGGATATATTATACTTATATGCACTATAAAAGTTTCAAGCTATGAAGTTCAATAAGAAATTTTGAGTTTACAAGATCAATGTAAAATATGTGCTCCTAAGTTTCTCCTTGATTAAGGATCACAGTACTCTCTTTAAAAAAGAACTTTTTGTTGATTTAGGATACATTAATGAGGCTATCTAAGTGATATCTTAACATTGAATATTCAAATGAATCTCATATTATTATTATTATTTGAATATCATTCTCTCATTTAAAGTCAGCTTATTTTGATAAGTCTAGTCTTTACTCAGTGAGATCTCAATTTGACATTCCTCTGAATGTAGATTCACCAACAACTTATATGAAGAGGCTTTTAATGGATAGAGTCCTAATGAAAATGAATAATATTCAAAACTTTCAAAAATTTAAAATGCCGTTGAAGATAAGGTCTCTTTAAAATGTTGTTTTCAAGAAGAGTATGAGCTTCTATTCTCGTTGTCAATTATATGGGCAGAAAGTTTATTGCGATAAAACTTATGTCACTGAATAATAAAATAATATAACTTATGAAGACTCTTTCTCAACAGTGTATATATGTATGTATGTATATATATATGTATGTATATATATGGCTAAATTTTTAATTTAGGGCTGATTAAAATTTTAATTAGCTAAATATGCACACAAAAAAATTTAAAATAGGCCTCGCCCGTTCAACAGACGATTGGCTCCGACGTGGAATCTACGTCAGTGCCAGTCGCCCGTTGAATGGGCGACTGACTTTCTTCATTTTCACTCGGCCCCCACCGAGATCGGGACAGAAATCCCGATCTCTCATCCCTACTCCCAACCTCAGCCACGAGGATTTTTGGTTGAGCTCACCGCAGCCGACGCCACCGCCGCCGTCGCCGGCAAAGCCGTTGCCCCTTGCCGGCCGACACATAGTGCCGAAGAACTTTTCTGGTGGATTTTGGGTTGATCTACTTAGGTTTTGAGGTATTTTTCACAACCCTAATTTTTTTTAAAACATTCATTCTTATTTTTTTTGGTAAGTGCTTAAGTGTAGATGGTTTGTTTAAATGTGTGATTAGTTAGTTTCCTGTGGATTTAGGGTTGATCTACTTGGGTTTTGAGTTATTTCTTACAACCTTAATTTTTTTTAGAACATTCATTCTTATTTGTGTTTGGTAAGTGCTTAAGTGTAGATGGTTTGTTTAAATGTGTGATTAGTTAGTTTAGATGATAGATCTGTGTGTTCTATGTGTATTTTAAGTTAATTTTTGTGTATTTTAAATATAATTTTTTAGGGTTTTAATATAATTACGTAGATGATTAGTTAGTCTATTATCTCATTATAGTATCTCCTTTACCTATAAGATAATTGTCTTGACAATCTTTATGGTTACTTCTGACTTTTTAGCTTTGTTTGATCATTCATACAAGTCGTGCCATTTTTATCTTATTGAGAATTTTTTTTAATACTTGATTTTTATTGTGCAACAAAGATTTACTTGATTTGTATTTATGCATTCTTTATAATCATATTTATTACTAATGAAAGTAATTTTAGTTATGTCAGGCCACTTAATTTTTTTTAGCTTTCTTTTAACTTGAATAATGATATTCTCTTGTCCATTTCATTTTCTTATTTGATTATGTATGAAGATTATTATTTATAATTATGATGGTCAAAATTTCTCAATTCTACCAATATGACTATTTACATGAAATTATTTAGTAGAAAAAAGGTGTGACATAGTTTCTATAATTATGATTCCAGTAAATTATGTGTTTTTTTTAGAGTTAAGTGAGATTATACATAATGTTTAGGGATTTTTTTATTGTATGTTTATAGCTAACATTAAAGTAATTTTTTGAGTATAAAGTTATTTTTTGATGTGTCACAACAACTCAATCCATATAGTTCTTATGAATTTGATTGATTTGAATATGTGTGATATTTAGGTTGTGTGTGTCCAATACACATATTTAGATTCAAAAATGAGTTTGGATACAGTTTGATTAGTTCTATATTATGGTGGCGAACTCAGTGTTCGTGAGGACTTCTTTCCTACGTACACGACTAGGAAAAATCGCCATATGCAAATTTCACGTCGAACTGATCTTGAAAGTCTACAGAATCGAATAATGAAATCACTAAAAATTGATCCAACACATTTTAGTATTAATCTCACATGTAGATTTCCTGTTGGTGCCTCGTTCATTGCTTCTCCAATAACTGACGATGAAGTATGTGAGTCCGTTATTAATGTTGCAACCATATAACCTCTAATTATATATGTTAAAGTTGAGTTGATACAAACAGAAGATAGAGAATGCCATAATTTCAGTGGAGGTTAAGTTCTTCGGATTGAAACTGAACACATGACTATACTTTCACAGGAAACTTATCAGACTGAACTTAATCAAGGTTTTCATAGGTATGTACAACGAAGTCACAATATCATTTATATTTATGGTTTTATTGTTTAGTATATCTTATACATTATATCCTAAATAGAAGCACTGTTGAGAGGGATGTTACTGCACTACCTACTCGTGTTCATCGTATTGCCTCAACTTCTGCTAGTATAGGTGAATATCATGGTGAACCTGTAGCACCATTACCTAGTGAAGATGAGGGCTATGAAACAATTCCTAATGCAACGAGTTCTGACATGGCTGATAGTGAAGGTGACATTGGAGAATATCAATGTCTAGACTTTATGAGCAACCATTTGCTAAAAGATTATTTTTACAGAACAAATATGGTTGAGGAACACATGTTCAGTAGCAATGATTATATTCGGGCTTGCTAGACAGTACAAGAATGGGATGAACAAATGAATTTTGATGGCCTCTCAAATAATTATGTTTTTGTGGAAAAGAATTTTATTCCAAGTGACTTAATTGAGGGGATGTATTTCCATGATAAAAGACGGCTTAGATTCACTATTCGGGGTTGATCAATCATTAATAATGTTGAATATATTACATGTGCCTCTAACAAGGTGAAGTTTACTGTGCTTTGCATACATCAAAATCATCCCAATAGATCGTGCATGTGGCTTATATATGCTTATTCAAGCAAGAGGCTGGGTGGTGGCTGGAGGATATCCAGTATAGATGTCCCACACACATGTACCCATTCAATATTGAGTGCTGGACACAGACAATGCAACTCATAGTTTATCAACTATTTCATCCAACTTGTGATGAGATATTAGTTGGATTTGAAGCATAGGGAAATTATTGGTCGTATGGAGTCAAAATTTAACATCAGGGTTTCTTATATGAAAGCTTGGGATGCACGTAGAAAAGTAATAAAGGCTGTTTTGACAGTTGGGAGGAGTCCTATCGTTCACTGGATCACTTCATAGCTATTGTATGTTCAGTTATGCCTGCACAGTGTACCACATTTAGTCAACTGAATCAGGTCATTTTGAACGAATATTCTGATCATTTGGGCCATCCTTTGTGGGTTGGCAGAATTGCAGATAAATTTTAAGTCTTGATGGCACATTTTTGTTTGGTAAGTATAGAGGAACTCTTCTTACAGCAGTGGGGACTGATGCAAATAATGGCTTATATTTGCTTGCATTTACAGTAGTTGAAGAAGAATGCAATGAGTCATGGTCTTGGTTTATTCAAACTATGTTGAACTTGATTCCGCTTATATCTACTAGGAATGACTTATGCATTATTTATGATTGACATTCTGGCTTAGTACGTGGCTGTAGGGAAATTTTTCCTTGGGCTGCACAATGGTCACGCCATCTCAGAGAGAATTTCAAGAAGGCATGCAGAACTATGGGTATTTCTGATGGTGAGTTCATGTGCCGAAAGATGTACGTGGCAAGTAATACAGATGATATTCACACTTTCATTACATGTCAGACATCCGGAACATCAAACTAGAGGCTGGCAATTGGTTGCTTGTTAGGGGTGTAGCTAAGTGGTCGTTGACTCATGATGGTGGATATCATTATAGTACCATGACTACTAATGCGTCAAAGTATTTTAATGATGTTCTGAAGCAGGCTCGTGGATTGCAGATATAAGATCTAATTACATCCATTTATTACATTATTGTATCACTTTTCACAAAATGCCTAGAGACAGCTTTGAATCTTATTGGGCAGAACGACTCAATATTTGCACCGCGTGTCAAAGTTATGTTGTAACAAAATGAACGTGAAGCTAGAAGATGCCCTGAACCTACAAGGATTAATTTAAATGAATTTCAGGTGTTTAGCATGTCGTCTAGGTCATTCAAGGTCAAACTGCATGAATAGAACGGTTGTAGTTGTACATATAGGTAGCCACAGTTATATTACATACGATGTTCACATGTTATAGCTGGTTAGGACAACCACATTTGAGTTATGCACAGTACGTCTCCTGCTACTGCACATTGTAAATGTACCACAATACATACGAAAATAATTTCAATGTTATAGTGACCGAAGAGATTGGCCATCTTATTTGTATGATCTTCCTTTGATTGATCTAGCACCTCCAAATATTAGAAGGAGATCAGGAAAGCCACGAACAAGGAGATACAAGAATACAATGGATGAGAATGTGCAGTGAGGCAACATAATTTGTGCACTATACAAAAATGTTGGCCATAATCGAACAACATGTCCTCATAATTGATTACATAGGGATTAGTATGTTGGCAGACATGTTTTATATGAGCTTTATGTACTTCTACTGTATACTTCTAACCTGTATTTGTTTGTGTACTCCTACTAAGCTGTATTTATTTCTGTTGTCTATGAGTTTTATGTACTTTTGTTGTCTACTTCTAACTTGTAGTTGCTTGTGTACTCCTGCTAAGCTGTATTTGTTTCTATTGTGTACGAGCTTTATGTACTTTTGTTATATATTTCTAACCTATATTTGTTTATGAGTTCTTCATGGTAGCACTTATTTATGTCATTTGGCATTGGGACTCCTAATTTAATTTTATTAGTATTATTCAAATTAATGAATCAAATAGGTGGAATGGAAACTGAGGAAGTAGGAGTAGGAACATGTCAACATAGGCCCCGAACAGAGGAGGCTCCAGTAGACTACAGGCCAGCACCACCCCCAGCATCGCCTCCTTGCGTGGAAGACATACGGCTAGACATCGAGAACTGGTATGATTTATTATTTTTTAAAGCTAGCTCAATGCAAATGAAAAATTCTAACAATGGCTCAATTCCTGCTTGCATGTGACAGCTTCACCATTTCGATGTGAGAGTGCCGCTGAACGCCCAAGTTTATGGTGACTGTCGCTTCGATTGTGTTTCACGCTCAAGACGTTAGACCAACACTTGCTTACAGCTTTGGTTGAGCGTTGGTCACCGCAGACGAACACATTCCATTTTGCAGTTGGTGAGATGACAATTACTTTGCAGGACATGGCCATGATTCTAGGCATACGGATTGATGACCCTCCTATTGTCGGACCTACAGTGATAGGGGAGGGCAGGCGATGGCTCTTATGGCCCGATTATTGTGATGAGCTCATAGGCAGGCATCTAGAGCACGGTGTTATATACCATGATCCTATACAGCCACATGTTACTTTTACGTTCCATATGGGGCAAGCGCATGCACAGACTTGCTTACCTTTACAGTGGCTCTATTGGACATTTTATAGAGACTCATATATAGATATACCAAATGCTGAGTTTCTCATGCACCTCAGAGCTTACATTTTATTTACTATTGTCGAACCTACAGTGATAGGGGAGGGAAGGCGATGGCTCTCATGGCCCGATTACTATGATGAGCTCATAGGCAGGCATCTAGAGCATGGTGCTATATACCATGATCATGTACAACCACTTGTTGCTTTTACTTTCCGTATGGGGCAGGCGAATGCACAGACTTGCTTACCTTTACGGTGGCTCCGTTAAATAATTTATAGAGACTCATACATAGATCTACCAGATGCTGAGTTTCTTATGCACCTCAGAGCTTACATTTTATTTACTATTGGCTATTTTCTTCTGCGAAATACATCTAGGTCTGAGGTTCACCACTTGTAGTTACCACTGTTGGAGGATGTGAGTTCATTTAGTAGATACTCGTTGGGATGGATTGTATTAGCACATATGTACAGAGAGTTGCATGAGTCTACAAGGCCGAAGCAAACCAATATGGTTGGGTGTTTGTACCTACTACTCATTTGGTCTTGGGAGCATATACATATTAGATGACCTACATTATAGGTACCTTTTCCAGTAGAGTTGGATGTGTTGAGTGTTAGTTGTAGGTGGAAAGAAGATTACTTACGAGAGATGACACCAGCCTGTGTTAGAGTATACAGAGATGAGCTTGATGGGCTGTTACAGAGCCAGGTATGATTCTGTGACAAATTTCTTCATAATATTACATGTACATTGAATACATGTCATTTATAGTTTTTTTCCAATATTTTAGGTGATATGGGAGTCATACGGACAGCAGATATGCATGAGAATTACTGATATCTTCTTAGCTGGACAGAAGATTTGGCTGGCTAGGGTACCTTTGATCAGTTGGAAAAGAGTTGAGTGGTACCTCACGGATTGTATTTTGAGATAGTTTAGTCTGTCTCCTAGAGTTTATATGGTGCATATCGATCCTTTCTTCCAGCGAGTGGATGGTCGAGGGAAGGCGGCTGTGGATTGGTTTGACTATCATCAGGTATATATCAAACAATGGGAGGCCAGACATGATCTCATTGTTGCATTGGATGATGTTACACCTCTCGTTGACCCAGCTATCAGTCAATATATGAGATAGTATCAATCCTGGGATTCACTGTACATGCTGAAGGCTCAGACTATTCCTCCTAGTAGCTATAATCCCCGAGCACCTGGAAAGAGACTTATGGTTAGTACTGTAAGAATTTATGTTAATTATATGTTTATACTTAATGAATACTAACAAATGTTCTAATTTTTGTAGCGTGAGAATATCTTATACACATAAGATATTTTTCAACCTTATTTTGGGAGAGATCAGGACACAAAGTTTCAACATTTGAGAAATACATATGATGAGTTATACAGGGAGCCACAAAATAATATGCATATTTCAAATGCCAGATACAAGAGTACATATGATGTCAGTAGTTCTTCTACAGCACCTTCAGCTTCTCAGTCAGATACTCATGGATTTGATGCAGGTTCATCGTTCATCCCTGATGTCAGTCCTTAGAGTTATACATTTGGCAGTTCAGCTCTGTACTCATTTCAAGAAGCCATGCTGAGTCCATTTCAGTCATGGCAGGCAGCAGGCCCTCCCAAATATGGTCATCCACCGATCTATATGCCACATATGCACGGAGCGTATCCCACTATCCCCTTCCATCCACAAGAATCACTATAGATAGTCGAGGTTACACCCCTCGGTGATCTAGAGCGGACCAATAACCAGGCTAAAGATGAAGCGCAGCAGCGACAACACCATCTGTGAGACCGTCCTCGACGACCACATACTTTGTGTACTCTAGGGAGTAACGCACTTTCACCACACAGACACCGTCATTGTTAGATGTTGTAACTTGTCTCTTTTGTATGTAGATTGGATGGTGGCTCTATGTACAGATTGCTATTTTTTTTATTGTTGGAATGGTTTAGTTTTCAAAATCAATTAGTGCCATGAAGTGTAATTTAATTGTTAGTTTTCTTAGAATGGTTTGATTTTGTGTACATTGCTTAGAGTCTAAAGGCTTTCATTTGAGTAGGTCAAAAATTGAATATATGAAGTGTAATTTCAGTTGTAAATGACCTCATGATGAGCTTGTGACAATAGATGATCAAATCATTCAAAAGAGTGAACATTGCAAATATCTCCGGTCATTTATCAAAGTGCCAGTGCAATAGATGGGGATGATGGGAATGTTATTAGTAGAATTCAACTTAGATAGTTGAAGTGGAGGAATGCATCAGCCTATTGTGTGCCAAAAAGATACTACTTAGACTTAAGAGAAAATTTTATAAGATGATGGTAAGATTTACAATGCTTTATGGTGTTAAATATTGGCCAATAAAAGATAAGCATAAATTTACATTAACTGTTGTAGAGATGAAGATGCTCAGGTGGATGAGCTATCATTTGACTATTTATGCTTCATTTGAAATGTAGCAAATTTTTAAGGTGAATAATTGCTAAAAATAATGTGAAATTGATCAATCATACAGTTGGAAACGCTGAAACTACTGTGCATTGGGCCACAATCATAATTTTTTGTCAACATGAAAGTCATGGGAAATTTCATTACAATTCCAATGATACCAAGCTTGCTCAATTCCAATGCCAGAGAACTCTGATACGGCCAAAATACTATGGTTGGTCCAATATTTCAAGTCGACATCGTAGTTTTTGCGAGCATTCGCAAAAACTACTATGCACCGGGCCACAATCTCAGTTTTTCGTCAACATGAAAGTCATGGGAAATTTTATTTTGATTCCTACAATACCAATCTCGCTCAATTTTGATGGTGGATGACTCCGATATAGCCAAAATATTACGGCCAGTTCAATATTTTAAGTCGGCGCCGCAATTTTTTTGAGCATTCGCAAATCTGCGGCCCACAATCGCAATTTTTTATAAACATAAAAGTCATGAGAAATTTAGCTATGACTCCAAAGATACCAAGATCGCTTGATTCTAATGCTAGATGACTCCGATATGACCAAAATACTGTGGTTGGTCCAATATTTCAAGTCCACATCACAGTTTGACTATCATCAGGTCTATATCTCACAGTGGGAGGCCAAACATGATCTAATTGTCGCAGTGGATGATGTTACACCTTTCGTTGACCTGGCTATTAGTCGATACATGAGGTGGTATCGATCTTGGGCTTCACTGTACATGCTTAAGGCTCCGACCATTCCTCCTAGCAGCTATTATCCCTAAGTACTTGGAGAGAGACTTATGGTTAGTATTGTAAGAATTTATCTTAATTATATATTTATACTTAATGAATACTAAAAAATTCTATTTTCTTTAGCGCGAGCATATCTTGGACACACAGGATATTTTTTAGCCTTATTTTGGGAGAGATCGAGACACAGAGTTTTAGCATTCGGTAAATACATACAAGGAGTTATGCACGGAGCTATAAAAGAATATGCACATCTTAGATAGCAGATACAGAGGTACGGATGATGCCAGTAGTTCTTCTGCAGCACCATCGGCTTCTTAGCTAGATACTCATGGATTTGATGCAGGTCCATCACCCATCCTTGATGTCAGTCCTTATAGTTACACATTTGGCAGTCCAGCTCCATACTCATTTCAAGAAGTCATGTTAAGTCCATTTCAGTCATGGCAGGAAGCAGACCCTCTCATATACGGTCATCCACTGGTCTATATGCCACATATGCATGGAGTATACCCTACTGTCCTTTTCCAACCACAAGCATCACTAGAGATAGCCGAGGTTACACCCCTCGGTGATCCAGAGCGGACCACTGACTAGGCTAAAGACGAAGCGCAACAGCGACATCACCATCTGCAAGACCGTCCTCAATGACCACCGCCGGTACTCAAGGAGTGACGACTTCCACTATGCGCACATCGTCATCATATGTTGTTACTTGTCTCTTTTGTATGTAGATTGGATGGTGGCTCTATGTATACATTGCTATTTTGTTATTGTTAGAATGGTTT
This sequence comes from Cymbidium sinense, assembly GCA_021442155.1. Taxonomy (NCBI): domain Eukaryota; kingdom Viridiplantae; phylum Streptophyta; class Magnoliopsida; order Asparagales; family Orchidaceae; genus Cymbidium; species Cymbidium sinense. Next base: position 97,715,997 of record CM038227.1, read on the forward strand.
TATTTTCAAAGTGAATTAGTGCCATGAAGTGTAATTTAATTATTGGTTTTGTTGGAATGGTTTGGTTTTGTATACATTGCTTAGAGTCTAAATGCTTTCATTTGAGTAGATCAAAAACTGAATACATGAACTGTAATTTTAGCTGTAAAAGACTTCACATCGAGCTTGTGACAATGGATGATCAAATCATTCAAAAGAGTGAACATTGCAAATATCTGTAGTCATTTATCAAAGTGCTAGTGCAATAGATGGGGATGTTATTAGTAGAATTCAACTTAGATGGTTGAAGTGGAGGAATGCATCAGCCTATTGTGTGCTAAAAAAATATTGCTTAGACTTAAGAGAAAATTTTATAAGATGATGGTAAGATTTACAATGTTTTATTGTGTTGAATTTTGGTCAATAAAAGAGAAGCATAAATTTATATTAACTGTTGCTGAGATGAAGATGCTCAGGTGGATGAGCTATCATTTGATTGTTTATGCTTCATCTGAAATTTAGCATATTTAAGGTGAATAATTGCTAAAAATAAGGTGAAATTGATCAATCACACAGCTGGAAATGCTAAATTTGCTATGCAGTGGGCCATAATCATAGTTTTTGTCAACATAAAAGTCGTGAAAAATTTTGTTACGATTCCAAAGCTCGCTTAATTCTTATGTCGGATGACTTTGATACATCCAAAATATTGCGGTTGGTCCAATATTTCAATGTAGCTTTTTTGAAAGCATGCGAAAAAAAACCGCCACATACATATTTTTTTGTCAACATGAAAGTTGGGGGAATTTTGTTATGATTCCAATGATACTAAGTTTGCTTGATTTTGACATCGGATAACTCCGATATGACCAAAATACTGTGGTTGGTCCAATATTTCAAGTCGACGCCGTAATTTTTTGTGAGCATTTTCAAAAACTATCGCGCACCACCTTAAGCGTAGTTTTTTTATCAACATGAAAGTCATGGGAAATTTTTTCTCAATTCTGACATCGGATGACTCCGATACAGCTAAAATACTACAACTGGTCCAATATTTTAAGTCAGCGTCGCAGTTTGACTATCATCAGGTCTATATCTCACAGTGGGAGACCAGATATGATTTGATTGTCACAGTAGATGATGTTACTATTAGTCGATATATGAGATAGTATTAGTCTTGGGCTTCACTGTACATACTGAAGGCTCTTACCATTCCTCCTAGCAGCTATTATACCCGAGCACTTGGAGAGAGACTTATGGTTAGTACTGTAAGAATTTATCTTAATTATATGTTTATACTTAATGAATACTAAAAATATATTCTATTTTCTATAGCTCGAGCATATCTTGGACACACAGGATATTTTCCACCCTTATTTTTGGGAGAGATCAATACACATAGTATCAACATTCAATAAATACATGCGAGGAGTTATTCAGGGAGCTACGAAAAAATATGCATATTTCACATAGTAGATACAGGGGTACAGATATTGCCAGTAGTTCTTCTGCAGCATTTTCAACTTCTCAGGCATCTACTCATGGATTTGATGCAGGTCCGTCGTCTGTCCCTGATGTCGGTCCTTAGAGTTACACATTTGATAGTCCAGCTCCATACTCATTTCAAGAAGCCATGATGAGTCCATTTTAGTCATGTCAGGCAGCAGACCCTCCCATATATGGTCATCCACCGGTCTATATGCCGCATATGCATGGAGTGTACCCTACTGTCCCCTTCCAGCCACAAGCATCACTAGAGATAGCTGAGGTTACACCCCTCGGTGATCCAGAGCATACCACTGACTAGACTGAAGATGAAGCGCAGCAATGATAGCACCATCTACGAGACCGTCCTCGACGACCACCTGCTCAGTATACTCCATTGAGTGATGCACTTCTGCCACGTAGACACCGTCGTCGTTAGATGTTGTTACTTGTCTCTTTTATAGGTAGATTAGATAGTGGCTCTATGTATACATTGCTATTATGCTATTGTTGGAATGTTTTTTTTTTCAAAATGAATTAGTGCCATGAAGTGTAATTTAATTGCTAGTTTTGTTGGAATGATTTGTTTTGTATACATTGCTTAGAGTCTAAAGGCTTTCATTTGAGTAGATCAAAAACTGAATACATGAAGTGTAAATTCAGTTGTAAAAGACCTCACGATGAGCTTGTGACAATGGATGATCAAATCATTCAAAAGAGTGAACATTGCAGATATCTCCGGTCATTCATCAAAGTGCTAGTGCAATAGATAGGGATGCTATTAGTAGAATTCAACTTAGATAGTTGATGTGGAGGAATGCATCGGCATATTGTGTGCTAAAAAAATATTGCTTAGACTTAAAGAGAAAAATTTATAAGATGATGGTAATATTTACAATGCTTTATGATGTTGAATGTTAGCCAATAAAAGAGATGCATAATATTACATAAACTATTGCAGAGATGAAGATGCTCAGGTGGATGAGCTATCATTTGACTGTTTATGCTTCATCTGAAATTTAGTATATTTCGAAGGTGAATAATTGCTAAAAACAAAGTGAAATTAATCAATCACGCAGTTGGAAATGCTGAAACTGCTGCGCACCGGGCCATAATCGTAGTTTTTTATCAACATGAAAGTTTTGAGAAATTTTGTTGCGATTCCAACATTACCAAGCTCGCTCAATTCTGGCACCGGATAACTCTGATACGGCCAAAATACTGTAGCTGGTCTAATATTTCAAGTCGGCGCCGCAGTTTTTGCAAGCATTCGCAAAAATTATTGTGCATTGGACCATAATCACAGTTTTTATCAACATTAAAGTCGTGAAAAATTTTTTTTTGATTCTAACTATACCAAGCTCGCTTAATTCCGACTCCGGATGACTCCTATATGACCAAAATACTGCGGTTGGTCTAATATTTCAAGTCGACTCCGCAGTTTTTGCGAGCATTTGCAAAAACTGCTGTTCACTGGGCCACAATCGTTGTTTTTTATCGACATAAAAGTGGTGGGGAATTTCATTACAATTCCAAAGATACCAAGCTCTCTTGATTCCGATACCATATGACTCCGATACGGCTAAAATATTATGGCTGGTCCAATATTTCAACTCAACGCCGCAGTTTTTGCGAGCATTCATAAAAACTGATGCGCACCAGGCCACAATTGTATTTTTTGTCAACATGAAAGTCATGGAGAATTTCGTTATAATTCCAACGATACTAAGCTCGCTCAATTCCGACATCGGATGACTCCGATACGGGCAAAATACTATAGCTGGCCCAAATTTTTAAAAAAAAATTAAGCTGCCAAGCGACTGGTGCTGACGTGGATTCTACGTCGAATCCAGGTGCCCATTGAACGGGCGACTAAGACTATTTTAAAAAAAAAATTTTGTGTGATTATTTAGCTAATTAATACTAAGCATATATTTTTATATATTTACAAAAATACTATATAATCTTTTCTTTTTCACTTAAATTTCACTCAAATATTTATTATTACATCACAAATAATATCATCATTATTTTTAAAAAAATAATACACTTTTTAATCCATAGAAAAAGAGTCATTTTTGTACATATGCAATTTTATTTCAGATATGTAAATACATAAAATTCTTATGTTATGTAGGCAAAGTACTTCTAATCTAACATCGATTATTATTATTATTATTACTTTTTGAATCTTTTTCGTTGTGCGATCTGCAATAATGATAAATCTATCGTAGACATGAGTTTTTTATATAGGTAATTCATATATAAATTTTTTTATTTATTTACTCCATTTTTATTTTTCATTCTAACAGCGCTTTGTTGACCCCAACATACATGTCATAAGTCGAGTCAAGCCCACAAGTCTAATTCGACGGACTTCGGAAGAGACAATGCGTAAATCGGGGCTCAAAATGCACTCGATGTCACCGAAAATGATCGAAACAACCTCCGATCGACGAACATACTTCGCCATCGCGTTCAGAACATCAAAATTGGTCAGGATATAAATATTACACAACTTAATGATCAACTCATCAATCACTCGAGTCGTCAACATGCTTGCATGCATATCGAGGTCAGGAGGCACCGACGAGGATCAAACTACCTCTGTTTGTGAAATTGATCATGTCATTGGCTTCAAAATATCAAAATCTATCAAATAAGATTGTCCGCACTCAATTCGGACAAGTCTGTGCAAATATCGAGTGATTTAAAGTGACAGCACGTAAATCGAGACTGAAATGCACAGTATGTCACCAAAATTAACTCAAACGACCTCCGATCGATGAACGGACTTCGCCATCATGTTCAGAACATCAAAATTGGTCATAATACAAATATTGCACGACTTGATAATCAACCGATCAAGCGCTCAAGTCGTCGACGTGCCCACACGTATATCGAGGTCAAGGGGCACCGATGAGGATCAAACTACTTCCATTCACAAAATTAATTATGCCATTAGCTTCAAAACATCGAAATCTATTAAATAAGACTGTTCGAACTCAATTCAGACAAGTCTGCGTGAAAAATCAAGCGGTTGAAAGCAACGACGCGCATTTTGAGCTGAAATCGATCCAATTTGACATCGACTTGAACCAAACGGCCTCCGACCGTAAAACGGACTGCTCCATTGCATTCAGAACAACAGAATTACCTTCAATTGATATATATTTACTATGAGCATTTACTAGCGCGAAATCCACATTAAAACTATTTAATAAATTCAAAATTTATTAAAAAAAATTCTCAAATTACACCCTATGCCTAACCGTTCCTCCCTATTTTCAGTTTTATGAAAAAACTGCAAAAAAAAAATTTAAAAAGAAAAAAAAGGGATGGTTCCAATCCATTTCCTCCTCATTCTCTCTCACTCTCCTCTCCCCAGCCAATTCCCTCTCTCGACACACAGGTAAAAAAAAACTCTCCTCTCTTTCTCGATTTTCCACACCACCTCAAAACCACGCGCCGCATTCATTGCGTGTCTCCTACCCCAAAATCAGATTCAGATCCCCTAAACTTCGACTGATCGGCTCCAAGGAATCGCTTCCATCGCTCGCCCATGCGTTCACATGTCAATGGCGTGCTCTGTTCCCTACACACGGGCCAGAACCACGATCCCACGACACGCTGACTCGACCGACCACGCAGACGCGTTTCAGGTAATCCACTCCTTAAACCTCCGTTTGCCTGCCACCTGGCTATCTCAAACCGCTCCGCTGCGCCTGAAGTTTCTCCACGCAGACGCCGCTCAGGTGCCTTTCACACTGCATACGCCGACCATGACTAAACATGACCATCTCCCACTTCAAGATTAAGGCCCAGCCTCGTGGAACCATGGCTGAACCGAAACCCAAATTAATGCTAATCCAACCCACTCTCCGAAAATCAATTCTGTTTCTAGTTCCTCCAACTCGCAGAACTCTGTAACAAACCCACTCCATGATTCCTTCCCACAGGCCGCAACCTCCTACCCGCAGCCCACCCCTTTCACTTTTAGCTTCGCCGCAAAATGGGGAATAACATCATCAACTGGCGAATTCTTCTTTTAGTTTCCGGCATCGCATTCCTCATTTTAGCCTTCCAACCTTCGCTTCACCACAATCGAGGGAAGAACATTGTCAAGAGGTAAATTCTTCTTTTGATTTCCGGCGTTGCACTCCCCATAACCCTTCCAATTTTTGCTTCGTCGCAATTGAGGGAAGAACATCGTCAACAGGTGAATTCTTCTTTCGATTTTCGGCATCGCACCCCTCGCTTTACCCGTCCGGTTTTCACTTCGCAGCAACGGGGGAAGAACATTATCAACAGGTGAATTCTTCTTTCGATTTCTGGCGTCGCACTCCTTGCCTTACATTCCCAATCGCATACCCAACCTTGTTCCTTTGCCGAGCATTACAACGCACAGAAAAATGCATTAGAACATTTGTGATCTGTGAATGGATATATATAGATATATATGCGTGTTTCTTTATAGGTTTGAAGACCTCGTTGTGCTCAACAGGACACGACGAGATGAAAAATAAGCTGTGGTGTCGCAAGACACCGCTCGCTATGCTCAACAGGGCATACCGAGTAAGCCAACACTTGTTAGATGTCGCTCCCCCTAGACGAAATGCTGCCGAAATTTTGTCTAATTTCTAGACTTAGAAAAAAATGGGGAAGGAGGGGAATGAATATATGTTGCATTTATATTCTTTCGTTTAGGCTCGCGCTCAATGGCACACAAATGAAAACCTACTTTGTCACAAAGACACCACTCGATGCTTCAACGCGGGGTGTACCGAGTAAGCCAAAATACCCCTGATGTTGCCCCCTACACGGGGATGATGCTGGGAGGCTGCCGAAATTGCGTCAAATCTTTTGACTTAGAAAAAGTGAGAGAGTGAAATGAGCTGACTTAAGAACGCTAAGTAAGGAAACCTACAGCTAGTTTTAAACTAAAAGCGTCAAACAAGAAAAAAGGGGGGAGCCTTTAAAGAAAATTTTGGAAGGAATAGAACATTCATTTAAAATCTAAGTAAAATTTGGTGGAGGCTAATATTAAACTCACAAACTCTAATTGTGATTCTCTATGGCTTAAATTAAAGCGATAAAGTGAGTTCTCTTTTTTTATAAATTCCTCAAAATTAAATAAGTTTGAATTGAAAATTAGGGGGGTAATACTAAACTCATAACAAATTTGCAATCAACCAAAATCTACAAAAATCACGGAGTTTTTCTTCAATACAAAAATTAAGGAATTTCATTATAATTATGAATGTTAAAATCAACGAAATCACTAATTAAGTGAAATTATCCAAAACTATAAATATGTGCATGTGCTCGGACATAGAGATTTCAAGTGCAAATTTTAATGTCTAAAAAGGCTGCGCAGGCTAAATTGGAATCAATTAAATATTAAATTGAAAAATCTAATAAGATATTAGATCAATTTACAATACCTTTTTCGCCACCGGATCTGTAATTCTTTGTACAAATAGACAAAAGACGACACTAAATTAAATGCTGCACGAATGAAGGAACTTTCCTTCAATTCAAAAATAAAAGAAATTTCATTCTAATTATGAAAATGATTTCATTAATTAGATGAAATTATCTAGTTATAAATATCCATCTGCACTATCAATGCAAATTCAAGTTAAGATACTACGTGGTTGTTTCGGTTTAGTCTTAGAGAGTCGGTTAAAAAACCTAAAAAACTATAATAAGAGTTTCAAATCAGTGAAATATCTAAGAAACTGAGTCTGTCAGGTGACAGTAGATCTAATCATCTTTTAGCAGCTAAACAGAGTTGATAGGATCAAAGCTCTTAAACATATTCATATTAATTAATTTTTCAAATCAAGTTAAGTAGTAATCTGAAATTGCTTAAATGAAACTATATCATTAAAAACTTAAATCAAACTCAATCCATTCACCTTTCACAACTATTTGTCGTAGGTGATATATTAAGAAAACTTTAGCTCACAAAGGAGTCAATGCCAAATCAAGTGTTCTGCTATTTTCACTCTCAATCAATCTCACGCTAGTAAGGACGTGATCCGTGCCCTCTAACTACGTGGCTTGGACAATAGGCTCCACAGATGAAGCAGTTACAACCAGAGTCCTTTGATCGGGTGGTTTGGCTAGTAAGGCTCCATTATATTACGATCATGATCATAACCCGTATGCTCCCTAATGACTCTACTCCTTGAGTTGTGAATCATAGAGTATACTTGATAGGGAAAATAGCCCTCTGTCAGCTAAGGTAGACTTAAGATTGTCTCCTTAGACAAACACCACCCCAGGTCTATAAGGATTTCTTGGACGATGTAACCTATGTGTTGTTGATGACGATTCTTTTGTCAGGTTGGGTCGACTACCTCCTCTGACTAAGAAGACTAGGGACCGTGACTGCCCGGGATGACGGAACCATGGGATCTAGATCGGGCACGTCATCATTCCCCCAATCATCTAATTTAAGCTGAAATGATAAATTTTATAATCTTAAATTCTAAAACTCCACATGCTACTATCATACGCTACGCATTCAACGATCTAACGACTAACCTTAATCGAAAGTTCTCTCTCACTCACTAAGAGGGGTAATTAACTATAGGAGGGGCTTGCGCCTATAGGAAACCTGGACCCAGATCTAAAGTCCTCACAAAATGAGGGTGAAATCTCTGGGTAGTGTCTTATCTACTATTCCATTTGTCATCTGAAAATTACACTGATACTTTCAATCACTCTCTTCAATATCAAAGAACTATCAAGAGGTCGGTGGCGAATTTTTGGAGCTCACAGATTTCTGGTGACTCCTCTGGGGACAGGATTCTCTTTCCATCTTTGACTAGTCGTATATGTGCTATAATAGCAATAAAATTTTTGAAAATTTAAAACAAAATGGTGATTTAAGTGTGTAATAAATTCAATATGAGGCTCTATGTAGAATGAATCATTCCATAGAGTTTATCTTTATTACACCATTATTTTGTTCTGTAGCGCCTCTGCATCTTGAAAGTATGAGGTGAAATAATAATTGTTAATTACTAATCCCCATCTTTCACTTTTGTAGAAATGGATCTACAAAGCACTCCTTTCACCGCTCACCTAGGTCATGTGAACATCCGCTATAACGCCATCATCAACACAGGTGATGTCAGGGCTACCATTCAATTTGGTAGCTTGAATTTCCCGACTATCGTAGCTGCAACTCCTGAAGTACCCACCCGTGGTACATTCGTCTGAGGCCATGCTGGAAGGCCTTAAGTTACTGAAACTCCTACTAGCCACGTGTGCCAACCAGTTCAACAGCTAACCGCTATCAAGGAGTTCACCCGATAAAGAACTTCAGTTTTCAAAAGGCTAGGTCAATCTGAAGCCCCCGTGATGAAAAAAATCACCAGTGGGAAAACTATGTCTCTAATTCCTCGTGGTACAGCTGTTGCGCCAATTGAACATTTTGTACCCGAAAAGCATGATCATGAAGCTTCCTCATCAGGAAGCAAATTAACCAAAAGGCAGAGAAGAAGGAGAAACGCTGAGCTGAGGGCTCAGCAGATCCCCTTTGAATGACCGTGCAAGCAAGTGATACTACTGCCGAAAGCAATAATTCCTACCCACAACAACATTAACAATCTAAAGTAGGTAAAGAGGAATAGCTCTACTGGCAAAATAAAGTAATCCTTCTGGAACCAACCACGTCAAGCTCCACCACCACAGAGGAGACAGCCTGAAACACTGTCTGCCAGGGTATATAAAGTTCTCAAAGTAACTAAGAATAAAGGCCTAATGAAAAGAAGATTTCAGAGGCCTATGGTGATGGAAAATATTGAAGCTCCACCAAGAAAGTTGCTATCTCTTAACCGCCAGCCAAGACGCCGCATGGTGAGCATCGGAGCATGACACTTGGACCTCGTGTCCAAGAATCTGCTACCGAAAGGTCCCGATGAAAGGATAAGCAAATATGGAGGCCAAAGTCCCGTAATGAAACTTTGAGTAATAGAAGAGGTGTGACATTTGATACATATACTCAGAAATCTGCCTCGAAATCAACTCATCAGAAGTGGATACCCAAAGAAAGGATATCACTGATGAAAGATATGATGGTTGACACCCTGGAGACTCCTCTTGGGGATCTCATCGTTGATCAGTTTCACCCCTACAAGAGAAGGTTGACGTTGATTGTGGTCCTGTAATAGAAGAAGTGGTTGTTCCGCATGTTGAACAAGAGATCCACTTGAAATGTTGATCAAAAATTCGTGTGTAAGAAGAAAATAATGAAGAAGATTTTATGGAAGTGGAAGTTGTCTATATGGTCAGAGATATAGATGAACTCCTCGCCTATTACCATCAACAGTAACACAAATCCAAGGAATCTGAACCTGAATTTGACGCTTATTAAGAAGAGTCTTTACAGAAGAAAATAGAGGATAGATCTTTAATCTTTACTGAAGATGAAGAAGAAGAAGACCATAATGAGAAAGAGATCATGGGTGTCGAAGCTGTCTATATAGTTGAATTAGAAAATGATCAGCCTGGTACACACTTTTATAATCAGTGTCGTCGTACAGCCCCAACAACATCTATCTCTGCAAATATACAAGGAGAAAGGCAATCTCCCCCTAAAATAAGCAAGGAGTAGAACGCAACAAGAAATATAAGAGGAAGAAGAAGAGCCTGTACTGATTGACGCCATGACGCTAGCTAGACAGCAAAGAGCATTACAACGCCAAATGGAGGTCAAAGACAAGGAGATTGCACAGCTTGGTACCAAAATGAATGATATGATGGTACAAATGAACATCATGATGGAGATGTTGTAGAAGAATATCATATCAAGTGCAGCACCTATTCTATCTGCCAATCAATAGACAGTTAATAATACAACTTCTATACCATCAGCCATTGTGGTACCTTAAGCTCCTACAGTGCATGCTATGCATGAAGCGAGGAATGAAGTTAGCCCACTACCTCTCCAGCCAATAATTCAAAATCTGGCTAGCACACCAGGAACTGTAACAACTGCTCAGCTAGAAACAATAATCAATGAAAAGATAAAAGTAGTCATTGCCTCAGAGTAGGATGAAAAGTTGGTGAGTAAGAGTCACCCTTACCCAACTGAATATGACCAAGTGTCATACCTGAAAGGTTACTCAGTGCCAAAATTTAATACTTTCAATGGGCTTGGTAATCCAAAGAAACATCTGGCCCAATTCAAGCCTACTTGTGGTAACATAGGAGGGAACAATGCACTGCTTTTCATCAATTCATCAGTAGCTTGACCTCAGCCGCTTTTGAGTGGTATGCAAAATTATCAAATGATTCAATTAAAACCTTTGCTAAATTAGAGACTATATTTGTGAAGAGGTTCACCAGTGCAACCAAGAAAATCATAATCCCTGACCTTGCCTTGCTGAAAAGGAGGAAAGATAAATCAGTGACAAAATTCATAAGTCGTTGGCACAACCTAAGTATGAAGTGCGAGCAACAGTTGGAAGAAGAACATGCGATCCAATTGCTAATGGGCAATATGAATGGTAAAATGGCACCATTTTTATGCATGGCATTGATTGCAATATTCCAAGACTTGCTCGATAGGGTGGCTAAATTTAAAAAGTTGAATCGCCCTAAGTCTGAAGTCTATGCAGATAAAGCAAAGAGAAACAAATCTTCAGACTCAAGAAGAAATAAAATTCATGCCTTTTCCTATAGCTCAAATGGCGAAAAGCGGGTAATATATAATGTGAATAAAGGAAAGAAGCTAATGTACAATGATAATAAGGGTAAAAAGCCTGTTTATTCTAATCCACAGCCAAAACTGACATTAGGAAGTAATGACAAATCTTGGACTTTTCCAAGTGGTGGGGAGCATCCAAAACAAGCAACAAGAGATGATGAGCGAATGCGGCCATCTCTTAAGAAAAATATGAATAAAGAATATTCTTTTAGAGATACAGTGTGGCTAAATTATTTCGGTAAGCAGTCAAAGTCAGTCTATAGTTACCAGATATTAAAAGGCCTGAAGAAGCTGATTAAGTCAATAATCCAAATTACTGTCTCTATCATCGGATGATCAGTCATCCTATTGAAGATTGTTATGTCTTCAAAGATTGGCTAGAAAGGAAGTATCGGTGAGGTGAATTTACACTATCCGACAATGTTCTAGTCAATCCTAAAAGAGAGTCTATAAGGATGTTTACGTCCTCTTCCATATCATCCAGCAAAGACAAATAGAAGGAGAAATCAGTTTAGATGGAAGAATAGCAAACAATAATCTCCAAAAAGACCGTGAAGATGTTGAAGTAGTTAAAAGATGTCCCTAGGGTTAAGTGGAAATCACCACTTGAACCTATATTGGACTTAAGAGAGATGCCTAAACCAAGTATTTGCATATTCTGATAAGGCTACTTCACACATGAAGCTACTACCAAACACATGCCTCATAAATCAAATAAGTTGGCTAAGAAAAAGAAGATCAAGAAGAGAACTACAACTCAAAAGATCATTAATAATCTAGAGGAGTATCACCAGCCAGCAAGACAACCATTTAGGCTCACAGACTTTATGCCTAAACTTCGCATTGTTGAATCAGATGAAGAAGACAATGATGAATCTTATTTAGTAGAGACATGCCAAATCATCTGCATGATGTCAAATATTCTTCAACATCAGTTACTCCGAAATGACAAGGATAGTCAGACAAACTCGACCAACTAGTCAAAATTTTTATCAGGAAAGCAAGAAGAGTCTAAGGAGCTAATGTCTGAATTTTGTTTAATGACTCAACAAGATAATAACAGTTCATATGTAGATTTATGTTTTCTCAACGGAGAAGACTCAAACTCATCCATATCATCACATATGAAATGTATGACGTTGAAAAATGAGTCTATCCCTTTTGGCCAATCTTCCAGAATAAGAAGGAAATTTGAAGAAACTATCACTTTAGAAGAATCTGAGCAAGACAGAGTTATTCAAGTTCAGTTGAGAAGTGGTAAAGTCTTACCACCTTCATCAAAGAATGAAAATGTAAATAAAAATGAAGGCATGCAAATTGAAATCAATGAAGATATTATTCCCAAAAATCTCAGGATAAAGCCTAAATCAAGTGAGAAGATAGAATATAATATTCAGTCACACTTGAGAAAGATCCCTGCATAATTAAGTGTGTACGAGGCTCTCTTGATGTCAAAAGACCTCCGAGAAACTTTGATACAAGCACTCAAAGATCCAGAGAGTTATGGAGCTTACTTTGCTGAAAAATGGATCATTGAAGCATTGCAAACTCAAGATCTCCCAGTAATCATATTTTCTGATGATCTAATGTTGGGAACGATCACAACCGTCCTCTTTATGTTATTGCAGGGAGTGATGGCATCTCGATCAGTCGAATATTAATTGATCCAGGTTCTTCTATCAATCTTATGAGTATAAAGATATTAAGAGGATTATAACTTGACATCCAACATCTTGGGAGAGACAAGTTGATGGTTCATAGTTTCAATGAAAAGGGGCAGAAAACTTTGGGTTCTTTTATTCTCCCACTCAAGTTTAGAGATTTATATACAGAAGCCAAGTTTCATGTAATCGATACCGATACATCATTTAGAGCTCTTTGGGTGGGTCGTGGCTGCATGAGTATGGCATGGTCCCATCAACTATGTATCAATATATGAAGTATTTGAAAGATGGAGAAGAATCCAGAATTCCCAGTAACCTACAACCATTCTCCATCAATGAAGCAAAGATTTATGAAGATACAAAGTACTTCATCCTCAAAGAGTCTAAGCTAGCAGAGCCTCTTGAAGCGGTAGCATCCACTTCAGGAACTAAAAAATAATTTCACAAAGTAAAAGAGCAGAAGCAAGGAGGAAGAAAAAAGGCAATGTTGACTCTCCCTAAAGCACTCAATTTTGCACCTAAGTTAAGCAAATAAGTTCCTCATTGGGGAGTGACACAAAAGAAGAAGAAGATATTCCTATCAAACCTAAGAGAACTTATAAGCTCTCAAGAAAAGCAGAGTATGAAATAAATGATTCTGATTCATACTATGATTTTGAATCTACTTATGAAAATAGAGTTCAGATGGATACATCGAGGAGGATAGCTCACTTGCAGAGTCAGATGACTCACTCAAAATTATACCCATCCCTCAGCAGTGCTTCAAAGAAATCACTCCACTGGAGGTTCATGATATTGAAGAATTGATAATATTCTGTGTGCCACCGTTGAGTGAGAGTGGCCGAACAGGAACTTTATTTTACAAATCTGAAGAGTCTCAGCCTCAAGATTTTGAATAGTCTGCTCAAATTATGATGAGGTAGTGCCAACAAGAATACAAATATACTATCCGTAGAAGTTATGAAGAATGATGCATAAGCTTGGAATTCATATTGGAACTACTAAACATAAAACTCAAATCTTTAATAAGATGTAGAGCCAAAGAAATCCTCAGGCATCACTAAGAAGTGATAAGTTTATCACTAAAGATCTGGGGTTCATCCGCAAATCTCATTAAGATAGATATTATAATATAATAGAAGATCGAGAGTCTTAGTGATGAAGAAGATGATTCCCATGAAATTCTTCTTAAAAATGATGAAGAAGTAGAAACCAAGCCCGCACCTGAAGAACTTGAAGATGGTGGACAAATAACTACTATGGATGAACTTAAAGAAGTCAACCTAGGGGCTGAGGATGATCCCCTTCCAACTTTCGTCAATGCCCTTCTGCCTGATAAGAAAGTTGAAGAGCTAAAATGCTACTTTATGAATTCATGGATTGCTTTGCCTGGATATTTTTTAGAAATACCAGGCTTATCTCCTGATATAGTAGTTCATAAACTAGCTATTAAACTAGATGCAACACCCATTAAGCAAGCTCCTAGACGAATGAGATTGGAGATTGAAGAATGGGTAATTACAAAAACTAAGAAGCTGATCAAAGTAGGCTTCATCTGGGAGGAGAAGTATGTAGATTGGATAGCCAACATTATCCCAATTAGAAAGAAGAATGGCCAAATCCATCTCTGCATTGACTTCCGGGACCTAAATAAGGTGTGCCCAAAAGATGACTTTCCGATTCCAATATCAAAACTATTGTTGGATAGCACTTCCAACTATGACATGTTCTCATTCATGGACGGATCGTCAGGATACAACCAAATCAAAATGGCACATGAAGATGAGAAACATACATCGTTCAGAATACCTATTAGTATCTATTGTTACACACTCGTACCCTTTGGCTTGAAAAATGCTGGAGCTACATACCAAAGAGCCATGACATGTATTTTTGATGAGTTGATTTATCAAAAGGTGGAATGTTATGTCGATGATTTGGTAGTAAAAAGCTTGAATCGTAAAAATCACTTCGAAGACTTGAGAATTATACTAGAGAGAATCAGGAAATATGATCTCAAGATGAATCCTCTAAAATGTGCATTCGGGGTATCCTCTAAAAAATTCCTGGGATACATTATACATCACAGAGGTATTGAAATTGATCCTGCTAAAATCATGGCAATTGTGGAGATGCCTCTGCCAAAGAGTTTGTGTCAGCTCCATTCTTTACAAAGATGGCTTGCATTCATCCGTCGATTTATATCAAACTTATCAGGATGTTGTCAACTGTTTGTAAGGTTAATGAAGAAGGATGCTCCATTCAAGTGAGACAAAAAGTGCCAAGAAGCTTTCAATAGCATTAAAAGCTACTTGTTAAATCCACCAATCCTTACAGTGCTATTCTTGGGAAGCCCCTCATTCTATACACAGCTGCGTTAGAAGAGTCTCTCGGGGAATTATTGGCACAACACAATGAAGAAAGCAAAGAGAATGCTCTTTATTATATCAGTCAAAGATTAATAGGAACATAAATGAGATACTCTGCGATAGAGAAGCACTGTTTAGCATTGATCTTTGCAGTCCAAAAGCTTCATCATTATATGTTATCTCACAAGATTACTCTCATCTCGAGGATCGATCCGCTGAAGTACTTGATGACAAGACCATGGTCACTTGGCAAGATAAGTAAGCTTTTGCAATTTGATCACATACGTTCCATAGAAAGTAGTGAAGGGACAAGTCTTAGCAGATTTTCTAGCTGCACATCCTATCCTTGTGGACTCTTCTCTTAATGACGATTTAACCGATGAGAAAATTATGCTCATTCATCAAAGAGAAAAGGCACAAATTTGGGAAATGTACTTTGATGGAGCCTCATCGATCAAACAAGTCCAACATTTAAATTTCCCAAGAGCAAGAGTAGGAATCGACATCGTCTTCATAACACCAAAATGAGGGATAATGAGACGATCATATGGATTGACCGAGCTAAGAACTAATAATGAAGCTGAATATGAAGCATTAGTGGCAGGTCTTGAAGAAGCTATTTTCATAGGCATTCAAAACCTGCATATTTTTGATGATTCTCAGCTTATTATAAGTCAAGTACTTGGCATCTATAAAATTAACAAGCTTGAGTTAGCTTTCTATCACTAGTGAGTTCTTGAGCTTATGAAGCATATATCAAATATCACACTAACTCGAGTCTCTCGATATGAGAATAGCAAAGCTGACTACTTAGCAAAACTAGCTAAGGAAATGTCAAGTATGAATGGTGATTATGTCATGATCGGTATATTTACTCGACGACTTCTATAGACAATAAAGTATCAATCCTCGTAGGTAGAGGGGTTACCAAATTTGACCCAGTAGGATGTGACTCAGGTCACTCCTCATACTCCTCAAAATCAACATGGAACTATACCAAGAAGAGCTAAGAATGACATTGCCTCAGAAAAGTAGTATGAAGCCTTTGTTGTAGAAGAGTCACGTGATTGGAGGCAACCCTTCATCAATTACTTTAAGGAAGGCAAATTACCAAGTAATAAATCACTAGCAGCTCAAATCAAAAAGAGAATGTTATGCTATGCTTTCGTCAACAACACTTTATATCGTAGATCATTTGAACAAATGTGGCAACGATCCCTAGGTGTAGATGAGGCTAGCAAAGTGATGGTTGAAGTTCATGAAGGACTTTGTGGTGCACATCAGTCAGGTCCCAAGATGGTAGTAAAGATCAAAAGGATGGATTATTATTGGCCATCTATGGTGAGAGACTGTATTAATCATGCTAAGAAGTGTCATGAGTGTCAAGTATATGAGAATCTCATCCATCAACCTCCAAATCCATTACACCCAACAATAGCATCTTGGCCATTTGAATGTTGGAGTACAGATGTAATTGGACTAATTGATCCACGGTTATCAGCTAGACATCACTTCATCCTAGCAGCGACTGACTATTTCTCTAAGTGGGCTGAAGTTCATTTAAAGAAGTTACTGCCGATCGAGTGATCAGCTTCTTCACGCATAATGTGGTCTATAGATTTGGAGTGCAGTGCCGAATAATTTCTGGTAATGGCATAGCTTTCAAAAGTGCAAAAATTTATAGATTCGTCGATCGACACAAAATCGATTGGCGATACTCTTTAATTTATAATCCAAGAGCAAATAGTTTGGCATAGGCTTTCAATAAGACATTGGTCAAACTACTCAAGAAGATTCTCACTAAAAATAAGAGAGAATGACATACCAAGCAAATAGAGGCTCTATGAACGTATTGAACTACCTACAAGATGCCGACTAAATCCACTCCCTATTCATTGGTATTTGGAACTGAAGTAGTTCTTCCGCTCGAAGTTGAGTTGCCTTCACTTCGAGTAGCCATCCAATACAATCTAACTAAACATCAAATTGCTCGTCTGAGAATGGAGGAATTCAACGCACTTGATGAAGCTAGACTGCAAGCTCATCAAATTCTGGAAGTCTATTGAGCAAAGATGTCCAGGACTTTTGACCATACGGTGTGGCCCCAAACATTCCAAAAAGGAGAATTGGTTCTGATGTTGAGAAGACCAATTATCCCCAATCAAAAATTTGGTGGTAAATTTGAGCCCAACTGGGATGGCCTTTTTGTCATTCAAAAGGTATACCAAAGAGGGGCATACCAATTCATCGACTTCATAGGTGAAATACCAATGCCGCCAATTAATGGTCGGTACTTGAAAAAGTACTATACTTGACGACCACATTCTCGAGATACAATAGAAATCCCAATGCAAGATAGGGGCATTTTTTTTAGTATATCTATTTAGGTTGACATCGTGCTTCTTGCTGAGATCCCTAAATAAACATACTCCAAATGAAAAACTTTTCATGAAAATTCCTCTGTTACACAGGGGGTATTTTAGATTTTTATATATAGATGAAATCAATATTATATGTTAAAATCCTCTTAAGAGCATATCAATTCAAATATTGATGTATTTGCTTAATTTCATCTTGAAAGCTCTTCTAAATGTACTTTAGAATTTCCCCTATAAGATAGGGGCATTATTGTAGTTTATATTAAGTTTATTTGAGTTGACATCATGCCATAAGACGAGATCCTTAAATATATTCTGATTCAGGTTGACATTGAGCATTACGTCGAAATCCCTGAATATATCTATAATTATCATTATTAAGTTGAAGAGTCTTGCAGGAATAAAAAGAATCTATTTCTACGCATGAAAAGATAATCTTAAATATCAAGAAATTTATCTCTCAGATTTGCCAAATTCTAGAGATCAAGTCAAAAGAACTCCCAATTTCAGAAGCTTCAATCAATTTGGAGAAACATCAACCTATACATCCTAAAGTCTATGACACATATGGGTTCTAAAGGTCGGACTCAACAAGCCCACAAATGGCCGAGTTGCTGACGCTCTCCTCACTCAATAAGCCGCAGTGAAAGAGCCCCCGTTGATCAGTCTGATGACAAAATCACCAATCTACTACAGCTTAAGTTGAAGACTCAAGTAGGTTCTAAAGGTCGAACTCAACAAGCCTAAATATGGCCAAGTTGCTGATGCTCTCCTCACTCAACAAGCCGCAAGAAAAGTCTGTAGTGACAGAGCCTCCGCCCGTTAGTCCAATGATGATAAATGTTCAATCTCAAACCATCCAAATTTTAGTGATTACAAGCAACCGATCTAAGAGATCTCTACTTGATCGATAGATCAAGGCAATCGAAAACGCTAATTGTAGCCTCAAATCAATCTTCATATTACCTGCAAGGTGATATTTCAATCTATTCTCAAATGATCTGATCAAGCTCAAAGCACAGATCAAAGCCTATCTCCTCATCAAGTCCAAAGTAGAAAGCATAGGACCGAGGAAGTAATTCCATAGTTCATACAAAGCCGATGGTCGAACTAAAGGAATTTTGTAGTTATTCAGTCTATTAAAGCACACGTTGCTAGACTAATAACTCAACATTGACCTTATATAAGCCGGAAGGCTGGGTCATCTGTACGTATTCTTCAATGAATCTATCAAAGCAGCAAGCATAGGATTCATGGAGTGCATTCACTTTCTGACAAGTCAATAGGGACAAATCAGGTCAGTCATTCATCAAGTCTGTCAAGCTCAAAGCTAGGACAGAAAGAATTTCAAATCCGACCAAGCATGGATAAACTAATTCTCCAGCAAAATCATTCATCAAAATAAGCAGACTAATTCCTCCATCAAACCCAACCAAGCATGAAGCTAGGGTCAGAGGAGGCTCAAATCCATAAGGACATAAAAGAAAGAGATCTTCAGTAAAGCCATTGAAGCAGATAGTAGATGGTGTAAGAACTCTTATCAATCCGACAAGTCCATTCTGATAATTTGGTCAAGCCCGTCATTTAGTATGTCCTGAATAAGGCAGCATACCAATGACAAATCTTGTCAAAGCTCCGTAAGTAATTGCAATCGAAGCTGAAATGATCCAAGTTCTGTGGCCAGCCCAAAGGGTCAATCAATTTTCAACAAATGTGACTCGCTCTACGTACGAATCACATTTATTGGGGGCATTTTTTGACCTCCACAGATGTGCCATAAGTCGAGTCAAGCCCACAAGTTTAATTTGACGGACTTCGGAAGCAATAATGTGCAAATTGGGGCATAAAATACACTGAACGTCACTGAAAATGGTTAAAATGACCTCCGATTGATAAACGAACTTCGCCATCACATTCAGAACATTAAAATTTATCAGGATATAAATATTGTATAACTTAATGATTAACTGATCAATCGCTCAAGTCATCAACATGCTTGCATGCATATCGAGATCAGGAGGTGTCGATGAGGATCAAACAACCTACATTTATGAAATTGATCACACCATTGGCTTCAAAATATCAAAATCTATCAAAATAAGATTGTTCACGCTCAATTTGGACGAGTCTGTGCAAATGTCGAGTGATTTGAAGTGACAATGCATAAATCGATGCTGAAATGCACAGGACTTCACCGAAATCAACTCAAATGACCTTCGATCGATAAATGGACTTCCATCGCATTCAAAATATCGAAATTGGTCAGAATATAAATATTGCACGACTTGATGATCAACCGATCAAATGCTCAAGTCATCGACGAGCCCGCAAGTATATCGAGATTAGGAGGCACCGAAGAGGATAAAATGACCTCCATTCATAAAATTAAACGTGTCATTGGCTTCGAAACATCGAAATCTATCAAGTAAGACTATTCCCACTCAATTTGGATAAGTGTGTGTGAATAATCGAGTGGTCAAAAGTGGTGATGCACATTTTGAGCTGAAATCGACACAATTTGACGTCAACTTGAAACAAACGGTCTCCGATCGCGAAACGAACTACGCTATTGCGTTTAGAACAACATAATTATCTTAGATTGATATATATTGACTATGTGCATTTATTGGTGCGAAATTCACATTAAAATTGTTTAATAAATTCAAAATTTATTAAAAAAATTCTCAAATTACCCATTGTTTCCCCTATTTTCGGTTTTAAAAGCGCAAAGAAAATAAAAGAAAAAGGTTCCAACCATTTCCTCCTCATTCGTCCTCTCCTCTCCTCCCGATTCTCTCTCGGCACGTAAAACTCCCCTCTCTTTCTCGATTTTCCACTACCCCGCCTCGGCAAAAACCATGTTGTCGTCACAATTGTCGTTCTCCGCCCGCTAAAACCACGCTCCAGAAATAGCTCCACCGGCGGTCGTCCGTGAAACCGGCTCCACTACCACTGCCCCACGTTCCATGCACTGCGCCCGTTCCTCTGTTCGGCTCCGCTGACTCAAGCATCCATCCGCCGCCCGCGCACGACCATTTGCCATATTCGTTCTGGACCCCTCCGGTCAAACCATTTTCCATTGCGTGACCTGATCTCCATAAAACCACCTCTCCACCACAAAACGTGTTCCATGAGCCATTTCGGCTCTGACCGCCTTCACTCCACCGCGCGTCGCAGTGCAACTAAATTGACCCGCATCTCCCACTTCCGGCCAAGACCCGCTAGCTCACCTCTCGTGAACCATGGCTCGTCACATGGCCAGGTAAATCCAACCCACTCGTTGAATCCCAAAAAATCGGCCTTGATTATTATTCGTTCCTCCACAAACCTTTTGCACAAAGGCTGCCGATTCCTTCCCGCAGCCCATCCCTTCCACTTTTCTCTTTGCCACAAATCAGGGAAGAACATCGTCAACAAGCGAATTCTTCTTTCGATTTTCATCGTATTTAGCCTTCTGTTTTTTGCCTCACGTGTCGGGAAGAATATCGTCAGGTAATTCTTCTTTGGTTTCAGTGTCGCATTCTCGCTTTAGCCTTTCAACCTTCACTTCCATGTCGGGAAGAACATCATCAAGAGGTGAATTCTTTCTTTTCTGACGTGCTATAACCCTTCCAATTCTCACTTGGCCACAATCGGGGGAAGAACATCGTCAACAAGCGAATTCTTCTTTCGATTTCCGGCGTCGCACCCCTCACTTTACCCATGCCATTTTCACTTTGACGCAATCGGGGGAAGAACATCGTCAATAGGGAAATTCTTCTTTCGATTTCTGGCGTCGCACCCCTCGCTTTACCCATCCCATTTTCGCTTCGCCGCAATCGGGGGAAGAACATCGTCAACAGGCGAATTCTTCTTTCAATTTCTAGAGTCGCACTCCTTGCCTTATATTCCCAATCGCATACCCAACCTTATTCCTTTGCTAAGCATGCAATGCGCCGAAAAATGCATCAGAACTTGTGTGATCATGAATGGATATATATATATATATATATATATATATATATATATATATATATATATATATATATATATATGCTTTTCTTTCGGGTTTGAAGATCTCGTTGTGCCATGAGATGAGAAAAAAAAAGTGCTATGAAGATACCGCAGATCGCCCATAGAGCGTCAGAAAGCCAACTGTTAGATGTCTCGAGGCGAAATCTTGTAAATTTTTATCTAATTTCTAAACTTAGAAAAAGAAGGGGGAAGATTGGGAATGAATATATGTTGCATTTATTATCTTTTAGGTTTAAAGGCCTCGTCGTGCTCAATAGGGTGCGATGAGATGAAAAAACTGGTTGCAGTGTCATAAGACACCACTCGCTATGCTCAACATTGCATAACGAGTAAGTCAAAATACCCCCGATGTAACCCCCTACACGAGGATGACATCGAGAGGCTGTCGTTCTGTCAAATCTTTTGTCTTAGAAAAAATGGGAGAGTGAAATGAGCTGACTTAAGAATGCTAAGTAAGGAAACCTGCAGCTAATTTTAAATTAAAAGTGTCAAACAAGGAAAAAGGGGGGGAGCCTTTAAAATTTTTTTTTAAGGAATAGAACATTCATTTAAAATCTAAGTGAAATTTGGGGAGGTTAATATTAAATTCATAAACTTTGGGGAGGCTAATATTAAACTCACAAACTCTAATTACGATTCTCTATGATTTAAATTAAAGCAATAAAGTGAGTTCTTTTTTTCTTATAAATTCCTCAAAATTAAACATGTTTTAATTGGAATTTGGGACTAATATTAAACTCATAACAAACTTGCAATCAACCAAAATCTACAAAAATCATGGAGCTTTCCTTCAATACAAAAATTAAGGAATTTCATTATAATTATGAATGTTAAAATTAACGAAACCACTAATTAAGTGAAATTATCTAAAACTATAAATACGTGCATTTGCTCGGACATAGAGACTTCAAGTGCAAATTTTAATGTCTTAAAAGGCTGCACAGGCTAAATTAGAATCAATTAAATATTAAACTGAAAAATCTAATAAGATATTAGAATAATTTGCAACGCCTTCTTCGCCACCGGATCTACAATTCTTTATACAAGCATACAGAATGCGACACTAAATTAAATGTTGCATGAATGAAGGAACTTTCCTTCAATTCAAAAATAAAAAAATTTCATTCTAATTACGATTTTTAATGTTGGTGATTTCATTAATTAGGTGAAATTATCTAACCTATAAATATCCGCATGGGCCCGACACTATGCTGAATGCTTAAATTCAAGTGTCTGAGGATACTGGGCGGATTGTTTCCCAGTTTAGTCTTAGGACTGGGTCCGGGTTAACAAAACCAAAAAAATCTATAATAAGAGTTTCAAATTAGTAAAATATCTAAGAAATTGAGTCTATCAGGTGACAGTAGATCTAATCCTCCGTTAGCAGCTAAGCAGAGTTGACAAGATCTAAAGATCTTAAACATATTCAAATTAATTAATTTTTTTTTTCAAATCAAATTAAGAAGCAATCTGAAATCGATATCATAATTCAGAAATATAATTACCTAAATTCTTAAATACACTCGCATGGGCCCCGACACTATATAGAATGCTTAAATTCTAGTGTCTGAGGATGTTGAGCGGGTTGCTTCCCGATTTTGTCTTAGGACTAGGTCCGGGTTAACAAAATCTAAAAACATATAATAAGAGTTTCAAATCAGTGAAATATCTTTGGCGATTACGTCATGTGACATAGATCTAATCCTCAGCTAAATAGAGTTGACAAGATCTAAAGCTCTTAAACGTATTCAATTAATCAATTTTTTAAATCAAATTAAGTAGTAATCTAAAACTGCTTAAATGAAACTCTATCATTAAAAACTTAAATCAAACTCAATCCATCCACATTCAGCAACTGTTTGTCTGGGGTGACAAATTAAGAAAACTCTAGCTCCCAAAGGAATCAATGTCAAATCAAGTGTTCTGCTATATTCACTCTCAATCAATCTCAGACCAGTAAGGACGTGGCCCGTGTCCTCTAACTGCATGGCTTGGCTAATAGGCTCCATAGATGAAGCAGTTACGACCAGAGTCCTCTGATCGGATGGTTTGACCAATAAGGCTCCATTATATTACGATCACAACCGTAACCCTTATGCTCCCCAATGGCTCTGCCCTTTGAGTTGTGAATCATATGTATATTTGATAGGAAAACAACCCTCTGTCAGCTAAGGTAGACTTAAGATTGTCTCCTTAGACAAACACCACCCTAGGTCTACAAGGATTTTTTGACGGCGTAACCCATGTGTTTGAGGATCCTTCTCATGGGTGACCTCCTCTGACTAAGTAGACTAGGGACCGTGAATGCCCGGGATGACAGAACTATGTGATCTAGATCGGGTACGTCATCATTCCCCCAACCATCCGAGATAACTGAAAATTACACCGACACTTTCAATCACTCTCTTCAATATCAAAAAATTGTTGAGAGGTCGGTGGTGAATTTTCGAAGACCACATGCATTGATGGGATATGTTTCGCCAACTTCTTTCTTAAATGCCGATGAACTAACGAAAGGTTGTTTAGTTTATTTGCTTTTTATGATTCTCGCGATTTATTTTATGCATCACTTGATGAAGCTTGTCTTTTTGTTTTTTTTAATAATTATTTAGTGTGTTAGGTTCTCTTGTTTGTGGTCTTCAAAATGCATTATTTAAGATAAAATACATAGCTCTGATATCGTTCTCGGTCGTTTTGATGTCTATTTGCTTTGAAATGACATCAGTTCAGTCCTCTCTTTTTCCATGTTTTTAGACGATTTTTTTTGTCAGGTTGATAGTTAATATAGACAATTTTTTTCTTGTTATTTTCTTCAATCTTATTAATTGATTGGGAAATGCGTGCAGCGAATATGTTAACATTGTATTTTGTTTAGAAATAAGATTAGTTTTTAATGTAATGCGTTTCTTTTATCAGAAGAGTAGATTTGGTTGAGGGGAGCCATGGATGCTGCAGAGTAGGTAGAAGAGAATCTCTTTGCCGTTAGCGATACCAAGGTATTGACAAAGGCTTTCTCAGAAAAATCTTGATGATTCCCCTTTAGTGGTGCCCATAGTGTTTGTTGCTTTTACCATGCTGTTGTTACATATTTATACTGGCTGAAATAAAATGGAAAGTGCCAATGTGGTGGCGTTTTGACATGTTGATTTGTGAAGCATGATGATCCCTTCGCTTTGTTAATTAAAGAAAATTTTCCTAGAAATTTCTACATGGTAGATGCATTAATACTCTTGGCTGTATTACATGGAAGTAATTTAACCCCTTCTGTAGAGAACCTATAAGAGCTGTTTGGCAATAGTTGTAAGGCAAAGTTGAAGTGGGATTTAACTTAATTCTTGTAACTAGTTAAAGTGGCAAACTTAAATCCCACAATATCTTAAATTCCATCTTTACACAGTCCATGGTAAATCCCGGATCTACTGAATCCCCTAACTCAGCAAATCAAGTCCGCAATGTCACTTCTTAATCATTGGATTATAAAAAAAAAATCTTCTTCACATGTCATTTGTCTCATTGATTGCTACCCCTGATGAGCTCTGATCATGACTTCCTCACTTTTGCTTTGTTGTGGAGGGTGTTATCAAATTTGGCCAAGAGTGGGAGGGGAGAAGATAAGGGTTATTTAATTAATAAATAAATGTAAATGCTAATTTCTTGAATTATTAAGATTAATATATAAAAAATAGATATTTATATATTTTTAAATAGTGGCAAGTTTAATTCTTTCTCTCCTTGGAATTTATTAATATTTAATTAAGTAAACTTGATATAGATACAAATACAATAATTAAAATATTAAATTAGACTTAATAATTAATATTAATCGATTAAAAATAACTTAACTTAAGGGCCATTTATTTGGATGTATTTGTAGTGTAGTCTATTTAAAATGCACAATTCAAAATTTGATATTTAGTTTGAAAATTTTGTAATGCAATATAAATTTCAAGTAATTCTAAACACACTTATAGTTTATTTTTGGTCGAACCTTTTTATGCTTTTTCCATGTCATGGGTTTCTATAGAAATTTTCATTTTGCAAATTTGAATGTGTGGATCAGTACACTTCATATAAATGTTATTGATTTCCCAACATTATATGCTTTTAGGAGTTATCCTTGTCGTCTTAATAAAACAGTTGTTTGATATAGAAAATGCTTCCTTGAATGGGTCTAATACAAATCCATCTTATGATTATTTTGCTTTCTTGTAAATCTATTTAGGTAATTCATATATAAATTTTTTTATTTATTTACTCTGTTTTTACTTTTCATTCTAACACTAGATAATAAAATCTTCTGTATGAATGTGTGAGATCATTTGACAAATGTTTTGTTATATTTAAATATTTTAATTTTTATAATTATTGTATCATTTTGAATGCATGATTTGAAGTTTAATTTATTAATAATATAATTAAGAACATAAAGAAAGTCTAAGTTTTTTTTCATTCGATGATTTCTTATCTTAATATTTTTTTTCTAAACATCTTTTAATTAATATTGTTGCGTGCTAGAAAACCAGTTGCGGTAGAGTGAAAGTTTACGCCTTAGCCTTGTTGTGAAATCCAGCACACGCATAGGTATTTAAAATGAACAAAAACTCGAGTAAAAAATCTCAAAAGGGAAAAATATCTAGCCATAGAAATCTTCCACTATGTATTTATTTTGAGTACAAGTTTTCCGTCTGATTCTGAGAATATATGAGGTCTGAGAATCCCGTCACAACAACCATATAGTAATGGTGAATAACGTCGGCGATTTATGAAGGTATGGGATAATTAAGCAATGGCCGTCAATCGGCGACCACATGGCGGCTTTGACGGCAGATTCGGCGAGGATCATGGCGGACGGCGGTGGCGGCGGTGGTTGGTAACAGCTGGTTCGGCCGTTGTAACGCGATTATAGGATTTTCAAGCTTTAGAGCTCTCCTCTCTCTTCTTGGTCTTTTCATATGAGGAATGATGGTATTTATGATTGGAGGAGTGACATTTACGTAAATACATGCAAAACCCGTACCACTACTTCATGGACTCAAAATGATTCTTTTGATCATTTGATGTATTTGTGTATTTGAATGCTCAAATAAAGTTGGAATTATGAGATCTTGGGCTTGTTAGATCACTTTCGCTCTTTGTATAACATTCCATGTTTAAAGTCGATTGATAATAGCGTTTGATCTCGGTTAGTCTTGATTCAGAATCACATTGCTTTCGACATCAAGATTTGTGCTTCGACTAGTTAAATTTTCAGGATCATATCAAATATAAATTTATTCAAACAAATTATCTATTAAAAAGAAATCATAGATTACATATCTTTTTGTTGTCTCTCCAATGTACTTTTCTCTATTTTCTTATATATAAATTATATTCTTGTCACACTACTTATTTAACATCAATCAGGTATGTGTTTATAAGCTTTTTTTTAAGTATATAAAATATATTATTGATTCATGATTTTTAATTTTACATATGTATGATATATTAGTCATACATATATATTATTATTTTTTATTTACAATCTGTAATAGCATTTTTTTTATAGATATGTATTTTAAAATTCTTATATATTTGTTGAAAACTTTTATATATAATTTTCCTATATCTCACAAAAAAATATTAATACAATTAAGGTTAAGTTGGGCTTTAAAACCCTTCAACCAATAATAATATGAATAGTTGTATGATTATATTCATTAAATATATTTCATTCCTATTTTTTATTAATTATTATGACATATACATTACAATCAATTGACTTCTATGTTTGAATTTAATTCCTTCTATAAACATATATTATTTTATTACATTTTTTTTAATATAAGATAAGTTATACTTCATGTATTAACGCATGCATCAAATGCTTCTGAATAATAAATTTATGAGAATACAGACTAATGTTATAAACTCTTATTTCATAATTATTTAATATATGTTCTAATGAAGTGTTCAAAATAATAAGCTCAAATTTCTCTTTATATAAAATTTATATATTCGTAAATATTATATTAAATTATAACTTTGGATATTATTACGAATTAAAAGATATTTACATATCATCCCCATATCAATTCTTCATAAGATAAAATATATATATTTACAACTCTTGTCAATAACTTATAATTATTTATATCATTTATCATTTTCTTATTTACATAATCTTCTACTCGATCTTTTATTGATCTCCTTAAATTATGATTAATTGTGTTGGCATGTTGGCATATATCATGAGTGAATAATATTTTTATCAAATGTAACTCTATAAGTAGCAAGATGAATCTTAAGAAATATATAATTTTAATGACGAGCAACTTAATTTCAAAATAATTTGTCATCCAAATTAATCATATAATATGACACATACTTTTATAATTATCTCAAAAAAAAGATTTTGTCATTAAAAATAATAATTTAATTTAAAGAAAATCTTTTTTGACATAATAATTCTTAAAGTAAGAAAAAGAAGTTGAGTAGATTTTAGATAATCCTGTGTATAATCATCTACAGAAAATAATATGAAAATGAAGATATAGAAATTAAGAGACATATACAATAACAACAACAACAAGCCTTAATCCCACTAGGTGGGGACAAATTAAGAGACATATAATAATAATAAAAAAAATTTCAAAATGCAACTCAAATTCATACATATATATACATACATAGGAATTTGTGTGTGATATCTTTTTTTTCATAACAGGTTAATTTTTATTAGTAAAATATTTAATTAGATGTAATTTTATTTGAGATTAATATTATAAATAATTATGTATGAATGCCATATAATAATAATTAATTATAACGAATTTTATTTACTTAAATTAATTCACAAATAGTATTACTTCTTTGATTTATGTATTTTGAATTAAATAATAGTAATTATTAAGATAAATTTAAAATTCAAGATTTTAGACCATTGGATTTCACTTGAATCATATGACTAAATTGTATAAGAAAATATTTAAAAGAATTAAACATAGAAAATTGGAATTTGACTAAACAAAAAATAGAACATCAAATGAGATTTTCTTACTCCAAAGTTGCAAAATCTCCAAGAAAACCTCTAAGAAAAATTTGATTTGAGAAGTAAGAGATGGTGAGAGGAGACTTATAAAGAGGTGGAAGAAGTCCAAAATTGCTAATTCATTAAAATTCAAAAATAATAAAATAAAATAAGATTGCCACACAGCCAAATCTCTACTTAGATTGTGACTTAAAGATCTGTTCATTGATATGAAGCACAGTTGTAAAGTTATTAGAGAAGAAGTTGTTGTCCAAAATATGATGAGATTACAATTTTATTTTAGAAAGTCAAATTATAGTTTTGATAACCGCCACACTATATCAAGTCAGGTTGAAAAACATAATTTTTTACACAGTAAATTTTTCAAAATGTAGCTCAGACTTACCAATTGTCACCTGTGATGCATTTTCATACCACACTGCCGTCTCAAATGGACCCTTTTTATTATTAAAAAATGATTTACATATAGATCACACAAATTCTAATGATTCACATATCTAATACCTAAATGTTAATTTTTACATATATACATAGAGCCTCATACTTTAATATCACATCAAAAATATCAACATCATTTATTTTTTAAAAGTGAAATATATCTTTTTAAGTATAGAAAAGTCTTAAATAAATAAATATCTAATTTTAGGGGTTAGTTATATAAATGCATAAAAATGTGTGATATTAATGTAAATCTTTCTTAAAAAAATATCCCACCAACTATTTATATTATTTTTTATATTATTTTCATTTCTAAAAGTTTACTTATATTAGAAACGTGAAGAAACCCGTGTTCTCCTGCCAAGTCAACCATGAAACCATGCGGTTAATAACCCGGTCAAACCTTTCCTTCTCTATTTCTTATAATATCACACACGATAATAACCCGTCATTAATAAAGACAAAAACTACACGAATAAATTATAATAAAATTTTATAGTAGAATCGATTCATCAAATAACATATGTCGCCTACGCACAATAAGAAAAATAAGAAAAAGGTTAGAGCAAACAGACAAATTCATTTATAGAACATAATTCTAAATTTGAAAAATAAATAATTACATGAAAAATTCTATTTATGAAAAATATCTTTAATCGTGTAATGAATATTTGATGAACTTATCTTATATAAAATATTTTGAGCACAATTTAGAAAATAAAAATATCAATATATAATATTTTTATTTTTTAAAATAATACTCAAAATATTTTATACATCTGCTATATATTAATATAAATAATATTAAAATAAATAAATACATTCAGTATATATTTTAATATATAATAAATTAGAATATTATTTGATTATCTGAAAAAAGAATATAATATAAAAGTAGTGTAAAAATATAATATATTTAAATTATTTTAAAATAATTTAATTAAAAATTTTATAAATATATGAATTTATTGTTTTCTAGCTCAAACTTTCTCTCTGTTACTTCGTGGTTGATTGAAAATATTCCGTCGAGTCCATACGTACTGCGTCGGACTCAATCCTGTCTGACAATGCACAGTGCGCAAAAATAATCATAAAATGGCGCTATTTTCATGGGTTTAGCGCCCGGCCCGACCCGATTTACCTCGTTTAAACCTCGGGGAACAAAATATCTGCGTCGTTCGGTATTCTTTAATACTCAGACGGGCTTTGAAGAGAATTTTCGAGCTCCGTCGGTCGCCCACCTCGTCGTTCGATCGGCTTCTAATTTCAAATTGAGGTATTCCGGTTGGTTACGAGGTATTTCCACGCATTCTTGAACTTGAAAGATTTTAGGGTTTTTCTGTATTTGTCCATTCATCAAAAGTGTTTAGGTTTTATTTATGGCATTTTTTCAATATATGGCTACTGCACCGTACCTATACCTCATGCGTACCCTCGATATTAGAGGCGATTTTTTGTTTTGTTGATTGTTCGGCATGTACCCTGTACTCTCAGAAACAGCATTCTCTACTTTCTTGAGATTTTGCATTTTTTTTGATCCATTTTTTTTTCGTGGAGGGCATACTATGGCTAGAATCGTTCTAATGGGAAGTTGTGTTTTCGGTTTGGGTGTATTGTGGAAAATGAATCACTCACTCTCTGTACCTCTATACCTCTACCTCTATCTCTCTGCACTCTGTACCTCTGCCCTGCACTCTCTGTGCTCTGTACCCTCCTGATATTAGAGACGATTTTGGGCTATTTTTCTTGATTGTTCGGTCTGGTTGTTGAGACAATGTTTACTGCTATACTATGGAAGTAGTTTAGAGGTTGTTTGGAAGCTAATTTAGATGCTTGTTTGCAAATGTACTCTCCGAACCCCTCACGTACCCTCACTACCTCTATACTTTCTTGAGATTTTGCATTTTTTCCATTTTTTTACCGTGGAGGCATCTATGGCTAGAATCCGTTATGAATAAGCGGGAAGTTGTGTTTTGTCGGTTTGGGTGTGTTACGTGGAGAAAATGAATCTGCCCACACCTCTACCTGCACCTCTGCCCTCGATGTTAGAGGCGATTTTGGGCTATTTTTCTTGATTGTTGGTCCGGTTGTTGAGACAATTCTTTCTATCTTGTGGAAGTAGTTTAGAGGTTGTTTGAAAGCTAATTTAGATGCTTGTTTTGCAAATGTACTCTCAACCCTCGTACCTCTGTACTATACTTTCTTGAGATTTTGCATTTTTTTCCATTTTTTTTTTACCGGTGGAGGCATATTATGGCTAGAATCCGTTATGAATAACGGGAAGTTGTGTTTTGTCGGTTTGGGTGTGTTACGTGGAGAAAATGAATGTACCCATTACCTCGTACCTGCACTCTGTACCCTCGATGTTAGAAGATTTTGGGTTTTTTTTTCTTGATTGTTGTCGGTTGTTGAGACAATGTTTCCTATCTTGTGGAAGTAGTTTAGAGGTTGTTTGGAAGCTAATTTAGATGCTTGTTTGCAAATGTACTCTCAGAACCCTCTACCTCTGTACTCTATACTTTCTTGAGATTTTGCATTTTTTTCCATTTTTTACCGTTTGGAGGGCATCTATGGCTAGAATCCGTTATGAATAACGAAGTTATGTTTTGTCGGTTTGGGTGTGTTACGTGGAGAAAATGAATCGTACCCAGTACCTGCACTATACCTCTACCCTCGATGTTAGAGCGATTTTATTTTTCTTGATTGTTGGTATTGTTGAGACAATGTTCTTTATCTTGTGGAAGTAGTTTAGAGGTTATTTGGAAGCTAATTTAGATGCTTGTTTGCAAATGTACTCTCCGAACCCCTCTGTACCTTTATACCTCTATACTTTCTTGAGATTTTGCCGGTTTGGATGTGTTACGTGGAGAAAATGAATCGCTTCCGTACCTTCCTCTTTACCCTCGATATTAAGGTGCTTGCAATTCATTGCTACTAATATTGATTACTTAACTTTATTTTGAAGTTCAATATGCGCAAGGATAACGTCTAGATGCGGGCAGTGCCATCGAGCATTATTTGATAATATTACTTCAGTGAAGTGGTGAAATATTGAAGCGACTTCACAACCAATTTGATTACTGCAGCAAGACTGGTTGCCATAACCTATCTATCTTGGGACATCAAAGCTTTTTCTTGGGTGGCGTGCATTTCTTTCACCGGATGAAGTAAATGTGATCTTTGGGGATGCCAAACAAAGGGAGAAAGTTTATGAAATCCCATTGTCATAGTATAGTTGATTATAAGAATAAGCTCGAGCAATGGATAGCTTCGTTCTTGGGTACATTTGTCTGATTGTACATACTTTTCTTATTTCAAATTTGTTCTTTACCACAACTATAGTAGCATCTAGTTTAATTTACTGTAGATAATATTGAGAAATTTGTTGACTTGGTTTGAAGCCATTTGTCTTCTTAGTGTCATTCAATGGCATTACAAGAAAGATCTGAACAGTACTGGCTACATGAGTGGCTTTATCTTCTTATGGTATGTTGACCCGTCTTATGTTTTACTTGATGTGAGCAATTTAACAGTATAAATTTTTGTTGTAGATCCGGTGAGCACATTATTAGCATAGCCTCCATTTATGCATGTACGTATGTTGCGTTGGCCTAAAATAAAGTTTCTGATGTTGCCTTGACGATTTGGGAGGAGACCGTACGACATTAGTTATGTTCGTTCATTTGATTGTAGTAATGCATTTACCTATGTTGTTTGTCGTCATATCTATCTTTGGATTAACAGTCCTACGCTCGAGGACTTATCGAGAAGAGGAGACACGGCTCATTGAATCATCCTCTCATCCCCAGCGAGAACTTCGACATTAGCCCCATCCGCGGTCCGACCATTCGCTCCTCTTGATTCCCATTATATCTCTCCCATATTCCCCAAGCGGTGTGTCAGCTTGCCCTCTACTACCCCCCAATCGGAAGGATCTGCGGTAGATAGGTTATTTGCGGGTTTGAGGGAGTTGAGGGAAGTTGTGGCATCCACATCGGCGGTGAGAGAGGTGGCATTCATGCAGTTCTTGCTAGAGTGTACCACTATGCCTTGCTTCCATCCCCAGCGGAGTGGAAGCTGCTACGGAGGAGACCACCGGGGTATCTTCTCAGGAGACCTTCATAGTGGAAGCCCCTCCGGTGGAGTCTTGTGCCAGAGAAGCTCCGTCAGAGCTGGCCGAAGGGGAGGCTCCCACTGAGCATCCAACTGCTATCATCCCCTTCATTGGCAGCCTTGTACGTCGGGTGAAGGCACCGAGGAAGAGGAAAGCTATGTTCTCTCGGTTTAGGGTTACACCGCTAAGAGTGGGCGTTACGATCTCCCTCCCTCCTCCACACGAGCGGCCGTACGGTGTATTAATTTCATGAATAATATGATACAATAGATGACCAGTTGTTCGGTTTCACCCTTATGAATTCGTAGGCTGGCGTCGGCGAGCTGATTTCCTCTGATGAGCCATCAAAGGCTATCATAGTTGTGGAGGAGCACCAGTCCGAGGTAAGCAGAAGTTCTGATTCTCGAGCTTTAGATGACAATTGATATAGCTTTTTACCAATTAATTTCAGCCTAACTAATTATATTACAGTAGTAGAGAGCTCGTGGACTTCCCATCCAGAGATGGCATACCTCAGCCGATGCTCCAACTCATAGACCGGTCGTGTGCTCGATTCCAGGACAAGTAAGTCACCTGTCATCTTCCTCCTTTTCACACAGATTCAAATGTCATATCATTCTAAGTACTTCTGTTCATTTCTTTGCTTAAAAAATTACAAAAATGACTGTGTCACATAATGCAGGGGAGATACAGTGCTCGCAGCTGGAAATATTATTATTTCGAGGCGGTTGATTTGATGGATCGGTATCATCGGATGCACACCGCGTCGATCGTTCATATCGTGAAGTACTCACTGTGCCCGGATTGTATGTCCCATTCCTTTACATTTCATGCTTACATTGGGTGAGTTACTCCTCCAAAATTACGGTTCGCAATTCATTCTTGATATTCCTGTCTGTATGTCTTATAGATGTTATCGCATCCTTGCGAATTATGCATATGGCTTGCTAAAAGAAAGCAAGATGTATATCCAAAGATGTCACCTGATAGTGCATCCGGTGGTGCTCTTACTCCCGGTTATCCATAATCGCTGGACACTTCTTGTCGGTAATATCAAGCTTGGCGTGTGGTCATTTATGACTCATTGCCAAAATCGACACATAAAGCCATTACGGAAATGGTATGCACTCTTCTTGCGGGTTCTCACGGGATCACACTAATACCTTATCCATCTTCATGCGGATTAAATTCACGGCTCGGATATCGCCATTATTTTAAGAACCCAGTAAAATGGCGGTTGAAAGCGGTGGCGGGTTGCGATCGATCACGGTGTCGTTGCGGCATGTTCATTTGCAAATACATGGAGCGGCTATCGAAGCCAACAATTAGCGGGCTCGAACAAGGGCGGGACAAAAAATGAATAGATTTAGGGCCGACTTTGTTTATGTGATTTTTGCTTGGCCTCAAAATACTTAAATAAAATTTGGATGCTTGAGTTGTTCTCAAGCACATTCAGTTTAGGTAGGGATAAAACTGTTTGTTATTTCAGTGGGTTTATGTAGGGATAATTCCGTTGTTCTCTGTTCTGCCATTCTGTTTAGGCATGTTCATTTGCATTTTGAGGCTGCTTTCGAGTATAGATGATTTTTTTCCAGTTTTTTTTGGTATGTTTTTTTGCGAGCTCTTCCTACTCATGTGCGTTTGATGGTTCGAGCCTCGACTTCTTTTTTGCTATGATGTTTCAATCTGGTTTTTTGGCATTGGTTGGTGGTTTTGAGGTGATACAACGGACTATGATGAGACTAAGTTTCTTATGGAATTTTATATTCTCTTTTGCGATTTATGAGCTCCTCCATAGTTGTTAAGTGGTTGCAACGAGGATCTGCCGATTCAATTTTGGTTCTGCGGTTGGTTTTTTCTTCCCTTGTGGAGTTTTGGTTATTGAGAGTATCACCGTGAGAGCATAATTGGGTTGGTGTGAATTTCTTCTTCGAATCATATTTGGAAGTTTTTTGTGGCTTTTGTGGGAAATGGATTGGGTGTCTCGTGGTTTTGGCTCTCGATCCTTCTTCCTCCATTGGATGGCGGTGTTTACCAAGCTGGGGAGCTCTATCTCGGTAGGGTGTTTTGATAAATTGCTAATTAGTCCACGAGTCACACTGATTATATATATGTTCTTGATGTTGTTATTTAAATTTAACCCTTATCTTTCTTTCTGTTATTGTAATTCTCTTTTGGAATGAAATTTGGGCTCACCTCAACTTTTCCACAAAAAAAAACTTCTAGCACGGTTGTTCGGATCATGGTATTTTGAGGCAATAAATGTTATTGATTTTTGGAGATTCACGGTATTTGTACTCTGCGGGTTTTGTTTCACTTTTATACTGGTTGTTGAACATGGTAACTAAATCCCAAGAAACAATAAGATTGGTACGAATTTTAGGAGATTTCGGTATCTGTACCTCTGCCTCTGTGCCTCTCTGCACCTCTGCATCTCTGTGCACTCTGTACCCACTGCCCTGCTCTATCTCCCCTCATACTCTGTACACACACCTCATACTCCTGCTCTGTACTCT
Organism: Cymbidium sinense; assembly: GCA_021442155.1. Classification (NCBI taxonomy): domain Eukaryota; kingdom Viridiplantae; phylum Streptophyta; class Magnoliopsida; order Asparagales; family Orchidaceae; genus Cymbidium; species Cymbidium sinense. The sequence goes on from CM038227.1 coordinate 97,751,705, forward strand.
GTACCTCACTTTGTCTATGCAAATTTAATAGACAATTTTATGCAAATTAAAGATTTATTTCTCCAATACTTTCTTATATTTAAAAACGATATTTTATTTTTAAAAAGTCGGTCTTGATGATAGTAAATGTTTAAACTAAATATTTATTAATTTTATGGTTTAGTTCGAGCCTTGCGACATTTTGAGCTCCACAATAGACTTATTGAATACATATCGAATTGAATATTGTGCTCATCAATGTGACAATGCCAGGGTTTATATCACCGGATGAGAAAGGCAAATGGCCAATTTTCTCTTCTTTTTGTTTGTTTTTTTGTATGTACATTTGGTTAAATGCTTATGTGATATTTTTTTTGTTCGTCGTGTTTTCAAATACATGGTTATGGTATTTCTTATTAGAATTTAATTGAATATATGTTTTAACCATTTAATATATGTTCCATATAGAGAAATGGTAAATAGTATTTTATAATCAAACCGAATCGAGGCAAAAATAACCTTAAATACATGAAATGCATCTAGTTGGATGCTTACGCTTTTATCCCGAGCATAAAAATAAATTCATCGGTTTATGAGAAAATATGTTTAAAAAAAAAAATACAATTCTTTTGAGAAAATCAATTCTATCTAAATATTACATACATAGAATACAATTCTTTTCTAATATAGCATTTTTTTTTCATGTATAAAATAATGTATTTTATTTTAAAAGATAATGATGATGATATTTAATGATGTAATATTAAAGATTTCGTGTTACTTATATAAATATTAATATTTTTGAGTTGGATATGTAAATGAATGAGAATTGTGTGACATGCATGTAATTGCATGTAAAATTTAGTCTCACATAAAAAAGCTGAAAAGGTTAGTTTTGAATGATAGCATTTCGGAAACAGAACTCAATGGAAGAACAGAAAACACCCCGGTGAGAGGATGAGGAATTAGATAGGTAAATGGCAATCAACGCATGAGAATTTGATCGCTCAAGCAACATATCCAGTCATTACATGAGAATTTGACCGCTTCAAGCAACATATCTCCCAAAAGTCGAATCATTTACAATGTATAAACTTAACTAATAAGAAGGGATTACAATAATTTAGAATCTACCAATATGCAACATAAAAATAAATGTGAGATATAAGCACGTGAGCTAGTGTAACATAGTTGGAAGATGATAGCAACTTCTCATTAAACTCGCAAAATCAAATAAAAGGAAGTGGTTTAAACAAGATCATAAATCATGATTGATGAAATCTAAATCATTGTGATTTATTGAATCAAACAAATGAGATTCATAAATTAACTTGGAACAATCTCAATTTTTTCTCCTTTTTTTTTGGAGATCATGACTTATTTCCTAATAATGTAAATTTGGACACATCCTTCAAGAAAAAATGACATATTGGTTTGTTATTTAACTTTAAGAATCTAATGCCAATTTAAGAGAACAAAGCAACCATAAAATCATTCTACGTAAGAAAAGGAGGCATGAACAACTAGACCTACAAAACAATCAAATATTAGACCTCATGGGCTATAGAGTTAAACAACAAAAACAACAAAAAATTTGAGAAGACATTAAGGAAAAAATTGTATGCTTTCACTTGCAAAAAATGATAAGATTAAAAGGAAAAGAAGACTTCACTAAAGTTATGAAACGAAAAAGAAAAAAAAATACAAGCATTATGACTAAAACGAGCAAAATGAAATTAAAATATCATGCATCAAAATGCCGCTCGTAATAATATCCATCATCGCTTAGTGTACCCTTCAAAGATGTTTGATTGATGAGGTCGAATTGAATTCGTGGGTACAACATAGTAATGGTACAACATCTTAGTAATGGATGAATGTTTGACAATGTGAAATATTCTAGCTTACGTGAAAAGCACGGGGCATAACAGAGAGTGGAGCGAACCGGTGACGCATCCTGCTCTACAAAGACTCGGACTTCACTTTTGTTTCTAAGACAAGAAAATATAATGAATTAAATATTTACGAACATATAAGTAATAGCAACATCGAGGCAAGTAGGATAAGTACTTGTGGATTTTTTGGATTTCTCCCAATTTGAGCCTTGCGTTGGAAACACCCTTTGGACGTCTCTTGATTGGATCCTTCAAACTGTCCTTATCCTTAGCTGATGATGTGGTCGCCTTCTTCCTCTTAACTGATCTGTCAAACGGTGGAGAATTCCCACTTATTATGGAGTCCACTTCATCAGATAGTCGCTTAAGAGATGCAAGCATGTAATCCTCAGCAATCTTATTACCTTACGCTCGAGAGCTAATTTGATATGCATATCGACTTATATGGTTCCTGAAAATAATGCCGCCCATCTCGCTCTCCACATGTACTAACCTTCATATGAACCATCGATGTAGATGTCCCTCTTTCGGTAGACCACCGATGAGGAGGTACTTATCCGAATGCGCAAAGACATCATTCGGCTAAGAACTCTAATGCAAGCAGTACAAAGTATGCCCATCATTTCAAATTCTCGCAACTACAAGAAATATCCATAGTAGACACATCAAAGTGGACAATCCTGTTTTGGATGCATTCTTCTTCTCTAAGTTCCTCACCAAGTACTCCATGGGCCTATCATCCGACACGAATGATAATCCCCCAACTCCATGCGTAAATTCTTCTTCAACATAGAGTAAAGCTTCCTCAGATAAAACAAAGCCTTGCTTAAGAATTGGACTACTCCTAACAACTGAACAATAGATGGATACACTTGAAGTTTTCATCATGTTCATTTTGGCGCCATGTTTCCATCACCTTCTCCAATCCCAAGAAACAATCTGTCAGCGAACTTGTTTCGAAATACCATGACACACGCTATTTGTGGCCTCACTACGCTGAGTGGACAAGATGCCAATATAAAATTTATCTTTGTTGAATGTGGTGGACCATTTCTGCCTAATTTTGTAAAGTTCAGATAGCCAAGCATGATCATACAGATTGCCCTCCTCTAGCATGGCACCAAGCATCCTCAAACTCATCCTCGTGTCACATTTGCTCATGCATGCATAGAATAGCCCTTGAACTCTCTTGTTACTACTAAAGCAATGGACCTTGAGGGGCTTTCTTTGAGATATGCCATTGGCACAACCTATGACGCGTAGCGCGGTAGTACATTCTCGATAGTTTCGCCATAGCCGATCTTGATCAAGAATATCGCATAGGATGTTCCACCCATCAACCAAGAAATGTCCGGAATAACCATGTGAATGACTCGGTCTCTTCCGACAAAAGGCTACTCGAATAAGACATTTTGCCAATGATGATTCACTCCAACGAGTGGGGTACGACAAGATTATATTTATTGAGATAGCTAGTATCAAAAATTATCACATCCCCAAAACAATCAAATTCAACCCTAGACATACCATTGCTCCAAAAAAACTCACCAAGCAATCGACGATCAACTCATCCCATGCAAAACATCTCGTCCACGCTTGTCTTTCCTTGAACAAATGATTAATTCGTGCTATCACCACTTGCAATCCGTGACCTTCGCTTCTCGGATGAAATTGAAAGCATCTCTTTTGGTGAATCCAATATTCTCACCCCCAATTAGATAGAACGCTGCCAGACTAATGCCGCCTCTCATCGCTTCAAAGCGATGCCTTCTCATCGAACGATCTGCGATCTGAGAAGATGCAGATCACCAGTCTTTGCCAGTGAATGATTATGGCTCTCTATATATTTTTTAACCAATTCCTCCAAATCAATCGAATCATCGGACAACCACTCCTCGTATTTTTCTTGAATTTTGTTATATGGTTTAGATTGAGTTTTTCCACTGCTGCACACGTAAAATCTCTCGATTTCAATTTCTTAGAGTTTGGCCAATAACTTGTATGGTCTTTTCTAACGCCGGTTTGATGTGCATAATCACAAGATGCAGTAAGCCGGCTTCATTATGCACAACCGCAGCCAGAACCCCAAATTTGGGTCATTAGATAAAACAACTTCATCATCGTGATTACTCATTCACCACATTCATCTCAAAAATATAGAGTCCAGTTCCACGATAATAGAGAGTACAGATGAAACAGAGTACAGAGCATAGAGGGTACGCTTAGTCCAGAGAGTATGACACAAAAAATACCCAAAAAATTGTCTCAAACCACCAAATCAGAACCTGAGGTACAGAGGAGAGAGCATAGAGGGTATGATATAGTGAGGGTAGAGGTACGAGGTATAGAGTAGAAGAGTATGAGTATAAATTATGGCAGAGGTACGTGAGCATGAGGGTAGAGGTACGTGAGGCAGAGGTATATGAGGTATAGAGGTATAAGGTATAGGTAGAGGTACACACAGACACAGAGGTACAGAGGCACAGAGGTACGTGAGGTACAGAGGCAGTGCAGATGTGAGGTGCCGAAATCTCTAAACCGTAGCGACCACATCATTGCTCGATTGGGATTTAGTTACCATGATCGAACAAAGGCTAGAAAGTGAAACAAAACTGGAAAAAAATCGTCTATACTCGAAAGACACTACAGAGTACATATGTAAATAAGCACTAAAAAATTAATCAAACTACCAATTTCCTCCCTCAAGGATTACATTGAATATGTTTTCTCCGAACAAAAAAAATAATGAAAAATAAATATGAATACTGGGGATTACAACTCCTTAAAAGATTACCGATCCATTTTATTTACGACATCATCGCTATTTCCTCAACGCCTCCATTTCCGTGATTCATTCTCCTTCTTCATAGCTCTTTTCATGTTTGCTCGTTTGCAAATAAAAAAATACGCACGCCTAAATGAAGATATTTTAAATTTCTCCCACGATATACTCATTCCCAGCTTCGGGTCGGGCGCTAAACGAAAAATAACGCCATTTCCGTCTTCGCCATTTTTACGCCGTTATCTGTGCCGCGTCATGATTGGAGTCCGCGACGTAAAGCTACGTATGACGGACGTAATATTTTCCCCTACAATGGAGACGGGTTAAGAGTAAATCGCTTTATCCTTTGAAAATCTCAATGCTCGAGAAAGTTTATGGCAAGCGTTTAAAAAAACTAAAAATAAAAAATGCATTAAAATAGGGATTATTTTTAAAATAGGCTTAGTGCTAATGATAATTAGTTATTTGACGAAAAAATATATAAATAGCAAGATAGTTGTCGTCAAATCAACGAGCGGCGTCACCGTCCGTTGATAAGACAACTTTTTTTTTTTTTTCTGGTTTGTAACGGGGAGAACGAGAGAGAGAAAGAGAGAGAGAGAAAGAGAGAGAGAGAGAGAGACAGACCTTTTATTTTTTATTTTTATTTTTTTTTATAACGACGGGGAGAGAGAGAGAGAAAGAGAGAGAGAAGATTTTATTTTATTAATTTTTTTAAATAATATAATTATTTAAAATATATAATTTAAAATTATTTTTATAAAATATTTAATAACTAAATATTTATATATTTAGTTATTAATTTTTTATTTATATATATAATTAAATATATAATTTAAAAATATTTTAATTATATATATAAATTTATAAATTTATTTAATACTTTTTTATTAATTAATATAATTATGTATAATATATAATTTTATTAATTTTGTTAATATATAATATAAAAAAATATTTAAAATATATAAAATAAATAAACAAAGAATAAATTATATAAATATTTTATAAACTATATAAATAAAATAATTATATATATATATATTTTATAATTTAGTTATTTATATATTTAAATTATATAAATATTTTTTATATAAATAATTTAAAAATAATTAAAATATATAAATAAATAAATAGTTATATATATATATATATATATATATATATATATATATATATATATATATATATATATATATATATATATATATATATATATATATATATATAATATATTATATATATATAATTAGTTATTATTTTATTTAAAAATATTTATTTCTTTAAAATATATAATTAGTTAAAAAAAAATAAATAAATTATATAAATATTTAGTTATTTATATATAAAATATTTAGTTATTTATTCATTTATATATATATATATATATATTATATATTTATTCATTTCTTTTATTTATTTATTAAAAATTATTTATTTATTTATTTTTTTATATTTTTATATTTTTTATATTTTTATATTATTATTAAAGACTTATATTAATAAATATATATATATATATATATATATATATATATATATATATATATATTTATATATAATTAAAAATATTCTATAAAATTATTTTTAAATTATTTATATAACTTAAAAATATTTATATAATTTAAACATATAAATAACTAAATAAATTTATAAATATATGTATATATATATATATAATTATTTTATTTATATAGTTTATAAAATATTTATATAATTTATTCTTTAATTATTTATTTATTTATATATTTTAAATATTTTTATATTATATATTAACAAAATTAATAAAATTATATATTATACATAATTATATTAATTAATAAAAATATTAAATAAATTTATAAATTTATATATATATAATTAAAATATTTTTAAATTATATATTTAATTATATATATAATAAATAAATTAATAACTAAATATATAAATATTTAGTTATTAAATATTTTATAAAAAATAATTTTAAATTATATATTTTAAATAATTATATTATTTAAAAAAATTAATAAAATAAAATCTTCCTCTCTCTCTCTCTCGTCGTTATAAAAAAAAAAAAAAGTCTGTCTCTCTCTCTCTCTCTCTCTCTCTCTCTCTCTCTCTCCCCGCCGTTCTCCCCGCCGTTACAAACCAGAAAAAAAAAAAAAAAGAGTTGGTCGTCCGTCAACGGATTACTGGCGCCGACGTGTATCGCGGCGTCGTCCGTTTGACGACACTATTTATTTTCTAATTATATTTTTTTGTAAATAACTAATTATCATTAAGACTAGCTATTTTAAAATAATCTTAAAATACGTTATTTAATTTGTAACTTTATGTAACGATAGCGCGTTGACTTTTACAGGGTATCCGAAAATTTTTCTAATATATAAAATGAGCTGTAAAATACCCAAAAAAAATTAAAATAGAGCCTATTGCTGAGATGGCATGTCCAATCATCAATTAAATAGTATTTAAAATTAAAAAAAAGAAATTATCACCTAACTCTATAAAATCATATGTTATTCCGTAAATATATAATTATTATATATTTATTATAAAATATTATGTATTAATATAATATTAATTGAATATTAATACATTATATCAAATTCACACTTAATAACTTTTTTTTTAAAAAAAAATCATATTTAACTTTAGAATGAAAATGCCACCTCAGCGTTCACTCCACACGCTAAACTAATAATAGGCCCTCCTTAAAAAAAATTTGACTGATTTATCGTAAAAAGATTTGAAAATATCGCCAAGCTTGTTCTGGGAGAGAATACACAAATCAACGTCTTTATAAACCAACTCAGAGAAAGGACATTCTTCACAGCCAACCTTCTTTCATCCTTTGATTTTCAGCTAATAGAGCTCTAATGGCCTCCAATATCATGTCGAGTAGCTTACTTGCTCTCTTTCTATTGAGCTTGCTCAGTTGCAGAGTAGAAGCCCATCTCTCAACAAGGTTTTACGCTCGTACTTGCCCAAAGTTGAAGAGCATTGTAAGAGCAGCCATGGCCGGTGCAGTGGCCGATGAACCTCGCATGGGTGCTTCCATTCTTCGCCTCTTCTTTCATGACTGTTTTGTTAATGTACGAATCAACATATAAGTTTTTAAGTTTTTTTTCCTCCTTACCATGTTTTCTTTGAAGTTCTAAGCGGGATTTGGTAATAATTTTTCGAGTGACGGATACCTTTGCGGCGTATCACTTTTTTTTTTTTTTCACTGGTTTCGGGTAGGAAGGGAGTAGGACGGGAGGAGGGGGTATTTTGAACTCCAAAATTCCATCAATGCCTTTGCCAGCAAGACGAACTTTTAGTTTTTGAGGGTTTCGACTAAAAGATAGGGAAGAGGAAGAATTAGTGTTAATTAAAAAGATATAAAATTATTTAAATTAAAAATAATTAAATTTAAATTTTACGGATTATCTTATTAAATTGAAGTTATTTTAAATTTAATTTAGTTAAATTATTAATTATTATGCTATTTTAACTTAATTATAATACAACAAATTTAATTACAATGGTTAAAAATTTGGTAATTAAAAAATTTATGTTAATTTGATAAAAATTGAAATACTATTAATATTTAATTTATTTAGAAAAAATTTACTTAATGGCTAGTTAGTTTAATGAATAATTAATTAATTGATTTATGTTAAGTTTTACTTTCAACCAAATAGCCTCTTAATTAATAATTAATTGATTAATAATTATATGTTTTTTAAGTTAATTCTAATTGAGTATTTTTAATGGTATATTAATGTCATTAAAATTATTATTTGAACTTATAAATTTAAATCATCAAATAATTTGTCAAATAACTCTTCAGATTTTAACTATTACATACTAAACACAATTCAAAATTTAATATCTCAGAATTTACTATCATATATAAGATTTACTAAATCTTTTTTTTTTTTTGAATTAAATTCAATTCGTTATCAAACACACCTTAAAGTTTTTATTTGCTCTTCCATATCAGGGTTGTGATGGTTCAGTTCTTCTCGACGACACCCCAACTTTCACCGGCGAAAAGAACGCCATCCCAAATCAAAACTCTCTTCGTGGCTTTGAAGTAATCGACGCGATAAAGTCTCTTGTTGAGGCCTCGTGCAAAGCTACTGTATCATGCGCCGATATTCTAGCACTTGCGGCTCGTGAAGGAGTTGTTCGGGTTAGTATATTAATTTATAAGAGAAAGAGACGCGAACAGCATGAAATGATTGTCTACTTTTCATTAAATATGACGCAGCTGGGCGGTCCGTCATGGCCGATGGCCCTCGGCCGCAGGGACTCGACGATGGCGAACCAAAGCGCCGCGAACAGCAATCTCCCAAAGCCGGCCTCAAGCCTTTCATCACTCATATCCATCTTCGCGACGAAGATATGAGCCCGCGCGACATGACTGCCCTCTCCGGAGCCCACACCATTGGCCTGGCCCATTGCGCCACCTTCCGTTCGCATATCTACAACGACAGCAACATAGACCCAAAGTTCGCCGCCCTCCGAAAGCAGACCTGCCCATCATCGGGCCGCGATAGCAATTTGGCCCCTCTTGACCTACTGGGCGAGAACGGTTTCGGAGTCCACTACTACCTGAACTTGATTGGCCGTCGCGGGCTTCTACATTCCGACCAGGAGCTCTTCAATAATGGCAGTCAGGATTCATTGGTGAGACAGTACAGCGTAAATGCGCGATTGTTCTTCGGTGACTTTGCTGCTGCCATGGTGAAGATGGGAGCCCTTAGTCCGCTTACGGGCACCAACGGCCAGATTCGTTTAAACTGCAGGAAGATCAATTAATTGCATTTGCATCTCTTAGTTTAATGCTCGTTGTATGATCGCAATTGTGTTTTCTATTATGATTCAAAATTTTCATTTATTTTTTCTGTTGCTATTGCGTTGTGTTGTGATAGCCATATCAAATGTTGTCTCTGTCGTGGTGATGATATTACAGAAGCTTCTTCACCTTGTTCTCGTTATATAATTTACCAATCTGAGGATTCTTGCTACGTACAGTTCGGTGATTAAAAACTTTAATATTTACTAAAAATGGGGCAACTCCAATCAACTATTATATGAATGCAAGTTGTTTATGAACTAGTTAGAATCAAGTTAGAACTCTTACGTTTTGTGTAGACTTATCATGTCTAGTGAGGAAATCGTGTATATTAGTCTACGCCTTAATTGTCGTGTCATGACCTCACGCCTTCTGTTTTAACAGGTCATTAAAATCCTCAAGAAGAAGCATTTTAAGGATAAAAGAAAATGTATCAAAATCTAAGATTTATCAAAACAGTACATCAAGAGTATTTTCTCTTTAATTTTCATTTATATTATTGAAAGTTATTTTTGTTTTAAGAAAATAATGTGTCATAAAATTAAAACATAAGAGTAATAGAGAAACATGTCGAACATAGAATTCAAGTGGTCAACTTCAAATAAGTTTATGTTCACGAGGAAAACTAATTTGATTCACTAATACAGAAATTAAAATCATGGTGTTCATATTAAGGAAGAGTCATAGGTCTTTTCAAAAACTTAGTATACTTATTTTGATTAGTGATGACAAATTTATCTTTGGGATGGTGTTAAATGAAAAGTGAGGGAGAGAAGTGGTGCCTTCCAAGGGAAGAGAAAGCGAGTCTCTAAGCTAAGATTTTTCCTTGCTAGATGAAAGTAGGCTAAGAATGCCTTTAAGGAGGTGATAATTTTGGCGATCAACTACTCAAGATGACATTGATGGGCCCTAGAATAGTTGTACGATAAAAAAGAAGCTTTTGATCGATCTTTAGGTAAGGGCGGTGTCAATTCAAATTCACAAGATATGTTCATGTTGGGCGTAAAAATTACACGATATCATTATAATCAATATGGACTTTGCCCATTTAATAAATCACTAAACAATCTTAACACAAATCTGACCTTACACATCACAAAAAATAATTAACTCATGATGGGTTAACATTAAACTAACCCAAAATCTACTTGATTACTTGATTTAGACATGACAACTCAATAAAAAGATTAAAAAATTTATTTTTTTTCTATGAGTTTTTAATTAAAAAAAGCATCAAATAATTAAATCATTATTTGATGACTCAAATTTGACCGAATCTAACTTTTTATTTGGCTAACTTAACTTAAGATGACTTGAATCCAATCTAAATATTGCATTAGTTGATTCAAACTTAATTTTAGTGTCATATTTGAATCAAATTTTTTTTTTCTGAGTTGGGCTGAATATTGACATCCTTATTTTTAGAATTTGGATGAGCAAATTGATTTAACTTTTTTGAATCAAAGGCACCACCGAATTATTCAAAATGGCCCTATTATAGATTATTAAGCTAAATAAGATTGACCAAGTTGGGTTTGAATCAGAGGTAAGTTGGCCTAGCCACTTAAGTCAAAGATCAATAGTCGAAATGGGCCCATCAAAGTTTAATGGAGAGTCTAATAGGACAACATACCTAACTATACTTAATTGACATATCTTATTAATTATAATTTAAGACAAAAGCTAGCTATGTGGTCAAAGTACTTTGAGCTTCGATCAAATCAAAGGGTCCTAAAGTCATTATGGTATAGGTTAGTCCAACACCACCCTAAGTTTGATTTATCTATATGTTGGGCTCAAGATAACTATCTATATTCTAACAACAACATTGTATTGTATTAGGGCTAGAAGGGTTTATGAGTTAAGAAACATCATATCAACTTTTAGGTTAGGTTGGGTCTAAAATTCTAACCCATTTATTATTATTGTTATTATTATTATTATTATTATTATTATTATTATTATTATTATTACCTAACTTACACCAAGATATATAATAAAACTTATTTATTAAAAATAAACTTACACGATGATAGACAGCAGCAGACAGAAGAGCATAAGAGATCACACCAGAGAAGAAAAGAGAAGAGAAGGGAAGAGAGAACAACTAAGCACACCGATACAATAGATAAAGCCTCATTAAATAGCAGAGGCAGGAAGAAGGAACTTTACTTGGACATCAAGTAAAGGTACAATAATTAAATACAGAATAATCTTTATTGTAGTGGCGGGAATAATGTTGACACTTTCGAGCTGTAAAGTGGCCTGATCATTGGTGCTGGCAATAATGTTAGTCACTTTTGCGCTGTAAAGCAAAGTGACTTCAGTAATTTTAGTGTTGGCAATAATGATAGTCGCTTTAGCGTAAAGTGAAATGTCATCAATAATTGTCACTTTAGGTCTATAAAGTGATGCCACAAATAATTCGTAGTTATGGAATCCACTAATTTTCATCAATGGATTCCACGTCGATGATGTTAGATGACTCACCACTATCACATATATAGATAGGGTGATTGAACACCTTAGTGAGTTCATCCTCGTATATTTTACGAAGACGATCCTTATGTCGGGCTTCTGTCTCATGAGGATATCGTCTCTTAATGTTGTCAAGAACTTTATCAATGGATAGCTCAAAATCTATATTTTTTTGAGAAATCGATGTTTCCAAATAGAATTTAATAAGAGATATGATCTGCTTGAACTTGTCCTCAATGCTGATCTAATTCTACCATTTAAGCATAAATTATTTTTGAAGGACCAGTTGATTAAAAGAGTTCTTCCTAAGGATAACGTTCTAAGTCCAAATCCAAGGGATTTGACAGTCTGTAAAGAAGTGGGCTAGATTCTGCCCTTGAATCATCTTTCGTGGATTGATGGAGGAGGGACCTCCATCCATTCATTAAAGACTTTTTTGATTGGGTCTGGTAAAATATTTAGCTCTACGCTGAAGTAATTCCACCATCGGAAGAACGAAGCCGAAGAATCTTTATTAACAATCTCTTTGTTCATGATAAACATCTAGGAGTGTCTTCTCTTATCATTGATAAGAAGAAAACTTTCATCATTTCTTGCACATATAACTAATAATTTACTCCAATTTTATACTATAAATTATTGGATAAAAAGATTATCTTTTCTTGGAATGGAGTTAACCCCCATTCACTTTGATGAATTACTTTATTTATAATGCATTTGTTATACAAAATCATGTTGTTCGTTTGATCACGAACATGAGAAATTTCAACACACTTTAATTGTATTAAAATTTTTTCATAATTCTCTCGAGAGAGATTAGATTCGTATGAGAAAGGATTATTTCTCAAGTATCTTTCAAATAATGCCCATGGATTATTGATAGAATAATAGGATGGATTAATTTTAATTATATTCTGCTTAATCTCTTTTGAAAAATAAACAGGTTCTTGAGCAACGACATCTTTAAGGGATGGAGCTGTTGCACCTTTTTATGGTTCACCATTTTTAATCGTGGTTGAAGAAGAGCCATATAAATAAGTTTTGAAGTCGATCATGCCAACTGTTGAGCTGGTCGGATCTTTTCCGTTATTTTTTTTGCGACCGCGACCTCCCCAAAAGGAGGGACCACCTCGATTAGAAGGGGTCATCCTTCTGTGAGGGGTGATCCACCCCTGATCGTCCCTACAAGAATTCACAGGTAAGAAAATCATGAAGAAAATTTTTAGAACCTTTCATGAATTCAATAGTAAAATCAACAATAGAAAGTTGAGCTTGCCAAATACAAAAATTTATTTTGAAACTAAATCTTTTACATCTTGTTCAATGATGTATTTAACTGGGGGGCAATCAATACGAAGAAGAACATATTGATTGAGTAAATCATCTTAAAATTTTGAAATGAATTTGACAATAGAAAACATTTCTCGTTTAATGATGGAATAATTTTGTTGAGTGGGAGTCCATCTTCCCGAAGTAAAGCGAACTAATTCTTTTTTAGAATTTTTGTTGTTGTTTTAATATGCCCCTGTAACCGAAATTTGAGGCATCAGTTTCAACAATTTTGAAACTGTCGGGATCGGTTAAGTTAAGACATGGAAGGTTCTTAACTCTTTCTTTAATTCTTTGAACTGCCTTGGTATGAAGATCAGACCATGGTGGTGGGAATTTTTTCAATCTATTAAAAAGAGAAGCGGCATCTTGAGCTAGATTCTGATAGAAATCAGCTACATAATTTAGGGCTCCTATGAACCGTTGTAGCTGAGTTTTATTAATAATAATATCATAGAATTTATTAGCAAATTCAATACTTCTATTAATTAGAATAATAGAAGCATTAGAAATATTATGTCCCAAAAATCTTATTTCAGTTTGAAATAATTTGATTTTGGGTGCTGAGATAACCAAACCATTTTTTAAAATAAGCCATTTAAAAGTTTTTAAATGAGAAAAATGTTCATCAATGGAATTGGAGAAGATTAGGACATCATTAATATAGACAATAATATATTTAAAGTAATCTTTAAATATATCATTCATGATATACTGGAACTCAGACGGAGCATTTTTCAGTCCAAAAGGCATTATGCTCCATTCGTAATGTCCAAAAGGAACAGTAAAAGTTATTTTATGGCGATCAGAATCTTTAATTTGGATCTGCCAATAGCCGGATTTTAAGTCAAATTTAGAAAATATTTTGGCATTATGAAGCCTATTGAGAAGATCCCTTTTATTCAGGATAGGATACTGAATCCACTTAAGGACTTGATTAAGTGGTTTGTAATTAATTACAAGTCTCAGTCTTCCTCTTTCATTTTTGTTGTATTCATAATATAGAATGCAATGCAGCTCTAGGGAGAGTAGGATTGTCAGATTATTCCTTTAGTTAATAATTCAACAATCTCAACTTTACATAAAGAAAGATAGTGCTCGTTCATTTGACAGGGATGAGCCTTGGTGAGAATATCACGTTCGTTGAAATTATTAATGTACGGAAGTTCTACCGAATGAACTTTCTTTCCTAAAAGGCAATTGAGTTTTTACCACAAACAACCTTATGGAAGTCTTGCAGACATAATCCAATTTTGTTTTTTATCTGAGGAGAAGAAAGTTTTTGCTTAATAGTTAAATCGGTAATTTCTTCTTTCAAATAATTCAAATGCATAGACTTATTATTCAGTCTATTCATTTCATTAATTATGATTTCTTTTAGATTGGTGATAAATCAAAATATAATTTATTTATTCCAGAGAGTGCACTGGATTCTGATGTCATCAATCTTTGTTATTGGCATTATTTTGAGTAAAAAGGAGTACCCAAAATAATATGATGAAGAAGATTCTTAACTAGAATACAAGGTATTTGAAGATAAATATCATCTTAACACATGGCCACAAATGATAGTTTATACTTTATTTGCAAGGACTCACCATCGGTAGCTTCAAGCTTTTGGCTAGTTTTTTTAAAATATTTTGAAGGAACGAGTCCTTGGATACAATTTAAATCTGCCATACTATCAACCAAAGCAGTTAAATTAGGTAAAATGAATTCTTTATTTATGATTAATTTGATGAAAATATACCATTTTTGATATATTGCATTTTGAATACTTTGTAAGAAGCCTGGTTCTTGATCAGAAGAGGCTTTAGGATATTCTTCCGTATAGGGCATCTTTTGGTTTAATTCGAGATCCATAAGGCATCTATTTAAATGATCATGTTCAACTTTTATCTGTTGAACTTCTTGTTATAATTACTTTAACTCAGATTTTAAATCTTTTAAAGAAACTCATGAAGGACTATATTCAGTTTTCTTCTTATATAACTCTGTTATAGAATATATCAGAGGTTTAAAGAGAATTTGTCCTCCTTCTTATCATTAAGAAGACTAATAATTTTGTTACAAGTTGAAGCATCTTCAACTTGAGCTAAGAGTTGGATTAACTGATCCTTTTGCTCGATTGTGAGTGTAAATAGACCAGTCATATTTATTATATTTTTATAATAATCTATTTGTCTGCAAGAATTGCAACAGTCAGATTAATTCTTAGTGGATGATGAGTCAGTTTCTTCTTCGTAGGATTCCTTTTCAGAATCTGAGAAAGTAAGGAGAATTTTCATAAGGGTTTGCTTTAACCCTTCATCCATCTGTAATTCATTCAATTTTTTCTTAACAGTGCATCTATTAGCATAGTGACCCATTCGACCATATTTATAGCACTTGATTTCATATTTCCCTTTAGGTTTAAGCCTGGAGGGTTTGGATTTTTTGAGTTTTGTTTGGATTTTTCATATTCAAGAAAAGTTTTTGATTTAGTTTTTCCCTTGTTTTTATTTTTGGTAGAATAAGTGCGTTCCTGAGGCCCACATGCGAATTGATCACAAAACTCACCGAGTTGCCGTCTTTCTAGTAGACATTTTTTTTCATTTGTTCTTTAAGCTTGAGGTCAGAACAAATGATTAATCCAGTTTTGATACAGACAAAGATAAGATTTTCGTATGTAAGATTTTCATGCAGGATAGTACCATTATATAAGTGAATATTGGATTTAACCTTTTCAAAAAGATTAGGAAGTCCTTCAATGAATTTTTGCTTCCAATGAAGGCTATTGGCATCATTGAGAGTCATGACTCTAGCCAAGAATATATCCTTATACCATCTAAAATGAGTTAAGGATGGGCATCTTAATTTTTGGAGTAAGGAACGAGTTTTCTCTTCTTGATCTCCCCGAGACCCAGCAAAGTGGTCGACGATAGCTTGAAGCAAATTATAGACACAACTGTCATTAGGTTTTGCTGGTCTTGAGGTAAATTTTTAGTGTTAAGATCAATTTCACTAAGAAGATCTTCGCATTGGAGAATGGTGAGGAAATTATTCCACAAGCCTTTGAGGATTCCAAAAAATCTTGAAACAATAGCTCACGCAGAATCAAAAGATTTTGCTGTCCGTGCCAGGACTGAACAACAGTCACAAACATGAGCAATCAATGGATAACGTGATGGATTTGATGTTCTGAAAGACCTTCAATATTCTATTCGTACAGAGAATCGCCTTCATAAGAATTACCTATGAATTTTGTGTTTTCTTCAAACAACAAATCTTGAGGCGTGTGTCTCTTATAGTATGCCTATCCAAAATTTTCTTTGGATAAGTTACCTTTTGTAAATTCAAAGAATGCGGGTTTTGAAGTTCTTGAAAAAGTTCTTGGACTTTTTCAATATTATCCTCAGATTCGATTGCAGAACTGTTAGAATCTGTTTCCGTCGAGTTAGGGATAATATCCTCTAGAGTACCTATGGATTGATCTTTTAATTTGAGGATCAAATCTTGAATGTCTTCAAATGAGGGTCCTAAATTAAAAGTGAGCTTAGGAGGTGGCTGAAACGAAGGTCTAATAAATGGATTAACACTTGTTGATGCCTTTTTAAAAACTCTAGTAATATCTTGAATAAAAGTTTTTTGTTTAATCATTTGATCAATTTTAGATTCAAGACTAAAAAGATGATCATAAATGATTTGGAGGATACTGTTACTATAATTATGCTGCTTAATTATAGTAATAAATTCTTTGAGAATTTGAGGGTCCGAACTAATTTTTTCGAAGGCAGCTAATTCTAAAGGTTTATCATCCACTATTTTTGTAACTGGTGGAGGATAAGAGGTTTCAATAACTTTTTCGTGCTAAGTGAGCCATTTTTTATTGGATAAGATAGTAATTTGAGCAGGCTGGGAATAGTTACGATAAAATTAGGCAATAAAAGGAATAGTTACTTTTCTTTGCCCATTTCTTTCTATCATTTTCTTAAAATATAAATTAGATATTTCAAGATGTTGTTCTTCCGAAGTGATACTTCTATACCAAGTTTAGAAGTTATCATATTTTGGTTGAAAATATTCTCTCAACACGGCTTCTCTAGCCTTAGATCCTATTTTGTAATTCATTAAGGCTAAAGTTCATTTATGAAGGAGTGAGAGATCTATTTTCTCTCACTAGATGATAAATATTATTTCAATTTAATCGAATGCCTCAATAGACGGTTCATCTATTGAGATAGGAGAACCAATAGATCTAGCTCTTTCTGAGGTTTCTTAGGGAAAAGAAACCCTAGGAAGGGTAATAGATCGTCGAGGATTAAATCGGACTTCAACATCATCATCAGATATTTGGATAATCTGATCAATGTATTGATTGATGGAAGGTCTTGGTGTGACCGCAGATGGTATTGTCCAAGAATCTGGCAATACAACCTCATTCCATCTGATGACTCTGTTAGTAGCAATATGGGAAGCTAACATATTTGTTTCAATTAGAGTTGTTCGTTGGCTGGTTGAACAACTCTCTTTACTCAAGATTCAAAGTATTTAAGACACAAAAATGGATTCTGAAAATCAAATCAATAGTTTCAGATCCAGGAAGAAAATCATAACCATGAAGCTGTAGATGTAATTTAACGGCTTCAAAAAGATTTATGTCAGATAATGATAAACTCAAATTGGGAAAAGTATTAAAGTAAACTGGCTCATGGAAGAGATTAGTTTCAATAACACCCATAAGAGATTGAGCCCAGTGGAGGCATCTGCCATCTCTTAGACTGGCTAGGATGGAAGCATTTAATCCTTTCAGTGTTAAAGATTTGAATGCTATCTGGATCATCCCAATATGCCTATATTTGAAGTCTTGCATGTAACGATGCAGGTCTTCATGAGTTAATAGATAAATGGTTTTATCCATTTGATCTATAGTGATGGTTTGTTCGACAGTTTTGACAGAAGTTTTACCTT
Source organism: Cymbidium sinense (assembly GCA_021442155.1). Classification (NCBI taxonomy): domain Eukaryota; kingdom Viridiplantae; phylum Streptophyta; class Magnoliopsida; order Asparagales; family Orchidaceae; genus Cymbidium; species Cymbidium sinense. The sequence continues at coordinate 97,769,943 of CM038227.1, forward strand.
TGAAATTGAACGTACCTAATTGATAAATAAGGGATTTATCAATCTTAGGTAAAGACCATTTATTCAGGTCTTCTTCATGTAGAGGGAACTCATCTAATTCAGAGTTCTTGATTAAATTATTATTTCTTCTAATCATAAGATTAGAAGTTGGTTCAGAGGAGGACGAAGAAGCCATCAGATCAAAGAAGGGAGGAAGATGATGTCAGATGAAAACCAAAATGGATCAATTGGCTAGAATTATAATAAAAGGTGTTCCAGTCCCTAAGGAGATACCCAAAACAGTCAACAAAATTAGAACTTATGACCCAATCTCAGGGAATTACAATCAAGGGGAATAGAAACCACTTAAATTATAATAGCAAATCAATTGATCAAAGAAAGAGAACATCTAATATCTCTTCCCCCCAGGGATTCACTCCATAGGTACTCTAGAGGATATTATCCCCAACTCAAAAGCATTCTAATAGTTCTGCAATCGAATCTGAGTTAATATTGAAAAAGTCCAAGAACTTTTTTAAGAACTTGAAAACTCGCATCCTCTGAATTTACAAAAGGTAACTTATCCAAAAAAAAATTTGGATAGGTACTACTATAAGAGACCCACGCCTCAAGATTTGTTGTTTGAAGAAAACACAAACTTCATAAGTTATTCTTATGATGGCGATTCTCTGTACAAACGGAATATTGATGGTCTTTCAGAACATCAAATCCATCATGTTATCCATCGAATGCTCATGTTTGTGGCTGCTACTAAATCTCAACACCGAACAACAAAATCTTTTGATTCTACACGAGCTATTGTTTCGGGATTTTCTGGAATCCTTAAAGGCTGGTGGGATAATTTCCTCACCATTCCCCAATGCGGAGATCTTCTTAGTGAAATTTATCTTAACATTAAAAATTTACCTTAATACCAGCAAAAATCTAGTGATAGTTGTGTCTATAATTTGCTTCAAGCTATCATCGACCACTTTGCTGGGTCTCTGGGAGAGAAAACTCATTCCTTACTACAAAAATTAAGATGACCATCCTTAACTCATTTTAGATGGTATAAGGATATATTTTTGGCTAGACTCATGACTAGCTATGATGCCAATAGCCTTCATTATAAGCGAAAATTCATTGAAGGACTTCCTAATCTTTTCGCTGAAAAGGTTAAATCCAATATCCGCTTATATGATGGTACTATCCCATATGAAAATCTTACATACATAAATCTTATCTGTGCATGTATCAAAACTAGATTAATCATTTGTTCTGACCTCAAGCTTAAAGAAGAAATGAAAAAAGAACATCTGCTAGAAAGATGGCAACTCGGTGAGTTTTGTGATCAATTCACATGTGGGCCTCAAGTACGCACTTATTCTACCAAAAATAAAAATAAGGGAAAAACTAAATCAAAAGCTTTTCCTAAATATGAAAAATCCAAACAAAAATAAAAAATCCCAAACCCTCTAGGCCTAAACCTAAAGGGAAAGGTGAAATCAAGTGCTATAAATGTGGTCGAATGGGTCACTATGCTAATAGATGCACTGTTAAGAAAAAATTGAATGAATTACATATGGATGAAGGGTTAAAGCAAACCTTTATGAAAATTCTCCTTACTTTCTCAAATTTTGAAAAGGAATCCGACGAAGAAGAAACTGACTCATTATCCACTGAGATTAATCTGACTGTTGCAATTCTTGTAGACAGGCAGATTATTATAAAAACATAATAAATATGACTAGTCTATTTACACTCACAATCGAGCAAAAGGATCAGCTAATCGAACTCTTAGCTCAAGTTGAAGATGCTTCAACTCGTAACAAAATTATTAGTCTTCTTAATGATAAGAAGAATGAGGATAAATTCTCTTTAAAATCTCCTATATATTCTATAACAGAGTTATATAAGAGGAAAAGTGAATCTAGTCCTTTATCAGTTTCTTTAACAGATTTAAAATCTAAGTTAAAGCAACTACAGCAAGAAGTTCAACAAATAAAAGTTGAACATGATCATTTAAATGGACGCCTTATGGATTTCGAATTAAACCAAAAGACGTCATATACGTAAGAAGATCCTGAAGCCTCTTCTAATCAAGAACTAGGCTTCTTACAAAGTATTCAAATGACAATATACCAAAAATGGTATATTTTCATCAAATTAATCATAAATAAAGAATTTATTTTACCCAATTTAACTGCTCTTATTGATAGTGGAGCAGATTTAAATTGTATCCAAGAATGACTCGTTCCTTCAAAATATTTTGAAAAAATCAGCTAAAAGCTTAAAGCTGCCGATGGTTGATCCTTATAAATAAAGTATAAACTATCATCTGTGGTCATGTGTCAAGATGATATTTATCTTCAAATGCCTTTTATTCTAGTTAAGAATCTTACTCAGCATATTATTTTGGGTACTCCTTTTTTACTCAAAATAATGCTAATAACAAAGATTGATGACATCAAAATCTAGTGCACTCTCTGGAATAAAGAAATTATATTCTGATTTATCACCAATCCAAAAGAAATCATAATTAATAAAATGAATAGATTGAATAATAAGTATATGCATTTGAATTATCTGAAAGAAGAAATTGTTGATTTAACTATTAAGCAAAAACTTTCTTCTCCTCAGATAAAAAGAAAAATTGGATTATGTCTGCAAGACTTCTAAAAGGATGTTTGTGGTGAAAACCCAATTGCCTTTTGGGAAAGAAAAGTTCATTCGGTGGAACTTCCGTACATTAATAATTTTAACGAACGTGATATTCCCACAAAGGCTCGTCCCTATCAAATGAAGGAGCACTATCTTTCTTTAGGTAAAGTTGAGATTGTTGAATTATTAGCTAAAGGAATAATCTGACAATCCTCTGCATTCTATGTTATGAATGCAATAGAAATGGAAAGAGGAAGACCGAGACTTATAATTAATTACAAACCACTTAATCAAGTCCTCAAGTGGATTCGGTATCCTATCCCGAATAAAAGGGATCTTCTCAATAGGCTTCATAATGCCAAAATATTTTCTAAATTTGGCTTAAAATTTGACTATTAGCAGATCCAAATTAAAGATTCAAATCACTATAAAATAGCTTTTACTGTTCCTTTTGGACATTACGAATAGAACGTAATGCCTTTTGGATTGAAAAATGCTCCATCTGAGTTCCAGTATATCATGAATGATATATTTAAATATTACTTTAAATATATTATTGTCTATATTGATGATGTCCTTATCTTCTCCAATTCCATTGATGAACATTTTTCTCATTTAAAAACTTTTAAATGGCTTATTTTAAAAAATGGTTTGGTTATCTTAGCACCCAAAATCAAACCATTTCAAACTAAAATAAGATTTTTAGGACATAATATTTCTAATGCTTTTATTATTTCAATTATTAGAAGTGTTAAATTTGCTAATAAATTCCTTGATATTGTTCTTGATAAAACTCATCTACAACGGTTCTTAAGAGCCCTAAATTATGTAGCTGATTTCTATCAGAATCTAGCTTAAGATGCCGCTCCTCTTTTTGATAGATTGAAAAAATTCCCACCACCATGGTCTGATTTTCATACCAAGGCGGTTCAAAGAATTAAAGAAAGAGTTAAGAACCTTTCATGTCTTAACCATCCAGATAGTTTCAAAATTGTTGAAACTGATGCCTCAAATTTTAATCACGGAGGCATATTAAAATAGTGAAAAAAATTCTAAAGAAGAATTAGTTCGCTTTACTTCAAAAAGATGGACTCCCACTCAACAAAATTATTCCATCATTAAACGAGAAATGTTTTCTATTGTCAAATTCATTTCAAAATTTTAAGATGATTTACTCAATCAACATTTTCTTCTTCCTATTGATTGCTCCTCAGTTAAATACATCATTGAACAAGATGTAAAAATTTAGTATCAAAACAAATTTTTGCATCTTGACAAGCTCAACTTTCTATTTTTGATTTTACTATTAAATTCATCAAAGGTTCTGAAAATTCTCTTCCTGAATTTCTTACTCGTGAATTCTTGCAGGGACAATCAGTGGTGGATCACCCCTCACAAAAGGATGACCCCTCCTAACCGAGGTGGTCCCACCTTTCGGGGAGGTCTCGATCGCAGAAAAAATAATGGAAAAGATCCGGTCAGCTCAACAGTTGGCATGATCGACTTAAAATCTTATTTATATGGCTCTTCTTCAACCACGGTTGAAAAATGTGAACCATCAAAAGCTACAGCAGCTCCATCCCTTAAAGATGTCATTGCTCAAGAACCTGTTTATTTCTTGAAAGAGATTAAGCATAATATAATCGAAATTAATCCATCTGATTATTCTATCAATAATTCATGGGCATTATTTGAAAGATACTTGAAAAACAATCTTTTTCTGTATGAATCTAATCTCTCTCTCGAGAATTATGAAAAAAATTTAACACAATTAAAGTGTGTTGAAATTTCTCATGTTCGTGATCAAACGAACAACACGAATATGTATAGCAAATGCATTATACATAAAATAATTCATCAAAGCGAATGAGGCTTAACTCCATTCCAAGAAAAAATAATCTTTTTATCCAATAATTTATAGTATAAAATCGGAGTAAATTATTGGTATTATGTGCAAGCAATGATGAAAGTTTTCTTCATTATCAATGATAAAAGAAGACACTCCTAGATGTTCATCATGAACAAAGACAATGTTAATAAAGATCCTCCAGCTTGGCTCTTCCGATGGTGGAATTACTTTGGCGCAAAGCTAAATATTCTACCAGACCCAATCAAAGAAGTCTTCAATGAATGGATCGAGGTCACTCTTAAAATGAGGACCATCAATCCCCAAAAGATAATTTAAGGGTAGAATCTAGCCCACTTCTTCACAAACTGCCAAATCCCTTGAATTTGGAGTTGGAACATTATCCTCGGGAAGGACCATTTTAATCAACTAGTCCTTCAAAGACAATTTATGCTTAAATGGTGGAATCAGATCAACATTGAGAACAAGCTCAAGTAGATCAGAACTCTTATTAAATCCTATTTGGAAACATTGATTCCTAAAAAAATACAGATTTTGAGCTATATGTTGATGAAGTTCTTGACAACATTAAGAGATGATATCCACATGAGATAGAAGCCCAATATAAGGATCATCTTCACAAAATCTACGAGGATCAACTCGCTAAGGTGTTCAATCACCCTATCTACATCTGTGACAGTGGTGAGTCATCTCATAGCGTCAACGTGGAATCCATTAGCAAAAATTAGTGGATTCCATAGCTGCGATTAATTTGTGGCATCACTTTACAAGCCTAAAGTGACAATTATTGATGGCCTTTCGCTTTATAACGCTGAAGCGACTATCATTATTGCCAGCACTAAAATTATTGAAGTTACTTTGCTTTACAGTGCAAAAGTGACTAACATTATTGCCAGTACCAATGATCAAGCCACTTTATAGCTCGAAAGTGTCAACATTATTCTCGCCACTACAATAAAGATTATTATGTCTTTAATTATTATACCTTTACTTGATGTCCAAGTAAAGTTCCTTCTTCCTTCCTTTGCTATTTAATGAGGCTTTATCTATTATATCGGTGTGCTTAGTTGTTCTCTCTTCCCTTCTCTTCTCTTCCCTTCTATGGTGTGATCTCTTCTGCTCTTCTATCTACTACTGTCTATCATCATGTAAGTTTGTTTTTAATAAAGTTTTATTATATATCTCTTATGCTTAGTTGTTCTCTCTGTCTTCTGCTTTTCTGCTCTTCTGTCTGCATGCTCATGAAGCTTCCTCATTAGCGAGTAAATTAACCAAAAGACGGAGAAGAAGGGGAAATGTTGAGCTGAGGGCTCAGCAGATCCCTTTTGAATGACCTAATGAACAAGCGATGTTGCCACTAGAAGCGGTATCCCTACCCACAATAACTTTGACAACTTAAAGTGGGTAAAAAGGAATAACTCTACTGATGAAGTAAAGCAGTCTTTCTTGAAGAACCAACCACATCAAGCTCCACCACCACAGAGGAGACAACCTGAAACGGTGTCTACTAGGATATATAAAGTTCTTAAAGTAGCCAAGACAAAAGCCTAATGAAAAGAAGATTTCAGAGGCCTGCGGTGATGGAAAATACTGAAGCTCCACCAAAAAGGTTGCCATCTCTTCGAGTAATTAGCCAATGAACCCAATACGCTTCGCATGGTGAGCATCGGAGCATGACATTTGGACCGTGTGTCTAAGAATCCACTGCCGAAAGGTCCTAGCAAAAGGATAAGCAAATATGGAGGCCAAGACCCCGTAATGAAGTCCTGAAGAATGGAAGAGGTGTGATATCTAATACATATACTCAGAAATCTGCCTCTAAATAACTCATCAGAAGTGGATACCCAAAAGAAGGGATATCATTAATGAAAGACATGATGGTCGACACCCTGGAGAATCTGCTAGGGGATCCCATCACCGATCAGATTCACCCCTGCAAGAGAAGGTTGACTTTGATAGTAATCCTTTAATAGAAGAAGTGTTTGTTCTACACATTGAACTAGAGATCCATTAGAAATCGTCGATCGAAATTTATGTGCAAGAAGAAAATAATAAAGAGAATACTATAGAAGTGGAAGTTGTCTATGATCAGAGATATAGATGAACTCTCACACCATCGGCGAACTCAGGGAACTTGAACCTGAATTCGACATTAATGAAGAAGAGTCTTCATAGAAGCAAATAGAGAATGGATCTTTGATCTTTGCTAAAGACAAAAAAGAAGAAGACCATAATGATAAAGATATCATGGGTGTCGAAGCTGTCTATATGGTTGAACTAGAAAATGATCAGCCTGGTGCACGCTTTTATACTCAACGTAGTCGTACAACCCCAACAACAACTATCTCTGCAAATGCACAAGGAGAAGGACAGTCAAGTTCTTCCCCTGAAAATGAGCAAGGAGTAGAATAACAACATGAAATAGAAGAAGAAGAGCCTGTACTGATTGACGCAGTGATGTTAGTTAGAGAGCAAAGAGAAATGCGGCGTCAAATGGAGGTCAAAGATAAGGAGATTGCACAGCTTTGTACCAAAATGAATAATATGATGGTACAAATTAACACCATGATGGAGATGTTGTAGAAGAATATCACATCAAGTGCAACACCTATTTTGCCTGATAATCAATAGGGAGTTAATAATACGACTTCTATACCACTAGCCACTGTGGTACCTCAAGCTCCTACAGTACATGCTACGCATGAAGCGAGGAACAATGTTAACCCACTACCTCTCTAATCGATAATTCAAAATCCTAGAAATGGTAATATTTCGGTTAGAAATAATAATCAATGAAAAGATAAAGGTCATAGCCTGAGCGGTGAAAAGTTGGTGAATAAGGGTGCACTACAGTGAATATGACCAAGTGTCATACCCGAAAGGTTACTCAGTGCCAAAATTTAATACTTTCAGCAAACTTGGTAATCCAAATAAACATCTAGCCCAATTTAAAGCTACTTGTGGTAACACAGGGGGAATAATACACTGCTTTTTCGTCAATTTGTTAGTAGCCAGACCTCAGTCTCTTTCGAATCTATGCAGAATTATCAAATGATTCAGTTAAAATATTTACTGAATTAGAGACTATATTTGTGAAGAGGTTTGCCAGTGCAACTGAGAAAATTATAATCATTGACCTTGCTTGCTGAAAAGAAGGAAAGATGAGTCAGTAACAAAATTCATAAGTCATTGGAGCAACCTAAGTATGAAGTGCAGGCAATAACTGGAGGAAGGACATGCGATCCAATTTCTAATGGAAAATATGGATGATAAAATGGCACCATTTCTATGCATGGCATCGATTGCAATATTCCAGGACTTGCTCGATAGAGTGGCTAAATTTGAAAAGTTGAATCACCCTAATTCTGAAGTCTATGCAGATAAAGTAAAGAGAATCAAACCATCAAACTGAAGAAGAAATGAATTTCATGCCACTTCCTATAGCTCAAATGGCAAAAAAATAGGTGATATATAATGTGGATAAAGAAAAGCAGCCAGTGTATAACGATGATAAAGGAAAGAAGCTTATCTATTCTAATCCACAGCCAAAATTAGTTTTTGGAGGCAATGACGAACCTCTGACTTTTCCAAGTGGTGGGGAGCATCCTAAATAAATGATAAGAGATGATGAGTGAATACGGCCATCTCTTAAGGAAAAGATGAACAAAGAATATTCCTTTAGAAGGGATATTATGGCTAAATTATTTTGAAAGCGGTCAAAGCTAATTACAAATTAAAAGGCATGAAGAAGCTGATCAAGTCAATAATCCAAATTACTATCCCTATCATCGGATGATCAGTCATCCTATCGAAGACTATTATGTCTTCAAAGAATGGCTAGAAAGAAAGTATCGACGAGATAAATTTACACTATCCGACAGTATTTTAGTCAACCCAAAAAAGAGAGTCTACAAGGATGATAAAGTCCTCTTTTGTATCATCCAGCAAAGACAAATAGAAGGAGAAATCAGTTCATATTGAAGAATGATAAACAGTAGTCTCCAAAAATAGCGTGAAAATATTGAAGCAGCTAAAAAATGTCTCTAGTGTTAAGTGAAAATCACCACTTGAACCTATATTGGACTTAAGAGAGATGCCTAAACCAAGTATTTGGGCTTCTCAGTGGCATTCTGATAAGGCTACTTCGTCATAGCATGAGAAGCAGTTTATTAAATGCAGGCCTCATAAATCAAAGAAGCTAGCTAAGAAAAGGAAGATCAAGAAGAGAACTATAGCTCAAAATCATTAACAATCTTGAGGAGTATCATCAACCGATAAGACATCCATTTAGGCTTGTAGACTTCATGCCTAAACTCCGCATTACTGAATGAGATGAAGAAGATAATGGTGAATCTTGTCTAGTAGAGACATGTCGAATAATCTATGTGATGTCAGATATTCTTCAACATCAGTTACTCCGAAATGACAAGGGTAGTTAGACAGACTCGACTAACCCACCATAATTCTTATCAGGAAAGAAAGAAGAGCCCGAGGAGTTAACGTCTGAATTTTATTTAATGACTCAACATTATAATAACAGTTCAGATGAAAATTTATATTTTCCCAATGGAGAAGAGTCAAACTCATCGATATCATCACATACGAAATGTATGACATTGAAAAATAAGTCTAGCCCTTTTGGCCAATCTTCCAGAATAAGAAGGGAATTTGAAGAAACTACTCCTTAGAAGAATCTGAGCAAGATAAGGTGATTCGAGTTCAGTTGAGAAGTGATAAAGTCTTACCACCCTCATCAAAGAATGGAAATGAAAATAAAGACAAAGGCAAATAAATTGAAGTCAATAAGGATATTATTCCCAAAAATCCTTGAATAAAGCCTAAATCAAGCGAGAAGATAGATTATAATATTCTATCACATCTGAGAAAGATCCCTGCATAATTGAGTGTGTACGAGACTCTCTTGATGTAAAAAGACCTCTGAGAAACTTTGATACAGGCTCTTAAAGATCTGTAGAGTTGTGAAACTTACTTTGTTGAAAATGCATGACTGAAGCATTATAAACTCAAAATCTCCCAGTAATCATATTTTCTGAGGAAGATCTTATGTTGGAGACAGCGGATCACAACCATCCTCTTTATGTTACTGTAGAGAGTGATGGCATCTCGATTAACTGAATATTGATTGATCCAGGTTCTCCTATCAATCTTATGAGTCTAAAGGTATTAAGAGGATTATCTCTTGATATCCAACATCTTGGGAGAGATAAGTTGATGGTTCATGGTTTCAATGAAAAGGGGTAGAAAACTCTCAATTCTTTTATTCTCCTACTCAAGTTTAAGAATTTATATACAGAAGCCAAGTTTCATGTAATCAATGTTGATACATCATTTAGAGCTCTCTTTGGGTACGTGAGTATGGCATGGTCCCATCAACTTTGCATCAATGTCTGAAGTATCTGAAAGATGGAGAAGAATTCAGAATTCTCGGTAACCTACAACCATACTCCGTCAATGAAGCAAAGATCTATAAAGATACAAAATATTTCATTCCTAAAGAGCCTAAGCCAACAAAGCCTTCTGAAGCGGTAGCATTCTTTTTTGAAGCTAAAAAGCAATTTCATAGAGTGAAAGAGTAGAAGTAAAGAGGAAGAAAGAAGGCAATGCCAGCTCTCCCTAAAGCACTTGATTCTACAGCTAAGTCAAGAAAATCAATTTCTCATTTGGGAAGTGACACAGAAGAAGGAGAAGTTATTTCTGTCAAACCTAATGGAACTTATAAGCTCTCAAGAAAAGCAGAGTATGAAATAAGTGATTCTGATTCAGACTATGATTTTGAATCTACTTATGAAAATAGAGTTCATGATGCATCAAGGAGGATAGCTCACTTGGTAGAGTCGATGACTCACTCAAAAATTATACCCATCCCTGGTGCTCAAAGAAATCGGTCTTTGGAGGTTCATAATATTGAAGAATTGATAACATTCTATGTGCCACCATTGAGTGAGAGCGATGGAACAGGAACTCTATTTTACAAATCTGAAGAGTCACAGCCCCACAATTTTGAGTAGCCTGCTCAACATAAAAATTATGATGAGATAGTGCCGACAAGGATACCAATATATTATCCACAGAAATTGTGAAGAATGATGCATAAGCTTAGAATTCATATTGGAACTACTAAATATATGACTCAAGTATTTAACAAGATGTGGAGCCAAAGAAGTCCTCAGGCATCACGAAGAAGTGATAAGTTTATCACTAAAGGTCTTGGGTTCATCTACAAATCTCATCAAAATAGAGCCTGTTATAATATAATAGAAGGTCGAGATTAATAGTATGAAGAGAGATGATGATTCATGAAATTCTTCTTAAAAATGATGAAGAAGTAGAAGCCAAGCCACACTAAAGAACTTGAAGATGGTGGACAAATAGCTACTATGGATGAACTTAAAGAAATCGACCTAGAGGCGAGGATGATCCCGTCCAATATTTGTCGCCCTTCGCCGAGAAAGTTGAAGAGCTAAAATGCTACTTTATGAATTCATGTATTGCTTTATGGACATATTAGAAATGTATCCTCGATGTAGCATCTCATAAACTAGCTATTAAACGGATGCAACGTTAAGCAAGCTCTAGGAATGAGATTGGAGATTGAAGAACAGGTAATTGCATAAACAAAAAAGCTAATTGAAGTAGGCTTCATCCGAGAGGAGAAGTATGAAGAATGGATAGCCAACATTATCCTAGTTAGGAAGAAGAATGGTCAAACCCATCTCTGCATTTTTGGGACTTAAATGAGGCATGCCCAAAAGATGACTTTCCGCTTCCAATATCAGAACTATTGGTGGACAACACCTTTAACTATGACATGTTCTCATTCATGGACGGATCATCGGGATACAACCAAATCAAAATGGCACCTGAAGATGAAAAACATACATCATTCAGAACACCTATTGGAATCTATTGTTATACGGTCATGCCCTTTGGCCTAAAAAATGCTGGAGCTACATACCAAAGAGTTGTGACGCATATTTTTGATGAGTTGATCCATCAAAAGGTGGAATGTTATGTTGACGATCTGGTGGTGAAAATCTTGAATCATGAAAATCACTTTGAAGACTTCAGAATTTTATTGGAAAGAATCGAGAGATCTCAAGATGAATTTTCTAAAATGTGCATTCGGGGTATCCTCTGGCAAGTTACTCAGGCACATTGTACATCACAGAGGTATTGAAATCGATCCTGCTAAGATCAAGGCTATTGTGGAGATGCCTCCACCAAAAAGTTTGCGTCAGCTTCACTCTTTGTAAGGACAGCTTGCATTCATCCGTTGATTCATATTAAACATATCAGGATGCTGTCAACCATTTGCAAGGTTGATGATGAAGGATACTCCGTTTAAGTGGGATAAGGAGTGCCAAGAAGCCTTCAATAGCATTAAAAATAATCTATTAAATCCACCAATCCTTACAACGCCTACTCCTATGAAGCCCCTCATTCTATATACAGCTACATTAGAATAGTCTCTTGGAGCATTATTGGCGCAACACAATGAAGAAAGTAAAGAGAATGCTCTTTATTATATCAGTCAGAGGCTGATTGGAACAGAAAAGAGATACTCTCCAGTAAAAAAGCATTATTTTGCATTTATCTTTGCAGTCTAAAAGCTTCATCATTATATGTTATCTCACAAAATTACCCTCATCTAAGGATCGATCCGCTGAAGTACTTGATGACAAGACCATCGTTGATAGTCGCTTGGCAAGATGGGCATTATTGCTTCTATAATTTGATATCTCATACATTCCACAGTGAAGCAAGACATCCCATCTGAACTCTTCCTCGATGATTTGCCTTATGAGCAAATTATGCTCATTCATGAAAGAGAAAAATCACAAATTTGAGAAATATACTTTGATGGAGCCTCATCGATCAAACAAGTCAAACCTCTAAATTTCCCAAGGGTAAGAGCGGGAATCGACATCATCTTCATAACACCAAAAGAAGGGATAATGAGATGATCATATGGATTGAGCAAGCCAATAACTAATAATAAAGCTGAATATGAAGTATTAGTGGAGGCCTTCAAGAAGCTATTTTCATAGACATTCAAAACTTGCATATTTTTGGTGATTCTAAGCTTATTATAAATCAAGTACTTGGCATCTATAGAATTAATAAGCTTGAGTTAGCTTTCTATCACAAACGAGTTCTCGAGCTTATGAAGCAGATACTAAATATCACACTAACTCGAGTCTCTCGATTCGAGAATAATAAAGTCAGTTTCTTGGCAAAATTAGCTAATAAAATGACAAGTATGAATGGTGATTATGTCATGATCGGCATATCTACTCGACGAGTTCTAGAGCCAATAAAGTATCAATACCCGTAGTTAGAGGGGTTATCAAAGCTGACCCTGTAGGATGCAACCTAGGTTACTCCTCATACTCTCCAAAATCAATAAGAAGTTATACTGATAAGAGCTAAGAATGACCTTGACTCAAAAAAGTAATGTGAAGCCTTTATTGTAGAAGAGTCACATGATTAGAGGCAACCCTTCATCGACTACTTTAAAGAAGGCAAATTACCAAACAATAAATCATCATTTCAGAAGAGAATGTTACGCTATGCTTTCGCCAACAACACTCCATATCGTAGATCCTTTGAACAAATATAGCTACGATGCCTAAATACAGATGAAAGCACCAAAGTGATGGTTGAAGTTCATGAAGGACTTTGTGGTGCACATCAGTCAGGTCCCAAGATGGCAGTAAAGATCAAAAGGATAGGCTATTATTGGTAATCTATGATGAGAGACTGTATCAATCATGCTAAGATGTGTCATGAATGTCAAGTACATGGAAATATAATTCATTAACCTCCAAATCCATTACACCCAACGATAGTGTCTTAGCCATTCGAATGCTAGGGCACAGATGTAATCGGACCAATTGATCCACCATCGTCAACTGGACATCGCTTCATCCTAGCAGTGACTAACTATTTTTCTAAGTGGGTTGAAGCTACCCCATTTAAAGAAGTTACTGCTGATTGAGTGATCAGCTTCTTCATGCATAATGTGGTCTATAGATTTGGAGTGTCACACCGAATAATTTATGATAATGACACAGCTTTCAAAAATATAAAGATTTATAGATTTGTCGATCGACACAAAATTGATTAGCGATACTCTTTAATATATAATCCAAGAGCAAATGGTTTCGCAGAGGCCTTCAACAAGATATTGGTCAAACTTCTCAAGAAGATTCTCACTAAAAATAAAAGAGAATGACATACCAAGCTAGTAGAGGCACTATGGGCATATTGAACTACCTATAAGATACCAACTAAAGTCACTCCCTTTTCATTGGTATTTGGAAACTAGCGTTCTTCTTGAAGTTGAGTTACCTTTACTTAGTATATCCAATAATCTAGCGAAGATCAAAATGCTCATCTAAAAATGGAGGAACTCGATGCGCTTGATGAAGTTAGACTGTAAGCTCATCAACATCTAGAAGTCTATCGAGCAAAGATGTCCAGGGCTTTTGACCATACGGTGTGACCTCGAATATTCCAAAAAGGAGAATTGGTCGTGGTGCTAAGAAGATCAATTATTCCTAATTGAAAATTTGGTGGCAAATTTGAGCCTAATTGGGAAGGCCCTTTTATCATTGAAAAAGTGTATCAAGGAGGGGCATACCAACTCGTTGACCTAAAGGGTGAAAGACCAATGCCGCCAATTAATGGTCGATAATTGGAAAAGTATTATACATGACAAATACATTCTCGAGGTATAATAGAAATCTCCGTGCAAGATAGGGGGCATTTTTTCAGTATATATATTTAGGTCGACATCGTGCTTCATGTCGAGATCCCTAAATAAATATACTTACTCAAGATGAAATAAGCTTTTTTGCGAAAATTCTCCTGTTACATAGGAGGCATTTTAGATTTTTATATATAGATGAAATCAATGTTCCATGTCAAAACCCTTTTAAGAGCATGTCAACTCAAATATTGATATATTCATGTAATTTCATCTTAAAGTTCTTCCAAAAATGCTTTAGAATTCCCCCAGCAAGACAGGGGATATTTTTAGTTTATATTAAGTTTATTTGAGTTGGCATCGTGCTATAAGACGAGATCTTCGAATATATTCTGATTCAGGTTGACATCGAACTTTAGGCTGAAATCCCTGAATCTATATTCATGATTGTCATTGTTAAGTTGCAGCTTCTTACATGAACAAAAAGAATATATTGCTACACAGAAAAAGATAACCATAAATGTCAAGAAAAATTTATCTCTCAGATTTGCCAAATTATGGAGATCAAGTTAGAAGAACTCTTAATTTTGGAAGCTTCAATCAACTAAGTTAGAAAAATATCAACCTCTACATCCTAAAGTCTAAGACATGGATGGGTTTAAAGGTCAAACTCAATAAGCTCAAACATGGTCGAGTTGCTGACGCTCTCCTCACTCAACAAGCCGTAAGAAAAGGTCACAGTGAAAGAGCCCCCGTTCATTAGTTTGATGATAAAACCACCAACCCACTACACCTTAAGTCGAATACTCGAGTAGGTTCTAAAGGTTGAACTAAACAAACATAAATGTGGCTGAGTTATTGACGCTCTCCTCACTCAACAAGCCGCAAGAAAAGGCCGTAGTGAAAAATCCCTTGCTTGTCAGTCCATTGATGATAGTTGTTCGATCTCAAACTAGATCTAGCTTAGTGATTATAAGCAACCAGGATCCAAGAGATCTTTCTACTTGATCGATAGATCAAGACAATCTGAGGAAACTCTCAATTTATTCTCAAATGATCTAATCAAGCTCAAAGCACAGATCAAAGCCACTCTCCTCATCAAGTTCATTAAAGTAAAAAATACAGGATCGAGGAAGCAATTTCATTGTTCATACAAAGCTGATGGCTGAACTAAAAAAGAATTTTGTGGTTATTTAGGCTGTTAATGAACACATTGCTAGAGTAATAACTCAACATTGACCCTATATAAGCTGGAATGCTGGATCATCTGTATGTACCCTTCAACGAGTCCGTCGAAGCAGCAAGCACAAGATTCATGGCTTACATACACTTCCTGATAAGTCAATATGGACAAATCAGGTCAGTCCTTCATCAAGTCCGTCAAGCTTAAAGCTAGGATAGAAAGAGTTTCAAATCTGACCATGCACGGATAAACCAATTCCCCAGCGGAGTCCTCCATCAAAACAAGTAGATAAATTCCTCCATCAAACCCAACCAAGCATGAGGAAACTCAAATCTGCAATGACATAAAAGAAAGAGATCTTCAGAAAATCCATTGAAGTAGAGAGTATATGGTGTAAGAACTCTTATCTATTCAATAAGTTGATTATGATAAATCGATCAATCCCGTCATTTACTATGTCCTAAATATGACATCATACTAATGAAAAATCCTATTAAAGCTCCGTAAGCTATTGCGATTGAAGCTGAAATGAGCCAAGTTTCGTAGCCAGCACACAAATTAAACCCAAAGCACAAAACATACAAATCAAGCCCAGAGCACAAATCAAAGCTGATCTTCTCATCAAATCCCCAAAAGCAAAAAGTACAGAAGTAATAGAGGATTGCTGATATCCACTAATACAATAAGATGATACATGACTGATAAAAAAAAGTGCATCATGGGAGCCTAGACTGTAGCTCCTGAAGGTGTGCTAAATAAGCCGTTAAAGATTGGCTGCTCACTCTCAGCTAACTGTAAAACATCAGTAGCTCTGATCAAAGCATCCTCAGCATTTACCATCGCGTGGCGGCGATGCTCTTTGCTCACGCCTAAAGCTCTTATTACGCTCGACTTCGACTCTCTAATCCGGGTCAATGCCTAACTTGAAAAAGCATCTATTGAACTGACTCATGTTGTAGAGCTTGACTCTCCTCAAACTCATCATGCTAGGTCGTCTCTCTGAAGCGACCGCTCTTGAAGCTCTATCGGTAAAGTGCTAGAGCGGACAATACTGAGTGATCTCATCCGGTGGATTAAGAACTCTATGTCTCAACAAAGAGTCTCCAAATACCTGAGAACCTGCTCCTCCAAGCCAGTATGAGCTAGAAGGTCCAAAATGGTGTTCGCATAAGATGTGAAGTTGTCCAATGACTTTGGTGAGTCCAAAGTAAGCCGAGAAATCACGTTTCTCAAAAACACCAAGCCGCAATCCTGCATGCCCCTGTTACGTGGATTTGGTCTATAGGGATGATGATGGTAGATCTCAGACTCATAACTTATATCAAGCACTGCAAGGAACAAATGAAAATAATCAACATAAAGCAAAGCAGTAAATGTAAAGAAGTGCAGCTAAAGAATAAAGAAAGGGGAGAAAGTACCTAAACATGATGAATCCGACTGAAGTGGTGTATTGTAAGCGATATAATCCTCGAGGACCCTCACTATTTGATAAGCTCCAGGGCTATGTGCTGACTCAATAAAGGCTTCACTAGGCATGAGGTCCCCCACCTCAGAAGTCCCTCCAAGGCAATGGGCAGAGTCAGGCTCAGTAGAGAGAGGTGGCTCCATGGAAGGGGTAATAAAATTGAAAGTGATAGTATCAAAGGTCAACATGCACGATAGCCCAACTCTGGAGTCCGCAATAACATCTTCAATGATGTGTGACACCTGTGGCACTTCATCAGAAGTCATAAACTACTGTGGGGAGGATTCATGGAACAATCAACCGAAGCCTGCACAGGCTCCGTAGGTTGACTACACCTACATTTACGAGTCTGTGAAGAAATATCAGTGTAGCTAGAAGTAGAATCTCTAGCTCTAACTCTACCACGAGAAGTGGTATCCTTATCCCTAACCTGCTCACCAACTGGTGCATCTGTCAAGAATCAAATTAGAGTATCAGACACACTAAGCATATTTTGATAAAAATTCATGGGAGAGAGAGGAAAAAAGTATTGATAGAGAAGAGAATAGTGATTATACCTCTAGCACTATAATCTGCTGCTAACGGTAACCAACGATGGGCCTTCTAATCTCAAGGAATGCCCAAAGACCTTATCCTGTGTTCATATCAAATGATGCTCAAGAAAAGAAAGACCATGCACTGAAGCAAAATGACAACGCCCCAAGCTTTTAAAATGTAAAAGCCGTAAATTCAGCCATCTGTTGGCCTAACCATCCATAGAAATATGGCCATCAAATCCACTACAAGAAAAAACCTACCGCCATCCCAAGCATATAAAAAATACTCCTTCTCTATGAAAACCATGAAGCAAGGACCTATCGCCAAAACATCGCTTCAACAAGATCAATCCTCAAAGATAAAGGGTATATAGTGAACCAACTCATCTCGACCAAATGAGCAAAGAAGAGCATGCAAATCCTCTCCATCTCTAAAGTAGAAGATGCTCGATAGAATTATGAGACTGTAGGATATCCTCACTCTAAAAAAAATATTGGATACTCAAAACAAGCGCACCATGTATGTGGAGATGAACCCAAGCATATAACTACTGCCAAGGCAGAATCACATCTCGCAACTCTAGGGAACCTACCGCAGAAATCACCCCCAATATCCTATAAAGCCTAGTTAATACTGTTGGGGTAAGAGAAACTCGCTCACCTCGAGAGATCCTGCTGGATGCTAATAAAGCACCTGGATGAACTAATCCCTCTATAATGGGGAGCACAAAAATGCAAAGCCATGTCACTATAAATCGGCTAAACGGATCCGCTTAATCCCATGGTCGTAGTTGCCTAATAAAATAGGCTTAGTATGATAAGCAACTACCTTGACACACCCAATCGAAAGGAGCAAGTCTACTCCTCAGATAGAGCATAATCTACAAGAAGCTCAATCCATGTACTCACAGGCGGCACGTGATCATAT
Source organism: Cymbidium sinense (assembly GCA_021442155.1). NCBI lineage: Eukaryota > Viridiplantae > Streptophyta > Magnoliopsida > Asparagales > Orchidaceae > Cymbidium > Cymbidium sinense. Next base: position 97,788,292 of record CM038227.1, read on the forward strand.
AGAAACACCGACACCCCAGGTCGGTGATAGTGGTCGAAGATCAATATAAATATAAGGCATAGCTACCTCATCGATCACAATCATCAAGCACTGAAATAACTCCCCATCGATAAAATACACTCCCAATAACCAAATACGAAGACCGACATGATAAGTCTAAAAAGTGATCCTCCGCCAATCCAAGTGTGTTACTACTAGGATCCCAGAACTCCACTACTCCACGAGCCCAAGAAGAAGACTTACCCCCAAAGTCAAATAAAGATACATATATTGCCTCATAAATGTCGGATGTCTGTAAAGTATCTCTGTGAGCCTGTAGAATATACCTAGCCCATGTGACATATCCATGGGAAAGAGTAGGAATCCTGCCAATAGAGGAATCTCGAAGTAGGTCTAGTGAGCCTGGTTGTAGCTGATGGTGGCTCTGTAGTCTAGACTGTCTCGTCTCAATCTGTAAGAAGCGGTAGATCATAATATCGAGAACACACTCTTGTCTATCCAAAGGATTGTAATCCCCGCACTTCATCTTAAGGGTAGCTACCCAGTCTACAGGATCCTCAACAGTAAAGGAATTTGAAGTACAATCAGGAAGTAGGGAAGAGCGTGCGAAGAAGCCCTGATAAAAATCACATCCTTATAGCATATCAGTGTGCTACTTAAACCTATATCTGATATCAACATCTCCACGAGGATCATGTCCATCAATCTCCGACCAGATAACTTCCTCGCTAGGCTCATCAGATGACATATCATCAGGTCTCCTCCAGTTGAACATTCTCCTGCTAAGTGATAAGAGAAATGTCACATAAAAATTTAAATAACAGTGTAATCAAGTATGTCCACCAGTTTTCAAGATGCAATAACAAGAAGTAGAACAAAAAAAGAAGAAAGACAGGGAGGAGGAGAAAGAATAAAACCAAAAGGTCAACCAGTTTTCAACAATCGTGACTCGCTCTATATGCAAATCACATTTGTTGGGGGGGGGATTTATTGACCTTTACGTATGTGTCATAAGTCAAGTCAAGTCCACAAGTCAAATTCGACGTACTTCGGAGGTGACAGTATGCAAACTAAGGCTCAAAATGCGTTGGGCGTCATTAAAAATGGTCAAAATGATCTCTGATCGATGAACGAACTTCATCGTCACGTTCGGAATGTCAAAATTAGTCAAAATAAAAATATTCCATAATATAATGAGCGACCGATAAAGTGCTCGAGCTATCAATGTATCAATACACATATCAATGTTGGGAAGCTGCGATGATGTTTGAATGCCCTCCGTTCATAAAATTGATCACACCTTAGCTTTGAACATCGAAAACTATCAAATGAGACTATCCACACTAAATTCAGATGAGTCTATTCAAATGTCAAATGATTTGAAGTGACAACACACAAATTGAAGGAAAAATGCATAATACGTTACCATAATCAACTCAAATGACATTCGATCGACGAACAGACTTCACCATCACATTTAGAATGTTGAAACTGATCAGAATATAAATATTGCATGACTTGATGATCAACCGATCAAGCGTTCGAGTCATCATGCATCGTATATCAGTAAGAGAAGCATGCAAGCCACAAAAAGTTCATGAAATTGATTTCACCGTTAGCTTTGAAATATCGAAATATATCAAGTAAGACTGTTCGCACTCAATTCAGACAAGTCTGCATGAATGTCAAGAGGTTGAAAGTGGTGATGCGCATTTTGAGTTGAAATGGACTCAATTTGACACTGACTTGAACCAAACATTTGAAGCGGACTAATTGCATAACAGCGAAATAATCTTAATATATATATATATATATATATATATATATATATATATATATATATATATATATATATATATATATATATATATATATATATATATATATATATATATATATATATATATGACTGATTTATGTAAAATTCACATTAAAGTCATTTAATTCATTTAAAAATCAATTTAAAACAAAATAAACCTAACCTAAATCCCTCTCTAAGTGAACCGACCCTATCCCTATCTCCTTCGCTCAGTTCGATTCGCACATGACCCGAGCCGCTCCCCTTTCGCACGGACTGTCCCTCTTCACGAGAATCACGACCGAAGACGAGAGGCTCGTGATCCCTCCTCTTCCGCTCGGCACTCTCCCCTCACACACAGACGAGCCGCACGCCTACTCCTTCATGCGCGCGAACGATTCCTCCAACTATTCCCACGCAAGAACTTTCCTCTTCCTCTCTGAAACCGAATGGCAAGGGGCTCCCTTTCAGATTTCCTTTCATCCGAAAATCCCTTTCCCCTCTCCTCCTCCAAACCAAAAAAGAGTAAGGTAAACCTTTCATTTCTTCTTCCATTTCTTCTTTCTTCCTCTTCCTTTTCCTCTTCCTTTTCTTCTTCTGTTCTTCATTCTCTCCATTTCCCCCTCAAAAGCCAAAATCGAAAATCCACTCTTATTTTCCCCTCATTTTTCATCAAAATCAAAATCCATCTTGATTTTTCCCTCATTTTTCATCAAAACCGAAAATCCACCCTTGTTTTTCCATCATTTTTACCAAAATCGAAAATCAATTTTCAAATTCACCCATTTTTCAAATCAAAAATTTCCCTCATTTTTTCTAATCCGAATTTCAAACTCCGCTTTGCCGAAATCTAAAAATTTCACTTCGCCGAAATCGGGGAAGAACACCATCAAGAGATGGGTTCTTCTTTCGGTTTCCGACATCGCATTCCTCACATTATCCTTCCAATCTTCACTTCATCGCAATTGAAGGAAGCAACACCGTCAACAGGCGGGTTCTTCTTTCAGTTTTCGGCATGACATTTTTTGCATCACCTTTCCAATTTTCGCTTTGTCGCAATCAGGAGAAGCAACACCGTCAAGAGGCGAGTTCTTTTTTAAGTTTCTGGCATCGCTTTCCTCGCATTACCTCTTCAAATTCACCTCATCGTAGCCAAAGAAGTAACATCATCAAGAGGCGAGTTCTTCTCTTGATTTTCGGCATACCCAACCTCATTCCTCGTCATTGGCGTCTGAGAAAAGATTAGTCGATCTGTGGATATGTGAATGTGGATATATACAAGCTTGTGTTTTTTTGCAGGTTTGAAGGTCTCATCGTGCTCAAGTGGGCGTGACGAGATGAAAAATCGGTTGATTATTGAAGGCACATTATGCTCATGAGTGCATCTTGAAGCCAACATCCATTAGATGTCTCCCCTAGCGAAATCTTTGCAATTTTGTTAAAATCAAATCTCATGAATTAAAAAAATAGAAAGTAAAATAATCGACTTAAGAACTTCACACAATAAAACCTAAAATTAAAATTAAAATTAAAAAAAACTCTAAACAAAAAGGAATGAAAATAATATGCAATGAACAAAAAAAAACAAACAATGGGGGGACGAAAAGCACTTACAAGATTTATTCGAGTAGAGTTGAAAGCTTGCTAAAGTTTCTAACCGAACCCTTTCAAATGCTCCAACTCTATCCCTTCAAACAAATGGAATAGAATAGGAGACTCCCTCTGGCCTTATTTATAGAAATTAGAAGGGGTAGTGAATGATCTACTTTTAAAAGAAAAGGAGGGGGAAAATGAATGTTAGAAAGTTTGAATAAAAAGAGGAGGAAAATGAGAATTACTTTGAGGAGTAAATCTTTTTTTAAAATAACAAACTAAATTATCCTTTGAACCTGTAGCTTTAAAATAAAAATTGTCGCCGAATCTGCAACTCTTTGTACAAGCACACAGAAGACGATACTAAATCAAAATCTATAAAATCATAGGGCTTCCTTTAATCAAAAATTAAGAGATTTCATTCTAATTATGAATTTTAAAATCAACAAAATCACTAATTAAGTGAAATTATCTAAAACTATAAATTCCTGCATGTGCTCAGGCATAGAGATTTCAAGTGCAAATTTTAATGTCTAAAAATGCTGCGCAGGTTAAATTGGAATCTATTAAATATTAATCTGAAAAATCTAATAAGATGTTAGATTAATTTACAATGCCTTCTACGCCATCGAATTGGCAACACACCGTACAAGCGAACATAAGACATTAGTTAAGGCATTCTCAAATACACCCGCATGGGCCCCGACACTGCGTTGAATGCTTAAATTTATATGTCTGAGGATGCTACGCGGGTTTCTACTCGGTTTAGTCTTAGGATTGGGTTCGGATTAATAAAACCTAAAAATCTATTATAAAAAATTTTAAGTCAGTAAAATATCTGAGAAATTGATTCTGTCAGGTGACAGAAGATCTAATCCTCTATTAGTAGCTAAATAAAGTTAATAAGATCTAAAGTTCTTAAACATATTCAAATTAATCAATTTTTCAAATCAAATTAAGTAGCAATCTGAAATTGCTTAAATGAAATTCTATCATTAAAAGCTTAAATCAAAACTCAATCTATCCACCTTCCAATTTGTTTATCGGTGACAAACTAAGAAAACTTCCTCAAAGGAGCCAATGTCAAATCAAGTATTCTATGTTCACTCTCAATCAATCTGCCGTAAGGATGTGACACATGTCCTCATTGCGGCGGCTCCACAGATGAAGCTTCCAAAGTCTTCGGTCGGTGGTTTGGCGGTCGGACTCTATTATATTACGATCCGCGATCGTAGTCAGTATGCTCCCAATGGTCGCCTTTTGAGTTGTGAATCATAGGTATACTTGATAGGGCAACAATTCTCTAAGGTAAGTAGCTTGCCTCCTTAGACAAACATCACCCCAGGTCTACAAGGATTTTTTGGACGATATAACCCATGTGTTGTTGATAAGGATCTTTCTGTCAGGTTGGGTCGACTACCTCCTTTGGCAAAGTAGACTAGGGACTGCAACTGCCCGGGATGACAAAATTATGAGATCTAGATCGAGCATGTCATCATTCCCCCAACCATCCGGTCTAATCTAAAATGATGAATTTCATAATCTAAATTTTAAATTCCACATCTCTTCTACTTATCGCGCATTAAGCGACCTCACCTTAATCGAAAGTTCTCTCATTGAGAGGGGTAATGCTTATAGGGGCTTGCTTTATAGGAAACCTGGAACCACATCTAAAGTCATCATAAAATGAGGGTGAAATCTCTGGGTAGTGTCTTATGTACTATATCATCTACCTTCTGAAAATTATACCGATACATTTCAAATCACTTTCTTCAATTCAATAATTTGTCGAAAGGTCGATGGCGAATTTTTTAAACCCACAATGTGTCTTAGACCCAAACTCGATCACTTAACCCAAACTATGATCATCGATAGGTTCATAATTATAATGGGTGTCATAGGTCGCAAATAAAGTCTAAAAGCTTCTTTGCCTAGGTCAAAGTACATCTAAGGGAAATTAAATTAGGTTAAGCTATAATATATTGGTTAACAATCTTTGAAAGGATAATTATTAGATGGATCCAGCTTTCATTTCTTTCTCATTATGTGAATTATTATTAGAAGTAAACTGCCATGAATTATTATTGAAATAATAAATCAATTTTTTTCAACAAATTAAACTTCATAAAAATTTTATAAAAAGTAAACAGAATCAACACTACCGCACACAAGCATCCAAAGAAGGTATCTCTTTATCTTCCTACAGAATCGTAATCCCATCCATCATAGAAGAAGAAGACAGAATGAACTCTTATTCAAATGAAGCCAATGTAATTCACTAGAAGTATAAATTAAAATCTATTTGTATGATTAGTAACGAGCTCATTATTAATAACTTTTTAATAGCGATGTTCTAATTCTATATTTTTAATTTATTAGAGTCTTTAGTCATTCTTTTAACGTCCTCTTCACATAGAAAAGGAGCCTCACAAAACTTCTAAACATTTTAAACATTAATTCAAGTTCAAATTGTAATAAAATCATCAGAAAATGTCATCTTCTAAATAGTATCCATAAGAAATAATAGGGGGATTTATGTACCACATAAATCTTGTGTATTTACATACATAACACTTAAAAGTTTAATATTTATATCATTAATATTTAAATATTTAATATCACATTAAAGATATTATTACTGACTTTTTTATAAGGAAAATATATTTTTTATACATAAAAAATATTATAAATATAAATATTAAAATTTAGGTCGTAGATATATCTAAATTCATAGGAATTATGGCGTATGTATATAAATCTTTCAAAAAAAAATAATTCCAAGCTCTATATTTGGACTAAAATGGGGTCTTCATAAATGGTGGGAGATGATATGCTCTCCAACTTTCATTTCTTTCAATTTCTACAAACAGTTTTGGGATTTGAGAAAGTAAGGGAATGAATATGTTCATATCATACGAACAGTTTACATTAATTGACATAAAAGAATAATTAGACCTAAAATTTTAAACTCTAAATTTATAAAAAAATACAAAAATTAATATATGCAACTAAAAATTTACACACAAATAAATATTTTAATAAAATATTTAACAAATTCAAAAAAATTTGAAGAAAATTTAATCTAAAATCTATTAAAATACCTCAAAACTTTAAATTCTTATTTCTCACAAACTCACAGATGAAATTATGAAAAAAATTGTAATAAAAGTGATCAATGTATGACTTTGATTCTATGGAGAAAACGAATAAAGTAGACACGTTTCGGACGTGAATCGGCGTGCCCTAGGTTGAGTTCGATGGCCGGCCGAGAGAGAGAGAGAGAGAGAGGAAAAATCAGGGAAATGGCTCCGATGGGGGCGGCCGGTTTCGTCAACCTTATATTAATAGTTTCCGGCGGACAATCCACCGGAAACCATTACGAGAGCTTAATCCATCAGAAATATTTCCGGTTGATTATCCGAACGATTTCAACCGATCATTTTTGGCTGACCTGTCCGCTGGAAATGCCAGTGGAATATGGCATTATTTCTGTAGTGAGACTTAAAGGGGTTCTTAGTCTGGCAGAGGCATTTATTCGTCACTGTATGCACTATTGGCTAGCAAAAAGAAGGCAATTTGGCCTATTAGGGCTGTTTGGTTCGGCATTATTACCGTACACTGTATTCATTTTATCCGTATTTGTTACTTTACCGTATTTGTTATGCGGTAATTCTAATTATCGTATTAAATTTTACGATATTTGATTTTACTTTTTCAGGCCATTTTTCGTGAAAACGAGCGTATTTCTCGATTACACGGAGCAGAACGCGGAAATATTTTTTTTTTTTTTGGCCGAGCGAGACTTCCAGCAGAGATTTTTTTTTTTTTTTTGGATAGCAGAGATTTTTTTTTTTGGAAACAGAAAATTTTTTTTCGATTTCGATATTTTTATAGCTTAATTATAATTTAATAAATATAATTATATTTATTTAAAAAATTCACGATAAATCAAAAAAAATTAAAATAATTATTAAATTTTAATTTATTTAGTAAAAAAATAATTAATGAGTAAACTATTTATTAAAGAAAAATTATTTAATAAAAATATTAAATCATAACTTGATGATTAATTAATTTAATAAAAAATTTTATTAATTAATTAATGTTTAATATAAATAAACTAAAATTTTTCTTTTAGGAAAATATGGCATATCAATTTGGTATTCCTCGCTAAATCATATCAAATAATGGTCCATCATTCAAGTCCACTAAATTGAATCACGTTGTGGCTAGACATAAAATTTATGTTTATTTAAAAAATTCGCGTTATCAAGGCCCTCTAGGAGCCTTAGCGCGATCGCAAGAAGACGAAGAACATCAAGCATAACAGGAACATTGGACAATTTTTTCTCTAACGTAATATTATTTTGTCTAAATTCGGAAAATTTCAAGTGTGAGATATCCAGATAATAACTTAAGAATTGTTTGAGAAATTTAATTTTATGTTTTTTTATTTTATTTGTTAAAAATACATTATTTAATTTATTTTTAAGAATATTTATTTAATTTATTTTTTATTATTGTTATTTTTAATTCTTATAATAAATTATATTATTTTAAAATATTTATAAAAACTTAATTGTTTTGAATATTTTAAAAAAAATAAATATTTGATCTAAAAAGATTATGTAATTTTAATATATATATATATATATATATATATATATATATATATAGCTTCCTATGAAAGTAAAATAAAAAAAATTTTAAAATAAATAATAGATATCATTAAAATAAATTTATTTATCAGTTATATAGAGGTCAAACTTTATTGTTTAGTTTTCTACTTTTAAAATAAATATATTATAATCTTTTTTAACTAAATAATAAATTTTTATTTATAAAATATTTATATTTTAATATATAATTAATTTATTTATTTAATATTTCAATTAATGAAAAAATTTTTACTAATTTCTAAAAATATACAAGAGTATTCACAATATATGTATTTACTTTACTTTCATACTCAAACAAACGAAAAATATAGTTTATATGTATTTACTTTACATAACCAAACAACAGAAAAGTATTCGTAATTCAGATTCACTTTACACTGTATTTTACTTTACACTGCATTCTAAATGCAGGCAATCAAATAGCCACTTAATAGGAAAGTATTTGACTATCATCCAAGCGTCAGTACAGAAAAAAAGTAGGGGAATTTACAAACATAACACTTAAAAATTTAATGTTTACATATCTAACACCTAAACTATTTTATTTACATTTCTAACACCCTAAAAATTATAATAAAAAAAACTACTCTCCATTAATCTCTTAGCACTCCTATAAGGGCCATAACTCTCCCTAAATCTTGTCACCTGCAACTAACTTCGTCTAGCACCCGCATTATTCGGCTCCATTGCGACAAGATCACTATAACTATTATGGAGTTCATCTCAATGCACCACATGGAACTTCATCTTGCTTGTTGTCATCATTTGGATGAACTATGATAGAGTATGTCTATTAAGCAATGTTGTTAATGATGGAGTTCATATATTAAGCTTGCGGGAGTAGATTATTTTGTTGCGTTCAGTCTCTACAAATTGAGGATGATGTTGCTTCGCATTCTTAAATAACAAATATTGCAGTGGATAAGCTCACTCTAGCAATTTAAAAATGACGTTCAACATCTGCTAGAAAATGAAGTTCCACCAATTCTGCATCTGTAATTTCTAGAGCATTCACATTATCGATGTTTTCTAGCTATGCTGGATTGGGGTAATCCATATTATTTTTTGACTTTTTTTCCTTGGAAACAATATACAAGATCCCCATCTACCAAATAAAATAGTAACTTTAGAGTAAAGGCGTGAATTATGCAATCCATGCAACATCAGAAGCTAAGAAAACCATGCAAGAAGCCATTGAAATGAAGCAAATGCTATGGTTTTTGTTCCCTTGAACCCAGATTTTGGGCTAAATCTTATCAAAAATAGGTTTTTAAGCCATATATATTTCAGCTCCTTCTTAAATCTCATTTTTATTTTCATTTCAGACGAAATTTTAGAGTTAATAAATTTAGATAGAAGCAGATTTAACAGATTTACAGTAAATCTAACTTTTCAAGATTCATTAAATCCATCGAATTTCCTAAATAATCACAATCTTCAAGTAAACTCCATGAATAAGTCTTTTTAGAAAGAAAAAAGATATTTTGAAGCTTGGGCGATGAAGGAGATAATTACTCTTCTTGGTTTTCATCAACAAAGGAAAAAATAAAGAAAGTTTACAGACTAATTAGTCATCGCATGATATGAAGAAAGAAGAAATTTACTGACCTTATACATAGAGAACATTACCGATACCGATTTTATTATAAAATAGCAATTTTTAGCTTAGTTGATTCTAAGTATTTAGAGAGGGAGAGAGAGAGAGAGAGAGAGAGAGATCAAGGGTAGGATTGTGTGGAGTATTTTTTTTTTTATTACTATCAATGAAGATAAAGTTCATATTACTATTTATTTATTTATTGATTTTATATTTTCTTAAAATTTTTGAGTTAAATTTTTATATAATAAATAATTACAGTGAATATAATATTAGATACATATTATTATTATTATTAGAATTTGGATGATATAAATATAATTTTTTACTTATATTATAAATTTAATGAATTTATCAAAAAAAATTTGCATTAATAGATTTAATGATTATGGATAATTAATTAGAAACTTATGTTTTGAGATATATGACTTGATTAACAATAGTAATTTTTAAAAGATATTGGAATATATATATATATATATATATATATATATATATATATATATATATATATATATATATATATATATATATATATATATATATATAATGAGCAAAAGAAAGAAATATAATTTATATTATTTTGTTTTTAAATTTTTAAAATTAATATTGACTCTACAATTGTTATAAAAAGTGTTGAAATAGTTTTTTTTTTGGCTATGAATATTATGAAAATATGATAACAAAATAAAATTAAAGATCAATGGATGAATGTCTTTTAGATATTTATATTGAGAATGATATACTGAATAAAATCGACAATGATGTAATTATTCAATGCTTTTAAAATACGAATAACATATGATATTAATTGTGAGTTTTCATTCATATTTTTTCTTATAAATATATTCTAACTAAAAAAATTTACAAAACCACCAATGCCGATATGAAGTCTAAACGAAGAAGTTTGAGAATGGATACTTTTTAAAATATGGAATGGTTCCCCTAAAGAAAATTTTTGGCTCCATCACTTCCATCTATTAAAAGTGTAGCATAATTTCTAATTAATCTAAGATGTTCTACTTCTCCTTATTAATTAGTCATTTTTAAATTCCTAATTTGATTTTTTTTTTTCTTTTCTAAGCTCCTTAGAAGTTATTACTATATTTAAGTTCAATAGCAAACATTTTGCACTATTATCACTACACATACAACATAGTAAAAAACAAGCTTTATAAAGGTAACTAAACACAAACAAATTTAAAACATAATCTACTAAACAAAATTAACAAGAACAAGTTATTAAAAATAGTTTTAGCTAGATTAATATTAACTTATGTAAATTCTTATTAGATCCCCAACATTGGTACCAAAAACTTGATCAAGTAAAAATCATAAATACAAATGCACATGTCATTCAAGTAATATAGTCATGAAATAAGTATCATTTTCACGAAGATCTTTTATAAAGTTATATTAAAATCTAATGTTATTCAAGTTTTTATTCAACCAAATTAAAATTCTAAAAACTTAATGGTAGAAAATTCTGAAAGATATTTTAAAAAAAATTAATTCGTTTTTAAAAAATATACTCTAAATTTATGATATCATGATTATTTATATGAAAAATATAATTGTGAATTTAATTTTATAATTGTCAAACAGAAATATTTTTATTTTTTCATCTATGTTTAGATCACAAGACCTAATCATTTTTATTAGTTAGTTATATTCCAACACACTCATTAAAATAAGTGATTGTATTAAATCCATTTTTTTTGGGATTGTAAATCAATAAATATCGTGTGTATTTATATTTAAATGATTTGAATGCATTTTCCTAATTGTACCACTAGGACTCTTCTAATATCACTAAATCAAACTAGATGTTAACTTTACAATTAATCAGATCATAGGTAAATGAATCACTGGTGAAAATAAAAAAAACATAAAATCAAAAGAACAAATAATTTTCTTATAACTTCACATCACATTATCACATAAAATAATACAAGATATTCATAAATTCAAAGCACTAATAATTTAGTTGCTCATGCAGGAAGAGTAGAACATTATCATATCATAAACATATGAGAACATCTCAAACATACAAAAAATAAGAAAAAAATATAATTGAGTAGGGTCTTCTAAATTCTTCTTCTTAATCTTAGCCCTTTACCTCCCAGTCTAAATCTCCTTATATTGGATCTCCTCTTTCTTCAATAATCACCAAGAACAATACATTTGCACACTTACGCGACACACTAATACATTTACTTAGAGTATCACTCTCCAACTAACATTACACTCTTAAACAGTATGGCATACACAATTTACCAAAACTCTCTCTCTCTCTCTCTCTCTCTCTCTCTCTCTCTCTCTCTCAATGCTTTTAGGACCTTATTTATAAGTAAAGCATTGTTCCTTTAAGTTGTCTCCCACATTCTCTTTAATAGCTTCATCGAACTACATGCCACTGCAACTCTCCGAACCAACCATTGAAACTACTCAAAATTGATGTTAGGTTGTAGAGTTGTATCGCTGTGAATGCAACACCTAGATGTTAGATTTTGATGTTTTGGCACCAGGGCATTGCTACTTACATTGCCTAGGCACTCTGCTTACCGTCTTTAAGCTAAAAATTTGAAGAGTCATGGCGCATTGATGTTAGTATTACAATTCCAAGGCATTATGAGATTTGTCTGTATGCTGAATTTAAAAGCATTTTAGTGCCACAACATTGGTTCTTTCAAGCTTAGGCACTCTAATCTCTATCTTTAACCATTTTGAGTGCTTTAAGGCACCTTCAAATACCGTGGCACTGCTTCTTGTAGTGTCATGGTGCTTTACTATCTAACTTGATGTCCAAATCTATGCTAATATAGTCTCCCAGAGTTGGGAATTCAACGCCTATGCAATATCTTCTCTATCTCAACATCAAAATTTTCTTCATACCAACGTCGTGGCACTACCTCATGTAGTGCCTAAGTACCAGGCATCAAAACTTGAATATTCTTCCTCTTCACTTCAAATGAGAATTTCATATCAAAAATATAAAAATTACTGGTAATATCATCTTAACATTACTTAAACATAAATATACCATTTGAAACACATAAACTTCACTAAATTTTTATACTTATCGATACAATATTACTATTGGGGTTGTACTCACCTCATTGTAGAAGAGCATATTGTTGTTGTTGTACTCTCCCCATTATAGAAGAGTATATTATTGTAATTATATTTTGAGATAGTGAAATCCTATCCGGAGTGGTTAGACGAGGTTGTAGACCATTTTGAGGTTTAGTCGAACCACATAAAAAATAGTTGCATATTATCTCTTTTATTTGTCTTCATTTATTTTTTTGTTGTTTTGTGATATTGAATAATCAACATATCAACTTCAAATTATTTTTATATCATCTTTAAAATTAAAATTTTAAATTTGTAATATTTCTAAAATCACTCAATTCACAAGAGATGCGATAATCACTCCACAATTGAATTTAAATAGCTTTGATTTTAATTTTTAAAAATTTTAATTCAATTATTATATCATAATTCATGCAAGATCATATAAATTTATTCTGCTTGAGCAACTACCTTAGTTAGTACTTTTCTAAAAGTTGATGTAAAAAATTCTGAGATTTTTTTGTTTAATTTTCAAATGTATGATTACAATTTGTTTGGCTAAAATGATAATTATCTAAATAATTCTTTACAATAAAAACTAAATATTCTTTGTTGAAATTTTTAATCAAGTAATATATAATCAGACTTCAAAAAAATAATAATAATTGATCAAGTGTTCCAAAAAAAAAATATTGATTTCAATCATAATTTAGAAAAAAAAATGAAAAAAGTTTATATTTAATCATATTTTAAATAATCTATTTTAGAACTCGAGCAATGAAACAGCTAGAAGTAAATGTGCATTGATCAACTCATTAATTTTTTTATTTAAACATATAAATAATCTTAGGCTTATTAGAATCGTTTCTTCAAGACATTCGTTAACTATAAATATTTAAGATTTGAAAATTATTTAATCTTTCTTCTAGTGTTAAGAAATTTTTATTATAATTTAAATGTTTGATTCAGGCTCATTTACATTTAAATTATAGCACTTTTATGATTTTATTAAACTCACTTGTTGAAATATTCATTATGATTATGAGATTACTAATTAACATTCAGATGATTCTGAATTTAATTTCAAAGTTTTTTAATTATTACATCAGAATTCATCTATTATTATATGAATTTTGATGTGTCATTTGTCCTCTTTGTTTGCATATTGAAATCTATACCAGCATAAAATAAATTATGTCTTGAAATTTCACAGCATACAATTATAACTTCAAAAAATTTATCAATCGTGACCATTACATGAATGTTAATATAGACCGCCCCTTGATGCCCTGAATTATGAGAAATCTCTTCAATTATAATTTTATCCTTCCTAAAATTGGCATGTAAATTCAAGCAAAAATCATAAAATGGCTTCAAGTTTTTAAAATTACTCTAAATTAGTTGTAAAAGCTACATTTGACTCCAAAGTTTTAAAATTGAGTTTAAAATATCAAAAAACTGACCTTGGTGACCCCAAAATATTAATAAAGGCTGATTTGTACACCACTTGATGCTCGCATGCTTGTGGCAAGATCAAGCTGACAAATCATTATTATCGATCATTTCTCTTGAATAGGTAGAACTATTAGTTCTCTATTCAGAGACTCAGTTCTTCTAAATGAAGATTTTTGATACCATTGAAATTGGCAATCCCTATGAGGGGCTTCATTCGTTCTTCTTGAATGAAGGTTGATTGTTTTTTATTTGGATGAATCAGTTCCAAGAAAGTGAGGTGGTAGTGGCAATTGAGAGATAATCTCTCCAATGAGGCTCTGAACTTCCACCGAAAGAGGGTTCATTAGCCCATTTGGATGGATTAGAACATGATTTTTTTTAAAAAAATAAGTATCTTATAAATAATAGTTATTTATTTAAGTATAGTTTTAAAAAAATTTAGAAATAAGTACAGTCGTCCGTCAAATGCACGACTGGCTTAGAGCATAAGTAATCGGCCCCGCGGTACGGGAACGACTTGTTGTGTGCTTTCTCTCGACCCATCGACCCTGCAACCCGACGATGCTTTCTCCCATGAGGCTTTGCAGGCCGGCTCCACCATTAGTGGAATCCACTAGCCGAAAACACTTCCCCATGGTCCCCTGTGCTCATCTCCACCTGCCTTCCTCTCTTATCCATCTCAACCACGAGCCAACACGACTTGACCTCCTCACAGTGAATGTATGTTTACATTGTGAAGATGCATGGATGTATAGATGTAGGATTTGAGCCAAATTAAAGTGTAGTTTATTGTAAAGATTTGTAACCTCATTGTAGAGGTGTGTGGGCAGCCACTTTGGCAAGTTAAATCTACATTTAGTAAATCCTGTTGGCACATAGATTTACAAGATTTAAGGAAATAGAAGCGTGCAAAGGATGGTTGGATAGAAGAGTATATTGGGTTTACTGGATTTAGTTTATCTTACGAGAGATAAAGCTTGTGCGCAGCGAAACATCCCCTTAATTCTTCAGAATTAAGAGTATATAGGGTTTATGTTTGGATATTTTTACTATTTGTATATGAATTTAAAAAAATAAGTATGAGTACTTAATTTCATATAGTTTAGCAAACATATATTCTTAGGTATCTTATTTTGCTTAGTGAGCATTATTGAGTTCTAAATTATTTAGATTTAACTTTACACACAATGATATGTGCTTAAGTATGTATATTTTATCATCCAATATTATAGGTTGGTTGATAAGCATACTTTAGGATGAGTCAAGAGCTTGTATCCCTAATCTTATTCTATGATGGGAAACTGCTCATTGATGATCATTTTATTCCAAATTATATTGATGGAAGAAATCATCATATACAGGTTTTGTGACAAACAAACTTGGACGATTTAAAACAGAAAGTTTTGAGATTTCTACGCTATGATATAGAAAATTTTACAGTTGATCTAACGTGTTGTTTCCCTATTGGCTTGAGATTCATAACATCTATGGTTTTTGACGATGAAATCTGCAATGTTGTACTGGATGAAGCTTCTCGTCAAATATTGGTTCTTTATGTTGAAGTGAACCTTATTGTAGTGCTTTATCTGCAATTGACACTATTGCCATGCAGCATAATATTCCTTCAAATTATGCACATGACTTCACTTTCTCAAACAAGCGTGATACAATAAAGCTACTAGAATCGAATCACGTTAGTAGTTACTTGGTGAAAATATTCTCGCCTTCATCTATCCTTTTGAAGAGGATAAATGAAAATAGAAATATACGCCTTTTGGTCAGGACACCACGTAGATCCGCAAATATTCTTATTAGGGTGATCGGGTACAATATTGAGGAGAGGTGTACTATCTCAAAAGATAGAAGTCACCACCTTACAATGGACCTAATCACATTAATAAGGACTCTTAAGGACTATGAGTCTACATAACAGAGATTCTTCCCTTACTTCACATAGAATTGTAAAGTAGGGTTTATTTTAAATGTTAGTTCCATGGGGCAAGCCCCATAGTTAATTATATATTAAGGAATGAGATTTCTCAAGAATACTCTCGATTAAGGTAAATGATCATTTTCTCCAAAGATTTCAATAAGTAGGACTATCAATCGATTAATTTATTTTTGTCAAATCAAGTGGGATCGATCAAGAGGAGAGATTTCTTATCAAAATCAAATGGAGATGAGTAGGGGATGTTTAGGATGCTAGGAAGTCTAGTAAAT
Organism: Cymbidium sinense; assembly: GCA_021442155.1. Lineage (NCBI taxonomy): Eukaryota > Viridiplantae > Streptophyta > Magnoliopsida > Asparagales > Orchidaceae > Cymbidium > Cymbidium sinense. The sequence goes on from CM038227.1 coordinate 97,804,709, forward strand.
ATCCCAAGCTATCCTATGGCTTTACATTTTGAAATTGAGGAGAATTATTTGTTTGAGTTGAATTTTTAGTAGAAGTTTAGGGCTTATAATTCTATAATACAATGTTATGAAAATGCCTAAGAGGTGAAGATTTATGCTTATGGCCCATAGAAGGGAGAAGCAATCTCAGAACCTAAATCTAGAGAGCTTTGGTGAAGGCCAAAAGCACGACCTAAATCTAAGGCGAACAATGGGTATTCGGTTTGCCTCCACAAGAGAGGACAAACCATCCGACTGCTTGGACTTACAACCGCCTGGGAGTGGCCACCAACTAACTCCTCCTATGATTTTAAATACATGTAGGTAAGTCTTATGCTTTATGCAGATGTTATTATTTATTTAGAAAGAAACTAAGTCTTTAAACTTACTCCCTAAAGAGACTAGATCATGTAAGAGCAAGCTTCAAATGACCTAAATCTAATGTAAATCATATTACATTTTACTTTTATTTTTGGACAATCATTTGACTCAGGCTTATTAGATTCATATGCCTAATGCATGAGAAATAAGATTGTGGGCCAAAATAAGAGAGAAAGGGGGAGGTGTATTTCCACCATGGCTCTCAAAGGTCAAGCCAAATTCTCTGGCTTGGGTGGAAGCCCTCTAATCAAGAGTGAAACAAGATCAAGTTATACATGATGTTGTAAAAGAAATACTCATCCAAATAAGGGTTGCTAATTCTTTTATCTTGATTTTAGCTTAAGCTTTAAGTGAGGTTATGAGTTGCTTATTTTTAATTTTGAATTGATTAATTTGATAGAAGATTTGTTTTTTCTAAGAGCCTAATCATCATCCGTATACATCAAGCAAAAAAGAAACTAGAAAAACTATGTTATTTCTAAAGCACAAGCTAAATAAAATATCAAACATTTAATAAAGATAACATAAAAGAATAAAATGCCAAGTATGGTCGGGCACCACTACACAAATCTAAAAATAAATTGAATAGCCGAGCTCTACCCTTATACAACCCAGATTACAAATGAATTAATTACAATTAAGCAAGGAATTCATTTTATGGGAGTCTTCAAGCTTCATTTCTTCATTCTTCTTTTCTTTCTTGGTTCCTTCTTTTAAATGGTTGGAAGGTGGATGCTCGAAAGGCTTCACATGGTACATAGGGCATGGCCTTATAACCAATGCTCATCCTAATAATCATTCCAAAATCTTAATTGCAAATGTACTTGAAAAGGGAAAAAATAAATCTAACTAAAACATTGTAACCATGGGTGTAAGTTACAAGACCTATCTCAAATTTACTGAACCAAAGGAAGTAGCTTCTCGACCAATGAGAGAACTATCCCACCAAAGGAGTGCCTTTTGGTTTGCAATGATCAATTCAAGGGAAGAAAGTTCAGGGACTCCCATCTTCCACTAAAAAAGACCATTGGGGTGATCAGCTGCTTTGGGCAATTGAACGACTTGGGTTGCGTATGGCGCGTCATGCTAAAAAGAATGCATTATATTTTACATATTCCAAAGAATGATTGCCTGACAACGCTATGGAAAAATAGATTGGTCCCGACTTAAGGGTGACTATGAAGTGAGTATCACCCAAGGATTTATCTCAACTCAAGCAATTCCTATAAGGAGTTTCGACACCGTCTAAAGATGAGATGCATGCTTGGGAAAAGGGGCCCTTTGGGGCTTGAATTCTAATCCACAAGAATTAATTAATTAATTTTGTTTATTTATCATGGATCTTAGTTGAGGGATCAAACCGAGAAGGAGCTTATGTCGCCTATACTCCATTTATGAACTAAGGAGAATGTACATCCACAACAAATTCTCCAACCACAGGGGTGGCTACTAGGAAAGGGGGACTAACCAATCCAAGAGGTAAATAGGGTTGCAAAGAATGTGATCCAAATAGAGTGGCCGCAGGGGATCGAGACTAAAGACTTAATCCAAAACCTTGGAGAAGATGACATGGCTAGTCATATATCAAATAGGTATTCGATGGCCAACTTAAGGAGAAAGCACGGGGAATCACATCTGTCAAGAGTGGTATATTCATCGGGTGAGTCGCTGCCGGCATAGTGAACAATAACCAACCTAAAGTGCCCATCAATTTGTAACAATCAGCCTAGGAAGAAAGATTGGGGACTCACATTCTCCTATAGCGAAACTAATTCTGGGATAGTCGGCCGTCATCCCACCTAGGGCATTTGAGTAATGCACTAGAGGACTTATATTGACTCAAATGTATTCATGAGGAAAGAAGCCTCTAGGGGACTTATCCTAAACCTCGAATATACTCGACCTAGTTAGATCATGATAATTACTTTAAGAAGAAATCTCGGGGACTCACATCTTCTTAGATAAAATCAACATGAGGTAGCTTACTAGCTGAGCAGTGAAGTCTACCAAACTAACAAGGCACTCGTTGGTTTGCAATGATCAAGTTAAGAAGAAAGCTTGGGGACTCACATCCTCTAACAAATGACCACTGGGGTGACATACTAGCGAGGTAGCATGTAGACACCTAGAGTAATAATGAGTGAGTGTCATGCTTGCTCCCACATCAGTAGAGATAAAAGATATATGTTTATTTTTGTGTGTTAAAAGGGAATAGGATGCCTATCGAGTTCTTTTACTCCTACCTTAAACATATTAGGGATTTTGATGAAATGGTGCCATGATGGTAACCTGGAATTCCCACCAAGAAAGGATGCTGCTTGGGTTCTCTCACACCTAACTTAGTTGTGCTAGTCGAGATAGGATGCCTCTTGGGTTCTCTCACACCTATTCTAGTAGCGCTTGGGAATGTGTTTGTGTTGTGAAGAAGGATATGATGCCACTAGGGGACTCTTACACCTATCCTAAACACGACATGGCGGATTCGCAAGACAAGCAAACAATGCTTCAAAAGGAGATTTTGATGAAATGGAATCAAATTTTGTTAATTGATAGAATTATTTTTAAGCATAATTTTATGGGCAATATTTCTTCAAATAGAGCCTATTAATTGAAAGCATCGTGTTCCCTTTACAATGAATAAGTTGATAAGATCCTCCTTGGTAGGTCTTCTATGACATAGGGGCCTTCCCAAGTGGGTTCAAACTTGCATCCCATCTTTCGACGGGCAACAATTGGTCTCCTTAGGACTAATACAAGTTCTCCTACTAGAAAATACCTAGGGCAAACCAGCTTGTTATGAGCTTGAATCATTTTGGCCTTATATAACTCGAGGTTCTAGCACACCCGTAGGCAACTTTCCTCCAAACCTTCGAGCTCTTCTAACTGCAACTTTCCATTCTGCTCTGTAGTGATCTTGCTACCCAATGCTATCCTTAGTGATGGGAGTTGAACTTCTAAAGGTAGAATGGATTCAAACCCATACACTAAAGAAAAAATGGGTAGATTGAGTTGGAGTTTGGTATGTGGTGCAGTAGGCCCACAAGGCTTCAACCAACTATTCATTCCATTATCGCTTGTTGTCGTCAAGAGTTTTCTTTAGTATTTGGATGAGAGTTTTGTTGAATGCTTTTGCTAAATTATTTGCTTTGGGGTAATAGATGATGGGGTATCTCTAATCTATATTGTGTCTTCTGGCGAAGATGTTGATCTTTGTATTTTTGAATGCTGTACCATTATCGGATATAATTCATTAAGGCACCCTGAACCTATATATGATATGATTCCTGAAAAATTGAAGTACTTGCTGAGCTGTGACTTCTCTAAGTGGGATTGCCTCCGCACACTTAGAAAAGTAGTCAGTGGTAGGTAAGATGAACTGATGACCCTTGGAAGAAAGAGGATTGATAGGACCCATAATGTCGGTACCCCAACACTCAAATGGCCATGAGGCCAATGTAGGGTGTAGAATGTTGGGTGATTGATGTAGGACCACACCACATACCTGACATTGATGGAACCTCCCAACTACATCCATGTAGTTTGTAATCATTGAAGTCAGAGTATTGTAGTCTTTTGATCTTTGACCGAATTGATGAGCTCCTTATAAACTTGAATGTACCTCAATTACAATGCCATGGTCTTTGTATTTATCTAAATGATGTAACTGCATGGTACAGAGTGCCATCAACGAGAGCATATAAGAGAGCTCTCTGTTTCACCTGATAGGCTTGTGACTTTTCTTGAGGAAGTTTGTCGGTGTTCAAATAGTCTATGAATGGTTGCCTCCAATTCAACTCCTTGTTCTTATAGGCAACGACAACCTCCTCTTCAAGAGAAAGTCTCTCGATGAGTTCAGCGTCAATAAGGGATAGGACTTATCTATTTTGGACCCTTATTGGAATGGACACATCTTCTGGACATGCTAATTCTTTGGCAAGTTTGGCCAAAGAATCTGCTACTACATTCTTTGCTCAGGGAATCTTGTAGATGGTGACTTCAGGGATTTGGGCCAACAACTTCATGATATACTCATGGTAATGACAGAGATTTGGTTTGAGAACCTTGTAGGACCCGAAAATCTGGTTGATGACTAACTGGGAATCCCAAAGATGTTGATGCTCTTAACACTGCGATGGCTAACCTGCACCGATCAAAGCCTTTGGAAAGATAGTATAAGAATCTCATCACATCGCAGTCTGGAGTTAGGAGAACTATTCCTACCCTTACCTTTCCTAGAAGAGTAGATCGTGGTGTTTTTCCTTTATGAAAAGAAGATGCACCATCAAAATACATCTCCCATTATCGGTTGCCAGCCTCCCCTAAGTTCATGATTTATTTATCAGGGAGATCGTCACTAAGCGAAGAATCAGCAGGAAGTGGGTGTGTTGCTAATAAATCTGCTAGTGTCAGTCCTTTTACCACACGGAGGAGCATGAATGTGATATCAAACTACGAGAGAGTAATAGACCATCGTGCCAAACATCTAGATAGCATTGTGGGTCATGAGATAATGGAGTGGATTGGTTCTGGAATTCAAGTTCACCTTATGAGAAAGCATATAATGTCATAGCTTTTGGGAGGCAAAGATCAAAGCTAGGTAATATTTCTCAATTGGTGGATAGTTCATTTTAGTAGGAATTAGACGACGGCTGAGGTAGTAGAGAGAATTCTCTTTTCCTTCATCGTTGGCTTGGGCCAACAGAGCATTGAGAGAGCCGTCCAATGCAACAGTATAGAGAATGAGTGGCCTGCCTAGGATAGGGGCTGCTAGAACTGGCAGCTTCACCAAGTACTCTTTGATGTCTTCGAAAGCATGTCGTCACTTGTCATCCCACTTGAACTTGGCATCCTTTTTTATAAGTGTTGAAAATGACTTTCATCTCCCTGATAGGTTGGAAATAAAGCGTCTTAGATACACCAACCATCCTTGGAAAGATCTGAGTTGAGTTAAACTCTGGAGGTAGCATTTCTAAGATAGCTTTAATATTTTGGATCTATTTCTATTCAGAGGTCGCATACAACAAATCCAAGGAATTTTCCGTAGCTACTCAATGCACACTGTGAGATTCACTTTGACGTTATATTATCTTAACCGCTCAAAACTACTCAAGTCAAAGAGATGGTCTTCCTTTTCTTTGCTTGACTAGATCATCAACATAGCACTCAACCGATAATGGATGAGTTCATTGAAGATCTGAGTCATGGCCTATGGTATGTACAAAGATTTTGAAGAAAAGGCATGACCCTATAACAATAGATTCAGATTGAGGTTTGAAAAATAGTATTTCTTTCATCCTCGAGGGCCATCTTGATTTGGTGCAGATGACCCATCCATGAAAGAGAAAATTGCATGAGATGAGGCAATGTCCACCATTAATTCTAGTATAGGAAGAAGAAACTCATCCTTAGGACATGCCTTATTTAAATCCCTGAAATCGATGCATATGTGAATTTGGCCATTCTTCTTCTTAATTGGACAACACTAGCTGACCAGGTATGATATTTTTCTTCCCTGATGAAACCAACATCGATCATTTTCTTGACATTAAAATGACCTATTGTTCAATTTCTAATCACATGTGTTTAGGAGCTTGCTTAATAGTAGCTTTAAGATCTATTGCTAGCTTATAATCGCTACTTTAAGAGATAATCGGCATTTCTTCATAACCCTATCCAAAGCACTCTTTAAACTCGCTAATACTAACTAAGTCATTGGTTTCTTCTTCATTCAGCAACGAACTGATGTATGTTAGGCACGGATTTTCTTCTATCCCGAGGTTGATTTTTTTAAGCTTGTCAATTGTTAAATGAATCTCCTCTTCAAACTCTGGTGGTGCATCTTTGATTTGAAGATCATCTGGATCATTTGAGATTTCTAAACACACATTCTCAAAAGAGTTGGTGTTGTGTGAAAAGAACCTATCAGACTCCAAATGATTAGTAATAACGCACAATTATCGCCATCATCATACCATTTGGATCTTACCGCTCTTGATTATGCTTCCCGTCAGATTGTTCCATAGCTTCAAAAATACTGACTTGCCTAGACCATGTGTGAGGAACCAAACCTTTCTGTATAAGATTATGAACACAAGGCGAGTAGAAGTCAAATAATAATTCCATTAATTCTTTAAATTTATCCTTCTCAAGTTCTACATCAACTTCAAGACTTGAGGATGATAATCCCAAAAAGAATCTCTTCAGCTTCATATCACTAGAAGACTTAGGGCCTACCTTAACTACTAAACTTTAACTTTTTGGGATGAAAGTGAGATTAGTGCTAAGGTTCCCAACTATTGCCTAATAGTTTTACATTCATCTGATTCAAATACTTTGCTTTGTCTAGAGGCCCAGTCTTCGTTATTGTCCAATTCGAGTGTCACCTCCAGTGAAACCCGCTGAGAGGGGTTGGTTGGTATACTAATCACATTAGACTCATCCTCCGAACTAGATTCCATTTCTATCTAAATAATAGGGGTACTCCTATGAACTAGAATATAACCCTAGTTGGTTGATGGCCAACCAGGTGATCTTCCACCTCTGTTTCTGCCTCTACCTCTGTCTGGTGGAGGTTGACTCATTCTACCCACATGTCCATATGATGTTTGAACTGTGGGTGGAATGTGATATATGGATCTATTTCTTCTTCAATTCCCCTTTCTTGTTCACTTGGATTTTCATTTTTCTTTTCTTTTTCTTTTGTATTTTCTTTTTCTTTTTATTTATTTTCTTTTATTTTTGAATTTGAGTTTGAATTTTCTTCAAACGAGAAAGAGAATTTTGAGGAAGATAGTAGGTCGCATCCTCATATATCTCAACCTCTCTAACTGAAAATAGCTTTTCATCTCCTTTGACATAATACTCAATCCCATCCTTCCTGAACTCCATGCACTGATAGAGGGAGGATGGAATTATCTTATTCTGATGTATCCAAAGCTTGCTGAGCAAAACGGTGAACCAAATATTCAATATGAAAACTTAGCTTCAATCTTTAATCACCTATCTCCAAAGGTAACACTATAGAACCTAAGGCACACTCACCTTGTTCATTGAATCCTCTCAACATCATCTGATCTTCTCGGAGTGTAGAGATGTCAATCTTCAAATAGGCAAGGGTCTTTAGACTCATAATGTTTACTGATGCACTGGATTAATGAGAATTCCGCCACCAATCGCCATGTCAACTGTAATGTGAGGGAGTGCTCCAAGTCCCCTAGAAGAAGGTCTTCATCTATGAAAGTGATTCTCTGAGCTTCTCTGGAATGATGTGCCTCCTCACCAATAGCGGTCAGTTGAGCTAAGCATATCTCAGGATCAAGAAGAGCCTTGATTAATGATTCCCTCATCTCTTTAGATAAGACAAGAGCATCATATATGCTTAGCTTAGATGGCAACTTTCTTAGGTGAGAGAGACATTGTTGTCCACCTTGGATCCTCCATAAGCATATCCAAGGGTAGAGCATCGTGGAGTGGCTTCTCATCCTCAACCAATGACTTATTTCCTCTATCTTGAGGCGCTTCTAGGTAGAACCAAGAGGGTTGACTTTGGTTATCGCCAGTGGGGTAATGGAAGGTTCTACCTGCACATCAGGCTCACCTACAGCTTCTCCTATGGGACCCTCAAAATCATATGATTCTAAGTCTATCTCAAGAGGCGAACCCAAAGTATTCAGAGTAGGAAAATCCAACTCTGAATCAGAAAGAAGAAGATTGGAATTGTTATAGTTATTATTTAGACTTGAAGAGTTATTTAGAATAGATTTAGATAATCCATCAAAAGTGACACAGATGTAATTCAAACTAGCATTATTCTTTAATTTCTTGGAATTATTTGGAGGTACAAAGTAGAAATCAAATAAACCGAAAGGTAAGGGGTTTGATGCCTTTATCCACTGATACAAGAGTTCTACTAGTAGAAGAAATAGAAGAGCTAGATGAAATGGATGAAGTCACCGGTGTGGAAGCTACAATAAAAGGATGGAGGTTGGACACTGCTGGTCGCTATTCCGTGTCACACATACCTGCTATCGCTCACTGAGCTCCCACTTTCCTAGAGTTGGCAGCTACTTATAAATCTTCGAGTGTTGAGAGGTTTGACTGTGCACCAAGGAAAGCTTCTTGATATTCTGGATTATTTTCTTAAAGGTTTTAGATAAGAAGATATCCTAACCTTCTTTGGTTTTGGAAGGATCGCAGTCATCCCCAAGGATTACCCTAATGAAACCAGATGGTTGCTCTACAATGTATTCCTTCGGGATGACTATAGCACCGATCTTGAAGCTATGTTCAAGCCAGTCCTTGAATGTAAAGCAATCCTCCAAAACATGACCTAGCATGCGGTGGTAGGGGCAAAAGTTAGGATCATTGCTTTTGCCCACTTCCTCCGGCCTTCTAGGTAGCTAAAAGTCAAGTTTCTTTAAGAGATTCTTAAAGATTTTCCTAACTACCTCCCTCTTAAATGAGTATGGTTTGTTTAATTTATTCATAAGAATAGGTGGGTGGTAGCTGGGTGAGGTATGTGTACTGCTATTGATGATGTGGTGAGGAGGCACTGCTAACTGGAGGGATGCTATATGGAGTAGGGTGCCTCGGTGGTGGTAGAGGAGGCGAAAGTGAAGGTTATGGAGCACGAGGTCTCTCAAACTGCTCTCTAGTTGGCTGTTTCCCCTTACCTACTACTATCAATGCCTCGGGCTTCTTCTCATATATCTTCTATAACTTTGGCTTTATTGGTAGATCCGAGAACACAACCTGCTTGTTTCTCCTTATAAGCTAGCCGCCTTCTTGATTAATTTCTCAAAAGTTTTGATGGTGAAACTTTTAAGCATGAAGCTGCCATGGATATTCTTAAGCGAATCAATGGTATGCTATTCAAACAACAAGGATTTCACTCAAATTATGTCATCAGAGAATGTAATCAATAAGGAACTCACCATGATTTTGTTGAGCCACAATGAGATCGCCAATAGTGACCCTTTGCTGAGCTTCAGCAAACCTCTTGATGAAGAATTGATCCAACTCAGCAAAAGTCTTTATTGAACTATTGGAAAGTTCAAGATACCAATCAAAAGCTATCCATGCTAAGCTACTGATGAAGAGACAGAAGAGTAAAGCCACACCGCCACCGTTGTAATAACCGCCTTGAAGTGTACAATATGCTACCTCGGTTTCCACGCCATCAAAACTCTTGAAGGAAGGTGGCACAAAACCCTTGGGATACTGGATTGAACCAAATTCCTCTAGGTAGGGTCTACCCTTTGGAACTAATGATCCTCCTTGGGCTTGAACCAACGCTTCCTTCACCTGTTGCTCAAACATAGACTTGATATCTTTTTTCTGTCTGGAGGTACTATCCACTACCTTCCTATGCATGCTGGTGTTACCTTGCTCTACTGGAGGTAAAGTCTTAGCTAGGTCCAAGATATGTACCAACTCTGGCTAACTAGTCTTAGCTATGGTAGGATGAACTGTTGGGGCTTGGTTCTGTAATGCTAAGACAACTACTAACAGATCCTCGAGCCTCTTCTCCATCCTTTCTATATTTTCATCCTTCGCTGATTTGTTGGGAGGTGTTGAGTGGGTGCGTGTCTTCTCGCCGGGTTCAACACCTTCCATAGTCCGATGCTTTCTAAAGAGGGATCCCCTGGTATCTACCATGAAAACTCCTGTTGAGTCTCCCAATAAATCATCTTCATTGGGATCAAGCGATCTTATCCTCATCGACCAATCATATCCCAAGATCGCTTCTTTTCCATGAAACAATGAGCTACTATGTCATCAAGAGAATGACCTATCAATTGGCACAAATGCTGATCGATGGTGGGATCCACATCATGTACGTGAGGCAGATCCCCCGCTACTAGAGAATCAATCTTATGAGGATCATCGTTGAAGAAAGGCACTCTACTATCACTGACTTTGAAATGGGTGACACTCCTAGGAGGTTCTACTATCATGATTGCAATTGGGCTATCATCTCCTCCCTCTACAAATACTGCAATCATCTTTCTGTCATACTAAACTGGTGGTGTTGGTGAAGGGATGACTACTATGCTTCAGGGTCACCATTCCATCTACACCACAACCAGGGAAGTTCGGGAGAGCTCCCTCACCAAGAGGGTGTAGATGAAATGGGATCCTTTAGTAGGGATCACCAAAGGGTCCTCTTCTCCCGGATGTGGCCTTCATGGCCTTGACCAAAATAGAATCGCAATGTGGACGTGATGGATGGGGTGAGGCGGTGTGGTGGAGACACCACACTCTCTCAAAATAGGACCCTCTTCCTGATGGGTCATCCCTATAAAATGTTATCGGATGGACAGTAGCAGAAGAAAAATCAATGAAGATGTCAATTGACAACTCCTCTCCTAGGGTGATATAAACATGTATGGGCCTCTCCCTCTCCTCCATAAGTTTTCCCATGCGGGGATGGGATCTCAAGTCAAATTGAGCCTCTGACTCGTCCCCAAGCTCTCCAACGGCGAATCAACGGAGGATGGCATATGACCTCCTACTAGCTGCTGGTTGGTAACTAATAGAGAGGTGAAGTATGGATCCTGCATCCTCTCTACCCAGAGAGATGAAATGGACCGCAATGGGGGGAAATTAGAGTGGGCAACTCCTCCACAACTGACCATGTAGTGGCCTTCATCTCCTCGATGCGTTGGGTACCACTTAATGTGATTTTGTTCCTCTAAGTCTTGGTGGGGAAAGCAGAGTTAAAACTAGACCCAACTTCAAAAGCTAGGGAGACAATCTCTAAGATCAGAGGAGCCTCACCCTTTGAGGGTGTTAATGAGTGGGTACTAGCCCTGACTGAGGCAGCACGGGAAACAACCTAGCTCATTGGCACTATCACAGATGCTAGCGCTGACACTGGCACTACTGTAGAAACTATCACTGCCTTCCTCTTTAGTGAGGGGATATCAGAATCTGATGGCAAGTCAATTTGAATGACCGACTTCTGCCCGACCACTATGGTTCTGCTAATAGTTGTGAAGGGAGTGCCCTCACAAGTAATCCTCTCCCCCTCAAAGCCTCATCCGAAATGAATGAGGTGGGCATAATCAGCATGAGGAAGGCTGGCCTGATCCAGGGCCAAGTCCATCCCATGGGGAAAGGTAAACATGTACTTAAGTGCAGCCATTTCTATCAACTAAAACTAAGATTGGACCAGAATTGAAAGCCATTGAACGAGTATACAATGTTGAAAATAAACTTAAATTAGATTTCTATTGACTTTGAGTTTAATTTAGAATTTGAACTCATACTCAACATTCTAAAATGTTAAGAGTTCAAATGATTTGGAATAAATTTCAAGATTTTGGGAAAGAAGAATTGTTTTGGATATAGAATCCACTTTCACCAAATTTGGATATGTTGAAAATGGGTCGAATTATTTTTGTTTGAAGGGATGCTTCCATAGGTTCATATTTGAGTTTTAATTTTGATAATGAGGACCCTTTATTTAACAAATTTGGGTATGTTAAAGTAAAGGGTCAATTTTGCTTTGTTTTATATTTGTAATTTTAAATTTACTCACTTAGCAAATTTGAGTATGCTAAATGAGGTGTTTGAAAATAATTTTCTTCTTCTTGTTTGCTTTTTTGGGAATCATTTGAATTTTGAGAATGGAATCTTCACTGTAGCAAATTTGGGTATGCTAAATAAAGAATCCAAATGTTTTGTTGTGTTTGAAAAAGAGAATCTTAACTTAGAAAATTTAGGTATGCTAAATAAAGGATTCAATGTGATTGATTTTGTTCTCTTGATTTTTGGAAAGAGGATTTCTACTTAGTAAATTTAGGTGAGCTAAATAGAAGATCCAAGTGTGTTTTTTTTTATTTTGTTGAAAGAGGATTCTTAGCAAATTTGGTATGCTAAGGAAATAAAATGTGTTTCATTTTGATTATTTTGAAGAGAGGATCCTTAGCAAGTTTAGGTATGCTAAGAAAATTCAAATGTGATTTGTTTTGACTTTTGTTAATTTTTGGAAAGGGGATTCTTAGCAAATTTAGGTTTGTTAAGGAAATCCAAGTGTGTTTCATTATTTTAATTTTTGTTTGAAAAGAAGATCCTTAGCAAATTTAGGTATGCTAAGAAAATCCAAATGTATTTTTTTTTTGAAAAGAGGATTTTCACTTAGCAAATTTTATGCTAAATGAAAGATCCAAATGTTGTTTCATTTTTAAAAGAAGGATTTTACTTAGCAAATTTGGGTATGCTAAATGAAAGATCCAAATCATATTTTATGTTCTAAAAAAGATGTTTATTGATTTTATTTTGAAAAGGATCTTCATTTAGCAAATTTGGGTATACTAAATGAAGAATCAAATGTTATTTTAATTTTGAAAAGATGATTATTAATTTTGATTTTTTTTTGAAAAGGTGTTTGTTGATTTTATTTTTGAAAAGATGATTGTTATTTCATATTTTGAAATGAAATATTCATTCAATTAATTAAGTATATTGAATTGAGATATTCATTTGTGCTTTTGAAAATATGATTGTTGATTTTGATTGAAAATGAAAACTTTCATTCAATAAATTTGAGTATATTGAATGGAAGTGTTTGTTTGTGCTTTGAAAAATGTGATTATTGATTTTGATTGAAAATGAAAACCTCCATTCAATAAATTGGAGTATATTGAATGAAAGTGTTCATTTGTGCTTTTGGAAAATGCGATTGTTGATTTTGATTGAAAATGAAAACCTTCATTCAATAAATTTGAGTATATTGATGAAAGTGTTCATTTGTGCTTTTGAAAAGAATAATTTTGGATTTTATTTTTATTTTATTTTATAAAATTCTACATATAACATTCATGAAGATTATTAGATGAGGTCGGTTTGCAAAATTTTTGTGAAAATATTTTATTATGTGCATTTTGAAAAGTGCTTTTGGAAAGAAGACATTTTTTATAAAGGATTTATTTTTCTTTATTTTTGGAATGAACCTTTCCTTACCAGAGAAATAGTACGGAGGAAGTCTTTAGATTTTTTTCTATAAAATTTTTATTTTATTGGGTAACCTAATAGGGGTTTTAAGACCTACTTGAAATGAGGCCCTAAAACCTAAAGATGTTGGCTAGCTTAGCTTAAGGATGAAATAAACTAAGTGCCAATGAAAAAAAAAGATAATCTTGGATTTATACAAACCCACTATCGATACTTGAAGTCAACAATCATTTACCAAAGATGGAGAGAGGAACAATCCCAAAAAGTCACCAAAAAAAATCAGAGTGAAAATATTCTTGCCTTCATCTATCCTTTAGAGGATAAATGAAAATAGAAATATACTTTTTGGTGACACCACGTTGATCCGATGTTCTTATTAGGGTGATCGGTACAACATTGACGATAGGTGTACTATCTTGAAAGATAGAAGTCATCATCCTGCAATGGACCTAATCACCTTAATAAGGACTCTAAAGACTATGGGCATATATAGAGATTCTTCCCCTACTTTACATGGAAAAGTAAAGAAGGATTTATTTTAAACTGGGTTAAGTTCTATAGGGCAAGCCCATAGTTAATTATATCTTAAAGAATGAGATTCCTCAATAATACTCTCGATTAAGATAAATGATTGTTGTCTTCAAAGATTTCAATAGGTAGGACTATTAATTAGTTATATTTTGGCAAATCAAGTGGGATCGATCAAGAGGAGGGAGTTCATCAAGCTAAATGGAGATGAGTAGGATGTTTATGATACTAGGAAGCCTAGTAAACATCTCAAACTAACATATGGCTTTTACATTTTAAAATTGAAGGAAATTATTTGTTTAAATTAAAATTTTATTAGAAGTTTAGGGCTTATAATTCTACAATACAAGGTTATAGAAATGCCTAAGAGGTGAGGATTTTTGCTTATGGCCCATAGAAGGGAGAAGCAACCTTAGAACCTAAATCTAAGGAGCTTTGGCAGGGCCAAAAGCACGACCTAAATGTAAGGCAAAAATGAGTATTCAGTTTGTCTCCATAAGAGATGACAAACCACACAAACTTTATAACCTCCTGGGGTAACTAACTCCTCCTACGATTTAAAATACATGTAGGCAAGTCTTATTCTTTACACAAGATAAAGGTTATTTATTTAAAAAGAGACTAAGTCCTTAAACTCACTCCTAAAGAGACTACATGTAAGTGCATGCTTCAAATAACCTAAATCTAATGTAAATCATATTACATTTTACTTTCATTTTTAGACAATCATTTGACTCAGGCTTATAGGATTCATATGCCTAATGCATGAAAAATAAGATTGTTGCCAAAATCAGGGAGAAAGGGGGAGGTGTATTTCCACCATAGCTCTTAAAGGTCAAGCCAAATTCTCCGGCATGGGTGGAAGACCTCCAATCAAGAGTGAAATAAGATGTCATTGTATAATGTTATAAAGAAATACATCCAAGGGGATTGCTAATTCTTTTATCTTGATTTTAGCTTAGTTTTAAGTGAGGTTATGAGTTGTTTATTTTTACTTTTGAGTTTATTAATTTGGTTGAAGATTTATTTTTTCTAAGAGCCTAATCATCATCCAGTCATACATCAAGCAATGAAGAAACTAGAAAAGTATGTCATTTTAAAGCACAAGCTAAATAAAGCATCAAACATTTTATAAAGCTAATGTAAAAGAATAAAAGGCCAAGTATTGCACCACCGATAAACATAAAAAAAACAAATTGGGTAGTCGAGCTCTACCCTTATACAACCCAGATTATAAATGAATTAATTACAATTAAATAAGAAATTCATGTTATAGGTGTCTTCAAGCATCATTTCTTCATTCTTCTTTTCTTCTTTCTTCTTCTTCTTTTCTTTCTCCTTTGGTTTCTTCTTTTAAATGGTTAGAAGGTGGATGCTCCAAAGGCTTCACATGGTACATAAGGTATGACCTTATAATCAATGCTCATCCTAATCCCCATAATAATCATTCCAAAATCCTAATTGCAAAGGTACATGAAAAGGGAAAAAATAAATCTAACTAAAACATGCAAAACAAAGATTAGCTACTTCGAATGTTTCATGTATGCATGATTTCGTTAAATAGGAGAGATAAATTCTTTTATCCATCTTTCATATGCACATTTATAAGTATAAAATACATAAGTGAGTACGACGCTATTGTTAACCAGGGGTGTAAGGTACAAGACCTACTTAGGGCTACTTAAAGCCCCGTAACCCCGGGATTGTCCAGACGAATATACCACTTTTCTTAAATATATGTGCATATACAAAAGAAATACATGGAAAGAGAATGCTAAGTGAGCTACTTAAGAAAATTTGAATGCTTTATGATGCATGACTTTCATTAAGTAGAAAATAGGTTCTCTTATCTATTTTTCATGCACATGCCATTGTTAACTGTAAGTGTAAGGTACAAGATCTACTTAGGGATACTTAAAGAAAGATGCAAAATTTTGTACTTATGTTTGAACTTGGTTATGCAATTTATATGTGTAAGTGCATGGATCTTTCTTAAGTCATAATATGGAAGAGGATAAGAATATATTTAAGCAAGTGTTATGTTCTTTTAAAAGAACTATACACTTTACAAATCTTATTCAAATCCATATTAAGAGGAAAGAAAGGAAGCAAACATAAGACACATTTTTTTATATTCACATGCTTATAAATAAACTATAAGTAGCACACTTTCAATTTTAGGTATTTGATTTATAGATTTTGAAAATAGTTTTGAATTTAATAGTGATAAATGCCACTCATATTTTTATTTTAGCCAAAACATGCAATTTGACATAAAAAAATATTTTATTTTGAAATTGATTTTAGAAAAGCATGAATGCATGATTTTCATATGACATACACATTTAGCATGCCAGAAAGAAATAAAATGATATAAGCATGCAATTTCATTCACTCTAATTAATTCCTAAAGATAATCTTATGAAGTAAGATTATTTAAAGAGAATCAAAAGTTATTTAAAGAGACTTTCATTTTTTTTTGAGTTTGCTTTGAATTAGGAAAGTGTGAGAAGGTTTTATGGTCTTTACCCATTCCCACATGTGGGTATTATTTTAGTTTAATTTTTAGGTGATTAAATTGTTTATGCTTTGGTTAGGTTAAGTGTAGATTAAGTTCATTAATTATCCCTTACCTATACCACTTTAATATATATTTAATCAAATAATTATGAGCCAATGTATGACATAAAATCACAAGAATTTAAATAAGCAATGCATCCTAGGAAAGAAAAGTACCTAATGCAATTGGCTCACAATTAATGATTAATTAAGCTAAAGGGTTTAATTTAAATACTTTCATAACCTTTCCCACACATATGGGTTTGGTATGATTTAAGTTTACTTAGGTTATTGAACACCTAAGTATCTACCCAAGAAGGATTGATTAAGTTTTTGGATTAATTTTGAATATTTTTATCAAGTTAATGAAGTAGGTCATTAGTGGATTAGCCCTTAATTAAGTTTAGATTAAGGAAGGAAGAGGGTTTAGAGAATAGCTATTGAAAAATATCCTAAAATTAGTCCATAAACCTTCTAATTACTTAAAGAAAGTTAATTAACTTATTCAAGGAGTTAAACCACTATCCACATGCTTAATTAATCTTCATTACATTAAGAGAGTGATTAGGGGTTCATTAATTAATTTTCCTGATTAACTCATTAATAAATTCTAAGAAAATTAGGACAGGTAGAAGTCATCCCACTAAACATGCCTCAGAAGTTTAGATTTAATTAATTAAGTCATTAGAGTAATTAAGGTTATTAAGTTTTCAAATAAACCCTAATTAAGGAAAATTTATTGTTCAAATTCAATTAGAAATATTTTTATTGGATTATCCTCTGAAATATCTTTAAAATAAACCTAAGTTAGTTTTTTTTTTTTTTTGGATTTTTCTATATTTAGTTATGAATTCAGGAAGTTTCAATTGATTTAAGTGATTTTTAAGAATTCTGGTAATTTATTTTTTTATTAAAATAAATTATTTTATACTCAAAATTTAATATCTTTTAATTCAGAGGTTATTTTAACTAAACTATTTATGTAAAGTGTATTTTAACATCAATTTTAATATCTGGAAATTTCAACTTAATCAGAGTTGTATTTTTGATTTAATTAAAGAAATATGATTTTCACTAAAAGTCCAATAAAGCTCAAAATATTTAGTGAAATTTGGGGATTTTTAGTTTATTGGATTCCTCCCGGAAACACGAATCCATCGAACTCTTATTTGCAAATTTTGGTTAATTATTTTATTTTTTATAAATTTTTTAAAGTTTTAGGTATTTTAATTAATTTTTTAAATCGAAAAAATTGTGGCGGCCGACGCCACGTATGCGTCGTGCGGACGCCAACAACGGTTAGAGTGGGAAACCAACCATGGAGAGTTGCTCTGAGGCTATACAGATCTGGAAGATTGAGCCGTCGATCAGGAACGCTGAATCGACGGTCAAACAAGCAATCGATCGCATGATCCATGTGTAATCCGAGCCGTCTAATCCCATAAACCATAGTATCGGACTGTGGCTGCTTTGCCACCGATAGTGAACAGTGATTTCAGGTTTTTTAAATGGAAAATATGAGTTTCTAAGTGAAAACTTATCCAAATGGACTCATTTTTGAGTCAATTCTCACTAAAAAAATTTTATTTTGTAATTGGGATGATTTTGAGTAAAAATATTGGATTATCTAGGGTAGATTCCAAAAAATCATAAAAAATCCGTCACAAAATGAAAGATCCTAAAGCCACGGTTTTGAAGGTTACCTCACCGGGATGATTTTGGTGGTGGTGACTCGAGCGCACTGTCGAGTGAGGGAAGAAGCCTTGAACTGAGCTTAGATCCTCTCCTTCACATTGAAATGAAGTTTCCTCCGGTGATCATTGTTTCCTCATCGAAATCCCCTTGATTTTGGAGTATTTCTCTCCAAAATGAAGTGGATGATTGATATTGGCTTTTGGAAGTTAGGAGGAGGAGAATGAGAGGAATGATTTTCCCACTAAAACCTTAGAATCAAAAGTTAAGTGAAATGAACCTTTTTCACCTTTGTTTAAAATTTTGGCTCCAAACTCATGTCACTTGGCTTGGGGTGGTTGGGAATGGAAGAGGATCCTCCTAGGTGGCTCCTTTTGGTTGGCTAAGACATGAAAGTGGCATCATGAAGGACAAGTGAGTGTCTAGCTAAGGGGAGGTAAGTGTCCTTCATGCCAAGCATTCCAACGGGAGAGGTGAGGTGATTTCACCTCCTCATGAGTCATGGCTCAACCACTCCTTAGGTTAGAAAATTAGTGTCTTTAGTGCCTAGGTGGTGAAAGAAAGTGTCCAAGGAGAAGAAACCACTTAGGAAAGTATCTTTTCTTATGGAATTCCCTTGACCCAAGGGCAAAATGGTCATTTGACTTTGGATTTGATGTGGGCAGATTTGAAAGTAAAGTCAAAGTTCATTTGGTCAATTTGGGTCAAACCAAGAGTTAGGTTATGACTATTTAGAGTATATTGGTTCAACTGGTTTCAATTAATTTGGTTTAATTTATATTTTGGCCAATTTGATCCTTTAAGTCAATTTAGGCTAAGTTGATCGATTTGACCCAATTGACTAAATTGGCTTGAATCATGGCTTGGTTTGGGTTTGATTGATCATTTGAAATGGATTGGTATCATTATTTCCAATCAATTTGGTTTAGGTTGCAATTTAGCTAGTTTGGATTCATGTGGGTTAAAGGGTTGACTTGGTCAACGAGCTAGGTTGACTTGGTTTGACCCAATTCATAATAATTGGTTAACCTATAATGATCAACAAACATGACATGAAGTTTGGATTGTCTTAATTCACTTTGATTTGGATTGAATTGAATTTTGATTCAGTCAAATTGGCCACTTTGGGTCAAGTGAGCCAATTGGGTTTAGTTGGTTTGATCAAAGCTTGATTCAAGTTTGGTTGAACTCACATATGGATTTATGATTAAAATATGAATCCATTTGCAAGAGATTTGGAGTCAAATGAGTTTTGATTCATTTGATAATTTCAAGTCATAGGTGAACATGAGTTTGACTTGGGTTTGATTTTTTGAATTTAGTTTTGGTTTGATGATTGAAGTTTATGTTTATATTTGGATTCAATGGTTGAAGAATTGATTAAATCATGAAAAAAATCAAGGGTTTGGCTTGATCTGAGTTTGATTTAGCTAAGTTCAAGAATTTGTCTTGAAGGCTTAGGTTGAATTTTTGATTAAATTTGGATTTGATTTTTTGGAGTTGGTTTTGGATATTTAAATTTATAATTCATTTATATTTATGAATATAAATGAGAATACAAATGAGTTATGAGAAAATTTCTTGAATTTGAATTGATTTAGATTTGATTTGAGCTAAGTCCATAAGATGGAATCAAAGGGCTTAGGAAAGATTTTAAATTTGGAATTTCAATTATGAGCTTCAATCATTTGGAGTTGATCATGGATTTCAATCATTTAGAATTATTTTGAGTTTAGGGAAAATCAATTAGGCTAGAATTGATTGTTGATTTGATTTGGAGTTGATGTTGATATGAGTTTGGAGTTGATTTGAATTTGACTTAAAAAAAAAGGAAGTGAGGAGTTGGTTCAAGCTATAGGGTAGGTAAATTTTCCTACCACCCTTAAAACATAACTTATTCCTATGACTAACTCTTCTAAGTTTCTAGGGATAGGTTAAGTATCCATCTAATCACTAGATGTGTCTTAAGACTAAGGAATTCTTAAAATCTAAGAGAAGTCTTATGTCTAAGATGGAGGGGTTGAGAGCTCATTCCAAAGCGAGGTCAACATTACTTTTAAAAAATTAATCTTATTGATAACGTCAAGATACCTTCAATTAATCATGTTAAAGGTTATTGTGAACTTCGAATGTCTACTAATGTACATTCGCATGAGTAACCCACCGAGGTTTATATCTAATGATGAGTATGAAATAATGAATATTGAATCAAATAATGCATCTGAGGATAGTGATGAGGATGTTCTACTTGCCTAGTTTAAGTCACAATATTGCTAGTCATAATCTTATTAGGAATCATTATTTGAGAAATTCTACAAATGAAGATGAAATGATCTATAATAATGACTATGGACATACTTATGAAACCATAAGAGATTAGAATGCATGTTATTTTTTGATTGCTCATCGATAGCATAATTTTCTCGATGATATTGAAGTTCCGTGAATCATCCAAGGTATGTGCTTCTCAGAAAAGGAGCTTCAATTTGCGGTTATTGATTGGTAAATAAGAAATAATGTTTAGTTCATAACAATTATATCAAATCAAAAGAATTTCACGCTGTACAACACAATAATCTCAAGAAAGCATGTTAGATATGCATTGCGAGCAAGCGATTAGGAGGTGCTTGGAGAATATCAACCTTAAGTGATGCACACATGCATCAGCACTATCCCGGATATCACAATGTACATCTAAGTTCATTAGTTGTTTCATATTACATGTGAGAAATCAAATAGACTTAAAATCGAGAGAGATTATTGGCTGAATGGAAGCAAAGTACAACATTAAAGTGTCTTATATGTCTTATATGAAGGCATGGAATGTGCGGCGTAAAAGTATTAAAGTAATTTTTGGGAGTTGGGAGGACTCGCGCTCTCTCGCCTTATTCATGGAATTGATGTGTTATGTTTCATCAGGATCTGTTTATAAGCTCCAACCAACAACTATACACTGATTTCAAAGATTATTTTGGGCATTTGGACCATCAATATCAGGTTAAGAATTCTATCGTCCAGTTCTATGCATGGACATGACATTTCTACTTGGAAAGTATAGTGGGACTTTACTCATAGATGTTGGGATAGATGCTAATAATAGATTATTTTCACTTACTTTCGATCTTGTTGAATCAAAAAATAATAAGTCACGATTATATTTCATTCTCTGTATACATGAGTTGTTGCCAATTATTTCTTCAAGGAATGATCTATGCATAATTTCAGATAAACACGCATGCTTGGTACGTGGTTGTAGAGACATATTTCTTTGGGCTGCTCATCGCCATAGCTTAAGACAACTAAGAGAAAATTTCAAAAAAGCTGTTAGAAGAATGGGTATTACATATGTTAAATTTATGTGTAAAAAGATGTACATGGCTGGTAGCATGGATGATATAAACATCTTCAATTGATACATGACTGATATAAAAAATGTTAAGATAGCATACCAATGATTAATAGAACATGATATTTCTAAGTGGTCATTAGTTCATGACGGTGGTAAGCGATATGGTACTATGATGACAAACATCTAAATGCTTTAATGGGGGTTTACCAATTCAAGCCTTAATAACTGTCATTTATTTTTAACATTGTCGCTTTGTTTTTCAAGAGGTCTGAAAGTATCAGTCAAGATGAAAACTCAAATGAAACTACTTTTGCTCCAAGAGTACAGACTGTGCTAAGTAGGTTTGAACGTGAGGCTAGAAACTATTCACCTGTTAATATAAATACTAATGAAGTGCAAGTGTTTGACATGGGATGTAGACCTTTCAGAGTTGATTTCTTGTTGATCATTTCTAAAATGTATGTAATGAACACTTATTTATCATATGTCATGTGGTTATTCAATTGCTGTTTTAGGTTATCGAAGATTAAATCATTTAGCATGTGTATCAAGATACTATACACTATCAATGTATAGAAATACATACTCCACGAACTTTCATGTTTTTTGAATTATAGTGATTGGCTAAAATTTGATGAAGAGAGGGGAATGTATCTGTTGCTGGCACTTAATGTTAAGAGATGGTCAAGAAGACCGCACACAAGTAGATATAAAAATACTATGGATGAGAGTAAAGGCTAAAGCAGCCGTATATGCAGCTTATGTAAATCAGTTGGTCATTATCAGACATCGTGTTCACACAACCCTAGTATTAGAAGGTAAATATGTACAATTTAATAGGCTAACATTAATATAAGTAGGCCACCACATTTTCTTAATGCATATTTTATTTTCTATGCAGTAATTGGTCTAATATATTTCTAACATTATAATTTTTTCTTTGTTGTTTTGTTATAAGTACAATGGTCGAAGGAGCTACTAGGCCAACTAGACGCCGTGAGAAAAGCAAGCTGGTGATTGATGCAGATCCGACACCTATAGAGGTTCATCCTAATATTGCCTCCTTATGTGGCTGACATAAGGCTACGCACCCGAATACGGTATGAATCTAATTGTTAATATTTAATGTAAAATATTTTCACTATTCACTTGACTTTGATTTTTTTTGCAGGGTACTATTATAGAGGATGCATCGCATCTTCTTATGCTGAAGGAGTGGTCCATTACCTGGTCGAGGTTTACGTCTCCCTTGCGTGTTGTGGGATTGGATTTTTTTAGTTAGATACACTACATTTGATTGGATGATCACTTGCTGACTATGTTGGTTGAGAGACGGCCTCCTCAAACCAATACTTTTCACTTAGCTGTCAATGAGATGACCATTACCTTACAAGATATTGTGATGATTATGGGCCTGTGTATGGATGGACCTCTGATCATTGGACCTATAGTAGTTAGAGAGGGGAATCGGTGGCAGAGTTGGTTTGACTACTGTGATGAGTTATTGGGTCAGCACCTTGTTACAGATACTATATATCATGATCCTAGCAACCCAGCTATTACTTCATCATTTAATATGGGCCAGACACACACAAAGATATGTATACCACTAAGGTGGCTTAGGTGGACATTTTCTAGATAGTCGTATATTGATTTGATGAAGGTGGAGTTCACTAGACACTTACGGGCATATGTATTGTTCATCTTGGGGAGTTTCTTGCTACCAAATACTTCTGAGTCTGAGGTGCACCTGCAGTATCTACCTTTATTAGAAGATTTGGACACATTTAGCACTTTCTCAGTTCGAGGAGCAGTGCTAGCCCATTTATATACAGAGTTGCAAATCAACTAGGCCAAACAGGACCAACATGGCTGGTTGCCTGCATCTGCTCCAGATTTGGTCTTGGGACCGACTCCATGTTGAAAGACCAACATTACATGTCCCCTATCCTCAAGAGCTTGATGGTTTAAGCATTGGTTTTAGGTAAGAAACATAAAGTGTTTTTCAATTGGTTTAATATACTGATGCTTTCTTAATTGATTGACTTATAAAACTCATTTGATTATATGGATCGAACGTTATGTGCGCCAGATGCGTGTTGGCAATGTCAAGCTGTATCAAGATGAGCTTGACAGACTACTACATAGCCAGTATTGAAGATAAATTGTAAAGTCTTTTTTAGAAATATTAATTTAAGGTTGACTAATAGCTTCTCATACATGCAGGTTATATGGGAACCGTATGATATTTTGATCAGATCTTGCTTATTAGATATTTGTCTTCTTGGTGAGGCCATTTGGCTAGCACGTGTTCCCATTATTAGCTGGAAGAGGGTGGAGTGGTACCTTCCTGACATAGTTCTTCGTTAGTTCAGACACTTACCACACATAAATGTAGCATCAATAAATCCCAGCTTTAAAAGAGTCAATGACCTTAGAAAAGTTGATACTAATTGGGTTCAATATCATCAGGCACACATAGCTATTTGGGGGAGTAGAAGCGATCAGATTATCCATGTCGATGATGATGATGACGACGAAGTAAACCTACATGTCATGGAGGTCATGGACTTGATGTACTTGAAAGCCCCAACTAATCCGCCAATGACATACTATCCTAAAGTACCTGGCGAGCAAGCCTATGTAAGTTAATATTATCTACTGCAAATTTTCTTAAGTACTTATGTATAAATATTTGAGTAACATATACTCGTTTGGTTAGTATAGATGGAGCATTTCTTAACAACTGAAGAGATCTTCCAACCTTTCTTTGGACGTCTCGGTGACTCAGACTTACAGATGATTGTAAATAGGTATGAGAAGATATGTAATCCGAGATTATGCGATTTGTGACCATTACTTTCATCAGTGGCGTGAGCATATGTCTCATGAGTACACTTCAGCTCTGACTACACAAGCCTCAAACATGGGTGCATGGTCATCTACTTTTGTTGATCAAGAGCCTTCAACTTATCAACAGAACTTTCAGTCTCAACTCCATACAGAAGTTGCACCTTAACCACATGTTATTTTTCCACTATATTGGATACCACTAGGAGAATCACAGCCAGAACTAGGTTCAAATGTTGGAGGGCTGGTTCAGGGACCACATGGAGCCTCCTATCAGCTGCGTGATCGTCCATCAGCACGCACTACACTCTTGGTAGTGTTGTGATCCTGTATAAACATCATCATCAGCGATAGTTTCAGAGAGTATGGTTCTTTTGATATTTCTATTTGTTGAACCATCTATTCATATGTAATTGTATTTGTAATATTGATCTATGTAGAGATGAATGGGAAGTCTTAGATTGTAATACATGATCCCTTTCTTAAAATGAATATTGACCATTGAATTTTTATTCTAACATTTCTCTAATGCTAAACCTTTCCTCTTGTTTAATAAGTAAAACACCTTGCAAGGTAGATAAGGCTCACATTTATTATGCACTTGAGTGTGTTTTAATAAGTTCTGAGAAATCATAAACTATGAAGCTTCATTCTCATTATATTTTTCATGTTATTGCATATTGATAATTTCATACTTGTTCAAACATGCTGTAATTTAGGCCAAAGAGGATGATATGCGGCAATTTTTTTAAACAAATTAGCACCAGTGTCGCCCATTTAATGATGATGCCTAAAGTCACCCATTTAATAGGTAACCTTTTTAAAATCACGCTCATTAAAGATTTATCTATTTCTAATTTTTTTTAAAAATCATTATTATTTATAAAATACTTATTTAAAAAAAATTTTCTTAGAACATATGTGAGAAGATACTACAACTCACTTTGAGGCTCCAAGTTTTTCTTCATAAGAGTTAATTATCATCAAAATTCAATGCAGGTCATATGAAAAATAATAATTAATGTATTACTGTGTCCTTGGTATGGGATGCAGAGATGATTTGACATATAAAAGAAAAGTCCCTCAAAAATATTGATACAATACACAAACTTCCGTTTAACGGCCTAACATTTTGTTTGAATATCATTTTATAAATTGTGTTTTTTTTTCAAAAAAATTTATGTTATAAAATTTTAACATCTTAATTTTAGGAGAATTTCAATTTTTTTTGGATATCTTGACGATGAAACATTTGTCGGAGATACCATGATCGAGGTAAAATTAATATATATATATATATATATATATATATATATATATATATATATATATATATATATATATATATATATATATATATATATATATATATAAACTAATAAATTGTTTTAAAATATCAAAACTATTTATTGTGATGTAGCCGTTGCCCTTTGGAAACAAGATTAAGTACAAAGATTAATGCAGCTAAGCAAATATAATAATTAATATATCACAATCATTGTTTAATGTAGCAAAAAATTAATTAATACACTAAATTATTGTGTCAAGGTGATTTGATTCAAACAAAGTAGAAATGAAAATTATTAAAATTTATTAATGTACCAATCTATTTGCTATGTAGCTGCCTAAAGTCATTGGCTGTTAATGGAGATATAGGTACGTAATAAAGTTAGAAAGATTAAAAAAAGATTTAATTAAGTATCAGAAACGAAATGGATAATAATAAAAAATATTTAAAACAGAATAATTTCGATTTAATTAAGAAAACATCAAATAATTAAATTAATGGCAACAAGTATTGAATAATGTAAATATGTTGAAATATAGGGTGAATAGTATTGTAAAAACTTTGCATAATTATTAAGAAAGTAATAGTTATTAGTATTTAAAAAGTTATGAATTTACACAATAATATTTTTAAAAATTTTGAACTTAATAAGTACTAATAAAATATAATTATATATCTACAATTGACACAAATCTAATAAAATTGATGAGTATACATATACAAAGATATAAACAAAATAATCATTTTAACAATGTTGAGCGATGTGATATTTTGCAAAAAAATTTATAACAAGCTCTAAATTGTATAAATGGTTTAAAATATAAATTTTTATATTTTAATAAATATAATTATAGAAAAAATAATTTGTAATCCTAATAGTCAATGTGCACATAGGAGGCTTGAAACGAACTTGTTAGTGTTATAGTGTTCCGTCGACGAACACTCGTGAACAACGAGCTTTTGACCTCATGAGGAGATTCTAACGGTCAATCTTTGCATAACAAAATTTTAACCACTGCTATTTTTCATTTGTTTATGATATGTAAAATGTGTTCGTATGTATATATAATAATAATAATAATAATAATAATAATAATAATAATAATAATAATAATAATAATAATAATAATAATAATAATAAATAATAGTAATAAAATAATAATAATAATAATAATAGTAATAAAATAATAATAATAATAGTAGTAATAAATAATAATAATAATAATATAATATAATATAATATAATTTTTTATTTCGAGAATCGAGAACGATCAAACAAATGATGTTCTATATATCGAGCTTAAAATGTAGTCATTTCGGTTAACTAAACAAAGCATATAATGAAGTCGGCATTTTGAAAACCCAAATTGCACATGAGCCTTATGATTAATTGTTGAGCTTCTCTTCACCATGAGCTCAGATACAAATAATTCTTAATCCTAAAATTACTTCATGAAAAAATATTAGATCCATCAATCATATATTTGTTCTCAACAAAATTATAGAATTAGCAAATTATGTTGACCACATATTACAATACAAATTATTGTAGTGTCTACATTCATAATTGGATCAATTAGTTTATTGCAAAGGTAATCTACTCAAGGCGATTAGAAAAGTGATTATGCTAAACAAATTATAATATGTCCTTTAAATCATAAATGTCATGAGAGTAAGATTGATAATATAGTTAATCTAAGAGTTGTAAAGGCAATTACATGTAGAATATCCACCAAACTATCTATTTCAAACAAATTTTTTGTAGGTTTATATATAATAGATGTGAAAGATGACTAGAAAATCTTAATATCAGTAATATATTATTTAAAAATTAAAATTATTCAAATAATTTGATTATTTTTGGGCACATATCTTTTTGTGAATAATAATGAGTTGTAGTGGCATTCCTATACTAATGTTAATAACTCTAATAATTTTCATACCATAAATCTTATGATTTTATTATTAAGATATTGATGATCTACATATTGCTCTTATAAATAATAATCTAGGCATCCTTCATAGATTAAATATTTAATTTCTTTAGATGATATTATTTTAGCTAAGACCATCTTGATTGGTGAAAATGATAATATTAGAATTGATCTTTTTAATTTTTTTTAGTGACTTTGGTCACCTTTGACATTCATTATTTTGAATTTTTTTAAAATGTTAGCTTTAAATATATTTAATGGGGTGTAATTGAGTGACTTAAATTTAATCATGATTTTTAAATTTAGTAGTGAAGATGTATATATATATATATATATATATATATATATATATATATATATATATTGATTCCAATCATAATATTTAAAACAATGATAAGAAGTTAATATTGATTATTTTTAAATTTCAATATATGATTACAACTCAAACAATAAAATAGCTACAGAAACTCAGTTAATTGTCGACTTCTCTGATAATCCAATAAATTAATTAGATTTATGATCAAAACCCTAATGTTTTCCAACCCGTATGGATTTCCAATAATCTTAAGCTCTATAAGTTAGTCGTATATTTTGTCTTCCTCCGCTGATAACCTTAGTCCAAAACTTATATTTAATCAGGTGAAGGAATCTTACAAAAACATTTTTTTTTTTAAAAATATTGATTATCATAACATAAATTTTATTTATGACGAAATTCAATATTAAAATCATAACAACATTCTTTAAAAATATTTCAATTAAATCAACTAATAATGACATAACAAAGCAACTTTCATTATACATAAATTAATGATTTATTTGGGATAATTATAACTTTTTGAAAAGTTGATTGTATGAGGAAAATAATTTTTTAAAAAATTCGTGTGTGTTACAAATATTTTTTATTTTAAAAAATTCAAATAACAATTTTTTTGACAGTCATCACACTCTAACGAAAATCAATTTTTTATCACAAAATTTTCTACAAATACAGCTAAAAAATTAGTAGTCAAATGCAGCTGTGATTGCTTTCTGAAAATAAAGCAACAAAAAAGTTATCTCAAATACACCTTAAATCTTAAAGGTTTAACTCATACTAAAATCAAGAGAATATCTAAGTTACACTTTATTTATTTATTTTTTTATAATATTTCATTAATGATTATTTTTTTAATAGATGTTAAATAAGAATGTCATTATGCTAGAATTGATTAAACTAGAGTCATTATTAGTGAGCTCACTCTTATAAAGATCTTCATGTGTCCTCATCCTTAAAAAAAATGAGAGTATGTTAACCTTTTTTTTATATTGAAGTGAAATTAACCTAAATAAAATAGAATCATCCTATAGAACCTATCATTAGACTGAAGAGGATTAAAATAACTTCTCAAAACTATCAAAATATCTCTAAAAATGGGCGTATCCTAAAATTGAAATTAATCTCATAAATAGCCTTTCCTTCAATTCAATATAACCACAGCCCAGCTATTCGAGATAGTGACAATCTCATCCTTACTAAAATCAATTCAATGCTTGGCTTCGGATAAATATGATTTCCATTAATAAATCATTGTATCGCGAAGTCCACACGCCTTACTCCCCAAAAAAATGGTGGAAAGGTGGTGAGCCCACGCTGAGTTATCCAGCTCGGGTCAACCAACCGCTCCGTTGACATTGTGCAAAGTCTTCCTATGTTTAATACTCTTTCTTTTAATATCAGTGGCATTGATTTCCCATCAGCAAACTTTAATATTCTCTCTCCTAGCATATTATCAAAGTAATTAAATATTATCATATTTTAGAATTTCATAACAAATTTTTCCTTATTTTATATACGTATACAACCATTATCCTCTATATATACCAACTCCTACAAGGGACATTCTTCACAAGCAACCTTTCTTTCGTCCTTACGTTTTCAGCTGATAGAGTTCTAATGGCCTCTAATATCGTGTCGAGTAGGTTGCTTGCACTTTTTCTATTTACCTTGCTAAGTTGCAGCGTAGAAGCCCAGCTCTCAACTGGGTTCTACGCTCGCACTTGCCCAAGGTTGCAGAGCATTGTGAGCGCAGCAATGGCCAGAGAAGTAGCCAAAGAACCTCGCATGGGTGCTTCCATTATTCGCCTCTTCTTCCATGACTGCTTCGTTAATGTACGTACCAATAAATATGCCATTTTTTTTTCTCCTCGCAGTGTTCTCTTTTATTTATAAGCTTCTCTCCGTACTTCCATATCAGGGCTGTGATGCATCAGTTCTTCTCGACGACAACTCAACTTTCACCGGTGAAAAGAACGCCTTCCCCAATCAAAACTCTATTCGGGGCTTTGAGGTCATCGACAGAATAAAATCTCTTGTTGAGGCCTCATGCAGAGCGACTGTCTCATGCGCTGATATTCTCGCACTTGCGGCTCGCGAAGGTGTAGTTCGGGTTAGTATACAAACCTATAATAGAGACAGTAACAACATGAAATAATGATATAATTTTCATTAAATATGATGCAGCTGGGAGGACCTTCATGGCAAGTGACCCTCGGTCGCCGGGACTCGACGACGGCCAGCCAAAGTGCCGCGAACAGCAATCTCCCAAGCCCAGCCTCGAGCCTTTCGGCACTCAAATCCGCCTTCGCGGCAAAGAATCTGAGCCCACGCGACATGACCGCCCTCTCTGGAGCTCACACCATCGGCTTGGCCCGTTGCACCACCTTCCGCTCCCACATCTACAACAAAAAACATAAACCGCAACTTCGCCGCCCTTCGAAAGCAAACCTGCCCATCTTCCGGCGGCGACAATTTGGCCCCCGCTGGACCTACAGAGCCCGAACAGGTTCGGAAACGATTACTATCAGAACTTGGTGGGACTTCGCGGGCTTCTGCATTCCGATCAGGAGCTCTTCAACAATGGTAGCCAGGATTCATTGGTGAGACAGTATAGCTCAAAATACCCGTTTGTTCTTCCGTGACTTTGCCGCAGCCATGGTGAAGATGGGAGCCCTTAGTCCTCTTACGGGCACCAAGGGCCAAATCCGTTTGAACTGCAGGAGGACCAACTAAATAAATTGAAAATATGTCCCAAAAAACATATATAACTTGAAAATATCTTTAATAAAGCTTTTATTTTGTTTTATTCTTGTTAATTGCTGTTGAGAGTAAACCATTTTATGATGCTTTTTTTTAACAGCGATTTCAGCTTGTTTGTTCACTTCTTCTTACTTTAGAATTTAAAAGGAATGCAATAATGTTTGTTGTATTATTTCGTGACTGTTGTATTGTATTAAGAATTAAATTTTATGTTGCTGAAACAATTGTTCTTGTATTGTTAGCTATATGGAGATTCAAATCTCCAAGGTTCAGTTGACATGGCACGATTCAACCAACCACGGTGAGAGTGTGTCGCATGCTCAGGTTAGATATAAGGTTCGTGTAGACTTGTAGTCCTAATTACTGATATAATTATTACAAAAATTTAATTTAAAGGGAGATATCATCGTACAAGTTGCCTTATGATTCATACAAATGATATAATGCACTGCGATGTGTTCTTTCTCATAATAAGTTATGCACAATTCGAGTAAACGCTCAAAAGATTGACTATTATATGTTATCATACGATCAAAATTTCTAGATAGTCATAGTACGATGTGCTCCTTATAATAAGATCTAAATAAGTATATTTTAAAGATAAAAAATTATCATACAATAAGTCCATCTAAATGGAGATGGAATAATGGTGCCCTCCTCATACATAGTATAGGTAACCATTATAATGATCAATAACCAAGAACAATTATAATCTTATGATTACAAAGTCTAAAGAGAGATGGAATGGCATACTTAACAAATCATGGCAAATAATTAATCAAATATATAGAATCCATCAACCAATGTTCAAGAAACTTGAAAGGGGAATATTATGATAGGTTTGTCTTCACATAACAAATAATCAACCTAAAAAGGCATATGCTTGTGACATAAAGAAATGTGCGAAGTGTGAAGTACATACCATTGAGATTATAACACAATATAAAAAATGTATACCAATATTGAAGGAAAATAACTTAAAATAATATTGCAAAGAGAGTACTCACAAGAAGATGGATCACAAATGGTGTGAAGATAGAATGATATAATATTAGAGATTAAATTGTTGAAAAATTAATGAGATTCGTTAGGGATTACAAGCTTACAAATTTTTTTACAAGTGATCATTGACATAAGATCTTCACATAGATCCTAAAGACCAGGATCTCAACCTAAAAGACTGGACGTATAAGGGAAAAGCTAACATCCTTAGGACTTCCCAAACCATATCTATATTGATCAAACTAGGAACAGACACATTAAAAGCAGAAGGTATAAGCTTAATAGGAGATTCAGTTCAAAGTTGTGCAAATTTTAATGATAATAACAAGATAAGATAGATGGTGTGCCGCTAAGAAACACTACAAGAAAGTGGTAAAAAGCTTTTCAATTGTTATGCAGAAAGCATTTTTTTTAAAAGGAAATAAATTAAAGTTTAAATACATGATTTATATTTTCTATGAAGAAAAAAAATCAGATAAATAGGCTGCTTAGAAAAATGAGTTATTAATGATTAAGAAGTATTTAATTTAGCCCCTATTTAGAAAATAGTATTAGTATCATTAAGCATCATACAATTAGTTTAACTTTTTAAGGTGGTGAGTAAAAGTACAATTTAATTTGCTTCAACAGTTAGTTTAGTATAATTTTAAAAGTTATTGGCAAGTTCTAAGATTAAATAGTAGCTGCATTAAATTTTATCAGATTTTTTATTGGGATTTGGGATTGGTGATGGCAAGTTGAAAAATTTTTTTTATTAGAATTTGTAATACAAAAGGATTAAAAATATATACTGCATACTTTTATAATTATTTAATGGCTACCCCATTATTAATATTATCTGTTTTCTCTCAAAATAAATGATACTAAAATATTATAAAAGTACATATAAAAAATTTAGATATTTCATGAACAAATATATATATATATATATATATATATATATATATATATATATATATATATATATATATATATATATATATATATATATATATATATATATATATTAGAAACCATTCAGAAGAGTAAAAGTTTTCTTGCTTTGTTGTGAAATCCAAAGACACACACAATGGTATTTAAAGAGTGAACAAGAAAACTCCGAAATTTTTTGAAAAATCTCAAAAGAGGGAAAACCACTACCTAGCCAAGAAATTCCACTATGTATCCGTTTTTGAGTACAAGATCTTCCGATACCATGATTACGTAATCAGAGTAAAAGGAACAAATATGTGACAACCATTGTGATAGTTGCTAGGTGATGGCGGAATGATGGTAAATCACGGTGAAATGAACAATTATGCATAAACGTACAATGAAACACGGAAACAATCATCAGGGTAGAAATGGGAACAATCATCGCTAGAAGTCATCATGATGAAGACGAGATCGACGAAGAGATCAACGGCGACGGCTACGGCCGGCGGTGGTTGACGACCGCCTAGTGGCGGCATGATTGGTTTTGAGGATCTTTAGAGCTCTCTCCTCTCTGCCTCCCCCACATATGAGGAATGAGGGCTATTTATAGATTGGAGAGTGGCGTCTCTGTACATGCAAAAACTTCGTACTACTACTTCAGCCAAAATGATCCCTTGATCATATGATGTATTTTGTGTATTTGAATGGTCAAATTATGTGAATTATGATATCTTCTTAGATTTGGCTTGTCACACGCCGATTTGATTATAAACACTCCATATTTAAGAGTCGATAATAAACGCTTAATCTCGATTAATATTGATTCATGATCGATTGCTTTACGCCAAGATTCGCGCTTGACAATGGAATTTTCAAGGTCATATCATACTCTATTTTGGATGATATTATCTCAATCATCCAAAATATATATGTCAAATATTTGAAAATAATAGATTCTTCAATGAAATTTGTAGGGTCCGTTAACCATACATTTTGAGAGAACATATCTTCACGGGAGCATAAGATTATGACCATGAAGTGCGTGACGCGGATGCGTGGACGCGCGAAGCAGCATGATCGGGTTACGTAACCCAGAGGACATTTACTGCACGCTGAGAGTTGGATTACGAGCAGAACACCGCAAGAAATCAATGGCGCGTAGTGGGTCAAGAAAAGTGCGTCTTCAGACACTGATCGGTCAGGAAAATCGATCTCAGCCTACGCTTTGCCGACAAACGGGTCGAATGAACGGGTCTGAGGACTGGAACGAGGTGCGGGCTGCTTGAGCAGGTGAAATGGCAGAGGCTGAGCTGGTGGGAGCATGAAATCCGGCCGACGGAGCAAATTTCACAGGTCGAAGTTCAATAACCGCTGATGCGGCGAACCAGATGAGACATAGCAAGCGGGTTGCGGACTTACGCGAAACATCCGCTTTTGGCCCATTTTCACCCATTTGGCCCGTGAGCGGTTTTGAACGATTTTGCTATTTTAGATGCTTCTTTACCCTTTAAAGGTCTATAAAATCCCCTCAAAGGCTGAAGGCACCTTCTCTTCTTCTTGAGAAGGTCGTTTGGAGGCGATCAAGACCGTAGTTCATAATGCCCAATTTTCCCTGAGGTGTAAAGACCGGACGACCAATTGATCAAGACCGTAGTTCATGCAAGGCTCGCTTTTCTCGAAAGAGGTGTTAACAAACCTGACACGGATGGGTGATCAAGACCAGTCATACGCAAGTGCTCCGCTCGAAAGAGGTGTTAACTAACCTCATCATGGATCGGATCATCAAGACCCGTAGTTCATCGCAGGCTCCGCTCGAAAGAGGTGTTAACCGATCGACCCGTTCGGAGGATCAAGACCCATGTTCATACCAAGAGCTCCGCTTTTCTCTGAAAGAGGTGTTAACAACCTCCGGACCGGATCATAGATCAAGACCTGAATTTCGCTGACAAGGCTCTAGTTTTCCCTCGAAAGAGAAAAACCTCACGAATTGGAGGAAAAGACCCCGTAGCTGCGCTCCGCCCTGAAAGAGGTGTTAACTCACCTCATCGACCGGGTTGAGGTGATCAAGGAGATGATAACCCGGAGATGTTGACTACTGACGATGGTGTCGGGGACTGACCCACGACGGTCGCGAGGATAACCGCCACATGGTACCGGCGAGATTGTCGCGACAGGCGCGCAAATGCAGTGATTAGCGGCACGACGGGTGGGTCGGCAACCGCAAGGAGATGGGTGGTGGCACCGGCGTCAGGGAAGAAGAATATGGTACAGAGGACGCCGCGAGCCATACGGCAAATAACGGCTGCGGTATGCAACCGGTAGTCGACTGGGCGATCAATAGTCAGCGGGATAACCGGGAGACGCGACCCAAACGCCTGCAAGCAGTGGTTGGTATCATGTAGGAGCGCAATATGGCCGCAGGCCGATGGCGACCGCGTCCAGAGTTGGCGGCGGGATGACCAGCGACAATGGCGACATGATAAGCGATTGCTGGCTGGCAATAGCAGCACCAGCGATGGCAGCGATAACGCTGTGTTGGCGACCACGTTGCGGCAGGACAATGGCCATTAGCCGACAGGCGACAGCCGGTAGTGGGAGACCAACGATGGTGGTGACCGGCTAAGAATTGTCGACGGCGGCGCGACCGGCAGTGATGAGATTTTGACCTATCCGGTTGTTTGTCGAGTGTCAATGATAACACGATGACGTTAACCGCGGTGGAAGAGGGAATTGAATCCGTGAGATTTTGACCCATCAAGATTATTTTTGAGTGTTATCCAATGACGCAACCTGTATGGAAGAGGTCGAAATGAGATTTTTGACCTATCGGAGGTTGTTGTCGGTGTTACCCGACGTTAACTATGGAAGAGGTCGGAAGTCCACCGCGGACCTTTTGACCTATCTTGTTGTTTGTCGAGTGTTACCGATGACGTTAACTGTATGGATGAGATCAATTGAATCCGCCGAGAATTTTGACCTATCCAGGTTGTTTGTCGGTGTTACGACGCTAACCATGGAAGAGGTCGTGGAAAGTCCACCAAGGATCTTTTGACCCTATCTAGGTTGTTTGTCGAGTCTTTGCTTGATGACATTAACTATGGAAGAGGTCGAATCAAAACATCTGCTGATTGTAACCAAAGTTGCTTCTTAACCTTGGTCATGTTTTTCCATGAGTATGATTGGAAAATCATAATTTGCAAAACTATATCTTTTC
Organism: Cymbidium sinense; assembly: GCA_021442155.1. Taxonomy (NCBI): domain Eukaryota; kingdom Viridiplantae; phylum Streptophyta; class Magnoliopsida; order Asparagales; family Orchidaceae; genus Cymbidium; species Cymbidium sinense. The sequence goes on from CM038227.1 coordinate 97,840,475, forward strand.
TCAATGTTGAAATATCCTCCAACTTTGACTTATTTATTAGGATGGTAATCGATTAGATGCTTAACGTGGGCGATATTCGAGATTAAGACTTCCCGACAAAATTTGAAGGAACGGTTTGATGAATTTTCATTCTTCGCCATGCTCCTTAAAAGCTTCAAATGCTCCACTGATGGTGGTTTTGATCTTGTTGGAAAACTTGGTCGTCATACAAGATGAAATAATGGGAATCGGTCTTCCCAATGCGACAACCTGCTATGCGTGCTTGAAAACCGGCCATGTAGAGTAAAAGTTTTCAGCTTTATTGTGAAATCCAAACACACACAGTATTTAAAGAGCAAGAAAACTCCGAGAATTTTACTGGAAAATCTCAAAATGAGAAAACCACCTGGCCTAGCCCAAGAAAAGCTTCCACTATGTATCGCTTTGAGTACAAGATCTTCCGATAACGGATTACAATTGTATATGAGAAAGGAACAATGCCTATGTGACAACGATCAGTTGTAAATACTAAGTAGCGATGATGGTGAATGGAGCAATCACCGTGGAAATCTGGAGAACAATCGCGTAAATGAACAATCACGCAAAAAATGCAGAAACAATCAGCGGTAGAAATGCAACAATCACGGTAGAAGTCATCATGATGGAGACCGGCGAGACCAAGCGATCAAGGCGCCGCGGCAGTAGTTTAGCCAGTGGCACGATTGCTTGGAGGATCTTTAGAGCTCTCCTCTCTCTTGTTGGCCTTCATATGAGGCTATTTATGGAGAAGAGTGAGTCTCTGAAATACATGCAAAACCGTACCACTCCACTTCATCGACTCAAATGATCCCCTTGATCATATGATGTATTTTGTGTATTTGAATGCTTAAATGATGTCAATTATGATATCTTGAGCTTGTTAGATTGTTGTCAAGACGCCGATTTGACTATATAAACACTCCACGCGTTTAAGAGTTGATTGATAATAAACGCGATCTCGGTTAGTATTGATTCACATCGCATTGCTTTCTACGCCAAGATTCGTCAATTAATTTTTTTCGTGGTCATATCAATATATATATAAGCATTTTAAAATTTGTAATAGAGGCACATTTGAATTTTAATCTATAAATATCAAGTTGTCTAATAATTATTTAAATAAAAATTACATTTTTATAAAATAAATATCTATAACTTATTTTATCAAAATGAATTGTTAAATAAAATGTTTAAATTTTTAATTAAGAAATATGGTTTTTTAGATTAGAAACTGTGTAATTAAAATTTAAAATTTATTTTTAATTCAAACTTTGAAGTTAAATTAGGTTACACATATGATAATTTAAGAATAAATATTTTAAATATTAATATTTAGGGGTTTGGTTGTTCGCATTTGGAATTTACAGATTCTAAATGCTTTTGAACATTTCAAGCGAAGTAAAGTAAAATTAGTATTTCAAATACAAAATGTGAGTGTATTTGAAGCCAGGGACAGCGGTGCATTTGGAATGCTCAGATTCCAAATGCGCGCTAACATTTCGTTATCCAAGTAAGTAAAATTTCAACGATTTCACACCGAGTGTATTTAAAGGAATTCCAATTAAAATCAAATAAAACAATAAAGTGATGTTGCGGCTTATGCCGCTCGGCGCCAGCGTCTCGCTCCGGCCATGCCGCTTGGCCGCTTCGCCCGCCACCGCATCATATGTTCGGCCATAATGCCACGTTTGTCGTCGACCATCGCCGGCACCGGTTTTGCCGCCAGATCCGTGGCTTTGCATCAGATCCCGTCGACGTCCAAACCTTCAATTTACTTTACATTACATTTTGTCAACCAACAAAAAAAATGCAAAGTCATGAATTAGAAAGTTTCTCAACCAAACAACTATAAAGTAATCATTTTATTGAATTTCTTTACACTACATTCTTTTACATCGATTCCAAATGAGCAAACCAAACAGCCCCTTTAGTTAACCTTTAAAAAAGCTGCATATAAAAGATACTATTTAAAAAAAATTTTGGGGGTACCGTTGTCCCCTCTGCGAGAAATCCACTTATGATTATACAAATCCTTCAAATTTGTACATTTTCAAGGAAAGTAAGTGTATCATAAATAGGCATATCAGACATTGTTTCTGATAACTAATCCGTCTTATGATTATACAAATTAATTGTTCACAAGTCATCCAATAATGGCCATAAGTATATTTCTATTTGCCTTAGAATTAGGAAGGATAAGAATAATAAGTGTGAGAAAAATAAAATATCTGAAGAAAAATTATATGATGTAAATATATATTAACAGCTGATATGAATAAGGTAAGGTGGCTTTGTCAGAAATTTTTGAATGTGGGCTCACATATCAATTTAATTATACATTATGCGTTATCTTAATTTTTTAAGCTATTAATTTTGTGATCAAATAAAGATTAATTAATTTTAGGCTTTTGAGGCATCTCATTAATTTTATATGAAATTATCATGTGTAGAGACGAGATATTTTATTTTATTTTAATGATGGGTTGAAATAAAATAAAATGCACTCAAGTATAAATAGGGTTATGATTCTCATTCTAAAGGGTTAGTTCTCATTTTACTCACATCTCATCTTGAGTGAAAAGAAGGATCTCTCTCTCTAGAACACCCCTTTAGAAGTGGAAGACCAAATCCCGCATTAGCTCTTCCATGGATTCAGGTACGCTTTTGATTAAATCTTCTTGATGATTTGACATAAGATCTGGGCTAGATAAATTTATTTTTATCTTCATAGGTTTCCAACAAGTAGTATTAGAGCAGTTATCATGTTGAATTGTTGAGAAATGATTTTTCCTCTTAATCATTTGTATTGATTATTTGAAAATTTTAGATCAAAGTACAAGATTTAAAATTTTTGTGCAAATAATTTGGCTATGTGCATGAAATATCGATATCCTTTAGATAGCTTTTCTACTGATGATTTTGAGTAAAACAATATAGCTAAAATTTACTTTATATTTTGATCACAATTTTAATTTTATTTATGTGATCAATATATGTATTCTAGCCATTATGATTTTAATTTGAGAAATAAAATTCATATTCAGTCATATGAATTTGATTCAAGCATGCTTCATCTTTCTTTTTTTTTTAAATTTTGAGAATTTTGTAAGATTATAGTTAATGCTTATAATTATTTTTCTTATTATTATAAAAAAATGAAAGAAGATGAACCATTTTAAATTATGTATTTGCATCGTTTCATGAGTAATTAATTTCAATATACTGTTGTCATTCTATGCCATAGACGTTTTAGTTTACTCCAATTAATTAACTCATTAATATTGGCATAATAATTAATTTCAATAGATGTTTCAGTTTACTCCAATTTAAAATCTTAAATGCTTACTGTAGCATCATTTAAAGGAATGAGTTAATTATTTAATTAATTAATTCATTTATGTATAGCTGCTTCATCTTAAAGCTCTTATATATATATATATATATATATATTATAAACATATTATATTATAATTATGTAATAAATATTTTATGAATGTTTTTAATTATCCAATTGAATGTAAACATTCATGTTATTAAATTCAATACTTATGTTTGTAATTTGCATTTGATATAATTTATGAGCAACTGTTTTAATTAAATTATTCACTAAAGTTTTTATTATGATATTAAATGGATTTAATTAATATTTATTATTTCAAAATAATTTAAATTGAAATTTTATATCACCAAAGTGACCTCTATTATATCAATTTATTTATTTATAAAATATATAAATATTACTTAAGGATTATATTTAAATCTATGCGAAAAATAATCGGCCCAAAGAAAGATTATTTTTTGACCAGATTTTATACAGTTATAAATATGTGATAAATTTATATTAATCAAGCATATAATATGTCTATCCAAAAATAGATATATCATTGGCAGAATTTGTTATCAATATTTGTTGACTGTAATTTTAAGAGTACCATTTACAAACCGTTATTTATGTCCAAAGACTAAATTGCAATGTTATGTTAGGTATCTAAAATAAACATTTTATTTCAAGCATATATTTTGTTGATATTTTGTTTATAATATATATATATATATATATATATATATATATATGCATATGGAAATGACAATATTATTAATTATGAGTATTATTTTTTGTTCTTTTTAGTTAATATTTCTTCTATATCTGCCAATTTGAATAACATTATATTGCTCAACAATACTAACTTTAAGAAATGGAAAGAGCATATCACCATTATTCTTGGGTGTATGGATCTTGAATATGCGATCCGGACTAAACATCCTCTCTTCCTTACTACAGAAAGCACTATTGAATGAAGGGCTAACTTTAAAAAGTGGGAGCGTTCTAACCTCATGAGTCTTATGATCATGAAGCATTCCATTTCAGAAATCATAAGAGGGGCAATGCTTGAAGAGGGATGTGCTAAAAAGTTTCTAAGTCAAATAGCCGATCGTTTCATTAGTTCTGAAAATGTCGAAGCAAGTACTATTCTTAGTTGAATATGATGGGAGTAATAAACCTAAAAAATTTATATTTGATGAGCAATTTATTTCTCTTTCTACAGTTACAACAGAAAATGATCAAATAATTTTACCTAATCTTATTCAAGTTGTAAATGTAGATAATCAAAATGTCCTTAAGTTAACTCTCACTCATACTGAGGAATCACAACAACCTCAAATTGAAGTGTCATTAAAAAAATCTACTAAGGAGAGGAGATCAGCAATTTCATATGATTATGTTGTGTATCTCCAAGAACATGAGTTTGACATTGGATTGGAAAGTGATCCAATCTCTTTTAGTCAAGTCAAATAAAGTGTCAACTCTCATAAATGGAAAGAAGCCATTGAGGATGAGATGAAATAAATGAAAGACAATGATGTTTGGGATCTTATCGAATTGTTTAAATCAGTAAAGCCCATTGGTTGTAAATGAATTTTTAAAACCAAATGAGATTCAAAAGGCAATGTCAAAATATATAAAGCATGTCTAGTCGCTTAAGGTTTCACTCAAAAGGAAGACATTGATTATAAAGAGACTCTCTTTACAGTTTCTTCAATAGACTCTTTTAAAATCATTATGGCACTAGTATCTCATTATGATTTAGAGTTACATCAGATGGATGTACAGACTGCATTTCTCAATGATGACATTGACAAAACTATATATATGGTGTAATAAGAAAATTTTCAATCTTCTGATTCAAAGCACCTGGTATGCAAATTAAAGAAATTCATCTATGGTTTAAAGCAAGCTTCCCATCAATGGTATAAAAAATTTGATCAAGTGATTACTTCTTTTAGTTTTTTAAGAAAATATTATTAATCAATGTATTTGTCATAAAATCAGTGGGAGTAAATTCATCATCCTAGTGCTATATATTGATGATATTCTACTAGCAAGCAGCGATATAAGCCTTTTGGATGAAACCAAGAAATTTCTTTCAAATAAATTTGAATTGAAAGATCTCGGGAATGCATATTTTATGTTGGGTATACAAATTCATCGAGATTGTTCTCATGGTATACTTTGTTTATCACAAAAGGCATATATTGATAAAGTGCTTAGTAGATTTGGCATGAAAGATTGTGCACCAGGAGATACACCCATTGCTAAAAGTGATAAATTCAGTTTGCTTCAATGTCTAAGAAATGAACTTAAAAATAAAGAGATGGAAAAGATCCCTTATGCATCTGTAATAGGGAGTCTTATGTATGCTCAAGTTTGTATGCATCCGTATATTGCGTACATTGTTGGAATGCTGGACAGATATTTAAGTAACCCAAGAATGGATCATTAGAAAGTAGGAAAATAGGTTATGCGGTATGTGAAGAGAACTAAAGACATTATGCTCACATATCGGAGATTAGATCATTTGAAGATCATGGGGTACTCCGATTCTAATTTTGTTGGTTGCCTCAATAGTTGAAGATCCACTTCAGGTTATATTTTCGTATTAGCTGGAGGAGCTATATCTTGAAAAAGTGTTAAACAAACACTCATAGCTTCTTCCACTATGAAAGTAGAATTTATAGCTTGTTATGAGGCATCAAATCAAGAAATATGGCTATGGAATTTTATCACTAGACTAAATATTTTTGAAGGAATAGAGAGACCATTAAAAATAAATTATGATAACAGAGCTACTGAGTTGTATTCAAAGAATAACTAAAGTTCATCAAAATCAAAGCATATTGACATAAAGTTTTTTGTTGTAAAAGAAAGAGTTCAAAGTTCTCAAGTATCTATTGAATATATTAGTACAAATTTTATAATTGCAGATCCACTTACAACAGGTTTACCACCTAAAGTATTTCATAAGCATGTGGCTCGTATGGGAGTGATTATTTTGATAATATGCTAGCATAGTAGGAGTTTTTTTATGATGTTTAATGATTGTAAATATATTTTTCTAATCAAAATAAAATATTGTTATTATCTTATAGTTGAAAACTCTGAAATAAAGTTATATAATTTCAATTATAGTTTAGCATAAATAAATGAAACTATATTTATAACTCCTTTGAGTTATAATATAAGACCAGTTGAAAATAGGCATGATATATGATCACATTACATGAAATTTTTATCTTTCATTCATACTTGATGTGTGTTAATCATATTGATTTAATGATCACTGATGGGTCTTGTTATAGAAAAATTATAATAAATCTCACTTTAGTTCTATGTGTTGTCCTCATTTCTAGAATGAACTCTCAACCCCTCCATCTTAGACATAGGACTTCTCTTAGATTTTAAGAGTTTCTTAGTCTTAAGACACATCTAGTGATTATGTGGACACTCTACCTAGCCCTAGAGACTTAGAAGAGTTAGTCATAGGAATAAGTCATGCCTTAGGGGTGTTAGGAAATTTCTTACCCTTAGCTCAAACCATTCCTCACTTTCCCTCTTTCAAGTCAAACTACAAATCAATTCTATTTGATTTTCTTCAAACCTCAAATCAATTCCATGATTAAAATTTATAATTGAAACCCATGCTCAAAATCCATCAAAATTCCTAAGCTCAAATTTTCCTAAGTCCTTAAGGGAGCCTCCCTTAAGGACTTAACCAAAGTTTTAATCTAAACCAATCAAATCTTTAAGATGTTCTCATAATTCATTTATATTCTTATTTATACTCACATATATTAATGAAATATAAATTCAAACACATCAAATCAAACTCAAAATTCAAAATCAATTCATGAAATTTTCTTAAGTTCTTTAAGTTCTCCCTTAAAGACTTAGCTTCATTATGATCTAAATCAATTCAAATCCTTGGGATTTTTTCAAAACTCATTTATATACTCATTTATATTCACATATATAAATGAAATATAAATATAAATCAATCAAATCAAATCCAAAAATTAAATTTCCAATTTAAAATTATCTTAAGTCCCTTAATTTTTCCTTAGACAAAATTATGATCAAACCATTTCAAACTCATGAGATTTTCTCAAAAATCATTTATATTCTCATTTATATTCACATATATAAATCAATCAAATCAAATCCAAAATTTAAATTCCCAATTTAAAATTCTCCTAAGTCCGTTAATTTTCCATTAATGGACTTAGCCAAAATTATGATCAAACCATTTCAAACTCATGAGATTTTTTCAAAACCCATTTATATTCTCATTTATATTCACATATATAAATGAAATATAAATATAAATCAATCAAATCAAATCCAAAAATTAAATTCCCAATTTAAAATTCTTCTAAGTCCCTTAATTTTTCATTAATGGACTTAGCCAAAATTATAATCAAACCATTTCAAACTCATGGGATTTTCTTAAAACCCATTTATATTCTCATTTATATTCACATATATAAATAAAATATAAATATAAATCAATTAAATTAAACTCTCAAATTAAATTCCCAATTTAAACTCTTCTTAAGTCCTTAATTCCCCATTGATGGACTTAGCCTAAATCTTGATCAAACCATCTCAAAATCATAGGATTTTCTCATAAATCATTTATATCCTCATTTATATTCACATATATAAAAGAAATATTAAAATAAATCAATCAAACCATATTCAAAAATTCAAACTCCAAACTTCAAAAATTTTCCTAAGTCCTTTAACTCCTTCTTAATGGACTTAGCCCAAATCATGATTAAATCACTTCAAATCCTTGAAATTTTCTCATGATCCATTTATATTGTTGTTTATATTCACATATATAAATGAAATATAAATTCAAACAATCAAAACCAATTACAAAAATCAAACTCAAATCCACTCAAAATCCACCTAAGCCTTTCAAGTCAAAATTTTGAACTTAGCTAAATCAATTTCAAATCAAACCAAACACTTGATTTTTCTCTCATGATTCAATCAAACCTACAATCATGAGTCCATATATAAATAAAAACTTCAATCAAACAATCAAAATCTAGTTCCAAAATTAAAACCAAAATTCTTTCATATTCTCCCTTTGAATATGAAATTGTCAAATGGATCAAAACCCATTTGACTTCAAACCACTTGTAAATGGATTTATATTTCAATCATAAGTCCATATACAAGTTCAATCAAGCCCAAATCAAGCTTTGACCAAGCTATTTAACCCACTTAGGCTCACTTGAGCCAAATTGGGTCAAACTAAGTCAAACCTAAGGGTTGACCAAGTCAACACTTAGCCCAAAATGAAACCTAACATAGCCAAATTGATTGAAACCATTGATCTAAGTTCACTCATGAATTATGTTTAAACTTGACCAAGCCAATATTTGAGTCTAACCTAGCCCAATTGGCCACTTAACCCAAGTTGACAATGTGTCAAAACTTGATCTAAGCCAAATTGATTGAAACCAATGGGTCAAGTCCATTCCAAATCACTTGTGGAACTTGAGCAAAGCCTCATGATTAGATCTAAATCCAATTGACCTTAAACCTGACTAAAGGGATCATGTTGAGCTAAAACCAAAAGCGATTGGAAACAAAGATACCAATCTACTCCATATGACTAACCTAACCTACCTACCCCTTTATCTCAAATAGGTCAAATGGGTCAACTAGGTCAACTTGACCCATTTGACCTAAATGATGTCATATGAGCCAAATTCAAAACTAAACCAAATTGAACCAAACCAAAGCCACCAAAATATTTCAAATGGTCATATGAACTTGACCCAATCCTTGGTTTGACCTAGTTTGACCAATTGGTCAACTTGACCTAAGTTGTCCCATTTTGACCTAAATGGGTCAACATGAGCCAAAGCCTATCAAATGAATTCCAAATCTCATGAAACTTGGCCAAACCTAGTTTCTCCACATACCCAACATATCCAAAGTAAAAAAAATCAGGAAAATGAAAATTCTACCCCTAGGCCATAGAACAAATTTTGGCTTAATCCATGGGTAATTTGGTCATACCCTTCCGAAAATTGCATATTGCATTTAATAATAAAAAGTAGTACAAAAACTAGCAAAGGCTAGGGGTCTAAAACAAGAGCTAGATAGAAACAACATGCTTCTTATCATCCTCAAATAATGAAACAAAATAGAAGGTAAAGTGGTAACATCTAAAGAAAAGTAAAGTGCATACGTGGCGAGCCTGATGGTCCACCGGTTGAAGTCCCATGAAATGTGAGACGGGACTTGGTGGAAGGCTAGGAGAAAACCAAGTCAGCTGAGGAAGAAGAAGAAGTCTGGTGGTCTTTTGAAATTGACAACACTAATGTTGTCCCCTCCAATATGATGCCCTTGTACTCATCAATCCAAGGGTCTATAAACTAATGGCATGGCTACATCTCTATGAAAGCTTGTCCCAATGGAGAGATTGGATGTGACCTTGATGAAGTCACCACACCATCCACGAAATAACTCCAATGCCAATCCAGGAGGAGGGAGAGTACCATCTACATTCACCTTTAGCCATCCAGGAGGGAGTCGGGAAAGAGGAGCGGTAAGCGGTGGTGGAGTTCCCATTGCCCCAAACAGAAGGTAGATGCATTAGTGAGCATCCAAAATACTAGCGAATGACCTTTGGTGTCCCATGTTGGTGCCCATGTGTCTTTGCATTCAGGTGTCCTCAAACTTGATATATCATGTGCAATAAACTCTTCCCCAAGCCATGTCGACTTGGCGGTCCGACGAAATAGATCATGAGCATTAGAAAATAAGGGAGGTTAACTCCCGGAGGACAAGACATGATGGAAGAAGTAAGAGAAGTGGTGAGGATATGATCAGTCTTGATCTCCATGCGCCCCAGGGGCAATGAGTCTCCTCAACAAGACCTCGAGAGTGGAGCCAGTGGTAGGTTGGTAAGGCATTCTTCAAGATGCACCACCAAAAGAACTTCTCTCGTGGGTGCAGCCGGAACCTCTGTAGCCAGGAGTGGCTAGCGGGGAAGAGGGCATCAAAGGCGAGGCTGGCATTTTCCCAGGAGGAGGTGGATAAGCTACAGTGCTCTTCATCTAAGTCAATGAAGCTCCACCTTGGTAATGTGCTCCACAAGATCCTTGCCAAACCATTTGCTCAAGTTGTGTAATATCCCATGTCACGTCCCTATGGATGAGGCTTGCCTTGTCGATCCTCAAGGCTAGGCATGCATCCAAAGTCGGTCTTGGGCTAAGGAACAATCGTTAACCATATGTTGTCCAAAATCGAACTTTCTTCAGCAATCTTCCAGAATGAGGGGTTCAAGACTTTGAGGAGAATAACAAGTTTTGGAGTCCCCCTTCAAGCTCTCTATCTTCCCCATACCAGTCAATGGTGAAGTAAAGAAGTGGGCTTCTGCAAAATCCCAAATAACCTAGCCACGAGGGCCAGTTGGGGTGGAGTGAAAACCAAGTCCCCATGCTTAATAGGCAAGCAAATAATGACATTGAGTATGCCCCTCGGTTGGACTCTTGTCCCCTGAAGGATCTACATAGCCTCGATCTCTGCGGCACATTCAAGGGAATAGTTGTATGTGTGTTGGTTGATAAACCGAACTGGTATAAGGGAGATAAGGGGTAGAGCCGCATAAGAGAGTGTGTCGAGTTCCCAGGCCATAATCTTCCCTTTGACCCGGATCGAGGCGAAATCATGCTTGTAGAGCTTCCTCATAGCCGACTTAATGCCAAGATACTCCATCTCTTGGACCTTGTTGAACCCAATAAGCACAATCCGATTAGTCCTCCATCTCTTGGCGGCTTTGCTAAAGAGAATGGCGGACTTAAGATGATCCGTTGGCGTCAGTCACAATAATCATCAAGTATGGCTTTAATTTGCTTGGCATGGAGAATAGAAGCCTGAGAGGTAATCAATATCATCGATATAGGAGATTAGAGATAGAGGTACCTCCGTTTTCAAAGTCACACCGGTGTGGCCCCCTAAAGGCTAAAGAAAGTAGCGAGCATAGAATAAATAGGTAAGGTGAGAGTGGGCGACCTATCACAGATCCACATTCACATCGATCCGGAGACCTTCATTCAAGATGGAGAATCTAGGGTGAGTGACACCTGCAGAATCCACTTGCTGAATCTATCAAGGAACCCCATCAAGGTGAGCATCTTGCTCAAAGTAAGCCAGCTCATCTTATCATAAGCTTGCTCCATATCAACTTTAATGTGAAACCAACGGGAGGAAGAATCTTTGGAATTTGTTGATGATCTCTTGGGCAAGGAGAGCATGATGGGAGATATTCCTCTCGGGGACAAAAGCACCTTGTTCGTCGAAACAAGAAGAGGTAGTAAATGCTTCAACTGTTGACGGGATCTTGGCCACCACCTTATAGATGTCAGCGCGGCTAATGGGCCGAATTTGGAAGGAGTGCTAGCCCCAACAACTTTGGGGATAAGAACAATAAGTGTCTCCTTCCATGAGTCCTCCATATGATCAAGTTCAAAGAACTCACGAATGGCGCGACATCCTTCTTCACACAAGGCCGAAATGCTTGTAAAAGAGGCGTGATCCCATCAAGTCCGGTGGCGGTTACTCCCCATGGAATGTATTGCCTCCCAAATGTCTTGATCGATCAGGGGCTTCAAGGAGGGATTTGGGCGACGAAGGAACGCCTCTCAATAGGCGAGAATAGGCCACCCGTCGAGGGAGACATCCCTCTCAACCATTTTGCCTAAAGAAGGAAGTGAAAATATCGAAATATCGAAGGGTTCTCAATCATACCTCCCTCCGGATTGCAAGCGAATCCTTGGTCCGTGCGCGAGGCGCCGTGGAAAAAATGAGTGTTCCCATCTCCATCCTTGAGCCATCGGCTTTAGCCCTTTGTCTCCACCAAGTCTTGCACGGCCAATGTAGAGTTAAGCTCAATAACCTTGGAGGAGCTCCCCTTGAGTCCATCATCGAGCATTCAAGAGTCGGAGAGGTAATGTCCTTCTCCAAGTCAATTAGGAGAGAGTGGAGGTTCTTCAACATACTCTTACTCCAATGGAAGAGAGATGGTAGTGCGACAACTCTTTCTATGGAGAATTGCGACCTTTGAGCCAAAGTCTTCCTTCCAGTTCTTCCAAACCGACCTCCAACTCATGGGATAAGAGACCTTAGCCTGGGGTTTTTGTTGGGAGGAGAGAGGAAGTAGGAGAGGAGCATGGTCAGAAGCAATCCGAGGTAGGTGACGAACCTTGGTATCCCCCAGTAATTGAGAGGCCATAGAGTTGATCAAGATCCGATCAAGCGGACCCAGATCCTACAGTTCCCATCTTTGTTGTTGGTCCAGGTGAACTTTGGGCCAACAAACTCCAACTCATGCAAGTCACCAGCATATAGTCCTCCATCTCACATCGCAAGTGTGTAATGAAAGGGCTTCCCACCCTTCTTGTCACTCGGGCCAAGACAATTAAAGTCACCCCAATAGCCACGGGGCTTGAAGATCCACATTTTCCTTGATGGTTTGCGGAGGTCCCGCTTTGAGATAACTATTGTTGGCATAGACCCACCCAATGGTCCACCTCATCCGTTGGGCATAGAGCAAGTGCCCAGCGATGAAATAACCAAAGGGGAGAAGTCCACAATATCCTTTCTCCAAAGGATGATAATACCTCCAGAGGACCTAGTGAAGAGTGGTCATACCCTTCTCACATTCACTTGAGGCTTTCCTAAAAGCTCAAGAGGACCTAGTGAAGAGTGGTGCAATGATGAGTTTGGGTCATGGTCCCTGACCAAACCCAACCCCATGGGTCAAAACTCCAAATTCAAACTCCCTCTCCCAGTCAAATTCAAGCACATGGGAGGTTAGCAATCCACTCCTTGGCTCAAACCGACCATGTGCACACTCCTACCTGATCAAACAACCCTCCCATTGTGATCAATTGGATCAAAATGACACACAAGCTTGCGGCAGTCCGATCCTTCAAGAGGGAGATATACTCCCTCTAATTCAGTTTGAATTCAAGAACCACACATTTGATTGAGTAAGGAAGAGTGTTAGGAGCCATCAGAGAGTGATCCCTAGCCTCTTAGAGCTCTTACCATTTCTCCATTTCTCAATTTTAGAACAGTGAAAACAGGGGAGCTCAATCCATTCTTGAACTTCCTCTTCACTCAATTTCCATCCAATTGCTTTTGCATACTTCATCAAGGAGCTAAGTCGAGTGCACCCAAGCTTCCTTTGGAGTTCCCACAATAAGGAAGAGCTGAATTGAATCAAGGCGCAAGCTAGTTAAGGAGGAGGTGATCCATACCAATCCACTCAACCTCAGTGCTCATATCTAAACACAAACCACGGGAAGCTTCTCCAGGGAATCGGCGGTGATCACCTCTGGTGAGGTATGGGATTTTTCAACCATTAAACTCAATGTGGTGTGGAGCTTTGTGAAATAAATTTTAATCCCATGGATTTTTGACCGTTGGATTTGCTGCTCTTTAGCCTTAGATGGTGTGGGTTGAGTTTGGTTTGAATCCAAGCTAGATCGAGCTTCATCTTCCCTTGATCATGGGCGTCTCTTGATCAAGGGGAAGGAGATCGTCCATCTATGCTTTTTGGATAGATAGTTGAGATAATTCCCCAGGTTTAGAAATCCCTTATCTATTTTAAAACCATGGGGATCTCTGGCCATCAGATCTTTGATCATGGCGAGATCATGCGTCACCACGCCTTTTTGGGATTTGACAACTTAAGTAATCCCTCACGCGACGTGTAAAAAACACGTGACATTGCCAGCATGGCGCTAGGTGATTAGTTGTTCTAATTCTAATCTAGGGATCTTCTAAAATTCATCTCTAGAAAATTCAAAAAAATATGAAATAAAATTCTATGGAAAGATAATTCAACCTAGAATATTTTAAAATCAATTTGAATAGGAATTGAGTTATGGTTTTCTCTAATTTTGGGTTTTCTTAGAAATCTCATTTTGCTAATTACTTTTTAATTAAGCCTTTGATTAATCCAAATTCTTGGGTATGATTTAGGGGATAACTTCTGCCTCCCTTAATTTTCTTAGGATTTATTGAAGGCTTGATTAGAATAAATGCATATGGATTTCTTAATTATCCTTCTTATATAATTAAAGATAATTAGGGTATGATTAGTGGTTTTAACCCATGATTAGGGTTGATTAAGGTTAGATCCACTAAGTAGGAGATTTATGGAATATTTTTGGGGCATTTCCTAAGCTATTCCCTAAACCCCTTTTTTTCTCATCTCCTCTTAATTAAGGTTAATTCATTAATTATCCCTTAATTAATTTTAAAATTCTAAAAGTTCCAGAACTTAATTAATCTACTTTGGGTAGATGCTTGGGTGTTTAATAACTTAAGTTCAATTAAGACAATCAAAACCCAATTCATATTTATGAAAGGGTGTTTTGAAATGACCTAAGCTAAACCCCTTAGCTTAATTAACTATTAATTGTGAGTCAAATTGCATTAGGCCTCTTTCTTATTAGGTGCATTGCAAATTTAAATTCTTGTGAGTTTTTATGTCATCTCATTGGCTCATAATTATTTGGTTAATTTTCTAAGGTGGTGTAAGGGTTAATTAAGTTACTTAATTCATACCTTAACCTAATTAATGCATAAAATGGATCTAATTATCTAAAAATTAAATAAAAATATCAAACACATGTGGGAATGGGTTAGGAATAGCAAACTCATCTCACCTTTTCAAAATTAAATCAAACTTCAAACTAAACAAAAATCACTTTGAATTCACTTTGATTTATTTTAAACTTTCTTATTCTATAAGAATGTCTTTAGGATTTAAGTGAAGTGAACTTGTTTACATGCTTTCATTGCTTTGAATCTTTCCCCAACATGTTAAATTTGTATGTCATGTGGTTTCATGCATTCATATTTTTCAAATTCAAATTTAAAAATGAAATTGTTTACTTTATGTCAAATTTGCATGTGTTGGCTAAAGTAGAAATATGAATGTATTATCACTTCTAAATCCAAATTATTTTCAAAACATATAAATCAAATACCAAATCTGAAAGTATGCTACTTATATTCTAATTATGAGTTTGTATGTGATATATTATAAATGCATGCTTAGCATAGGTTTCCTTTCTCTTTTATGTTGGCATAGTTTTGAATAGGAGTTGGTAAGATGTAGATTTGAAAAGAACCTAACACTTACTTAATTCCATATCCTATTCATCCCTATGCTATCACTTAAGAAGGGTTACTATAGCATACATAAATTGCAAATAAAATGAATCCATTAACACAACTTTTGCATTCTTCTTTTCCATTTCATTTCTTTTATACACATATTTGTATTTAAGGAAAGTGGTATATTAGTCTTTGAGAGGCTTTAAGTAGCCTAAGTAGGTCTTGTATACACCTCTAGTTAATGGCGTTGTACTCACTTTCTTACTTTCATGTGTGTATGTGAAAATTTGGATAAAGAAACCCTTTTCTACTTAAGAAAATCATGCATATTCAACTTAAATTTCCTTAAATGGATTACTTAGCATGCATCATAAAGTGTTAAATATTCTCATTTATGTATAGATATGCTTAGGTCCATTCATATGCATGTTATATATGTTGGGAAAATGAAAATGTATTTTGTGAATTTTGATTCATTTTATTTAATCTTAAAATGCCTTTCTTTTGAATAGGTTTGTTTAGAGTTTTAAACTTAGGATTAATTAAAAGATTTAATCAAAACATTCACTAAATAAAACTAAAATGTGAATCTACTTTAGAAATTACTTAGGTTAGGGAAAGAGAAGTTCTCTTCTCTTTCCCTCTCTTTATAACAATTGTAGGATTCACTTAAACCAAATCAAAACATGAAATAAAATCAACCTAAAACCATTAAGCTACTTAAATGAAACCCTCCTCTAAGTTGAACATGTTTTTTTGTACTTAGAAAATTTGAACTTGAAGCCATAACTAAGCATACCACACAAACCTTTAAAGCACACACATTAGCCTAAGTCACCACTTCTAGCTTTAGGTTAGGGGTGGTGCTAATTTTGTGATATATTTTATGGATGTTAGGGTGTATGCTCATAGAATGAATGGTAGGGGCTCTTAGTCTAACTATTCTTTTTCTGGGATTGTGCTTAAGGGCTATCATAAATAAAAATATAAATACTTTTGCTTGCAGGTGCTTTATACCCCTAAGCATAATCCATATGTTAGGTGGACTTAGTCACCCATGTGTAGGGTGATAAGTCCAATATACATGCTTGAGATTTGTGTGGTTTATTTTAGCTAACCTTTATTTTATAGGTGTTAGTTAGATTTCCACTTTTCCTTTTCATGTAAATTTATGCAATTAGGATTTTGGAATGATTGTTATGGGGATTAGGATGAGCATTGGTCATAAGATCCTATCTTATGCACCATGTGAAAACCTTGGAGCATCCTACCCAACCATCAAAAGAAGGAACCAAAGAAGAAAGAAAAGAAAGAAAAGAAGAAGAAGAATAAAGCTTGAAGACCCCCATAATAACAATGAATTCCTTGCTTAATTATAATTTAATTCATTTTAATGGGTTGTATAAGGGTAGAGCTCTACCCACATTTGATATTTTGGTTTGTGCGGTGCCCGACCACAACCTTTTATTCTTTTGCGATTAGCTTTATAAATTGATTGATTTATTAGTTTTTTTGCATTAAGTGGCATATTTTCTAGTTTCTTCCTTGCTTTATGTATGACCTGGATGTGGATTAGGCTCTTTAGGAAAAATAAATCTTTTACCCAACTTAACAACTCAAAATTAAAATTAAATAACTCATAACCTCACCTAAAGCTTAGGTTTAAAATCAAGATAAAAGAATTAGCAACCCCTTAGTTGGATGAGCATTTCTTTTTGTAATATCATGCACAAATATATCTTATTTCACTCTTGATTGGAGGGCTTTCACCTTTATCAGAGAAACTTGGCTTGACCTTTGAGAGCCATGTGAAACTCACCTCCTCCCTTCTTTGATTTTGGCCAATAACTTATTTCTCATGCATTAGTCATATGAATCCTATTAGCACGAGTCAAAATAATTATCCAAAATGAAATAAAATAAAAAATTTGAATTGCATTAGATTTAGGTCATTTGAAGCATGTCCTTTACATGATCTAGTCTCTTTAGGGAGTGAGTTTAAGGACTTAGTCTCTTTCTAAATAAATAGCTAGCTATCTTGCATAAGCATAAAACTTGTCTACATATTTAAAAGGAGGAGTTAGTTGGCGGCCACCCCAGGCGGTTGTAAGTCCAAAGAGTGGTTTGTCTCTCTTGTGGAGCAAACCAATTACCCATTTTTAGATTTAGGTTGTGCTTGGCCCTGAAGCTCCCTAGATTTAGGTTTGAGGTTGCTTCTCCCCTTTTGTGGGCCATAAGCATAATTCTCACCTCTTAGGCATTTTTAATCTTGTGTTAAGGAATCTTAAGTCCTAAATTTCTAATGAAAAATGCTAACTCAACAAAAAATCAATTTCAAAAATAAGCCCAACTATGGGATAGTTTGAGATACTCAGGTTTCCTAGCATCGTGACCATCCTACTTATCTCTCATTTTGGCTTGATAATAACTCCCTCTTTTGATCAATCCCATTTGATCTTTCAAAATAAACCAATCGATTGATAGTCCTTTCTATTGAAATCTTCAAAGATAATGATCATTTACCTTAATCAGAGTTTTCTAAGGAATCCCCATTCTTAGGATGTAATTAACTATGGGGCTTGCCCTATAGAACTTAATGAACGATTTAAAATAAACCACTTTACTTTTCATGTAAGTAGGGAAGAATCTCGGCATATATACATCATCGTCCTTAGAGTCCTTATTGAGGTGATTAGGTCCATTAAAGGGTAGTGACTTATGTCTTTGAGATAGTACCATTCCTTGATGACGTACTCGATCACGAATAAGTACATCTGGATCATGGCATCTAAAAGATGAATTTTTTATATCTTGTCTCTTTCATTTCTCCCCATAGATTTGAAAGGACTCCTCTCTATAGAAATTTTTCACCAAATTTTTTCGACTCATTGAGGATGGTTCCTCTCTCCATCTTTGGTAAATGATCATTATCTTTGAGTATCAATAGTGGGTTTGTACATTGGTATGAATCCAAGACTATTCTTCTTTCCGTTGGCATTAGCTTATTTCATTCTTGAGTTGAGTTAGCCAACATCTTTAGGTTTTAGGACCACATTCCTTGTTGGTTTTAAAACCCCCCATTGGGTTCTCATATTGGTGAAATAAAAAGATCTAAATAAAAAAGGAAACATTTTAAAGACTTCCTCCTTATCATTTTCATGATAAGAAAAGGTTCATCTAAAATAATAAAGATAATAAATCTTCCATAAGAACTTTGCTTTTCAAAGCACCTTTTCAAAAATGCACTTAATAAAATATTTTTCCACAAAATTTATCACCCTCATTTAACAATTCTCATAATTGTTACATGTAGGATTTTCAAAAATAAAACTAACAACATTTTCAAAAAGCACAAATGAACATCTTCTTTCAATTCACTTTGATGAAGATTTCATTTTAAAATGAACAATCATCTTTTCCAAAAATATCAATCATAATCATAAAGTTTTCAAAAGCACACATGAATCTTTCTATTCAATACACTCACACTTATTGAATGGAAAGTTCATTTGTAAACAAAATTAAACTTTTCAAAAAGCACATATGAATATCTTCATTTAATATACTCAAATTTATTAAATGAAGATTTCATTCAAATAAAAAATAAATAAATATTTGAAATCCCACTTAAACATATCTCACATATGTTTTAAGTTGGAATTCCTCTTTCAAAAGCAACAATCACACACAAAAAAAATTTCATATTTCAAAATAAGATTGATCTCCATTCTACATACCAAATTTGTTGAATGGAAGTCCTCTCTTCAAAAATTAAAACTTAACAATCATATTTCAAAATTTTCATTTGAAAACATACCCAAATTTGTGTGAAGTCTCAAATTCAAAATTCAAAATTTCAAAACATTTGGAACTTCATTTAACATACTCAAATTTGTTAGTGAAGTCTCAAATCAAAATTCAAAATTTTCAAACACATTTGGAACTTCATTTAACATACCAAATTTGTTAAGTGAAGTCTCCAAATCAAAATCAATAAAATTTTCAAACACATTTGGAACTTCATTTAGCATACAATTTGCTAAGTGAAGTTCAAATCAAATCAAAATCAATAATCATATTTCAAAATTTCAAACATATTTGGAACTTCATTTAACATACCCAAATTTGTTAAGTGAAGTCTCCAAATTCAAAATCAAAATTTTCAAACATTTTGGAACTTCATTTAGCATACTCAAATTTGCTAAGTGAAGTCTCCAAAATCAAAACAAAATTTTCAAACACTTTGGAACTTCTTCTTAGCATACCAAATTTGCTAAGGAGAAGTTTCCATTTTCAAAACAAAACAAATCAAAAAAAAATTTAACACCATTTTGAATTTCATTTAGCATACTCAAATTTGCTAAGTGAAATTTCCATTCAAAACTAAGTCAAATCTTTAGCAAACCAAATTTGCTAAAGTTAAATCTCCACTTTCAAACACATCAAAACAAATGAAACACTTAGGATTCCCCAGCATACCAAATTTTCTAAGGATCTACCTTTCAAAATCAAAACATCAAAACAAAAAATGAAACACTTAGGATTTTCTTAGCATATACCTAAATTTGCTAAGAATCTATTTTCAAAATCAAACAAAACACACTTGGATCTTCACTTAGCATACCTAAATTTGCTAAGTAAAATTCTAAATTCAAAATCAAACAAAATTTCAAAAGAAATAATTATTTTCAAACACTTAGCATACCTAAATTTTAATTAAGTAAAATTCAAAAATAATCAAACAAAAAAACAAAATGACCTTACTTTAACATACCAAATTTGTTAAAGGAAAGGGTCCTCAAATCAAAATTCAAATTCAAAACAAAACATGAACCATGGAAGCATCCTTATCAAAATTTTGAATCCATATTTCAACATACCTAAATTTGTTGAAGTTTGGATTCATATTCAAATTCCTCTTTCAATCAATCTTCTCAAATCATTTGAACCCACTTAACACTTCCAAGTTGTTGGATGTGGGTTCAAATTTTAAATTCAAAATTCAAAATCTATGAAGATAGAAATCGATACAAGTTCATTTCTCATTGCGATATTTCTTCGGTACAAAAGCAGTTCAATTTAGTTTACTATTGTTGTTGAAAGTTCTCAAGTTTGTCTTACCTTCCCCATGGTATGGATGGCTTTAGATCAGTGACTTCCCATGGACCATACCACGATTCACTTTGGTCGGATTTGAGGGAGCTGGATTACTTGTGAGGGCACTCCCACTACTAGAGGGAGGCGGAAGCCAATCATCGGGATAGACTTACCTCGATTTTGATGTCTCCTCATTGAAGAGGAAAGTTGACCAGACTTACTATAGTGCCTATGCCAATAGTACTCGATTGCGTTCCCAGTTGTTCATGTTGCCCCAGTGAGGGTACCACCATATGTACCCTAGGGTAAGGCTCCCAGTCTTAGGGCTTGCCTCCCCACATTTGAGTATGGGTCTAGCACTCCTCCCATCCTACTTACGTAGGAATAAGAACCATTATGTGTACCACACCCATATAGCTAGGAGCTAGAGGTGAGATAGCCTGGATGAGTTTCCCGTCACTTCACCACTAGTTACAAAAACCAATTCCATCCTCTCTCTGGATCAGATAGAGAGGATGCTAGTAGGATCATCTCATCACCTCTCTCCATGTGCGTTTCTAGCGGAGGTCATATCGGCCTCCGATCTCTTACCAGTAGGAGCATACATGCTCGAGTCGCATAGTTTGATCTTCAATCTATTATCCCAAGTAGCATGGGAAGCGATTCAGAGAGGCGAGGCCCATACACATATTACTAGCGAGGGGAGAGGTTCAGCCGTCGGTCGTGCTTTGCTTTGATTGATTTTCTCGGCATGCTACCCACGTCGACCATTCTTAGTACCTTCTCACGGGACTAGCCACCACAAGAGGGTAGTTCTTGCATAGAGTCGTGGTGTCTCCACCCACCTCTACCCCTCATCTCCATTTCAGTTCAGTTCTGACATCTCATTCTAAGGCCATGAAGGCCATCAGAAAAGCACACCTCGTTGGTGATTCGGCTATGATGGGATCCTACCTTCTACACCACCCATTATGGTAGGTGCTCTCACTTTCGACCTTCTATCAATGGTGGTGCGGAAGAGTGGCACCAAAGCATCATGGTCATCCACCTCTCACACTGGATGTGATGGGTATTATTTAGATATTCAGATGAGTCAGCACCAATGGTAGTGGAACATCCCAAGATTGTTACCCCTCTTATAGCCAGTAGTAGTCAGGAGTGTCATTCATTCAGTGAGTATAGTCACAATTGACTCTAGCGACGGCGTGGTCTCGGTGCATAGTGATCACACCGTGCTAGATATTTGTTCCCTTTTAGATGGATCATTCTTTAGATCAGATAGTTGCACATTATTTCATAGAGAAGAAGAAGATCTTGGGGTATGATTGGTCTAATGAAGAGAAAGTCGGATCCCAATGAAGATGACTTGATGGAGACCATTGGAGTGCATGGTTGACACTAGAGGATCTCTTCTTAGGGAACAATAAGCCATGGAAGGTGATGAGGTTGATCAAGAAGATATCCGAGTCAGCACCTGACATCGTTGAGGTAGAAGGATGAGCGATTGATAGGATGGCACATAGTTATAGGACTTGTTAGCATGTCTGTGCTTCAAGCCCCAAGCTCTTACTACGTCAACATCAACCGCTAAGTTAGTGCATGTCTTGGACCCTAAGACTCTACCTCTCATTGAGCAAGGTAGCACTAGCTATAGGAAGGTAGTGGAAAGTACCTCCATACAAAGAATAAAATCCATGGTTGAGGTGAAGGAAATTTTGGCTCAAGCTTGGGGGGGATCATCGGTTCCAAAGGGTAGACCTTACCCAGAAGAATTTGATACTATCCAATATCCCTAGGGTTTTATGCCTCCTTCTTTCAAAAGCTTTGATGGTAGTGGAAATCCAAGGTGACACATAGCACATTTCAGGGCCAATTATTGCAATGCAAGTGGCAGTGATGCTTTGCTCTTTCACCTTTTCATTAGTAACCTAACAGGTATTGCTTTTGATTGGTATGTTGAACTTCCCAATAGTTCAGTAAAGATATTTGCTGAGTTAGAGCAACTCTTCATCAAGAGATTTGCTGGAGCTCAACAAAGGGTTACTGTAGGTGATCTCATTGTAGCACACAACACTCGGTGAGTCACTTGTTGATTATATTCTTTGATGGTGTAACCTGAGTATGAAGTGTGAATCACAGCTATCTGAGCAATATGCCATTGAGATTCTCTTGAAGAATATCCATGGCCCAGTTTCCTTCATGCTTAAGGGCTTCACTATCAAGACATTTGAGAAGCTAATCAACAAGGAGGCTAGTCTACAAGGAGAGGCCAAATAGTTATCTTTTCAAGATCAGTTGCCAAAGCAGAAACCACAAAAGGTTTATGAAAAGAAGCCTGGGGCAGTGACAATGATTGATAAGGGGAAGCAACCAGCTATAGATCAATCCGAGAGACCATGACCTCAGACCTCCACCTCCTTTGCCACCACCGAGATAGCCCTACCGGCCTCCAGTAGCCTCCACGGCCAGCACAGCCACCGCCTCAGCCATACCACCAGCAGCAGTGCATGCATACCCACCGCCAGGTAGCTATGGTCCACCTACTCTTTTAGATAAGTTAAACAAACCTTATTCTTTTAAGAGAGGAGGTAATCAGGAAGATCTTTAAGAATCTCTTAAAGAAACCTGATTTTTATCTACCCGAACCTAGGAGACCGGAGGAAGTAGGCAAAATTCATGATCCAAACTTTTTCCCTTACCACCATATGCTAGGCCACATTTTGGAGGATTGCTTCACATTCAAGGACTGGCTTGAACACAGTTTCAAGATCGGTGCTGTAGTTATCCCAAAGGAATACCTTGTGGAACAACCTTCCAGTTCCATTAGGTAATCCTTGGGGATACATGTGATCTACCAAAACAAAGAAGGTTGGGACATATTTCTTATCCAAAACCTCTAAGAAAATCATTCAAAGATCAAGAAGCTTTCCTTTGCTTCTAGTCAACTCAAAGCTCCAATACCAAGGAAGATTTGCAAGTTGCCAGTGCCAACTCTAGGAAAGTGGGAGCTTCAACAGCACATGTGTCGGCCAGATAGCCCTTTAGCACAGCCACCGGTCAACCTCCATCCTTGATTAGCTTCCGGTGACTTCTTCCATTTTTTCTTCTTCTACTAGTAGAACTCTTATATCTGGATAAGGGCATCAAATCCTTACTCCACTCACTCTACTTACTTTGTACCTCCAAATAATTCCAAAAATTGAAGAATAAAGCTAGTTTGAATTACATCTGTGTCACTTGATGGGTTGTCTTCTTATTCTAATGATAACTCTTCAAGTATAATTAACTTTTTGATCTTCCTCTTTGATTGAGTTGGACTTTCTACTCTAAATACTGGGTTCACCTCTTGAGATAGACTTGGAATCATCGATTTTTGAGGGTCCCATAGGAGAAGCTGTAGGTGAGCAGATGTGCGGGTAGAACCTTCCTTGCCTCAAGAGATCACCAGTCAACCTCCATTGTGGCAGGTTCTACCTCTAGGGCAGCACCTCAAGATAGGAAACAAGTCATTGGTATTGAAGATCGAAACCCCTTCCACAGATGCTCCACCCTTGGATATGCTTGTGGAAGGCAAGGTGGACTACATCCTTTCTCATCTAAGAAAGTTGCCATCTAAGCTAAGCATATATATGATGCCCTTGTCTTATCCAAAGAGATGAGAGAATCACTAATCAAGGCTCTCTTGATCTTTAAATATGCTATAGGTGAGGAAGCACATTATGCAAAAGAAGCCCAAGGGATCACCTTCACAGATGAAGACCTTCTTAGGGGACTTGGAACCGTCCCTACATCACATTGCATACATGGACATATTGGACTCATGTTCTCATGGATTGAGTGCATCGATGAACATTATGAGTCTAAAGACCCTTTTTTGAGGATTAACATCTCACTGGGAGATAAATGATGTTGAGAGGATTCAATGAACAAGGTGAGTGGGCTTTATGTTCTATAGTGTTACCCTTGGAGATAGGTGATTGGAAGACTGAAGCCAAGTTCTACATCATTGATTTGAATGCTTCATTCACTGCTTTGCTCGGTAGGCCTTGGATACATTAGGACAAGATCATTCCATCCTCCCTCCATCAGTGCATCAAGTTAAGAAAAGATGGAATTGAATCATGTCAAGGGATGAAAAGCCATTTTTAATTAGAGAGGTTGAGATTTATGAGGATGCGACCTACTATCTTCCTCAAAACACCCTTTCTCGTGAACTTGGACAAAATTCAAATGCAAAAATAAAATAAAAAGAGAATGAAGCAAAAGAAAAGATAAAATAAAAAATAAAAGAAAAATAAAAGTCCAAGTGAACAAGAAAGGGGAATTTGAGAAGAAATAGATCTGCATATCACATTCCACCCATAGTTCATTCCATCATATGGACATGTGGGTAGATGGCTCAACCTCCTCGCAAGGTTCCAAAGGTGGGAGACCCCTAGTTGGCCTTTGTAATAGAGGTCATGTTCGTTCATAGGAGTACCCCTATTCACATAGACTTGGAATCCTTAGAGGATGAGTTGTGATTAGTATACCGCCAACCTCTCTGGGTTCCATTGGAGGTGACTTTTGATCTGAGAGATGAAGACCGCCTCAAGCAAAAGCAAAGTTTGAATAGTTTATGTGAAACTATTAGGCAAAGTTGGGAACCTTAGCTCTACCTCACTTACATCTCAAAGTTGAAGGTTTTAGTTAAGGAAGTCCCTAAATCTTCCAATGACATGAAGTAGAAGAGGTTCTTTTTGGGTTCATCGCCCTGAAGTCCTAAAGTTGATGTAGAATTTGAGGGGGATACTTTTAAAGAATTAATGGAATTACCTTTTGACTTTTACTCGCCTTGTGTTCAAAATCTTATAGAAAGGTTTAGTTCCTCACACATGGTCCAAGCATTGTGAAAGAAACTATGGAACAATATAGGCAGACAATCAAGAGCAAACTAGATTGATAGATTAAATCGATGATGATTATTGCTTAGTTGTTACCAATCATTTGGTCGATAGGTTCTTCTCACAACACCAACTCTTATGAGAATGTGTGTTTAGAAACTTCAGATGATCAGATCTCCAAGTCAAAGAGGCACCACATAATTTGAAGAGAGATTCATTCAATAATTGACAAACTTAAAGAAATCAACCGGATAGAAGAAAATCCATGCGACATACATCATTCATTGTTGAATGAAGAGAAACCAATGACTTAGTTAGCTATTGGGAGTTTAAAGACTTTGCATGGAGTTATGAAGAAATGCAGATTATCTCTTGATAGCAGTCCACAAGCTAGCAATAGATCCAATGTTATTATTAAGCTCCTAGACATGTGATTAGAAATTGAACAATAGGTCATTTCAAGTCAAGAATCGATCTTTGGTTTCATAGGAAGAAAAATATCTACGGTTAGCTAGTGTCATCCCAGTTAAGAAGAAGAATGGCCAAATTCATATTTATGTTGATTTTAGGGACTTAAATAAGGCATGTCCTAAGGATGAGTTTTCTCTTCCTATACTAGAGTTAATGGTGGACATTGCCTCATCTCAAGTAATCTTTTTCTTTCATGGATGGTCATCATAACAAATCAAGATGTCTCAAGATGAAAGAAACACTACTTTTAAAACCCATCAAAATCTTGTTATAGGGTCATGCCTTTCGACAAAATTGGTGCTACATACCAATGGGTCATGACTCAGATCTTCAATGAACTCATCCATCATCAATTTGAGTGATATGATGATGATCTAGTAGTCAAGAGTAGAGAAAAGGAAGACCACCTCTTTGACTTGAGAGTAGTTTTTGAATGGTTAAAATAATACAACCTTATAATGAATCCCCTGAAGTGTGCATTCGGAGTCGCTTTAGAAATTCCTTGGGTTTGTTGTTTGACACCATGGAATAGAAATAGATCTTGAAAAGATTAAAGCTATCTTAGAAATGCCACCTCCTAAGAGTTTAACTCAACTCAGATCCTTTCAAGGATGGCTTGCATATCTAAGATGCTTTATCTCCAACCTATCGGAGATGCAAACCATTCTCGGCACTTGTCAAAAGGATGCAAGTTCAAGTGGGATGACAGTGTCAACATGCTTTGAAGATATCAAGAGTACTTGGTGAAGCCGTTCGCCCTATCGGCGGGCCACTCATCCTTTACTTTGTTGCATTGACTCTCTGCTCT
Organism: Cymbidium sinense; assembly: GCA_021442155.1. Classification (NCBI taxonomy): domain Eukaryota; kingdom Viridiplantae; phylum Streptophyta; class Magnoliopsida; order Asparagales; family Orchidaceae; genus Cymbidium; species Cymbidium sinense. The sequence goes on from CM038227.1 coordinate 97,867,248, forward strand.
TTGGCAAGCCAATGAGGAAGGAAAGAAATACTCTCTCATCTAATTCTGCTGAAAACTATCCATTGAGAAACATTGCCTAGCTTTGATCTTTGCATCTCAAAAGCTACAACACATATGCTTTCTCATAAGGTGAACTTGATCTCAGAATAAATCCTTATCTCATGACACATGCACTATCGGATGTTTGGCTCATTGGTCCATGATTCTCTCTCAGTTTGATATCACATTCATACCCCTTGATGGTAAAAGGATGGCACTAGATTTCTTAGCGACACCACCACTGATTCTCAGCATGATGATCTCCCCAATGAACAAATCATAAACTTAGGGGAGGCTAGCAACTGCCATTGGGAGATGTATTTTGATGGTTATGCTTTTTTTCTTAAAGGTGAAGCACCATGAGCTATTCTCCCAAGAAAGGCAAGGGTAGGAATAGTTCTTCTAACTTTAAACTATGATGTGATGAGATTCTCATACTATTTATCCAACCCCACATAATGAAGCGAGTATGAGGCTTTGATTGTGGTTGGAGTTAGCCATCACTATGTTAGAGCATCAACATCTTTGGGGATTCTCGTTGGTCATCAACAGTTGGTCCTACGGTTCTCAAACCCAAGCTTTGTCATTACTACAGTATACCATGAAATTGTTGGCCCAAATTCTCAAGTCACCATCAAGGTTCCAGTGAGAATGCGGCAGATGCTTTGGCAAAACTTTTCAAGAGTTGGCATGTCAGATGAGTCCATTTCAATAAGGGTCCAAAATAGACAAATCATATCCCTTATTGATTTGAACTCATCGAGACTTTCTCTTGAAGGGAGGTTGTCGCCAAAATGGTCAAGGAGCTGGATTGGAGGCAACCGTTCATAGATTACTTGAACACCAATAAACTACCTCCAGAAAAGTCATAAGCCCATCAGGTGAAACAGAGAACTCTCTCATATGCTCTTGTTGATGGCACCTTGTACCACTGGTCCCTTGACCAAATGTGGTTAAGCTGTTTAGACAAACACGAAGCCTGTGGCATTGTGACCAAGGTACATTCAGATCTATGCATAGCACATCAATCAGGTCTGATGAAGATGAAGATCAAGCGACTTGGATACTACTGGCCTTTGATGATTACATACTGCATGGATGTAGCTAGGAGATGCCATCAGTGTCAGGTGCACGGTGTGGTCCTCCACCAACCACCCAACATTCTACACCCTACATTGGCTTCATGGCCATTTGAGTGTTGGGTACCGACATTATAGGTCGATCTCCTTCTTCAAAGGGCATCGATTCATCTTAGCGCCATCGACTACTTTTCCAAATGGCGAGAAGCCATCCCACTCGAGAGGTCAGCTTCATGTGCTTCAATTTTAGAACCATATCATATAGGTTGGTGCCTTGATGAAATATATCCAATAATGATATTACATTCAAAAGCATGAAGATCAACAACTTCACCAGAAGACACGGTATAGATTGGAGATACTCTACCATCTACTATTCTAGAGCAAATGACTTAGCGGAAGAATTCAACAAAACTCTCATCCAGATTCTGAAGAAAACTCTTGATGATAACCGATTGGAAGCGCTTGGTTGAAGCCTACTCGCACCCATACCAAACTCCAACTCAGTCATCCATTTTCCTTAGTGTATGGGTCTAAGCATTCTTCCTTTAGAAGTTCAACTCTCATCACTAAGGATAGCATTGGGTAACAAGATCACTAGAGCGAATGCAAATTGTGGTTAGAAGAGCTTGAAGGTTTGGAGGAGTACCGGCATAACCTCGAGTTGTACAAGGCCAAAATGATTCAAGCTCACAACAAGCTGGTCTAGGTCTTTGTAGAGAACTTGTGTTAAGGAGACCAATTGTTGCTCAAAGATGGGAGGCAAGTTTGAACCCACTTGGGAAGGCCCATGTCATAGAGAAGGCCTACCAAGGACGATCTTATTAGCTTATTCATTATAAAGGGGAACACCCCATACTTCCAATTAATGGGCTCTATCTAAAGAAATATTACCCATGAAACAAATCATGTTTGAAAACAATCATTAATAAAAAGAACAAAAATATGATTCCATTCATCAAATCTTCTCTTCTTTCAATGTGTTGTTTGCTTGTCTTGCAAATCTTCCATGACATGTTTAGGGTAGTTGTAAGCGTCCCCCAGAGGCATCCTATTCCTTTTAACACATGCAAACAAAAAACACAAATCTTTTGTTTTGCATTTGATGAGCAATCCCACATTGGCACCACTCATTTATTTGCTTTAGGTCTAGTCACACATCTTTACCACTATGTCACTCAAGTGGTCATTTGTTTGGAGGATGTGAGTCCCCACTTTCTTCTAACTTGATCATTGCTACCCATGAGCACCTTGTTAGTATGGTAGTCTTCCTTGCATTGACCCGGTAAATACCTCGTGTTGAATTTTCTTAAGAAGATGTGAGTCCCAGCTTTTTTCTCTTACTAGCCATCATGCACTAACTAGGTTGAGTATGTTGAGGTTTAGGGTAAGTCCCAGAGGCTCCTTTCCTTTTTCTACTTTTGAGTTGATATAAGTCCTCAGTGGCATTCACTCGTAGTTGTCTAGGTGGATACTTTTGAGCCAAGACAGACTATCCCAACAATCGGCCATAGAAGATGTGAGTCCCAGCTTTCTTCTAGGCTGATTATTACAAATCGATGAGCACCTTAGGTTGGTTGATGTTCATATCTTGTGGTGACTCAGTGAGTACACCTCTTGGATATGAGTCCCGCTTTCTCCTTGAGTTGGACACTGAATACCTATTCGATATATGACTAGCCATGTCATCTTCTCCAGGGTGTTGGAATAAGCCCTTAGTGGCCCCATCCCTTGTGGGCACTCTATTTGTATCAAGTCCTTTTTGACCACATTTAGATACAACCTAGGTTACTTTTGGATTAGATAGTTCCCCTTTCTAGCATCCCACTGGTTGGAGAATTTGTTCGGATGCTAAATTTTCCTTCAAATCTAGATAGTCTAGGCTGATATAAGCTCCTTCTCAGTATGATCCCTTACAAACTAACAAGGTCCATGATCAAACAAATTAAACAAACAATCAAAAATTAATTCACTCTGTAGTCACTTTTAGGTTGGGTTCAATTTATTTTGCCATGAGTAGGTTACCTCGGTAGTCACTCCGCTTTGAAAGATATAAGACTATGACTCATTCTTTCTAGCATGATTGTCCCCAAACGTGAAGGTCGGGTTTAATTTGTTGCCTAAAGTAATCGATCACCCCAGTGGTCTCTTCTAGTGGAATATGTGAGTCCCGAAGCTTTCTTCTCTTGAATTGATCATTGCAAACTGAAAGGCACTCTTTTGGTTGGAAAATTCTCCCATCTGTCGGGAAGCTACTCCTTTTGGTTCAGTAAATCTAAGATAAGTCTAGTATTCTATAAGCTCCTTCTCAGTATGATCCAATGCAAACTAATCGAATCCATCAAAATAAATAAATCTAAAAATGAAATTAGTTCTTGACTATCTTTGAGTTGATCTAAGTCCCATTCACTCAATAAATTCACCTTAGGTTGGGTCAATCAATTTGTTGCCAATATCAAACCGTCTCTACTTTGGAGAATAAGTCTACTGCTTTCTTCTAGTATAGCTGCATACCAAAGGCATCCCTTTGGTTGGTTAGTCCTACTACGTATTTAGTATACTACCCCTTTGGATTGGTAAATCTGACTTAGGTCTCAGCCTCCATAACTCCTACTTAGTGCAGCCCATCGCAAACCAACAGGGTTCATCTAAAAATTCAAACCTAATAAAATTGAAAGAAATTCATCCCTCTTCCTCAATGGAATAAATCAAATCTTTTTTCTCCTTAGTGAGATTCAAATCAAATCAAACCTTTCATCCCCATGTGGATGACTTAGACCTGCTTCCCTAGCGGAATGTTCATACTCTATCCCTTAGAGGATTCTTCCCTCTCTCTTATATATTAGACATAAGTAGAGCCACATTGCACTAAGCTCTGGATTCTTTCTATTCTTTGGGTCAAGGATAGATAATTTTCGTTAGTGCTTGTGATCTTTTGGTGTTGTTGATCATTTTGTCAACACCAATAAATCTTGTGTTCCTTGTCATCACACCACACCTATTTTTGTTGACCTCATTCTTAGAATGAGCTCTCAACCCCTCCATCTTAGATATAGGACTCTCTTAGATTTTGAGTTTCTTAGTCTTAAGACACATCTAGTGATTAGGTGGACACTCTAGCCCAGAGACTTAGAAGAGTTAGCCATAGAATAGGTCATGCCTTAGGGGTGTTAGGAAATTTCCTACCCTTAGCTCAACCATTCCTCAGTTTCCTTCTTTCAAGTCAAACTCCAAATCAATCCTATCTAATTTTCTCCAATCCACCATTAATTCCATGATTAAAATCCATGATTGAAACCCATGATCAAAATTCCTAAGCTCAAATTTTCTTAAGTACTTAAGCCTCCCTTAAGGACTTAACCATAGTTTTAATCTAAACCAATCAAATCTTCAAGATGTTCTCATAATTCATTTATATTCTCATTTATATTCACAAATATAAATGAAATATAAATTCAAACCCATCAAATCAAACTCAAAATTCAAAATCAATTCACAAAATTTTCTTAAGTTCTTTAAGTTTTCCTTAAAGACTTAGCCATCATGATCTTCAATTCAAATCCTTAGATTTTCTCAAAACTCATTTATATTCTCATTTATATTCATATATAAATGAAATATAAATATAAATCAATCAAATCAAATCCAAAAATTAAATTCCCAATTTAAAATTCTTCTAAGTCCCTTAATTTTTTTATTAATAGATTTAGCCAAAATTATGATCAAACCATTTCAAACTCTTGAGATTTTCTCAAAACTCATTTATATTCTCATTTAAATGCATATATATAAATGAAATATAAATATAAATCAATCAAATCAAATCCAAAATTTAAATTCCCAATTTAAAATTCTCCTAAGTTTGTTAATTTTCTATTAATGGACTTAGCCAAAATTATGATCAAACCATTTCAAACTCATGAGATTTTCTCAAATCTCATTTATATTCTCATTTATATTCACATATGTAAATGAAATATAAATATAAATCAATCAAATCAAATCCAAAAATTAAATTCCCAATTTAAAATTCTTCAAGTCCTTAATTTTCCATTAATGGACTTAGCCAAATATGATCAAACCATTTTAAACTCATGGGATTTTCTCACCATTTATATTCACATATATAAATGATATAATATATATATATATATATATATATATATATATATATATATATATATATATAAAAAAATATAAATCAATCAAATCAAACTCTCAAATTAAATTCCCAATTTAAAATCTTGATCAAACCATCTCAAAATCATAGGATTTTCTAATAAATTATTTATATCCTCATTTATATTCGCATAAATAAATGAAATATACAAATAAATCAATCAAACCAAATTCAAACTCCAAACTTCAAAAATTTTTCCGAGTCCTTTAAATCCTTCTTAATTGACTTTGCCCAAATCATGATTAAACCACTTCAAATCCTTGAAACTTTCTCATGATCCATTTATATTCTTGCTTATATTCACATATATAAATGAAATATAAATTCAAACAATCAAAACCAATTCCAAAATCAAACTCAAATCCACAAGCCTTTCAGTCAAAATCTTGAACTTAGAAATCAATTTCAAATCAAGCCAAACTTTTGATTTTCTCTCATTCAATCAAACCTACAGTCATAAAACCATATATAAATACAAACTTCAATCAAACAATCAAAACCTAGTTCTGAAATCAAAACCAAAATCCGTTCATATTCTTCCTTTGAATATGAAATTGTCAAATGGATCAAAACCCATTTGACTTCAAACCACAAATAAATGGATTTATATTTCAATCATAAATCCATATACAAGTTCAATCAAGCTCAAATCAAGCTTTGGATTTGACCAACTTAGTCACTTGACCCAAAGTGACCTAAGAAATTATGGAATTTTAATCCTAACCAAATTACATTAAACCAAACTCTTATATGCCTCTCATGATCAACATTCATCTTGGGATGATCAATCAATCATTGGTCAAATCAAGTCAAACTAGAGTTGACCAAGTCACACTTAAAAAATGCTTGTAGCCAAATTCTACCATAGGCCAAATTGATTGAAACCATTGATCTAAGTTCACTCATGATTTATGTTTGAACACCAACATTTGAGCCTAACCTAGCCCAATTGGCCACTTACAAGTTGACCCCCCTAAAGGGTCAAAATGTCAAAACTTGATCTAAGCCAATTGATTGAAACCAATGGGTCAAATCCATTTCAAATCACTTGTGGAACTTGACCAAAGCCTCAATTGGCCAACTAGACCTTCAATTGACCTTGACTTGACCAAAGGGGTCATGTTGAGCCAAATTGAACATAACCAAAATTGATTGGAAACAAAGATATCAATCCACTCCATGACTAACCTAACCTAAATCTCTGACCTACTCAAATGGGTCAAATGGGTCAAATAGGCCTAAATGAATCATATGAGCCAAATTCAAAACTATACCAAATTGAACCAAACCAAAGCCACCAAAACATTTCAAATGGTCATGAACTTGACCCAACCCTTGGTTTGACCCAATTTTACCAATTGGTCTTGACCCAAGTTGACCCATTTTGACCTAAATGGGTCAACATGAGCCAAATCCTATCAAATGAATTCCAAATCTCATGAAACTTGGCCAAACCTAGTTTCCACACATACCCAACATATTCAAAGTGAAAAATATGCAAAATGTCCATTCTACCCCTAGGACATAGAACAAATTTTGGTTTAATCCATAGGTAATTTGGTCATACCCTCTTCACATTCACTTGAGGCTTTCTAAAAGCTCAAGGGGACCTAGTGAAGAGTGGTGCACCCAACCCAATGGGTTTGGGTCAGCCCAATTGGTCCCTAGACTAAGCCTGACCCCATGGGTCAAAACTCCAAATTCAAACTCCCTCTCCCACTCAAATTCAAGCACATGGGAGGTTGGCAATCCACTCCTTGGCTCAAACCAACCATGTGCACACTCTATCAACCCTCCCATTGTGATCAATTGGATCAAAATGGCACACACATGTCATGGATCCTTCAAGGGGAGATATACTCCCCTAATTTGTTTAATTCAAGATCACACATTTGATTGGAAGAGTGTTAAGCCATCGAGTGATCCCTAGCCTCCTAGAGCTGGTACCATTTCCCCATTTCTCGATTTTAGAATAGTGGAAATAGGGGAGCTTAATCCATTCTTGAACTTCGTCTTCACTCAATTTCCATCCAATTGCTCTTGCATACTTCATCAAGGAGCTAAGTCAAGTGCACCTAAGCTTCTTTTGGAGTTCCCAGAGTAAGGAAGAGCTGAATTGGATCAAGACCGCAAGCTAGTTAAGGAGGAGGTGGTTCATATACCAATCCACTCAACCTTAAGTGTTCATACTCTAAACACAGCTTTGTCTCAACCAGACGAGCTTCTCCAAGGGAATCAAGCGTCGGTGATCACCTCCGGCAAGGTATGGGATTTTTTGACCATTAAACTCAAGGTGGTGTGGAGCTTTGTGAAAGAAATTTTAATCCCATGGATTTTATACCGTTGGATTTGCCGCTCTTTAGCCTTAGATAGTGTGGGTTGAGTTTGGTTTGAATTCGAGCTAGATTGAGCTCAGATCTTCCCCTGATCATGGACGGTATCTATTGATCAAAAGGAAGAACATGGGAGATCTCAGCCATCCATCTGCGCATTTTGGATGGACGGCTGAGATAATTCCCCATGTTTAGAAATCCCTTATCTGTTTTAAAATCATGGGAAATCTCACCGTTGATCTTTGATGATCTAAAATTAGAAATGTGGAAAAAAAGAAATGAAGTATCGTGTGTTTTATGAGTTTGGTTCATTTTCTTTAATCTTAAAATGTCTTTCTTTTTGAATATATTTGTTTAGAGTTTATCTAAACTTGGGATTATTAAAGATTTAATCAAAATATTCACTAAATAAAATCAAAATGTGAATCTACTTTAGAAATTACTTTTAAAGGAAAGAAGTTCTCTTCTCTTTCCCTCTTTTTAACTATTTTGTAGATTCACTTAAACCAAATCAAAACGAAATAAAATCAACCCAAAAGAATTAAATAACTTAAATGAAACTCTCCTCTAAGTTGAACATATTTCTTTTCACACTTAGAAACTCAACAAATAGATAAGCATACCACACAAACCTTCAAGGCACACACATTATTGTCACCTTCTAGCTTTAGGTTAGAGTGCATGGTTTGATGTTTGTTTATTTTATGATATATGTTTTAGAATTTGGATGTTAGGGTGTATGCTTGTAGAATGAATGGTAGATCACTCTTAATTATTCTTTTTTTTTCATTGTGCTTAAAATCATAAATAAAAATAAATACTTTTGCTTGTAGGTGCTTTACTAAGCATAATCTAATAGGTAGAAGTGGACTTCATTACTCATGTGTGAGGTGATAAGTTCAATATACTTAGAATTTGTGTGGTTTGTTTTAATTAACCTTTATTTTTAGGTGTTAGTTAGATTTTCACTTTTTTCTTATGTAAATTTATGCAATTAGATTTTGGAATGATTGTTATGGGGATTAGGATGAGCATTGGTCATAAGATTATCTTATGGTCCATGTGCTTTGGATCTACCTTAACCATCAAAAGAAAAAAATGAAGAAGAAAGAAAAGAAAGAAAAGAAGAATCAAGCTTGAGAATAATGAATTTCTTGCTTAATTTTATTTAATTTATTTGAATAATGGGTTGTATAATGGTAGAGCTTACACATTTGATATTTTTTGTTTATGCTTACCACAATGGCCTTTTATTCTTTTTGTGGTTAGCTTTATAACTTGGTTGATGATTTGTTTAGCTTTTGAATTAAGTGGCTTGCTTTTTCCTAGTTTGTTCCTTGCATCTTATTTCACTCTTGATTGGAGGGTTTCCACCTTTTCTAGAGAAACTTGGCTTGACCTTTGAGAGCTATGAAACTCCTCCTCCCTTCTCGTTATTTCAATAATCTTAGTTCATGCATTAGTCATGAATCTTTTTCTTTCATGAAATAATTATCCAAAATAAAATAAAATAAAATTTGAATTGTAATAGATTTAGGTCAATTGAAGCATGCCTTTTTGATCTAGTCTCTTTGGGAGTAAGTTTAAGGACTTAGTCTCTTTCTAAATAAATAATATTTAGCTATCTTGCATAACATAAAGACTTGTCTACATATTTAAAATCATAAGGAGTTAGTTGGTGGCCACCCAGGTTGTAAGTCCCATTGGGTGGTTTGTCCTCTCTCAGAAACAATTATTTTTGTCTTAAATTTAAGTTGTGCTTCCAGCCCTCATCGAAGCTCCCTAGATTTAGGTTCTAAGGTTATTTTTCCCCTTTTGTGGGTCATAAGCATAATTCCTCACCTCGTAGGCATTTCCTTAATCCTGTGTTAAGGAATCTTAAATCCTAAATTCTTATGAAAAATGCAACTCAAACAAATTAAATCAATTTCAAAAATGTAAAGCCATAGGATAGTGAGATGCTCATTTGGGTTTCCTAGCATCATGGGCATCTGTTACTTATCTCTCATTTTTGGCTTGATAATAACTCCCTCTTTTGATCAATCCCATTTGAACTTTCAAAATGATTAATTGATAGCCCTTTCTAAAATCTTCATTTACCTTAATTGAGAGTTTTCCAAGGAATCCCATTCCTTGGATGTAATTAACTATGGCTTGCATAGAACAATGAACATGGTTTAAAATAAACTATGTTTACTTTTCATGTAAAGTAGGGGAAGAATCTCATATATCACCCATCATCCTTAAAGTCCTTATTGGTGATTAGGTCCTAAATGATAGTGACTTCTATCTTTCAAGATAGTATACCATTCCTTGATGACATACTTGATCACCTGAATAAGTACATCTACGGATCTGCATGGCATCCTAAAAAAAATGAATTTCTATATGCTTGTCCTCTTTTTATTTCTCCCCAACAGATTTGAAAGGCGACTTGCTCTCTATAGAAATTTTTCACCACACTATGTCAATATCATTAATGGGCTAGATTGTCTTAAAATATTCTTCTTTGAAGATAGCAAATATTTAGCTCTTAAAGTATTTAATAACGTATAATTGTCAAGCAATATATATGTGGCCCAAGTGGGAGATTGTTGGAAATTTTTTAATGTGGCCTCACATATGAATTTAATTATACATTATGCATTATCTTATTTTTTTAAGCTTATTAATTTTGTAATCAAATAAAGATTAATTAATTTTAGGCTTTTAAGGCATCTTATTAATTTTGTATGAAATTATCATGTGTAGAGACAAGGCATTTTATTTTATTTTAATGATGGGCTAAAATAAAATGAAATACACTCAAGTATAAATAAGGTCATGATTCCCATTCTAAAGTGTTGGTTCTCATTTTACTCACATCCCATCTTGAGTGAAAAGAAGGTTTCTCTCTCTCTCTCTCTCTCTCTCTCTCTCTCTCTCTCTCTCTCAAGAACACTTTAGAAGTGGAAGGTCAAATCTAGCTTCCATGGATCGGTATACATCGATTAAATCTTCTTGATGATTTGACATGAGATCGCTAGATAAATTTATTTTTATCTTCATATTTAGACAAACTAAAAGTATGAAATCATGAGTATATAATTCTAGTCTAATATTTTATAGTTCAAAAATAAACACTAGATGCATGTGATTAATGTACTTTCATGCTTTTACATCTAATAGACAACTTAGAACTCATTATATCATCTAATAGACAACTTTTGGGTGAGCCTCATCATCTAGGACTCTTTCTCTAAGAGTTCTTGGTCTTAAGACACTTCTAGTAATTAGTGAACACTTAACACCTAGAGACTTAGAAGAGTTAGCCATAGGAATAGGTTGTGCCTCAAGATTTAGGAGGACTTTACTCACATGGCACAAACTCAATCTTTCTTCTTTCAACCCAAATCTCAAATTCAAATTCAAATTCTAAAATCAAATCCAACTATCCAATGCTTGAAATCCACTAAATTCAAACTTTAAATCCCTTTTTTTAACTTTGATTTTATGGATTTAGCCTTCCAAACCCAAATATATTCAATTGATTTTCTCAATTATCAAATTCAATCTCAAATCAAATTCCAAATCATGAATCAATTCCAAACTCCATGATTGAAACCATGATCTCCAAATTCAAAATCTCTTCACCATATGAACCACCTTCATATGCTTGTCAAAACTCCTTGAAATTAACTCAAACTTGGTTGATTTCTTTATAAATCAATCATTCCTTCATTTATATTCATAAATATAAATGAAACCCTCTCAATGACCAAAAATAAATCAAACTAATTCAAAATCTAAGATAGCCTCTTTTGACCTAGATCCCTTAATTTGGTCACACATGCTTCCAAATCACTCCAAACTCAAGTGATTTTCTCAAAACCTATTTATATCTTCATTTATATTCACAAATATAAATGAAACATAAATTCAAATGGTCCAAACTAAATCCAAATCAAATCAAATTCTCAATTTTAGCCCTTTTAGCCAATCTTTTGAACTTGGAAAAATGACATCTAAATCAACTCAAAACCTATGGATTTTTTCATGATTCAATCATTCCTTCAAACATTGATCCAAATATAAACATAAACCACTATTATCAAACCAAATTCAAGTAAACCAAAATCAAGCCCAAGTTAATCCCTTTGGCTTGAAATTATCATATGAACCAAAACCCACTTGGCTCCAAACCAATTGTAATAGGATTTATATTTCAATCCTAGGCTCATATGTGAGTTCAACTAAACTTGAATCAAACCTTGATCAAGCCAATTGACCCATTTAAGCTCACTTGACCTACGGTGACCTAAAAGGCCTTTTGAGCCAAGTTCTAATCCAACTCAAATTAGATTGAAATAAGCTCATCTAAACTTCAACCATGATCAACAATCATCATGGGGTGATCAACCACCTTGAATTGGGTCAAACCACGTCAAACCTAGCCATTGACCAAGTCAACATTTAGCCCAAATGAACTCAAACTAACCAAAATTCATCAAATGCAAAATTGATTGAAACCATTTACTCAAACCCATTCATAATCAATGATTGAATATGACCATCAATTAAAAAAAGCCAATTGGTCATTTGACCAAGTTTAAATTGGCCTAAAATAGGTCAAATCATGATTTAATCTAAATTGATTGCAACCAATGGCTCAAGTTCATTCCAAATCACTTATTGAACTTGACCAAAGCCATGATTGAGCCCAAGTTGACCAATTGGTCAACTTGACCCAACCTAGCCCAAATTGACCTAAAGGGTCAAAATGGCCAAAATTTAAAATAATTCTAAATTAAACCAAACCAAAGCCTACAATCATCTTCAATCAACCAATTGAACTTGACTCATCACACAACAACCCAATTTGGAAAATTGGTCACATCAATTTGACCTTTGAATCAAATGAGTCAAATCCAAACCTAGGCCAAACCAATCTAAATTAATTGAATCAAAATATCCCAAATCATCATATGAAAACCCAAACCTTGGTTTAACCCAATTTGATCAATTGGTCAACCTAACTTAAAATGAAACCCATTTGACCAATCCAAGCCAAACCACTCAAATTCAACTTATGGGATCTTGTGGGCTGATCTAACTCAACTTAAACTCACCCTAGGTCAGCCTAAGAACTCCCCAAAAGCCAAGTGGGCCCCACCAAGAGGATTAGCCATCAAACCATGGGATTTAAACCTCAAAACCAATGGATACAAACTAAATTCAACTCTACCATCCCCATGGCAGCTAATTAGCACTCCATGAAACCTTCTCACCCACACAACCTAACCCACTCTGGGTTGGCCAAGGACCTTAGTGAGTTGACTCACTTCCAACCAATCGAGCACCCATTAGATCCAAGCTTTTAAAGCACTTGTGGATCCATGGCGCTTCCTCTCATCCACTGCGTGCCACCTGTTGATGGAGACAAGTATGGCTCAGGATGGCCCAACCACTACAAATAATATCACATCCATCCATTATGAGCAATTGAGGGGTATACCTCATTTGAGCAAAATGAGCCAATTGCATTAAAAGACTTCCAAGCCAATTTTGAAGCCCTCGAGTGATCACAGAATCCAAGCCCTCCTTTCGGCATTGCCATTCCAGCAAAGCTAAAATAGACATCCCAATCGAGCAATACTCCCTCATTTTGCAATCAAATCTCAATTCCTCTTAGCCACGCCATCACCATACCTATTCGAGCATAAATGAATCAATTCCCAAGCTTTCAAGTCACAGGAGGAGTGAGTTTGATCAGATTCGAGCCCCTTGTGTGCGTGGATTGGTCAACAGAGCATTCCACATCAAATCAAGCCAAAACTTCTTAGGGCGGCCTCAATAAGCTACCTCATGTTCTCTAGAAATCTCCTGAGGTAATTTTACAAAATGCCTTATGAAAAAAGTGGGTTGGTACTTTATGAACTACATTTGAAATTCATGTATTTTTTACCATTAGATATGTGCATCTCCCATCCTCGAAGGTGTGGGAAGAATTTGGAGATAATCTGAACTCGGGTGAGCTCGGATCAAACGTAGGAAGGCGGATGACATCCGTCTTCCATCGCTCATGAATGGGATAGATCATGAGTCATCCATCTCATGTGATTGGGAAGAACAGCTCTGATCAAATATTGTGGTAGAACCTTTTATTCCTTTCCTAAATCGTGGATTTCATTGGCATCGATCTTGTCAATGACATAAAGCGTCCACCAGAGTCAATGCGTGGATGTGACTACTTAAATAGCCAATCCTATCACACCACATGGAAAATGTACACGCCGCCCCATTAGGATTAAGGCTTTAATTAGGGCTAATTAATTAGTTTTAAATCCTGAAATTTCCTAAAATCATAACTAATTATAGAAAAATCCAAAAAATACAAACTTAGACTCATTTTGAAGATATTTCAGAGTAGAATCTAGAACATTTATCATTAATTAATTTTGAGTAGTGATTTTAGCTTAATTGGGTTTTATCAAAATTATAATTTATTACATATTAAGCACCAATTAATCTCAAATTTTCGTGGATGTTTAGGGGGATGACCTCTACATCCCCTATTTTTTAGGAATTTTATTGATTTCTTGATTAGGAAAATCACTTGATTAAGACTTAATCACTCTCTTAATTTAATTAATCATAATTAATGAATGAACGATAACTTGATTTATCATTTAAACCTAATTGCCTTTGCTGAACAATAAGATAACCTAGGGGATGTGATTGGGGATACTTTTCCTAATTCATTTTCTAAGTTTTCTTTACATTTAAAAATCAAATTAATTAATGGCTAATGAAATGATTAGTTGATTAATTAACCGATTAATCTTCAAAATAAGGAAACCAGAATCTAATTGAATGTTTAAATGATTTTGGGATTAGGATTGGGGCCTTTTCCTTAATCCTTTCCATTAAGTTAATTTCATCATTCAAATTAAAATATAACCAAAGTGTTTAATCAATTAATTAAAGGCTTAATGAAATTAAAATTAAAAATTAATTCATCTACACCTAAGCAACCCTTAATTGATCTTCGGTGGCTCCTTGGGTGTTCAGTAACCCAAGGTGAGAGATAATGAAATTATGGTTGGCTCACATGTGTGAGAAAATCATAAAAATAATTAAGTGAGATTCCTTAAGTTTAATTAACTATTAATCATAAGCCAATTGCATTAGACCCCTTTCATTTCTTAGAAGCATTGCAAGTTTAATTGTCATATGGTTGCATATCATATTGGCTTATTATTAATTAGTTAATTAACTTAAGGTGATATAGGTAAGGGTTAATTAATTCATTTAATTCATACCTTAACCTAATTAAAATAAAAAATCAACTTAAATATTCTTCATTAAATGAAATTAATTAACACATAAGAAATTGGGTTAGGATTAGCAAACCCCTTTCATATTTTCTAAATCAAATCAAACTCAAAGTTTAAATGTCTTTAAAGAATTGTGGTTTCCTTTAAATAGCCTTATTTAATGTGATTATCCTTAGAAATTAATTTGGATGAATGAAATCATGTGCTTACATTCCTTTATTTTTTTCCAATCATGCTAAATATTGTTTGCCATATGAAATCATGCATTCATTTCTTTTAAAATTAATTAAATGAAATGGTTTCCTTTTATGTCAAATTGCATGTGTTGACTTAAATTAAATAGGTGTGGCTATTGTCACTATTAAATCAAAAACTATTTTCAAAAGCCTATAAATCAATTATCATAAATGAAGTGATGTTAATTACAAATATCTATAAGCTTGCATGTGATAATAATATAAGATATGCAATATGAAGTTTTCTTTCCTTATCCTACATGGATTCACATAGGATTTGCAAGTGTATAGTTAATTTGAAAAGAACATAACATTTGCCTAAATCTACTCCTATACATCTCCATGTTAAGACTTAGGAAGAATTTCATATCTCATATGTATAAATCAAATAATCAAATCGACATAATTTTTGCATGATTCTATTAATGTGGTTCTTTTTTGTATGTATTTTGAGAAAAGTGATATATTAGTCAGACATCCAGGTGAGGCTTTAAGTAATATGTAGGTCTTGTATCTTACCTGTAGAAAATAATGGTGTCGTAGTCACTTAAAACTCTTATACATATGCATGTATGATGTGGCCAATGAATAGGAATCATAAATCAAATAAATCAAACATAACTTTGCATGGGTTTTCCTATCCTCATAGTTGTTCATACATCTACATGTATCTAAGATAAGTGGTATATTAGTGGACATCCTAGTGAGGCTTTAAGTAGCCTAAGTAGGTCTTGTACCACACCTGGTGTAGAAAATAATGGTATATACTCTTAAAACTTTATACATGTGAATGTGTATCTAGCTAATGGATGAAAAATCCCTCTTTTCTATATAATAAAGACATGCTTTCATAATTCAATCAAAAATGAAATATTTAAATTCCAAGTACACTTATTTGCATTCATCATCAAAGTGTGCTAAGATTTACATTGCATGCATAGGTATGCTTAGGATTTTTTATATGCGTGATATAAATGATAGAAAGAAACGAATGAATGTGTTTTATGTGATAGTAATCCATTTCAATTAATCTTAAGATTCATTTCTTTTTGAATAGGGTTATTTAGAGTGAATATAAACTAAGGGTTAATTAAAACACATAATAAACCATTCACTAAAGGAAATTCATTAATTAACTTATCTTAGAAATGACTTAAGATAGGGATAAAAGAGAGATTCCCTCTCTTTCTTCTCTTTATAATACTTAGTTGCTAAGTGTAGGCTATATGAAATAAAAGAAAATACTAAGTAAAATCTTTAAATCAATTAAACCACTTAAAGGGTAATCAACCCTTTATAAATTAAATCCCTCACACTTAGAAAATTTTAACCCTAAAGCCTAGTTAGGACATACCGCACAAGCTTTAACACATACACATTAGATTAAGTCACCATTTCTAGCTTTATGTTAGGACGGTGCATGGTTTAGTGTATGTTTGGTTTTGTGATGTATTATTTTAGATTGGATGTTAGGGTATATGTGTGTAGTATGGATGTTAGGCCGATATTAGCCTAATCATATTTTCTGCAGGGGGTTGTGCTTAAGGGGTCACTGTAATAAAAATATAAATACTTTTTGCCATGTAGGTTGCTTATAGCCCTAAGCATAGCCCAAGTTAGAATAGGTGGGCTTGGTTATCCATGTGTGGGGTGCAAAGTCCAAATTATTCATATAACTGCTTGGGTTGTATGGTGTGTTTAGCTAATATTTATTTTGCAGGTGTAGCTAGATTTACTTTCAATCTCTTGATATAATTTTGCATTAGGATTAGGATAAGTGTTATGGGGATAAGGATGAGCATTGGTTATAAGACCATGTCTTATATACCAAGTGATGCCTTTAGAGCAAGCTACATCCCAATCAAGCCAAAAGAAAGAAAGAAATGGAACAAATCAAAATGAAAAAATGAAAGATGAAGAGTGAAGAATGGAGGCTGAAGAGAAGAGCTAGACTACCCCCATTTCTTTTTGGGTTGTACGGCGGTACCTGACTACATCGGCCTCTTATTCTTTTGCGATAGCTTTATAAAATTGTTTGATGTTTTGTTTAGCTTGTGCATTATAAATAGCATGTCATTTTATAGTTTATTTATTATTGTTAATTGTTATGTGGCATGGATCCATTTAGGCTCTTAGGATAAAAATAAATTTTCTATCCCATTAATAACTCATAATTAAAATTTTAAAATAAATCATAACCTCACATAAAAGCCTGGGTATTAAACCAAGATAATAAAATATTTAAGTAGCTTGATTGTATGTATAATATCATGCATGTCATATTCTTCCACTCTTGTTAAGAGAGGGCTTCCATCTATGCCAGAGAATAAAGGCTTAGCCTATAAGAGCCTTTGATGGAAAGACACCTCTTTTTCTTTTGATTTGGCCCATAATCAATTTCTCATGCATTTAGGCATACAAAATCCTATAGCTTGTGTCAAAACAAAGAGTCCAAAAATCAAATAAAACTTGATAAAATTTGCATTAGATTAAGTCATTACACATGCCCTCCATGATCTAATCTCTTAGGGAGTGGGTATCAGGACTTAGTTACTCTTCTAAATAAAGAATAGCTCAACCATCTTGTAAAGCATATAACTTGCCTACATGAATTTAGAGCATAGGAGGAGTTAGTTGGTTGACACTCCATGGGGTAATAAGTCCAGTAATCGGGTGGCTTACTCTCTCTTGTGGAGGTAAATCATATACCCACTTTCACCTTAGAAATCCAAATGTGTTTTGCTTTGATGACTTTGAAAAGAGGATTCTTAGCAAATTTAAGTATGCTATAGAAATCCAAATGTGTTTTGTTTTGATGATTTTTGAAGAGAGAATTCTTTACTTAGGAAATTTAGGTATGCTAAATAAAAGAAATACAAATGTGTTTTGTCTTGATTTTTGAAAAAAAAAGGATTCTTTACTTAGCAAATTTAGGTATGCTAAATAAAGGATGCATGTATGTTTTATTTTTATTTTTGAAATGAGGATTCTTTACTTAGCAAATTTATGTAAGCTAAATGAAGGATCCAAAATGTGTTTCATGTTTTGAAGTTTTGATTTTTTTTTTTTAAAGAGGATCTTCACTTAGCAAATTTGAGTATGCTAAATGAAGGATCCAAATGTTGTTTGATTTTTATTTTTTATTTTGTTTTGAAAAGAAGATCTTCATTTATCAAATATGGGTATGCTAAATGAAGGATCCAAAATGTGTTACATGTTTTGATGTTTTGATTTTTTGAAAAGAGGATCTTAACTTAGTAAATTTGGGTATGCGAAATGAAGAATCCAAATATTATTTCAATTTTGATTTTGATTTTTGAAAAGAGGATCTTCACTTAGCAAATCTGAGTATGCTAAATGAAGGACCCTAGTGTGTTTGATTTTTTGTGATTTGATTTTGAAAAGAGGATCTTCACTTAGCAAATTTGGGTATGATAAATGAAAGATCCTACTATTGTGTTTTTTTTTTTTTTTTTTGAAAAGAGGATCTTCATTTAGCAAGTTTGGGTAAGATAAATGAAAGATGCTACTATTGCATTTTTTTTTTTTAAAGAGGATCTTCATTTAGCAAATCTGGGTATGTTAAATGAAAGATCCAAATGTGTTTAAATTTTGAAAAGATGATTGTTGATTTTATTTTTGAAAAGATGTTTGTTGATTTTATTTTTGAAAAGAAGATTGTTGATTTTGTTTTGAAAAGGTGATTGTTGATTTTATTTTTGAAAAGATGATTATTGATTTTATTTTTGAAAATGAAATATTCATTCAATAAATTGAATAAGGATGTTCATTTGTGCATTTTGGAAATATGATTTTGGATTTTATTTTTGAAAAGCTGATTGTTGATTTTGTTTTGAAAATGAAATCTTTATTCAATAAATTGAATGAGGATATTCATTTGTGCTTTTTGAAAATATGATTTTGGATTTTATTTTTGAAAGGATGATTGTTGATTTTATTTTAAAAATGAAATCTTCATTCAATAAATTGAATGAGGATGTTCATTTGTGCTTTTGAAAAATATGATTTTGGATTTTATTTTTGAAAAGATGATTGTTGATCTTATTTTAAAAATGAAATCTTCATTCAATAAATTGAATAAAATGCTCATTTGTGCTTTTGGAAAATTATGATTTAGATTTTGTTTTTGAAAAGATCTTACATATAACAATCATGAAGATTGTTAGATGAGGTTGATTTATGAAAAAAAAAAATTTGTACAAACATTTTATTATGTGCATTTTGAAAAAATGCTTTTTGGAAATTGATGTTTTTATAAAGGATTTATTTTTCTTTACTTTTGGAATGAACATTTCTTTACCATAAAAAATGGTAAGGAAGAAGTCTTTAGTTATTTCTTTTTATTAAATTTTTATTTTCACCTATTGGGGAACCCAATAGGGGTTTTAAGACCTATGCGGGGTGAGGCCAAAACCTAAAGGATGTTGGCTAACTTAGCTTAAGGATGAAATAAACTAAGTGCCAACATAAAAGAAAGATAATCTTGGAATCATATAAAATACAAACCCACTATCGATACTTGGAGATAATGATCATTTATCAAAGATGGAGAGAGGAACCATCCCTAGAGTCACCATAAAAATCTGTGGTGAAAATTTTTTATTTTCATTCTTCAATCTATCTATTGAAAAAAATAAATGAAGAACAAAAATAACACTTCTTGTGATAGACACCACATAGATCTGTAGATATTCTTATTAGTGTGATCAGGTACGATATTGAGGAATGATGTATTATCTCGAGAGATAGAAGTCACAATCTCACAATAGACTTAATCACCTTAATAAAGACTGCTAAGAACTATGGGTCTTTGGATGTACCACATATTCTTTCCCTACTTTACATGAAAAAGTAAAGTAGGGTTTATTTTAAATTGGGTTCATTAAGTTCCCTATGGAGGCAAGCCCCCGTAGTTAATTTTATCCTAAGGAATGAGATCCCTTAGGAATACTCTTGATTAAGGTAAATGATCGTTGTCTCCAAAGATTTCAAAGAAAGGATTATCAATCAATTGATTTATTTTTAGAAGATCAACTGGGATTGATCAAGAAGAGGGAGTTATTATAAAAATCAAAGGAAGATAAGTAGAGGATGCTTGTGATACTAGGAAACCTAGTAAGCATTCTAAACTATCCTATGGTTGGGCTTTATATTTTTGAAATTGAAGTGGGTATTTCATTTACCTCCACAAGAGAGGATAAATCACCCGACTGTTGGACTCACTACTGCCTAGGGGTGGCCACCAACTAACTCCTCCTATGATTTTAAATACATGTAGGCAAGTCTTATGCTTTTACAAGATAGTTAGGTTGTTGTTTATTTAGGATGAGACTAAGTCTTTAAACACACTCTCTATGACTTAAATCGAATGCAAATTTATTTTTATAATTTATTTTTATTTTTGGATAATTGATTTGACACATGCTATGGGATTCATATGTCTAATGCATGAGAAATAAGATTATGGGCTAAAATTAGCAAGAAGGAGGTGTGTTTCTACCATGGCTCTCAAAGGTTAAGCCAAGTTCCCTGGCAAAGGTGGAAGCCCTCCATAAGCAAGAGTAAAGCAAGTGACTTTTATGCATTTGGAAAAAAATTTCATCAATTTTCTTTTTGAGGAGAAGAAGATATGTACTTCCATCTTCACTCTATGCGAGATAAAATGAGGATGGAAATATACATCTTCTTTCTCTTTTTATGCATTTTGACACCAGATCATAGATGTTTATTGAGGGTTGATCGTGACATTGAGGAGAGGTGTGTTATAGAAAGATAAAGTCACCACCCTACAATGGACCTAATCACCTCAACAAGGACTCCCTAAGGACAATGGGTCTACATATGTACCAAAATTCCTCCCCTACTTTACATGAAAAAGTAAAGTAAGATTTATTATAAACCAGGTTCGTTAAGTTCCCTATAGGGATAAGCTCCCATAGTTAATTATATCCTAAGGAATGAGATCCCTTAGGAATACTCTCGATTAAGGTAAATGATCATTGTCTTCAAAGATTTCAATAAGTAGGACTATCAATCGATTAGTTTATTTTGGAAGATCAAATGGGATTGATCAAAGATGGAGTTATTATCAAAGCCAAGATATAATTAGATGTTCACGATGTAAAAATCTAGGAGTATCTCAAACTATCCTATGATTAAGCTTTATATTTTTGAAATTGATTTAATTTATTTTAAGAATCTTTCATTAGAAATTTAGGGCTTATGATTCCACAACACAAGATTATAAAATGCCTAAGAGGTGATGATTATGGCCCACAGGGGAGAAGCCCTCAAATCTAGGGAGCTTTGAGAGGGCCAAAAGCAACCTAAATCTAAGGCAAAATGGGTATTTTGGTTTGCCTCTCACAGAGAGGACAAACCACCCGCTTGGACTTACAATTTTAACTTCTCCTATGGTTGTAAATTCTTGTAAGCAAGTCATATGCTTTATGCAAGATAGCTAAGCTGTTATTTATTTAGAAAGAGACTAAGTCCTTAAACTTACTCCCTAAAGAGACTACATCATGTAAGGGCATGCTTCAAATGACCTAAATCAAATGCAATTCAGATTTTATTTTATTTTCATTTTTTGGATAATTATTTTGACTTAGGCTAATAGGATTCATATGCCTAATGCATAAGAAATGAGATTATTGGCCAAAATTAGTAAGAAGGGAGGAGGTGTGTTTTCACTATGGCTCTCAAAGATCAAGCCAAGTTTCTCTAATAAAGGTGGAAGCCCTCCAATCAAGAGTGAAAATAATATGCATTTGTGCATGATGTTACAAAAGAAATGTTCATCCAACTAAGGGGTTGTTAATTATTTTATCTTGATTTTAAACCTAAGCTTTAGGTAAGGTTATGAGTTCTTTATTTTTAGTTTTAAATTGTTAAATTTGATAGAAGATTTATTTTTCTCTAAGAGCTTAATCCACATCTAGGCCATACATAAAGCAAGTAAGAAACTAGAAAAAGGATGACACTTAATGCACAAGCTAAATAAATCATCAATCAATTTAAAGCTAATCACAAAAGAATAAAAGGCCATTGTGGTCAAGCACCACCGCATAAACCCAAAAATAAATTGGGTAGTCGAGCTCTACCTTTATACAACCCGGATCACAAATGAATTAAGTACAATTAAGCAAGAATTCATTGTTATGGGGGTCTTCAAGCTTTATTTATTCATTCTTATTTTCTTCTTTCTTCTTCTCTTCTTCTTTCTTTTTTGGTCCCTTCTTTTGGATGGTTGGAAGGTGGTTTCTGAGGCTTCACATAGTACATAAGATAAGATCTTTGACCAATGCTCATCCTAATCCCCATAACAATCATTCCAAAATCCTAATTACCAAAATTACATGAAAAAGAGAAAATGGAAATCTAACTAACACCTGCAAAATAGAGATTAGCTAAAACAAACCATACAATCCCAATCATGTATATTGGACTTAACACCCCCATACATAGGTGATTAAGTCCACCTGGCCTATTGGATTATGCTTAGGGGTATAAACACCTGCACAGTAAAAGCAGTTATATTTTTATTTATGACAATGCCCCTTAAGCACAATCCCCTACATAAAATAATGATTAGACTAAATCATCCTACCATTCTTTCTATGCATATTCACCCTAACATCCAGACTAAAACATATATCATAAAATAAAAGCAAACATTAAATCATGCCCTAACCTAAAGCTAGAAGTGGTGACTTAGCCTAATGTTTGTGCTTTAGAGGTTTGTGTGGTATGCTTAATTATGGCTTTAAGTTAGAATTTTCTAAGTGTGAAGAATATTCAACTTAGAAGGTGATTTCATTTAAGTGGTTTAGTTGTTTTGGGTTGATTTTATTTCATGCTTTAATTGGGTTCAAGTGAATCCTAAAATTAATTACTAAGTTATAAAGAGAGGGAAAGAGAAGAGAACTTCTCTTCCCTTCCCTAGCCTAAGTAATTTCTAAGATGGATTCATGTTTTAGTTTTGTTTAGTAAATGTTTTATTATGTCTTTTAATTAATCCTAAGTTTAGATAAACTATAAACAAACTTATTCAAAAGAAAGGTATTTTTAAGATTAAGTAAAGTGAATTAAATTCACAAAACATGCATCACTTCATTTCTTTCCCAACATGTATAACATCCATATGAATGGATCCTAAGCATATCTATACATACAAAATGGAAAATTTTAGCACACTTTATGATGCATGCGAAGTAGTTTACTTAAGAAAATTTGAATTCTTATGATGCATGATTTTCATTAAGTAGAAAAGGGGTTTCTTATCCAATTTTCACATGGACACATGAAGGTAAGAAAGGCATAAGTGAGTACAACGCCATTGTTAACTAGGGTGTAAGGTACAAGACCTACTTAGGGCTTCTTAAAGCCTTGCAACCCCGGGGTTGTCCAGAATAATACACGACTTTCCTTAAATGCAAACAATGTGTACAAAAGAAATGAATGGAAAAGAAAGATGCAAAAGTTTGTATTTATTTTATTTTGGTTTGTTTATGCAATTTATATGTGTAAGTGTAGGTGTCATTCTCAAGTCATAGCATAGAAATGAATAAGAAGTAGAATTAGGCAAGTGTTGTGTTCTTTTCAAATGAACTATACACTTTGTCAAATCCTATTCAAAATTATACCAAAAGAGAGGAGAAGGAAAACTACACTAAGCACATCCATATATTTTACTCACATGTAAGCTTATAAGTAATACATAAGTAATACACTTTTAGTTTTGATAATCGATTCATATGTTTTTGAAAATAATTTGGATTTAATAGTGATAATAGCTAGTCATATTCTTACTTTAGCCAAAACATGCAAGTTTGACATAAAGGAAATATTTTATTTTAAAATGTAATTTTTGAAAAGCATGAATGTATGAAATCACATGACACACATCCTTAGCATGTTGGGAAAGGACTAAAGTAATAAAAGCATGTAAACACATTCACCTTAATTAATTCCTAAAGATAATCTTGATAAGCATGTTTAAAATAAATCAAAGTTTGTCTTAATGTGATTTTTGTTTCATTTTTTTTTATGCTTATGTTTGATTTCAATTTGAAAAATGTGAGGTTAGTCGTTGTTCATAACCCATTCCCACATGTGTTTATTATTTTTGTTCAATTTTTAAGTGATTAGATCCATTTTTATATTTTGATTAGGTTAAGGCATGATTAAATGCATTAATTATCCTTACCTACACCACCTTAGCATAGTTAATCCAATAATTATGAGCCAATGAGATGACATAAAATCACACAAGAATTTAAATCAGCAATGCACCTAGGAAAGAAAGGTACCTAATGCAATTGGCTCATGATTAAGGATTAATTAAGCTAAGGGGTTAATTTAAGTACTTTCCTAACCCCTCTCACACATGTGAGTTGGATTTGGATTTTCTTAAGATATTTAGGTTATTGAACACCTAAGCACCTACCAAAAAAAGATTAGTTGAGTTCTGAAAAGTTTTAGAATTTTAAGAAATTAATTAAGAGAGTAATTAGTGAATTAACCCTTTAATTAAGAGAGGATTAAGGAAGGAAAGGGGGTTTAAGGAATAGCTTAGGGGAAATACCCCAAAAATCATTTCCTACACCTCCTATTCACTAAAACAAACCTTAATCAACTTCAACAAAGGTTTAAACCACTAATCAAACCCTTAATTAACCTTAATTACAATAAGATAGTAATTAGGAAATGAATTAGCAATTTCCCCAATTAAGCCACCAATAAATCCCAAGAAAATTAGGGGAGTCATCCCCCAAAATACTCTCAAGAAGTTTGAGATTAATCAGTGGATTAATTATGGAGTAATTAATAAATTAAGATTTTCAATAAAACCCAAAATCAGAGAAAGACACTATTCAAAATCTATTAAAACCAATTTAGAATATACTAGGTTGAATTATCTTTCAATGGCAATTTACCTCATGTTTTCTAATTTTTCTTCAGAGAGATATGAATTTTAGAAGTTTAGGAAATTAATTAGAATTAAATAAATCTTAATTAATTCCTAATCCTATCGTGACACGCTGATGCACTTTACACGCGTCACTCCTTGAAGCCATAAAGTCGCGTCATAGCATCATGGCCATGAGTACGCGCTTTTTGCCTCACCGTCATCAAGGATGGCGATAGATTAAAGCCACCATTCAGAGGGGATTAAATTAATTTTAAAACATGATTTAATCTCGGCAGTCCATCCAAAATGCATGGATGGATGGCTAGAGATCATCCATGTTCTTCGTTGTGGAGAAATGGAGACTGTCCACTTTCAAAGGGAGGATCTGAGCTCGATCGAGCTCAGATTGGATTGAAACTCAACCCACACCATTTGAACCTAATGGCAACATTTAATGGTCAAAATTCCATGGGATCAAAATTTCTTTCACAAAGCTCCACACCACATTGAATTTAATGGTTGAAAAATGTCATACCTCATTGGAGGTGATCACCGATGCTCGATGCCCTTGGAGAAGCTTCGTCTGGTTGAGACAAAGCTTTGGTGAAAGTTTTAGCTCTTGAGGTTGAGTGGATAGCTCTATGGACCAACCCCTCCTCCTATGAGCTCTTTGATCTAGGTGAATCCTCCTCTAACTTTGGAGCTTGGAAAAGTGTATTGGCAAGCTCGATTGGGTTCTCTGATGGAGTGTGCAAAGGGAATTTTGGTTTGAGTGTAGTGGAAGTTGAGAAATCGAGCTCCCCTTTTCAGAAAAGCGAGAAAAATCCAATTCAATCTCCTTCTAGGAAACTTAAGAACTCTTGCTAATGACTCCTCTCACTCTCTAGGCTTCAATCGACAATCAAGAATTGAAGATTCAAATGAATTAGGGGGAGTATATCTCCCCCTTGAAGGATCAGATGACCATGCCTTCACTTACCATTTTGATCCAATTGAGCTTAGGTAGTGGGTTGTTTGATCTGTTAGAGGCTTACATATGGTCAATTTTGGCCAAAGAAGGAGTGGATGATGTGGCCATGTGCTTTAATTGGGTGGAGGAAGGTTTTCCATGTGGCATTTCCATGCACATGGTGGTTTGGTCTTCGGTCAAGTTGGGCTGACCCAAACCAATTGGGTTGGGTGCACCACCCTCCCTAGGGTTCACTTGATCTACTATGAGAGTACCAAGTAGGTATGAAGAGGAATTGACCAAATTCTCCATGGATTTAACCAAAATTTACTCTATGGCCTAGGGGTAAAATGGTCATTTGGCTGATTTTTGAATTTGTATATGTTTGGTATGTTGAGAAAATAGGTTTGGCCAAGTTTCATTGAATTTGGAGTTCATTTGGTATGGTTTGGCTCATGTTGACCCATTTAGGTCAAATTGGGTCAAACCAAGGGTTGGGTTAAGTTCATATGACCATTTGAAATATTTTGGTGGCTTTGGTTTGATTCAATTTGGTTTAGGTTTGAATTTGGTTCATGACTTCATTTAGGTCAAATAGGTCAAGTTGACCAATTTGAATTTATTTGAAATAGGTCATGGGTACGTTTAGCTCGTTAGTCATATGAAGTGAATTGGTATCTTTGTTTCCAATTAATTTTGGTTAAGTTTGAATTTGGCTCAATATGACCCTTTAGGTCAAGTTGGGTTCAAGGTCAATTGGGCTAGGTTAGGTCTAGTTGGCCAATTGATATTTTGGTCAAGTTCAACAAGTGATTTAGAATGAACTTGACCCATTGGTTTCAATTAATTTTGCTTAGATCAAGTTTTGACACATTTTGACTTTTAGGTCAAGTTGGGTCAACTTGGAAGTGGCAATTGGGCTAGGTTAGCTCAAATGTTGACTTGGTCAAGTTCAAACATTGATCATGAATGAACTTAGATCATTGGTTTCAATCAATTTGGCCTATGGTGAATTTTGGCTATGTTGGGTTTCATTTTGGTTAAGTGTTGACTTGGTCAACCCTTAGGTTTAACTTGGTTTGACCCAATTTGATTGATTGATCAACCCATGATGATTGGTGATCATGATGAGAGATTTAGGTGAGCTTAGTTCAATCCAATTTGGTTTGGATTAGAATTTGGCTCATAAGGGTACTCTAGGTTACATTAGGTCAAGTGAGCCTAAGTAGGTCAAATGGTTTGGTCAAAGCTTGATTTGAGTTTGATTGAACTTGTTTATGGACTTATGATTGAAATATAAATCCATTTCCAAGTGGTTTGAATTCAAATGGATTTTGATCCATTTGGCAATTTAATATTCAAAGGGTGAACATGAAAGGATTAGGGTTTTGGTTAAATGATTGAAGTTTATATTTATATTTGGATTCATGATTGAAGGATTAATTGAATCATGAAAGAAAATCAAGGGTTTGGCTTGATTTGAAGTTGATTTGGTTAAGTTCAAGATTTTGACTTGAAAGGCTTAGGTTAGATTTTGAATGAGTTTGATTTTGATTCTTGGAAGTGGTTTTGATTGTTTGAATTTATATTTCATTTATATATGTGAATATAAATGAGAATATAAATGTGTTATGAGAAAATTTTAAGGATTTGAAGTGATTTGATCATGATCTAGGCTAAGTCCTTAAGAGAAAATTAAAGGATTTGGAAAAAATTTGGAGTTTTGAATTTGAATTTTTGAATTTGGTTTGATTGATTTAAATTTATATTTAATTTATATATGTGAATATAAATGAGAATATAAATGAGTTATGAGAAAATCTCATGAGTTTGAATTGATTTGAAGATGATTTTAGGCTAAGTCCTTAAGAGGGAATTAAGGACTTAAGAAGGATTTTGAATTAGGAATTTGAATTTTGGAATTTGATTTTATTGATTTGAATTTGGAGAAAATCAAATAAGATTGATTTAGTTTGACTTGAAGGAAGGAAGGTGAGAGTGGTTTTGGGTAAACAAATTTTCCTAACACCCCAAGGCATGACCTATTCCTACCTCTTCTAAGTCTCTAGGGCTAGGTTGAGTGTCCACCTAATCACTAGATGTGTCTTAAGACTAAGGATCCCTTAAATTCTAAGAGAAGTCCTATGTCTAAGATGGAGGGGTTGAGAAATCATCCTAAAAATGAGGTCAACAATGTATAATGTGAAACATACAACATCCATTAAGGGGTTGCTAAATATGTTATCTTATTTTATGTCAAGGCTTTAGGTGAGGTTATGAGTTGTTAATTTTTAGTTTTGACTTGATTAATTGGATAGAAAATTTATTTTTCTAAGAGGCTAATCGCATCCAAGTCATTCATCAAAAATAAGGAAGAAACTAGGAAAAACATGTCATCTTAATGCACAAGTTAAACAAATATCACACAATTTATAAAGCTGGCGCAAAAGAATAAAAGGCCTGTGGTCGGGCTCCACCGCACAAATGCGATAAGAAATTGGGTAGCCAAGATCTGCCCTTATACAACCCGGATTACAAATGAATTAATTACAATCAAGAAGGAATTCATGTTATGGGGGTCTTCATTCTTCATTTTTTTTTCATTTCTTCTTTTCTTCTTCTTTCTTTTCTTTCTTCTTTCTTCTTTCTTCTTTCTTCTTTCTTCTTTTGGTTGGTTGGGATACAGTTGGCTCCAAGGCTTCACATGATACATAAGACATAGTCTTATGACCAATGTTCATCCTAATCCCCCATAACATTCATTCCAAATCCTAATTACAAAATTACATTAAAATGGGAAAAGTAAATCTAACTAAAACCTGCAAAATAGAGATTAGCTAAACAAACCACACAATCCCAAGCATGTACATGAATAAATTGGACATAGCACCCCACACATGGGTAACTAAGTCCACCTAGCCTATTTTTGGATTATGCTTAGGGGTATAAGCAACCTGCACAGCAAAAGCATTTATATTTTTATTATAGCGCCCCTTAAGCACAATCCCCTACAAAAGATAATGATTAGACTAAGATTGCCCTACCATTTAGTCTACGCACATGCACCCTAACATCCAGACTAAAATATTACCTCACAAAATAAAATCAGGCATCAAACCATGCACGCCTAACATAGAGCTAGAAATAGTGACTTAGCCTAATGTGTTTTAAGGCTTGTGTGGCATGTCTTAGCTAAGCTTTAAGGTTAGAGTTTTCTAAGCATGAATGGTTCAGCTTAGAGGGTGGTTTCATTTAAGTGATTT
Organism: Cymbidium sinense; assembly: GCA_021442155.1. NCBI lineage: Eukaryota > Viridiplantae > Streptophyta > Magnoliopsida > Asparagales > Orchidaceae > Cymbidium > Cymbidium sinense. The sequence goes on from CM038227.1 coordinate 97,896,577, forward strand.
ATTTGATTTGTCAATTTTATTTTATGATTTGATTTGGTTTGAATGAACACTTAATTACTAAGTATTGTAAGAGAGAAAAGAAGAGAACTTCTCTTTCCTCCCTACCTTAAGTAATTTCTAAGGTAGATTCATTAATGATTTTGTTTAGTGAATGTTTTATTATGTGTTTTAATTAATCCTAAGTTTAGATTTGCTCTAAATAAACCTATTCAAATAAGAAAGGCATTTTAGATTAATTAAAGTGAATTACTATCACATAACACACAATACTTTATTTCTTTCCAACATGTGTATCATGCATATGAAATGATCCTAAGCATATCTATACATACAAATGTAAATATGTAGCACACCTTAATGATGAATGCTAAAAGATGTTGCTTAAGAAAATTTGGATGCTTCATGATGCATGATTTTGTTAAGTAGAAAAGAGAGGGACTCTTTTATCCATTAATCAAATGCACATTTACATGTTTGAAATACATAAGTGAGTACGGTGCCATTATTTTCTATACCAAGGCTATAAGGTACAAGACCTTCTTAGGGCTACTTAAAGCTTCGCAACCCCAGGATGTCCAGACTAATATACCACTTTTTTTAAATACATGTACATGTTCAAAAAGAAATGAATGGAAAAAAGAATCATGCAAAAGATTTTTATGTTTGATTTGGTTATGCAATTTACATGTGTAAATGAAAAGATCCTTCTTAAATGATAACATAGGAATGAATAGGAATAGACTTAAGAAAATGTTGTGTTCTTTTCAAATTAACTATACACTTTGCAAATCCTATTCAAAACTATGTTAAAAGAAGAGAGAAGGAAAAGTCACATAATGCACACCTTATGTTATACTCACATGCAAGCTTATAAGTAATTTTAAGTAGCATACCTTCATTTGTAATCTTTGATTTATAGGTTTTGAAAATAATTTTGGATTTAATAGTGATAATAGCCTTTCATATTCTTACTTTAGCCAAAACATGCAATTTGACATAAAGGAAACATTTCATTTATTTTAATTTTTCAAAAGGTATGAATGCATAGTTTTCATATGAAACTACATTTAACATGCTTGGAAAGAGATAAAATGATGTAAGCATATGATTTCATTCACCTTAATTAATTCCTAAAGACTATCCTCTGAAATAAGATCATTTAAAGTGAATCAAAATTATTTAAGGAGATATTTTTATTTTTGTTTGACTTTGATTTGATTTGATTTAGGGAATGTGAAAAGAGGTTTTCTGGTCCTAACCCATTTCCCTCATATGTGAGTGGATTTAGTTTAATTTTTAGAACCATTAAGTTGATTTTATATTTTGTTTAGGTTAAAGTCTAAATTCAATTCATTAATTACCCCTTACACTACACACTTTAACCTAACAATTATGAGATATGATATGCAACCACATGGAATTTAAATCAAATGCTCCTAAGAAAGAAAGGGCCTAATTGGCTCATTGATTATGCTAAAGGGTTTAATTAAGTACTTTCATAACCTTCTCACACATGTGGGTTGGAAATGATTTTTTTAAAAGCCATTTAGGTTATTGAACACCTAAGTATCGATCCAAGAATGGGATTGATTAAGTGATTAAGTGATTAAGTTTCTAGATTAATGTTTGATTTTTGAATTTTGTTAATTAAGCTATTTAATGAAATGATTAAATCATTAATCAATTTGCAAATTAATTAAGTTTCCATTCAAAGGAAATAGACTTAGAGGAAACAATTTGGAAAAGGCATCCTAATCTAATTCCCTAAATCTATCCACTATTCCAAGATGATTAACAAGCTTAATTAATGAATTCATCACCATTTAATAGGTTAATTAATCATTTAATTGATTAAGCGAGTTATTAGAGAAGAAACAAGCAATCAGTTAAATTAATCCAATAATAAATTCCAAGAAAATCATGGGAGGCAGAGGCCATCCCACTAATTAACCTAAGGAGTTTGGAATTAATTATTGAAATAATTAAGGAATAATTAACATAATTACATCCCAATAAAACCCAAATTGAGTAAATGTCACTATTCAAAATCAATTAAACTTAATTTTATATTATTCCCCTTTGAATTATCTTTAAAATGAAGTTAAGTTTGCATTTTTTTTGGATTTTTCTACATTTAGTTATGTATTTTTAAAGTTTTAGTGATTGATATGTCATTAAATAATCTAATTATATAACTAATCATATGCATTGGACCGTGGACGCAGCTTTCCACGTGGCATGGCGGGACTGGTTATTTAAGTTGTCAAATCAAATGTCACGTTGACCAGTGGCGCTACGCGCTTTCCCTTGGACTTTCCGATCAAAGATCGGACGATCAATCCCGTGGTTATGAATGGATAAATGATAAGATCTAATCAGATTAATCAGGATCTTCCATCCAAAACATGCAGGATGGACGACCCATGATTCATCCATGCCCTCGCCTGCGGGAGACGGAGATCGTCCATCCTCCATTGCTTGATCTGAGCTCCCTTGAGCTCGGATTGGGCTAGGGTTCAACCCAAACCATTAAGAAGCAAAGAGAAAGATATCCAACGGTTGAATTGTAATAGGATTACACTTCCCTTAACAAAGGACCAAAGAATTTCCTAGCTCATTTGAAGCATACCTGGAGCTATCCGCTCCCAACTAGGTAGCCTTTAGTAGAGATGAAGCCATGTTGAAGGTTTGAAGGTTTGAAATGAAGTGGATCTTCTAATTGACCAAAGCTCCCTTCAATGGCTTGTAGCTTTGATTGAACTCCTCTTTCCCGTGGCTTGGTTGTTTGGAAAACACATTGGGTGCACTCGACTTGCCTCCCTGATGGTGCTTGCAAGAGGAATTGGACTTTGGTTGGGTATTGAGTAGGTTGGAAAATTTTCACACCTCCCCTATTTTTGATTTATACAAAATTGAGAAGAGAGAATTTTAATTGAGCTTAGGAATGCTTGGGAGAGCTTGGGAGCTTCCTCTGAGTTCCCAGTGTTCAATCAAGTGCAATAGTGCTCAATTGGAATTAAATTAGGGGGAGTATATCTCCCTCTACTTGGATCCAACGTCCATGAGTCTACATGCCATTTTGATCAAATTGATCTCATTGAATGAGTTTGTTAGGTTGTTAGAAGCTTCACATGGTTCAGTTTTGGCAAGGAAGTGTAGTGGAGGAGTTTCCCATGTGTTAAATGAGAGTATAGAGTGATTCCATGTGTTCATTTTCCATTGGGTGGTCGGTTTGGCAATGGGTTGGGTCATGGCTAACCCAAACTCATTGGTCATGTTTACCACCCTCATTAGTATCCATTTGGTCCACTAAGAGAGGTCAAGTGGACATGAAAAGGAATTGACCAAATTCTAAGTGAATTTGGCCAAGAGTTACCCTTTGACCCAAGGAAAAATGATCATTTGGCTTTGATTTTAATTTAGGTAGATTTGATATGATTGAAAAATGAGTTGTGACAATTTTCAATTAATTTGGTGTTGATTTGATATCATTTGGCTCATGTTGGCCCATTTAGGTCAAAATGGGTCAACTTGGGTCAAGTTGACCATTTGGTCAAATTGGGTCAAACCAAGGGTTGGGTTAACTTCATATGACTATTTGGAGTGGTTTGGTATCATTGGTTTGGTTCAATTTGATTTATATTTGGTTTTCATTTATTTGAGTTCACTTAGGTCAAATGGGTCAAGTTGACCAATTTGACCCATTTGACCCATTTGGGTTAAGTCATAGGTTGGTTTAGGTTTTATTGGTCATTTGAAATATTTTTCAAGCTTTGGTTTCATTTGATTTTGGCTTGATTTGACTTTTTAGGTCAAGTTGGGTTCATGGTCAATTAGGCTAGGTTGGGTCTAGTTAGCCACTTGGAGCTTTGGTCAAGTTCAATGAGTGATTTAGAATGAACTTGACTCATTGGTTGCAATCAATTTAGCTTAGATCAAGATTTGACATATTTTGACTTTTTAGGTCAACTTAGGCCAAGTGGGCAATTGGGCTAGGTTTGGCTCAAATGATGACTTGGTCAAGTCTAATCATTGATCATGAATTGGTTTTGATCAATGGTTTCAATCAATTTGGCCTATGGTGGATTTTGGCTAGTTTAGGTTTCATTTGGGTCAAATGTTGACTTGGTCAAAGGCTAGGTTTGACTTGGTTTGACCCAATTTGAGTGATTGATCATCTTATGATGATTGTTGCTCACAATGTGAGGCTTAGATGGGCTTAGTTCAATCAAATTTGGGTATGATAAGAATTTGGCTCAAAAAGGTGCTTTAGGTCACTTTGGGTCAAGAGAGCCTAAGTGGATCAATTGACTTGATCAAGGCTTGATTCAAGTTTGATTGAATTTACATATGGACTTATTATTGAAATATAAATATAATTGCAAGTGATTTGGAGTCAAATGGGTTTTGATTCATTTGATAATTTCAAGTTCAAAGGATGAACATGAGTTTGATTTAGGTTTGAGTTTTGATTTAGTTTTTTGTTTGATTTTTTGAAGTTTATGATTGAATTTGGTTTGTGATTGAAGGATTGATTGCTTGAAGATAAAATCCAAAGGTTTGGATTGGTTTGAGTATGATTTGGTTAATTCAAGAATTTGACTTAAAAGAGTGTAGGTTGGATTTATGTTGGATTTGGATTTGAGTTTTGAATTTTCTTTGGGTTATTTGAATTTATATTTAATTTATATTTATGAATATAGATGAGAATATAAATGGGTTATGAGAAAATATTTTGAATTTGAAATGATTTGGATTTGATTTGAGCTAAGTCCATAAGATGAAATAAAAGGGCTTAGGAAAGATTTTGGATTTCAATCATTTGGAATTGATTCATGATTTGAGAAAATCCATTGGAATTGATTTAAGGTTTGATTTGGGATTAAAGTTGATTTGGATTTGAGAAAAATCAATTAAGTTGGAATTAATTTGAGTTTGAAGTTGGTTTGGATTTGGAGTTTGATTTGAGTTTTTGAAATTTGACTTAAAGGAAGGAAGTGAGGATTTGGTTCAAGATATAGGGTAGGAAGGTTTTCCTAACACCCCTAAGCCATGACCTATTCCTATGGCTAACTCTTCTAAGTCTCTAGGATTAGGTTAAATGTTCACCTAATCACTAGAAGTTTCTTTCGACTAAGGAACTCTTAGTGTCTAAGAGGAGTCCTATGTCTAAGATGGGGAAGTTGAGAGCTCATTCTAAAAATGAGGTTAACAGTCTTATTTTCAAAACATAAATTTTATCTTCACTTAACAATTTAAATTTATTAAGTGGGGGTCTTATTTTCAAAACATGAATTTGACATTCACTTAACAATTTCAATTTATTTAGTTAAGGTCTCATTTTCAAAAGATAAATTTGACTTTCACTTAATAATTTCAATTTGTTATGTTGGGATCTCATTTCCAAAACATAAAATTTGACTTTTGCTTAACATATTTAAATTGTTAAGTGAGGGTCTCATTTTTAAAACATACATTTAGACTTTCACTTAGCATATCCAATTTGCTAAGTAAGAGTCTCACTTTCAAAGTATATATTTGGTTATACTTAAACACATCAAATTTATTAAGTGAGAATCACATAATCATGACATATTGGATTCCCACTTAACATACTAAATTTGTTAAGTGAGAATCTCATTCTCAAGCCATATCGTACTTTTATTTTCACTTAACACAACAAATTGTTAAGTGGGAGTCTCATTTTCAAATATATATCAAACACACTTAGGCTTTCACTTAATATACCAAATTTGTTAAGTGAGGGTCTCTTTTATTTTACCAAATTTTAAGGATCCAATTTTTTCATATCAATCACTGAGCTTCACTTAACATACCAAATTGAGAGTCTTTCTAAGAAAAATAAACATATCTCAAACACATTTGGGGCTTTCACTTAACATATCAAATTTGTTAAGTGAGACTCCCATCTTCAAAGAAAAGCAAATCTATCTCACAATCATATTTGGCTTTCACATAACATACCAAATTTGTTAAGTGAAAGTCTTATCTCCAAGCACAAATCAAACATATGTGCCCTCTACATAATATACCAAATTTGTTAAGTAAGAAGCCCCATTTTCAAATCCAAATATCACACAATCAAATCTTCACAAGCAAAAATAATTCAAACAGACAATCACAACCTCTTCTTAACATACCAAATTTGTTAAATATAGGTTCTTTCAAACTATCCATATTTCCAAACAATAAATATAAAATGCAAATAATCTCCAAAAAAAGAAAACTCTCCTCAAATTTTTGGACCCCACCCAACCTACCTAAATTGGTTAAGTATGGGTTCTAAAATCAAAATCAAATGGAAAAAGATTCTCCTCCAAACATCATAAATCTCTCCAATAGAACCCCATTTAGCATACCTAAATTTGTTAAATGAGTTTTAATTCAACAGGACAAATCAAAATCAACAATTCAAGTCAACATCAAGGCAAAAGCTTCTCCTCCAATTTTATAAATCTCTCCATGCAATTTGGACCCCATTCAACATAACCAAATTTGTTGAAATATGGGTTCTCACTCAAGATCAAAAGATTAAATCAAGCAACAACAATTGAAGCGATCAAAGGGAAGGGATGCCACAGTTCTCAAGATAGAGGAAGGTTTGGGATATCTCCCTATCCCGAACATCCAAGAAAATCATTTGTAAGATCAGAAAGTTACCCTTGCAGGTGCCTGAAGCAGCTCAAACCTCCAACTCTAAGGAAGGTTTGCAAGTTGCTAAGGACAACTTGAGGGAGGTAGAAGCCCAACAGTAGCAGTGATGGCTTCTACTTGCTCAGGATAACACATTAGCACAACCACCAACCCGAGTCCAACGCTCCTTCTACAGTTGCAACCACAGTTCCTTCAACCAGCTCTTCTTCTAGCAGTCGTACTGTATCAGCGGAGGTGGGTGTCAAATCCCTCACTCTGCTTACTTTATTTCATTTATACTTTGTACCTTCATCCAAATCTAAGAAATCAATGAAGAAGAAGATTGATTCTACTTACATCCTCTTTACTTTTGATGATCTTGATGATTTTATTCCTATAGAAAGCTCTCCAAGTACTAATAATTATAACAATTCTGATCCACTCCTTTCTGATTTTGAAATGGATTACCCATTCAAAATCACGAGTTGCCATTGAGATAGATTTGGAGTCATCGACTTTGATGATCTTATAGGAGGTGAACGATAAGCGTAGAACTTTCCATTAAACCATCTCATGAAGTCACTCAAGTCAACCTTCATACAAGTTTACCTCTGGGAGCACCTCGTGATAAGGGTAAATAAGTCATTAGTTCTAGCAATCAAGAAGCCCCTCCACAGGATGCTCCACCTATGGATATACTTGTGGAGTACCAACTTAGAGTTGATTACAATGTCCTCGATCACATAAGAAAGTTTACAGCTAAACTAAGCATATATGATGCCCTTATCTTATCCAAAGAGATGAGGGAGTCATTAGTCAAAGCCCTTCTTGATCCAGAAATATGCTTAGCTTAGCTGACCACTATTGGAGAGGAGGCATATTTTTTAAGAGAATCCCATGGAGTTACATTCACCGATGAAGACCTTTTTTTGGGGACACCAAAGCACAACAGTTCCCTCTACATCACAGTGGACATGAGCAGATTTAGACTCTCTAGGGTGTTAGTTGATTCAAGTGTATCAGTGAACATTATGAGTCTAAAAATCTTTGCTACTTGAGGATCGACATCTCCAAACTTTGAGGAGATTGGATGATGTTGAGAGGATTCAATGAACAAGGTAAGAGAGCTTTAGGCTCCATAATGTTACCACTAGAGATAGATGGCTAGAAGATAGAAGTCAAGTTCTATATAATTAATTTAGATACATCTTTCACTGCTTTGCTTGGTAGGCCTTGGATAAATGCAAACAACACGGTTCCATCTTCTTTACATCAGTGCATCAAATTCAGGAGAGGTGGAATCGAGTATTATTTTGAAAGAGACTTAAAGCCATTCTCAGTTAGAGATGTCGAGATTTATGAAGATGCAGCCTACTATCTTCCTCCAAATTAAAAAGTCTATTCTCATGAAGATGGTGAAAGATCAAAATTAAAAGAAAAAGAAATAAAAAAAGAAAAAAAAACTGAAAAAGAAAAAGAAGAGAAAAAAGGAAAAGAAAAAGAAAATACAAATTAATGTGAATTAGACACCGAGGAAGACGTAGAGCTAGATATTAGATACTGTCCACAATTTTCTCCTCCATATGAACACATGGGTAGGATGACTCGACCTCCACCAAGTAGAGGAAGAGGAAAGTCTAGAGGCAGTTCTAGAGGTGGAATACCTCCTTGTTGGTGGCCAGCCAGTAGGAGTTATGTTCCAGCTCACAGGAGCACTCCCACTATCCACATAGACTTGGAATCCACTTTGGAGGATGAGTCTCATGTGGTTAGCACGCCGACCAACCCCTCTCAATGGGTCCCTTTGGAGGTAACGTTCGAGCCAAATAGTGATGAAGATCAGGCCTTCAAGCAAAGCATGAATGTATCCAAATCATCATTATGTAGAATAATTAGGCAGTAGTTGAGAACTTTAGCTCTAACCTCACTTTCTTCCCAGAAAGTTAAAGGTTTGGTAGTTAAGGAGGCCCCGAAGTCATCCACAGAAGTCAGAAATAAGAGATTTTGTTGGGAGCATCATCCTCAAGTTAGGAAGCCAATGTAGAACTTGAGGATGATTCATATAAAGATTTAATACAACTACCTTTTGATTGGTATTTTCCTTGTGTTATTAACTTAGTGAATAAGGGATCAATCCCACATACTTGGTCTAAACACAGGTCGGACTACTTTTAAAAACTATGGGATGACCAAAATAGACACTCTCAATTAAGATCAAGACTAGGATTTGGCACAGTGAGTCCCGTCGATGATGACAACCATTGCCTAGTCATCACCACTCATTTAGTTCTTCTCAAATCATGCTCTGCATGTTTAGAAACTTAGATGACAAAATGAGCTCAAAATGATCAACCTTACTGAGTTTGAAGAAATCAACCATGATGACTTAAATCAAAATCAGGCGGCTATCTCTATAGGTCCACAAACTATGATCCCTATCAATCAAGCTCCTAGGCATGCGATTAGAAATTGAATAACATGTCACTTAAATCAAGAAACTAATCGATCGGATTTATTAGAGAAATATCCTATGGTTAGGATGTCATCCCAGTTAAGAAAAGAATGGCCAAATTCATGCATCGATTTAGGATCCAATGGCATGTCCTAAGGATGAATTTTTAATTTCTATATTGGAATTGATGGTGGACATTACCTCATCTCATGCAGTATTCTCCTTTATGGATGGGTCATCTAGCTACAACCAAATCAATATGCCCCTTGAGGATGAAAGAAACACTACTTTCCAAACCCTGATCAAAATCTATTATTATAAGGTCATGCCTTTTGGCCTTAAAAATATCTGCTACCAGCACCATGACTCATATTTTCAATGAACTCATTCATCATCAAGTTAAATGCTATGTTGATAATCTAGTAGTCAAAAGTAAAGAAAAGGAAGAACATCTCTTCAACTTAAGAGTATTTTTTGAATGGTTAAAATAATTTAACCACAAAATGAATCTCCTAAAGTGTGCATTCGGAGTAGCTTCAGGGAAATTCCTTGGGTTTGTTGTCCTACATCGAGGAATAGAGATTGACCTAGAGAAGATCATTGTTATCTTAGAAATGTCACCCCTTAAAAGTCTAACTCAACTCAAATCATTTCATGGGCGGTTGGCATATTTAAGATGCTTCATATCTAACTTATTAGGAAGATGTCAGCTATTCTCAGCACTTGTCAGAAATGATGCCAAGTTTAAGTTGGATGATAAGTGGCAGCATGCTTTTGAAGACATCAAGCACTACCTGATGACACCACCAATTCTAGCAGTCCCTATCCCGGGTAAGCCATTGATCCACTACACTGCTACATTAAATGACTCCCTTGGTACTTTGTTGGCTCAAATGAATGATGAAGGAAAAGAAAATGCTCACTACTATCTCAATCATCGTCTGATCGCTACTAAGGCAAACTACCCACCTATTGAAAAGCACTGACTAGCTTTAATCTTTGCATCCCAAAAGCTACAGCATTACATGCTTTCTCACAAGGTGAATCTAATCTTTAGAATCAATCCACTACAATATATGATGACACAGTTAAAGTTATTCGGACGGTTGACATGATGGTCTATGATTTTGTCGCAATTTGATATCACATTCGTGCCACTTTGTGTTGTGAAAGGACAAGTACTAGCAGATTTCTTAGCGTCACACCCACTTCCTATTGATTCCCTACTTAGTGATGACCTCTTCGATGAACAAATCATGAACTAAGGGGATACTAGCATTCATCATTGGGAGATATATTTTGATGGTCTGGCTTCCTCTCAAAAAAGAGTAGAACCACGATCTACTCTTTTAGGGAATGCAGGGGTAAGAATAGTTCTCCTAACTTTCGATGTGATGAGATTCTAATATCATATCCAATCCATGCACCAAAATGAAGGTCAATATAAGGCTCATTATTGGTAGAATTAGTCATTGCACGTCGAGCATCAACATCTTTGGGATTCTAGCTCATCATCAACCAAATTGCTGGGTCCTACAAGATTCTAAAGCCTAAACTTCATCATTACCATAAGTATACCATGGAGTTGTTGGCTAAAATCCCAGATATCACAATCTACAAGATTCCTCGAGGAGATAATACTGTAGTAGATGCATTGGCCAAGCTTGCCAAAGAGTTGGCATGTCGAGAAGATAAGTCCATTCCAATAGAAGTCCAAAATAGACAAGTCTTATCCCTTATTAATGCTGAACTCATCAAGAGACTCTCTCTTGAAGAGGATGTTGCCATTGCCAAAAAAGATGACGAGTTAGATTGGAGACAACCATTCATGGATTACCTAAACATAGGCAAACTACCTCAAGAGAAATCAGTAGCCCATCAAGTGAAACAGAGCTCTCTCCTATGCTATCATGGATGGCACCCTATACCGGCTATCTTTTGATCATATGTGGTTACATTGTTTAGCCAAACACGAAGCCCGTAAGATCGTGACCAAGGTACATTCAAGTTTATGTGGAGCTCACCAGTCCGGTCCGAAGATGAAAGCCAAGATCAAAAGACTGGGGTACTACTGGCCTTCGATGATTACAAACTGCATGGATGTAGCTAGGAGGTGCCACCAATGTCAGGTGCACGATGTGGTCCTCCATCAACCACCCAAAATTCTACATCCTACATTGGCCTGGTGGCCATTTGAGTGTTGGGGCACTGACATAGTGGGTCCGATCGATCCTCCATATTCCAAGGGTCACCAGTTCATTCTAGCTGTCACTAACTACTTTTCCAAGTGGGCAGAGGCAATCCCACTTAGAGAGGTCACAACTTAGCATGTGCTCCAATTTTTTAGGAACCATATCATATATAAATTTGGGGTACCTCGATGAATTATATCCAATAATGATACTACATTCAAGAGAACCAAGATCAATAACTTTGCCAGACATATCATAGATTTGAGATATTCTACCATCTACTATCCAAGGGAAAATAGTCTAGCAGAAGCATTCAACAAAACTCTCATCCAAATATTGAAGAAGACACTCGACGATAACAAGCTACAATGGCACGAGCAGTTGGTTGAAGCCTTGTGGGCCTACCGCACCACCTCGAACTCCAACTCAATCTACCACATTCTCCTTAGTGTATGGGTTTGAAGTCGTTCTACCATTAGAAGTCCAACCCTCATCACTAAGGATAGATGTGGGTAGCAAGATTACTACAGAGCAGAACACCAAGTTGTGGTTAGAAGAGCTCAGAGGTTTAGAGGAGAGACGCCTCTAGGCATGCTAAAATCTCGAGTTATACAAAGCCAAAATGATTCAAGCTCATAACAAGTTGGTCCGTCCTATAAATTTTCAAGTAAGAGAGCTTATTTTAGTTATAAAGAGACTAATTGTTGTCCGTCGCAAGATGGGAGGCAAGTTTGAACCCACTTGAGAAGGCCCTTTCACCATAGAAAAGGCCTACCAATGAGGGTCTTATCAACTCATAAATTGTAATGGAGAGCATCGTATGCTTCCAATCAATGAGCTCTACTTAAAAGAAATATTATCCATAAAATCTTATTTTAAAATAATCATTAATAAAACTTCTTTTCATATCAAATTCCACCTCTTATGTATTAGAAATATCTTTTGCTTGCGAATCTGCCATGATCTATTTAGGGTAAGGGTAATAGAACCCAAGTGGCGTCCTATCCCAATACAAAAATAGACTACATTCAATCTTCCAGTGCTATTAGGGTAGGTGTGAGAGAACCCAAGAGGCATCCTATTTCGATAAGCACAACTAAGTTAGGTGTGAGAAAACCCAAGTGGCATCCTTTCTTGGTGGAGTAACATTTTTATGTATCTATGATAGGTGTAAGAGAACCTAAATGGCATCCTATTCCTTCTTTCACATCACAAACAAACATGTATCTTTTTATCCTGGCATTATTTTCATGGCACTCAATTCATTTCATCTAGGTCTATTCTTGGTGTGTCACCCCTTGGTCACTGTCGGTGGATAGACGCTTTCTTCGACTTGACCATTGTAAACCAATGCCTTGTGCCTTATCCGTTTAGGATGTAAGCTACATGCTTTCTTCTTGAACTAGCTATCATGCACTAGGTTTATATTTAAGGTTTAAGATAAGTCCCCAAATGGCTCCTTTTCATCGACTACTTGAGCTTAGGTTTAGTCCTTACAGAATTCTGCTCGGTAGTCACCCTAACCCATATCAAGTTGACTATCGATCAATTCCACTTTGAGAGATGTAAGCCCTGCACTTCTTTCTGATTATCCGGGCATGACCTTAAGTTGGTTGGTTATTTCCATCGTGACACGGTGGATACACCCCTCTTAATGGATGTGAGTCCCCATGATTTGCTGGTTGGATGACCCTCCTTGTGGATTTGGATCTTTATGACAATTCTTTGTGGGCACATTTGGATCCTCCATGGTTAATAGACACAGATGACTACTCCTTCTCAAGGTCCTCTGGACCAATTTGTCCTGCGTCCAATATATCTTCACTTGTGGATTAAGCTCTTTGGTAGCGACCAACTCTTTCTAACTTCCTTTGAGTTGAGAAAGTCCATGCACTCTCAGTACAGGTCAGTTCAACTTTTTGTGCCACCAAGTGGATCATCTTTTGGAGACATCTTCTTTAAGATATAGTCTCTACATCGTTCCAAATGTCAGGGTCAGTTGGTCTCTGTTCTTGAGATCCCTCTTTCTTAACTTAACCATTTCGGGGCACCAGCTCACCCATAGTCCGATCATTATCTTTGCTTTGAAAGATATAAGTCTCTTACATTCTTTCTAGCCGATCTTTTACAACCAATTCAGTTGGGTCAATTTATTGCAGAGACGATCACCCGGGTTCCATCTTTAGAGGATGTGAGTCCCAGCTTTCTTTTAACTTGACCATTGCACATAAAGGCACCCCACTTTGGTTGGGTTAGTTCTACCCCAACTATCCCTTTGGATTTATAAATCTAAGACAAGTGTAGGTTGATATTAGCCCCTTCTTAGTGGATCCATCATAAACTGATGGGATCCATCAAATTAAAATAAGTAAAATTAAAACAGATGTAATTCAATCAAATGACATTATCTTAACTATGTTTGAGTTAAGTCCCCAGGAGGCATTCATTTAGTCCCCTTGGTTCTTTATTTGTGTCTGAGATCACCCCAATTCCTTGCTTTTGAAGATGTAAGTCCACTTTTTCTCTTTAGCATAATCGTTGTACACCAAAAGGTGGACTACCCATGTCTGGGATAGTTACTATGTGGTTTGGACTACCCTCTGGATTGGTAAATCTAAGATAGACCTAGGCTGACATTGCCCCTTCTCAGTGTGGTCCATCACAAACTGATAGGGTCCATATTAAAATCTAAACTTAAATGAACAATCAACCAACTTCTCCCCAGTGAGACATTAATCATCCCAACCTCCCCAGTGGAGTCAATTAAACCCATTTCAAACATTCTCCGTGCACCTCAAAATCTCATCAAATCTTATCCCTATTGGATAACCTAAATATGCTTCCCTAGTGGAGGGTTCATGCATCTATCTTTGGCAGGTTATACATCCTAATCCCCAGTGAATACTTTACCCAAATCATACCTTGCATTCAAATCCAAACCTCTTATCCCTAGTGGATAACTTGAACCTGCTTCCCTAGTGGAAGGTTCACATGCTTGATCTCTTGGTGGATCCATTCTTCCTCCCTTATGCCCCCTTGGCAGTGGAGTTACATTGCACCAAGATCTTGATTTCTTCTACATCTCAGGTTTAGGAGTAGATTACTTATGTTAGTGTTTATGATGCTTCGGACATTGTTGATCAACTCAATCAACACATACGCGTGTGCCTTCGGTCACACCACACCTATTGGGCGCCCTTTGTTGACCTCACTTTGGAGTGAGCTCTCAGCTTCTTCATCATGGATCTAAGAATCTTATAGGCACTAAGAGTTCTTTAGTCTTAAGACACTTCTAGTGATTAGGTGAATACTTAACCAAATCCTAGAGACTTAGAAGAGTTAGCCATAAGAATAGGTCATTCCTTAAGGATTTAGGAGGACTTGCCTACCCTATGGCCCAAATCAAATTCTTGCTTCATTCTTTCAACCCAAATCTCAAATTCAAATTCAAATTCCAAAATCAAATCCAACTATCCAATGATTGAAATCCATCACTAAATTCAAACTCTAAATCCCTTCCTAAGCCCTTTGATTTTATCTTATGGACTTAGCCTTAACCAAACTGTGGGCACCAAAAATTCGCCATCGACCTCTTGATAATTATTGAATTTTAATAAAGTGTGATTTGAGAAGGTGTCAGTGTAATTTTTAGAAGGCAGATGGAATAGTAGATAAAATACTACCCAGAGATTTCATCCTCATTTGGTGAGAACTTTAGATATGGTTCTAGGATTCCTATAGGCGCAAGCCCCTATAGTTAATTATCCCACTCAATAAATGAGAGAAAATTTTTGATTAAGGTTAGTCGTTAGATCGCTAAATGCGTAGTGTATAGTAGCAGCATGTAGAGTTTTAGAATTTAAGATATGAAATTCATCATTTTAGCTTAAACTGGATGGTTGGGGCAATGATGACATGCCCGATCTAGATCCCATGGTTCCATCATCATGGGAAATCGTGATCCCTAGTCTACTTAGTTAAAGGAGATAGTCGACCCAACCTGATAGAAGGATCCTCATCAGCAACACATGGGTTACGTCATCCAAGAAATCCTTGTAGACCTAGGATGGTGTTTGTCTAAGGAGATGGGCTTAAGTCTGCCTTAGCTAATAGAGGGTTATTTTCTTATCAAATATATGATTCACAACTCAAATGAGCCATTGGGGAGTATATTGCGTGATCATAATATAATGGAGATTGGCCAAACCACCTCGATGAGGACTCTAGTCAGCTTCATCATCTATTGGCCAAGCCATGCATGAGGACACAGGCCACGTCCTTACTAGCGTGAGATTGATTGAGAGTGAACATAGCATAACACTTGATTTGACATTGGCTCCTTTATGAGCTAAAGTTTTCTTAATTTGTCACCCGTGATAAACAGTTGTGGAAGGTGGATATATTGAGTTTTGATTTAAGCTTTTAGTGATAGAGTTTCATTTAAGTAATTTTAGATTATTACTTAATTTGATTTAAAAAATTGATTAATTTGAATATGTTTAAGGCTTTAGATCCTGTCAACTTTGTTTAGTTGCTAACAGAGGATTAGATCTACTATCACCTCACAGAATCAATTTCTCAAATATTTCACTAATTTGAAACTCCTATTACAAGTTTTTAAATTTTGTAAACCCGGACCCAATCCTAAGACTAAACCGGGAAGTGATCCGCACAGCATCCTCAGACACTTGAATTTAAGCATTTAGCATAGTGTCGGGGCACATGCGAGTGCATTTATAATTTTAGGTAATTTTATGTTAGAATTATAAGATTGATTTCAAATTTTTCATTTAATTCTAACTTTAGCCTGCGCAACCTTTTCAGACATTAAAATTTGCACTTGAAATCTCTATGTCCAAGCATATGCAGGTATTTATAGCTTTAGCTAATTTTATCTAATTAATGAGATCATTGATTTTGAAAATCATAATTAGAATAAAATTAATTAATTTTTGATTGAAAGAAGCTATATGATTTTTGTAGATTTTGATTTAGTATCATCTTCTATCTGCTTGTATAAAGAGTTGCAGATCCGATGGCGAAGAAGGTTTTGTAAATTGATCTAATATCTTATTGAATTTCTCATATTAATATTTAATATATTTTAATTTAGTCTGCACAGCCTTTTCGGACATTAAAATTTGCACTTGAAATCTCTATGTTCGAGCACATGCAAATGTTTATAGCTTAGGTAATTTTACCTAATTAGTGATTTTGTTGATTTTGAAAATCATAATTTATAATGAAATTCCTTAATTTTTGTATTGAAGGAAAGTTCTATGATTTTTGTAGATTTTGGTTTAGTATCGTCTTCTGTCTGCTTGTATAAAGAGTTGTAGATCCGATGGCGAAGCATTTTGATTTAGATTGTAGTTTAGAACATTAATTGTACTTAGTTTACTTATTGAGTTTTTATAATTCTCCCAACTTGATTATGCTCAATTTACGTCAATTTTGATAAGTTATATCGATTTCAGTATTTATTGCTTTAGCCCTACTCATGCTTATTAGGAAGCATAGTAATCACCTTTACATTCGTGTAAGAGTTATTAAACCCAATTTGAATTCATCTTTAGATTTTAAGTTTATTGCAAGTTTGTTATGAGTTTAGTATTAGTCCCCTCTAAATTCCAATTAAAGCTTGTTTAATTTTGAGGAATTTACAAGAAAAGAGAACTCATTTTACCGATTCAATTTAAGTCATAGAGAATTGTAATTAGAGTTTGTGAGTTTAATATTATACTTCCCAAATTTTACTTGCATTTTAAATGAGTGTTCCATTATGTTCCAAAATTTTCCTTGAAGCCCCATTTTTCTTGTTACGCTTTTAGTTTAAAATTGGTTGTAGGTTTCCTCCTTAGCGTTCTTAAGTTAGTTCATTTCACTCCCCTTTTCTTAAGTCAAAATGTTTAGCCTCTGGCCCTCCATCATCCCGGGTAGGGGTTTGTCGGTGTTTTACACTCGATCCTCTCTTGAGTGTAGCGGTGTCTTGTAACACCTAATTTTCATCTCGTCATCATGTTAGCACAACAAGGCTTTTAAACCTGAAAGAAGATAAATGCAATATATATTCATTCCCCTCCTTCCCCCCTTTTTTTCCAAGTCTAGAAATTAGACAAATTTTGGCAGCATTTCATCTAGGGGAGGGACATCTAATGGGTGTTGGCTTACCTGGAAACCCCGCTAGCATAGAGGTGTCTTGTGACACCAGCTATTTTTTCATCATCTTGACCTGAAGAGCCGCAAGAAATAACCACACACACACACACACACACACACACACACACACACACACACACACACATATATATATATATATATATATATTCATAGATCACATATTCTCGCGATTTTTTTGCATTTCGATGCTCGACAAAGGAATAGGGTTAGGTATGCAATTGGGTATGTAATGCAAGGAGTGGGACGCCAAAAATTGAAAGAAGAATTTTTCTGTTGATGATGTTCTGCCCCGGTTTGCGGTGGAGCAAAAATAGGACAGATTATGCAAGGAATGCGGCACCAACAATCGAAAGAAGAATTCGTTTGTTGATGATGTTCTTCCCCGGTTTGTGGTGCAGCGAAAATGGGAAGGCTAAAGCAGGTGTGATCGAAAATCAAAAGAAAATTGTCTCTTGATGATGTTCTTCTTCGACAAGTGAAAATTGAAGGTTTGGAGTCGATGCCAAAATCGAAAGAAGAATTCACATTGACTATGTTTTCCCGATTGATGAAGGTTGGAAGGCTAAAGTGAGTGGCGATAAAGAAGAATTCGCATTGATGATGTTCTTCCCGATTTGTGAAGCAAAATGGGATGGATGGGGCATGGGTAGGAGGTTGAACGGAAGGAAGTTATTAATGTGGAAGGAAGGATTTGGGTCGTAAGAGGAAGGTGGTTAAATTTAACCTAGGGGAAAAGGAGGTTCTGGGTCATGGGTCTGGGATTGGTTGCGGATTTAGCTGGAGAAGATTCTGGAGAATGGTCGAATGGGTTGGAGGGGCCTGAACATTGTAATGCGGCGGCCCAGCAGATTCTGCCAGGGAAGAACCGTGTACTCAGCATCTGCGCTCTGCCCGTTGTGGAGAGTGAGACCACGGCAGAGGAGCCACAAGCGAGGAGGCCTTCAAAATCTGAGGAGGCCTTGACTGCTGGGTTGGATGGGAATCAAGGAAAAGTGCCAAAGGAAGTTGAGAGGGAGAAGGAATGGCCGAAAATTACCTTTATGCAGGAGAAGTTTTTCTAAACATGGGAAGGAAAATGAGGAGGGAATGGAACCGCATCAATGGGAATAATGGGGAGGGAGTTTTTTTTTTTCTTCTTTTAGTTTACCAAACCAAAATAGGGGAATGTTTGAGCATGGGGTAATTTTAAAAATTTTTTAATAAATTTTAAATTTATTAAACGATTTTAATGTGGATTTCATTATACGATATATAAATATATATATATATATATATATATATATATATATATATATATATATATATATATATATATATATATATATATATATATATATATATATATATCTAAGGTAATTTCATTATTCGCATGGTAGTCGTTTCATCGAAGGCCGTTTGGTTTAGTGAGGAAATGAGTCCATTTCAGCTCAAAAATGAGCGTTAAAGCTTCCGACCGCTCGATTTTTGTACAGACTCGTCTGAATTGAGTTCGAATAGTTTTACTTGATAAATTTTGGTATTTTGAGCCAATGGCATGATCAATTTTATGAACAGAGGTCGTTTGATCCTCATCGGTGCCTCTTAACCTCAATATACATGCACGTGCGTTGACAACTCAAGCGCTTGATCAGGTGATTATCAAATTGTGCAATATTTATATCCTAACCAATTTTGACATTTTGAATGCGATGGCGAAGTCCGTTCATCAATTGGAGGTCATTTGAGTTGATTTTGGTGACATCATCTGCATTTCAACCTCAATTTGCATGCTGTTACTTTAAATCATTTGATATTTGCACAGACTCATCTGAATTGAGCGTAGACAGTCACATTTGATAGATTTCAATATTTCGAAGCTAACAACATAATCAATTTTATGAACGGATGTCGTTTGACTTACGTCGATGCCTCCTGACTTCGATATACATACAAGCATATTCACGACTCGAGCGCTAGATCAGTTGATCATTTAGTTGTGCAATATTTATATTCTGACCAGTTTTAATATTCTAAACATGATGACAAAGTCTGTTCATCGATCGGAGATCATTTGGGTTAATTTTGGTGACATCCAGTGCATTTTAGCCTTGATTTGCGTATTATCACTTCAAATCACTCGACATTTATACAGACTTGTCTGAATTGAGCGTGAACAGTCTTATTTGATAGTTTTTAATGTTTTGAAGCCAACAGCGTGATTAGTTTCATGAATGGAGGTCATTTGGATATTGTCATAGCTTCTCGACTCCGATATACATGTCGACACATTGATAGCTTGAGCGCTTAATCAATTGATCGTTAGATTTTGCAATATTTATATTTCGATCAATTTCAACATTTTAAATGCAACGATGAAGTCTGTTCATCGATCAGAGGTCATTTTGACCATTTTCAATGATGTCCAGTACATTTTGAGCCTCAATTTGCGCACTATCACCTCCGAAGTCCGTCGAATTCGATTTGTATACTTGACTTTGACTTGTGGCACACATATGAAGGTCAACACAAACTCAAATCAACCACAATCCAATTGATTTTCTCAATTATCAAATTTAATCTCAAATCAAATTATAAATCATGAATCAATTCCAAACTCCAAATGATTGAAACCAAGATTAACTCCAAATTTCCTAAGCTATATGATCCACCTTCATATGTATAATCAAAACTCCCTCAAACTAACTCAAACTTGATTAATTTCTTTATAAATCAATCATTCTTCCATTTATATTCATAAATACAAATAAAACTCACCCTCCAATGATCAAAAATAAATCAAACCAATTTAAAATCCAAGTTAGCCTCTTTTGACATATATCCCTTAATTTGGTCAAACTTGCTTCCAAATCACTCCAAACTCAAGTGATTTTCTCATAACCCATTTATATCTTCATTTATATTCATAAATATAAATGAAGTATAAATTCAAATGGTTCAAACCAAATCCAAATCCAAATCAAATCAAATTCCCAATTTTAGCCCTTTTAGCCAAACTTTTGAACTTGGCTAAATGACATCTAAATCAACTCAAAACTCATGGATTTCTTCATGATTCAATCATTCCTTCAAACATTGATCCAAATATAAACATAAACCACCATTATCAAACCAAATCTAAGTTAACCCAAATCAAGCCCAAGTTAATCCCTTTGGCTTGAAATTGTTATATGAACCAAAATCCACTTGGCTCCAAACCAATTGCAATTGGATTTATATTTTAATCTTAGGCTCATATGTGAGTTCAACTAAACTTGAATCAAAGCTTGATCAAGCCAATTGACCCCTTTAGGCTCACTTGACCTAAAGTGACCTAAAAGACTTTTTTGAGCAAAGTTCTAATCCAACTCAAATTAGATTGAACTAAGCCCATCTAAATCTCAATCATGATCAACAATCATAATTGGGTGATCAACCACCTTAAATTAGGTCAAACCAAGTCAAACCTAGCCTTTGACCAAGTCAACATTTAGCCCAAATAAAACTCAAACTAGCCAAAATTCATCATATGCCAAATTGATTGAAACCATTTACTCAAACTCATTCATAATCAATGATTGAATATGACCAAACCAACAATTAAGCCAAACCAAGCCTAATTGGTCATTTGACCTAAGTTGATCCAAATTGGCCTAAAAGGCTAAAATAGGTCAAATCATGATTTAATCCAAATTGATTGCAACCAATAGCTCAAGTTCATTCCAAATGACTTATTGAACTTGACCAAAGATATGATTGAGCCCAAGTTGACCAATTGGTCAACTTGACCCAACCTAGCTCAAATTAACCTAAAGGGTCAACATGACCAAAATTCAAATAAATTCCAAAGTCAACCAAACCAAGCCTTTTCTAATCAATTGAACTTGACTCAACACTTAATTTGGTCAAATTGAATTGAATTGACCAATGAGTCAAATCCAAACCTAGGCCAAACCAATCCACATTAATTGAACCAAAACATCCTAAATCATCATATGAATCCAACCAGGACTTGGTTTGACCTAATTTGACCAATTGGTCAACCCAACCTGGCTCAAATGAAACCCATTTGACCAATCCAAGCCAAACCACTCAAATCCAACTTATGAATCTTGTGAGCTGATCTAACTCAGCTTAAACTCACCCTAGTCCAGCCTAAGACCTCCCCAAAAGCTAAGTGGGCCCCACCAATGGGATTAGCCATCAAACCATGGGATTTAAACCTCAAAACCAATGGATCCAAGCCAAAGTCAACTCTCCCATCCCCATGGCAGCTCCTTAGCACTCCATGGAACCTTCTCTTGACCCTTCCTAGCCAACCTAACTCACTCTAGGTTGGCCAAGGACCTTTGGGAGGTGAGTTGACTCATTTTCAACCCAAACCGAGCACCCATTGGATCCAAGCTTTGCAAACCTTGCACAATGGATCCATGGCAACCTCCCCTCACTTCTCCATCCCTGGCGTGCCACCCTGACTTGATGGAGACAAGTCCGCGGTCAAGAAAATCGTGTGCACACTACCGTCCATCCATCATGAGGGGTATTCCTCACCATTTGAAATCAAAGCCAATTGCATCGAGAAACTTTCTAAGCCAATTATGAAGTCCCTCAGAGTGATCCCAAGCATCCTCAAGCCCTCCTCGATCGGCATTGCCCATTTTCAAGCAAAATCAAAATAGATCATCCCAATCCCGAGCAATACTCCCTCATATCACAATCAAATCTCAATTCCTCTTAGCCATCACCATATCTAATCGACCACAAACAAATCAATTCCCAAGCTTCCAAGCCGGAGTGAGTTTGATTGGAGTCGAGCCCTTGCATGTGGATTGGTCAGAGCATTCACAAAATCAGATTTCTTCAGGGCCTCAACTAGGCTGCCTCATTACCGACATTAACTCCGGTGAGGTAATTTTACAAACCAAGCCTTGTATGGAAAAGTGGGTTGGTCATTTATGAAGTAAATTTGAAATTCATGAATTTTTTATCATTATATGTGTGCATCTCCCTTACCCGAAGGTGTGGGAAGAATTTGGAGATAATCCAAGCTTAGGTGAGCTCAGATCGAACAAGGGAAGACGGATGACATCAGTCTTTCGTCGCTCACGAATGGGATAGATCATGAGCCATTCATCCTGCATGATTAGGATGAATGGCTTTGATCAAATCCCATGGTAGAGCCTTTGATTCTTTTCCTAAACCACTGATCGAATCGTGGTCATCCAATCTTGGATCAGACGACCCATAGAGAAAGCGCGCCCACTGCTGGTTGAGTCAACGCACGGATGTAACTATTTAAATAGCCAACCCCGTCACACCACATGGAAAGAGTGCCGCATTAGTGCGCACATACGTGACCCACAGATTAAGGCTTTAATTAGGGCTAATTAATTAGTTTTTAATCCTAAAACTTCATAAAATTATAACTAATTGTAGAAAAATTCAAAAAATACAAACTTAGGCTTATTTTGAAGATATTTCAGAGTAGAATCTAGAAAAATTATCATTAATTAATTTTGAGTAGTGATTTTAACTTAATTAAGGTTTTATCAAAAATTTAATTAGCTTAATTACACCTTAATTAAGCACTCAATTAATCTCAAATTTTCTATTGATGTTTAGGGGGATGACCTCTACCTCCCCTACTTTTCTTGAATTTTATTGATTACTTGATTAGTAAAATCACTTGATTAAGCCCTAATCACTCTCTTAGTCTAATTAATCATAATTAATGAATGAACAGTAACTTGTTTAATCATTTAAACCTAATTACCTTCGTTGGACAATAAGATAACCTAGGGGATGTGGTTAGGGATACTTTTCCTAATTTATTTTCTAAGTTTTCTTTACTTTTCAAAATCAAATTAATTAATGGCTAATGGTATGATTAATTGATTAATTAAGTGATTAATCTTCAAAATAAGGAAATCAAAATTTAATTGAATGTTTAGATGATTTAGGGATTAGGATTGCGGCCTTTCCCTTGATCCTTTCCCCTAAGTTAATTTCATCATTCAAATTAAAATATAAAAAGTGTTTAATCAATTAATTAAAGGCTTAATGAAATTAAAATTAAAATCAATTCATCCACTTAAGCAACCCTTAATTGATCTTGGGTAGCTCCTTGGGTGTTCAATAACCCAATGTGAGAGATAATGAAATTATGGTTGGCTCACATGTGTGAGAAAATCATAAAAATAATTAAGTGATATCCCTTAAGTTTAATTCATTATTAATCATAAACCAATTATATTAGACCCCTTTCATTTCTTAGGAGCATTACTTTATATGGTTGCATATCATATTGGATTATTAATTAGTTAATTAACTTAAGGTGATATAAATAAGGGTTAATTAATTCATTTAATTCATACCTTAACCTAATTAAAACATAAAATCAACTTAAATTCTTCATTAAACAAATTAATTCACACATGGATAGATTGGGATTAAACCTCTTTAATTTTCCTAAATCAAATCAAACTCAAAGTTAAAAATGTCTTTAAAAATTTTTGGTTTATTTTAAATAGTCTTATTTAATGTGATTGTCCTTAGAATTAATTGGGATGAATGAAATCATGTGCTTACATTCTTTTATTTCTTTACAATCATGCTAAATATTGCTTGCCATATGAAATCATGCATTCATTTCTTTTAAAATTAATTAAATGAAATGGTTTCCTTTTATGTATGTGTTGACTTAAATTAAATAAGTGTGGCTATTATCACTATTAAATCAAAAACTTTTTTGAAAAGCCTATAAATTAATTATCATAAATGAAGTGATATTAATTATAAATATCCATAAGCTTGCATGTGATAATAATATAAGATATGCAATATGAAGTTCTCTTTCCTTATCCTACATGGATTCACATAGGATTTGTAAGTGTATAGTTCATTTGAAAAGAACATAACATTTGCCTAAATCTACTCCTATGCATCTCATGTTAAGACTTAGGAAGAATTTCATATCTCATATGTAAATCACATAATCAAATCAAACATAATTTTTTGCATGATTCTCTATTCATGTGGTTTTTTTTTGTACATCCATATGTATTTAAGAAAAGTGGTATATTAGTCTAGACATCCTGGGGCTACGAGGCTTTAGGTAGCCCTAAGTAGGTCTTGTATCTTAAGCCTATGGTGTAGAAAATAATGGCGCGGTACTCACTTAAAACTCTTATACATATGCATGTATGATGTGGTCAATGAATAAGAATCACAAATGTAATAAATCAAACATAACTTTGCATGGGTTTTTCTATTCTCATAGTTGTTCATACATCTACATGTATCTAAGAAAAGTGGTATATTATTCTGGACATCCCGGGGCTGCGAGACTTTAAGTAACCCTAAGTAGGTCTTGTACTTTATGCCCCTAGTGTAGAAAATAATGATGTTGTACTCACTTAAAACTTTTATACATGTGAATGTATATCTAACTAATGGATGAAAATCTCTTTTATATATAATAAAGACATGCATTCATAATTCAATCAAAATTAAAATATTTAAATTCCAAGTACACTTCTTTGCATTCATCTTCAAAGTATGCTAAGATTTATATTGCATGTATAGGTATGCCTAGGATTATTCATATTGCATGATATACATGTTGAAAAGAAATAATGAATGTGTGTTATGTGATAGTAATCCATTTCAATTAATCTTAAGATGTCTTTCTTATTGAATAGGATTATTTAGAGTGAATATAAACTTAGGGTTAATTAAAACACATAATAAACCATTCACTAAAGAAAATTCATTAATTAACTTACCTTAGAAATGACTTAAGGTAGAGATAAAAGAGAGATTCCTCTCTTTCTTCTCTTTATAATACTTAGTTGCTAAGTGTAGGCTATATGAAATAAAAGAAAACACTAAGTAAAATCTTCAAATCAATTAAATCACTTAAAGAGAAATTAACCTTTTATAAATTAAATCCCTCACACATAGCAAATTATAACCCTAAAGCCTAGTTAGAATATACCACACAAGCCTTAACACATACACATTAGATTTAGCCACCATCTCTAGCTTTATGTTAAGATGGTGCATGGTTTGGTGTATGTTTGGTTTTATGATGTATTATTTTAGACTGGATGTTATGTATGTGTTAGTCTGGATGTTAAATGATATTAAATCTAATTTTTTGTTGCTTAAAATAGTAATAAAAATATAAATTTTTTTTTATTGTGCATGTTGCTTATACCCCTAAGCATAGCCCAAGTTAGAACATGTAGGCTTGGTTACCCATGTGTGGGGTGCTAAGTCCAAATTATTCATATAACCTCTTGGGTTGTATGGTGTGTTTAGCTAACATTTATTTTGCAGGTGTAGCTAGATTTACTTTCCTTCTCTTAATGTAATTTTATATTAGGATTAGGATAAGTGTTATGGGGATTAGGATGAGCATTGGTTATAAGATCATATCTTATATACCATATGTGCCTTTGGAGCAAGCTACACTCCAATCAAGCCAAAAGAAAGAAAGAAATGGAACAAATCAAATGAAGAAATGAAAGATGAAGAGTGAAGAATGGAGGATGAAGAATGAAGACCCCCACAACACTTATCATTTTATAATTGTAATTATTCTTTCATTATATCGAGATGTATAAGGGTAGAGCTCGGCTACGCCATTTCTTTTAGGGTCAGTACTGCATCTATTCTTATTCTTTTGCGATAGCTTTATAAAATTATTTGATATTTTGTTTAGCTTGTGCATTAGAAATAACATGTCTTTTCATAGTTTCTTTATGATTGGTGATTGATGTGTGGCATGGATCCGTTTAGGCACTTAGGATAAAAATAAATTTTCTACCCCATTAACAACTCATAACTAAATTTTTAAAATAACTCATAACCACACATAAAAACCTAAGTATTAAACCAAGATAATAAAATATTTAATAACCCCTTAGCTCGATGATTGTATGTATAATATCATGCATGTCATATTCTTCCACTCTTATTAAGAGAGGGCTTCCATTTATGCCAAAGAATAAAGACTTAACCCGTAAGAGCCTTTGATGGAAAGACACCTCTTTCTCTTTTGATTTGGCCCATAATAAATTTCTCATGAATTTAGGCATATAAAATCCTATAGCTTATGTCAAAATAAAGAGTCTAAAAATCAAATAAAACTTGATAACATTTGCATTAGATTAAGTCATTACTCATGCCCTTCATGATCTAGTCTCTCAGGGAGTGAGTTTAAGGACTTAATTCTTCTTCTAAATAAATAACAGCTCAACCATCTTACAAAGCATATGACTTGCCTACATAAATTTAAAGTGAGAGGAGTTAGCCACTCCAGCGGTAATAAGTCCAGTGGCTTACTCTCTTGGAGGTAAACCATATACCCACTGTCGCCTTAGATTTAGGTCGTGCTTTGGCCTTCGCCAAAGCTCCCTAGATTTAGGATCTGTGATTGTTGTTTCTTTTTGAGGGCTATAAGTATAAATCCTCACCTCTCAGGCATTTTCATAACCTTGTATTGTGGAATTATAAGTCCTAGATTTCTAATAAAATTTCAACTCGAATAAATAAATCTCCAATTTCAAATACATAAAGCCCAACCATAGGATAGATTGGGGTGCTCACTAGGCTTTCTAATATCATGAGCACTCCATACTCATCTCATTTGGTTTATATAATAACTCTCCCCTTTTGATCTATCCCACTTGATTTTCAAAAATAGAACCAATTTATTGATAGTCCTCTCTTTGAATTCTTTGGAGACAACAATCGTCTACTTTAATCGAGAATATTCTTAAGGAATTCACCTTTCTTAGGATGTAATTAACTATGGAGGCTTGCCTCTATAGGGAACTTAACGAACCCGGTTTAAATAAACCCTGCTTTATTTTTTCATATAAAGTAAAGAAAAAATCTATGGTATATTCGAAGACCCATCATGCCTTAGGAGTCATTATTAGGTGATTAGGTCCATTATAGGGTAGTGACTTCTATCTCTCGAGATAGCACATTATTCATTGATGTCGTACCTGATCACTTCAAGAAGTACATCATCGGATCTGCATGGTGGCCCCTCACATATATACACACAACACAATAAACCAAAAATAAACATCACAAATATGTGAAGCAGAACTCCTAGACATAAAAGATCATTATAAATGTGAAATAAAAAGTAAATAAAATAACATCTAAATGGGATATCATTTTATATAAATTATTTTCTTATATTGTTTGAATATAAGTGCTCTACAATACTTATTCAATTTCTAATGCATCATCCTTGAAATAAAACATACAATAATTTATTTATTTTTTGTGCATTTAAACCTAATTAAGAAACTAATTTGTTGTCATGAATTAGTTGATATTAAACTATATTCTGAATTTATTTTTCAACAATTCAATAAATTAATTAAAACAATCACATGACATGTTAACTTATGTTTTAATACTACAAGATCTTTGCCTAGTGGTTGAGAACTTTGACTTCAATCAAAATGTTTTGTATTCAAATCCTTGTACATGTGTTGTGCGTATAAGTTAGTGATTAAATTCGCACAAATATCCTAAGAAAAACTTATATTTTAATACTTAATAATTTAACAACTATACATAACTTAGTGTGACTGGAATACCTATGTCATAGTGATCGTTGAACTGTGTTTAATAATCCTAAAATTTAGGAGATTTAACATTAGGAGCCTATGTAGATTCATAAAATTATGGCCATGCCATATCAAATATCATTTTTTTATATATCTTTTTACTTGATTTTCATGTGCATAACTTGCTAAAGGATCACAACAATAATCAGCTAAGGGCTAACCCTCTCTATATAATAACCAAAGTAAATAATTATATCAAAATCTCTCTTTGGTATAAATTAGTTCTAACTTTATATAGAGTAGAAATACATGATATTACGCTTAATAATAAACATCTAAATTTACTCTCAAAATTATATATATATTTGACAAACTATGAAAATAAAATATTTAATTCCATACATAAATTTTAAGTTAATCATTTACTTTTAGGTAGTAGTCTATTATAAATATACTATCTTTAATATCTAACATGCACATGTTGTATGCAATTTTATTTTAGTTATAATCTTCTTGACATACATGACTTATTGTAAACAAAAATTACATAATTTTAAAGTCTATACACAAATTAGTTTTATATATTTTATTCATACTTTCATCTTAATTATTGAATTTCAAATTTAATAAAATTGAACAGTATATACAGAGAATATTTCCTCTATAAAATTTTACATAAGCAATTAACCTAATTAAAAATTCATTAAAAAATATATCTACCACAATTTTTTTTTAATCTAAAAAACTTTTAGTAAAAAAAAAAACAAATATATTTTGAATCATATACTTATGATTTGACACAAGTTAGCCTAAATATTATAGATCCAACCAATAATACATAGATCTTATAAAAAATATATATCAATATAAAATCAACGTACAAATCTATGCTAAGATATTTATGTAACATCAAACAGAACATAGATCTAAGAGCTTTGCTCTCACTGTGGAGACATGCATGAATGGGTGCATGAGTTTAATTGCAGGCTTAACTTCTAAAAAAAATAATAATAAAATTGATATGACATTGAAAATTTTACTAGTTGAAGCGAATCTTGATGTTAAAAGCAAACTGATCCGAAGTTGAAATTGGTCGAGATCTAACACTTAAAATATCATTGGAAACTTTGGGATATTAGTTAAATCCCTAAATAGCCCTCAAATATGAGAGAGCAATACGTACCGAACGGCCTCAACATATCTAACAAGCTCAAGATCTTAAAATTCACTTCATTTGAGCATTCAAATATTTAAAATACATCAAATGATCAAAGGGATCATTTTGAGTCTAAGTGGAGGGTTTTGCATGTATTTACGAGACGCACTTCTCTATAAATAGCATTCCTCATATGAGGAGTCAAAGAAGAGAGGAGGAGAGCTCTAAAGCTCAAGATCCTCCAAAATCGGTCACCACTGACGCCACAACCACCGCATGCCGCCACATCTCGTGCCGAATCTCGGTTCTATCAGACAACCTTCATCGCCGTTGTTCCCACGTATCATCTACTATCACTAAAGAATCTTACAACTCAATGCCGTTATATATGCTCCTTTCTCATATACAATGTAATCTCATTATCGGAAGATTTTGTATCAAACATACATAGTGGATGATTTTAGGCTAGCCCCATGGTTTTTCCTATTTCAGATTTTCAACGTTAAAATTCAGTTGTCACTCTTAAATACGATGTGATCAGATTTCATAGGCTAGTGTAAACTTTCACTCTACAATAACTATTTTATAAGACGCATGGGCCAGCTTGGAAAAGAACCCATCAATCCAATTTCAACACCTCGACATGGCCAATAGCAATACACAACGGAGCCTCCGCCCAACTCCCGCTACTCAAAATTAACTAAACCAAGGACGCAAGTTCACTCCCAATAATTTGACTGCTTAAAGGCTATCATGTACACAGAGAAATTTTAAATTCTAAAGTTTGTAAAAAAAATAGAGAAATCTATGAATAAAATCTTAAATTAAAGTTTATAGAAGACAGAAGAAAATTTACGATGAAATCTATGAACAAATCAGAGAAAATGAACGCTACTAGCATTGATGGTGCAGAATAGGGTGATATGGAAAACATTATATATATATAAGTATAAGGTGAAGACTTAATATTTAATTATTTTTTAATTATTACTCGAACTATGAAACAGCAAGAAAAAAGACTTCACAGATCGATCCACCAGACTAATTAACTCAGGTAGTTGGAGCCCATTCCATCCCTATTAAAATTATTATCACTGCATTAATTCAAGGATCAAGCTTCTGACAATTTTCATTCGACTATATTATCATTAAAGAAAGAAGCCGACGCGCCTTTTTCTCAAAAAAAAAAAAAAAGGACGCACAGCTTTCCTTTCTCCATTTCCTATGTTTTAAGAGCCATCAATAAGCAAAGATGACAACTATTAGTTTATACTTAAGAAGAATTCTCAAATTTATTAATTATTCTGTAACGATTTTTTTTTCATGTTATACTTTAATTTTGTTTATTTATGAAGATCTTCCAATATAAAAATATATCAGTAATTGTTTGTTTCCTCATTGTTTATCCACCGCATTTCGAAAGAGAAGCACATGGCGGGGTGGACTTTTTGATTGGAACAACTTTATCTATTGAATATTCTTATAGATTTTATATTAAAAAAGGATACAATAATAAAATAGAAAAATAGATATTTAACAATTAGAATATATTTAAATAAAGTATAAATATATTTTTTATCATTTTCAGAAAAAAAAAACTTTTATCATAAGGAATTCTTTATTCAATCTTCTTATAATATACTTGGATAATCAG
This sequence comes from Cymbidium sinense, assembly GCA_021442155.1. NCBI lineage: Eukaryota > Viridiplantae > Streptophyta > Magnoliopsida > Asparagales > Orchidaceae > Cymbidium > Cymbidium sinense. Next base: position 97,927,436 of record CM038227.1, read on the forward strand.
TTTCCTTTGTGCATATAACTCCAGTGACGGACTTTCGTTACAGCCAACCTGTCAGCTCTAATGGCCTTCAACTTCGTCCGGAGAAGGCTATCTGCTCTCTTTCTACTGAGCTTGCTCAGTTTCAGAGTGGAAGCCCAGCTCTCAACAGGATTCTACGCTCGCAGTTGCCCAAAGTTGCAGAGCATTGTGAGCGCAGCCATGGCCAGAGCAGTGGCCAAAGAACCTCGCATGGGTGCCTCCATTCTTCGCCTCTTCTTTCATGACTGCTTTGTTAATGTATGAACCGATATAGAAGTTTAAGTCTTTTCTCCTTACGAATGTTTTCCTTGAGTTCTAAAGCTTTTCTTTGCTTTTCCATATCAGGGCTGTGATGCATCAGTTCTTCTCGACGACACACCAACTTTCACCGGCGAAAAGAACGCCTTCCCAAATCAAAAGTCTCTTCGTGGCTTTGAAGTCATCGACGCAATAAAGTCTCTTCTTGAGGCCTCGTGCAATGCTACTGTATCATGTGCTGATATTCTTGCACTTGCGGCTCGTGAAGGTGTTGTTCGGGTTAGTATATTAATTTATATAAGTGACGGCAACTGAATCACGTAATGATAGATACATAATATTGGTTCCAGCGATATCGAAATTAATTATCTTTGAATTCTCATCTAATTTTATAAAGATATTAATACTATAATGCAGCTGGGAGGACCATCGTGGCCTGTGGCCCTCGGTCGCAGGGACTCGACAACAGCGAGCCAAAGCGCCGCGAACAGCAACCTCCCGAGTCCGGCCTCAAGCCTCTCAGCGCTCATATCCGCCTTCGCAGCAAAGAATCTGAGCCCACGCGACATGACTGCCCTCTCTGGAGCCCATACCATCGGCCAGGCCCGCTGCGCCACCTACCGGGATCATATCTACAATGACAACAACATCAACCCCATCTTCGCAGCCCTTAGAAAGCAAAACTGTCCCCCTTCGGGCGGCGACGACAACTTGGCCCCGCTTGAGCTGCAGAGCCCGAACCTGTTCGGAATCAACTACTACCAGAACTTGGTGGGTCGTGGCGGGCTACTGCATTCCGACCAGGAGCTCTTCAACGATGGCAGTCAGGATTCGTTGGTGATACAGTACAGTATAAATCCCATCTTGTTCTTCAATGACTTTGCTGCAGCCATGGTGAAGATGGCAGCCCTCAGTCCGCTTACGGGCACCAATGGTCAGATCCGTTTGAACTGCAGGAAGGTCAATTAGCCACCTTGAAATTCCCTTTTCACATGTTATGTCATGTGCTGAAAATAATACGTTATTTTTATTTAATTTCTAGTGAGTGCAAAACTTTATTATGATTTCTCTTTTCTCACATTGATTTTATCTTATTTGACCGATTCTTAATAGAGAAAATTTTTTAAAATAGGCACAATATTAATCATAATTAGACGTTTAGACATGAAAATTTTTTTTTTATGAAAATAATAGTCGTTCACGATTATACGATACATATGTTCATAATTTTAAAAAAATTTCCGTGATTTTCAATAATTATATTAAAAATTCCTTTATTTATTTATTTATTAAAAATTATTTATTTATATATTTTAAATATTTTTAAAATATATATTAACAAAAATTAATAAAAATTATATATTTTAAATAATTATATTAATTAATAAAAATTATTAAATAAATTTATATATAATTAAAAATATTTTAAATTATATATTTAATTATATATATAAATAAATAAATTAATAACTAAATAAATAAATATTTAGTTATTAAATATTTTATAAAAAATATTTTAAATTATATATTTTAAATATTTTAAATAATTATATTAATTAAAAATTAATAAATGGCTCTATCTCTCTCTCTCTCTCTCTCTCTCTCTCTCTCTCTGCTCAAAATCAATGGAAAATAAAATTTTAATTGTTTAGTCGTTTGACGGACGAGGATACAGATATATCAAAGACACCGTCTCAAAGGACGATATGCATATTTTCATAAAAAAAATAAATTTCATACCTAAATGCCTAATTATGATTAATATTGTGCCTATTTTAAAAATTTTCCCCTTCTTAATATAGAAGGTAAAAGGAAAGCAACAGTGATTATTTTGTATGATTATATGGCTATTATGTATTAACTATGCTTATATTATAAAATGATGCCATTGTTACTTCCTAGGTGTTGTTGCATAATGGAATTTTTGTGGTTATGAAAATCAAAGCTTTATATGGTCCCAAATTTAATTTTAAATGTTTCTAATCCAAATATTATATTAAAACTCATAGTTGATCAAATAAATTTTTTTGGAGATGCATCATTTTTTTTTAAATGACAAAATCATTGTCATCTAAAATAAATTGAGGCTTAAAATTTGGGGTATAAATCTCCTTTTTTTCAATGCATTTTATGGCATTGATTTTCTCCTCCATATAATAATTATTCTAAAAATTTGGTGCTAATTTTAAGTAAGTTAGAGACTAATTCAACATGACATCTTCAACATGGTGATGTGAAAAAGACTATAAGAAGAGTTTCCCGAAAAATATAAGAAATTCATATGGTACAATTTTTTTTTTTTATTTTTAAAATAAATTTAATATTTCTTCTCGGTATTTTAGTTTAGTTTTTTTTTATTAAACAATCATTTGTATGTATATATTTCTTTCAAAAAAAATTTATTGTAAAATTCTACCATTTTGATTTAAACATATATATTTTAATATCTTTATGCTAAATTATGATATTTTTATTTTGGTGATTTTGTTTAATTATACAGCTTATTTATTCATCTCATAAATTTTTTAATATAATAAATTCTATTATTTACTGAGATAGAAAATTCATGAATAATGAGTTTATTGAATTTGATATTTTACTGATCACAGACTTTAAGAATGTTTTGAACTTATTGAATTATCAAAATTTGTTGAAATTTTGTATGTATGCTTCTCTTTGTGTTTTGTTTCTTCTTTAAAAGTTTAGAATGTTTATCAAAGCAATTTCTTTCTCTGAAAAATTTGAGTAATAATTGATCAGTAACTTCTTTACTATGTTATTGCCATAAATAAAGTTATTTAAAAAATATTTAATGAGTTTCTTAGCTTTTTCTCATCATTGAAAATTATACTTAATGAACCCTGATTTTTTTTTTTGAGAGAAATGAGGGCCAGTATTCATTCCAATAATGTAAAGATTATAGGATTAAAAATTGTGAGATACAACATACAAACCAATGATTGTGAGAAAGGAGACGCTAAATAAACAAAATAAAACCTATAACAATATTTAGACAATAAAACAAAAAAGGAGAAGACAATAGCTGTTCAAAACAAAGCCAAAAGTGGACTCTCAAGGAGTCGAGCTCAGCAAGACCAGCATATCAGGATAATCCGGAAATACTCCGTCCAAGGAAGCCAACATCGCGTTCAAGCACAGGTCTACCCCAGAATGTAAGAAACTCCAGAAAATGGTAAAACAGGCACTACTCGATTAATAAGAGTAAGAACCATAATCTGAGAACATCATTGCTCCAAAAAAGAACAATAAAGAGAAAAGCCCTCTTATGTTTGTATACAGATGCAATAGTGAGACCTACAAAGATAGGCATCAAAGTCTGATCATGAGGACTAGTACGAACCCGTTTCGAGAAAAATCACCTTAGACAGTAGTAGAAACAGCCATTTCATTAGCATAGTAAATATGATTAAGAGAAATATAAAGTTTGAATGCAATCCGGCAAATTCCCTTGCAATCTCCATTTGTAACATTTCTGTCTAATAGCAAAGCAAATCCGGGTAATAGTAATGTTAGTTGGAGAGGTGTAGATTGAAAAATGCATTGATTCCTCTCCAACCAGATGTACTGAGCAATAATAGGAACAACAAGAAGGAAGAGTATCTTTGTTGCCTTACAATTTATCATTAACATGAAAAAGGAGTTGCTCAAAAGTGCATCCCATGTGAAAGAAACTCCCCATAGGGATGCAAGCTTTAAGAACATCTATGGAGTAAGAGCATTCAAAGAAGAGATGTGAATACTTTTCATGTTCTCTCTGGCAAAGCACACACAAAGGGTTCACATTAACACATCTTTGAATTAAACCATCTTTTGTTTTCAAACCTCTTATAATTATCCTCCAAGACAAAGTAGCATATTTTAGAGAATACCCTTTAAACCAAACAAACCTCACCCAATCCGGTTTAGGCAAGCCATTGAAAAGAAAAAAATGCATGGCTTTATGAATATAACCATATTTATCCAATCAAAGACAATTGATTGGCTTGTCATTAATAGGAATTTTCCATCAAGGTAATGCAACTAGCTGGGGTTGTCGAATTATAAGGTAAGTCCAAGACTTATTGCATATGACATTACAAACTATGGTATATATGGGACAATCAAACCAAGAGAATAAAACATTGCTATATGTATCATAAAGAGAAGATCCATCAAGCCACGAATCAAAGAAAAAGTAGAGTGTACTATTGTTGAACACCTTAAAAGTAAGATAATTTTTTATTCTCCTAGCTATATACTTTAAATCTTTGCAAAGAGAAGATGCAGAGGTGTTGATATTTTTCCAAAAGGAGAAATATTTCCTAAAAATTCAAGAGGAAAGGTAAGAATTAGAGTTATAAATCCTTGATTTGCACATAATATTAAGATTATTCATATTAGGGATACCCGGACCACCCAAAAGGAGGGGTTTAGCAATTTTAGACCAGGAAATGGAGATCAGTTTGTGATCCTTGCCATTATTTTAAAGAAAGGCATTGACCAAGCTAGTATTTTTTTTCCTTATACCTTTAGGCAAAGAGATGGATCTACACCAGTAATGTAAATAATTCCAACAAGACTTCTCATAGCTTTTAATGATTTTGGACATTATTCAATTTTAATATTTTTAATTTTGGGAAACACATACAATGCTAAAAGCATTTAAACCTCTTAAAACACTATATGACAAGGCATGTAATCACATTCAACGAGGACCAATGATATGATGATTTGATCATTGTTCACAAGAAATTCCCTTTTTCTGATAATCTTGTGGTCTTCTTCTTAAAAACTATATGATTGAGCATGTTCTCTTCTACTATATTGTATTAATATTTATGAGATGATCTTATGTTTAGGCTTATAACTTCTCCCACTCCTTGAATTGATTAAGATTTTCATAGCATACAATGTTAATTTATCCTAATTTTTTGTAAGGATATAAAAATCATCATTGGATTAAAAAAACTTTAGAAAGACTAAATGTTCATCCAAAATATGCAAATTTACATATGATACTCAGGCCCATATTTCTTGTATAGGTAAATTATAAAATTTATAGATAAGAGATCTCTCAAAGAATTTATTAAGCAAAAATATTTATTTAAAATAATTGGATCCTTTCTAAGAAATTGGGGGAGATTGAAAGAATCATCTATTTCATTTCACATAGAAGAAGAAGAAATATTATAGATTCTCAGTATGTTCAATATCGAAATTATTTAATGTGACTTGTGTAAAATCAATATATATATATATATATATATATATATATGGATGAGCCATAACAACATAAGAGCCCTCACACATAGAGGTAATAATTCTTTAAAATTTTGTTAGAACAAATCTCTAATAAAGATAAATAAAAATTGCACCCTTCAATTAAAAGTGGCAAGTTATTTTTGAATGATAGTATACACTTCTTATAAGAAGATTGAGATTACAACAAAGCTTATCTTTATAGCTATCATGATTAAAAATTTATATTTTGGTGCTCGAGACACAAATGCTCGATAGGAATGATGACGAATGTGTTGAAATATAGATTATCAAGAATTTCTTTCATTAAAACCCCTTGATGTGATGTAAAAATTCTAGAAAGTTTTGGGGAGTAGTTTTATCCATTTCCTTTATTCTATTTAAGGCATGTCTTTAATTATTTAAGAATTGCTTGATTAGTGACTTTAATCTATCCATTCATTTGGGGATGTGTGATAGGTTTGTAAACTTGTTGAATATAAAAAATATTGATAAAAAGATGTGAACATCATTCTAGTGAAATAAACTATGTTATTAGTGACAATCTTTTGTGGGTTGACTAAAGCAATAAATGACAAAATTTTAGATGAATTATTTGACATTAAACTCAATAATTTTATCAAGTGGCTATGCTTTCACCTGTTTTGTGAAGTAGTCTTAAGTGGATATAAGAAATGATTTTATGATGCAAATCTACCATTAAGTGAAGAGCTAGGGGAATTACAGAAAATAAAGTTTATTGGTGAAATATGAGTAAGATTATAATATTTTTTGACAATTGTTACATTTTCGCATAAAGTATGATACATCTTATTCCATTGTGAGTTAGCAAAATCCTTCTCTCGAGATTTTTAGAATGAGTGTTTTACCCCCCAAGTATTTTTCATATATTCTTCAATGAACCTATGGAAGTATGTAATCAATTTCGATGATAAAAGACACTTAAGATATGGTTAATAAACGCTATCATATGTAGTTCATCTAATTATGCTAAAATTTATAATATATTATCAAAGGTGAATGGTGATTATTGTATCTTTAATGATGTTCCATCTATATGAAAAAAAATATGTTGTTGTTTATCTATGAAGTCTCCTTCAATTTTCTAATTAATTATACTTTTAGGAGCCTTAAATATATAAAAAATTTATATCATTAAGGCACCTTCTCTTGTACAAAATCCTCTGTTGTTAAAGTGCAAGCTTGAAAATTCACATTAACTCAGGCAATTTGCTCTCGAGGTATGCGAATAATTTGATATATCCTAATATTAGTTAGAAATAATTTCACTGACTTGAGATATTATACAAAATATTGGTGATCTTGATAATCAAAGTTCCTTCAACATGAGAAGCCATGAGTTTAAGAGTTAGTATGACTTATAAAATTCTAGAGTCAGTAGTTAATGATGACTCTTAATCCTATTATAAGGGTTTTGTACTCAGCGACATTGTTATCTGTTAAAATTTTTAGGCAACACTAATATTTTAAAGTGTTATGCTAAGAAAAGATAAGTAGAATCCTTGTTCTAATACTAAAATATTTAAAAGCTCCATCAACATATAATTTCTAATGAGATGATAAGAAAGAAGAAATAGGTAATTCAATAGAAGCAAGAATAGTATATTTGACTACAATATCTAAGTTTTTGTGGCTTGATATTTAGTTTAAGAAAAAAATGAATGTCAAGCTTTCACTAATCACTTGATTAGTCATCCAAAAACATCTGATTTTAATTATAGGATATCTTTAAAAAAAATGTATAAAAGCTAATGAATTTAGCATAGAAATGTGCATAAGATCTTACTTAAATAGCAAATACAACATTATCACCCCATTCTTGTCTCATACTAGCACCGAGCATAATTTGTGGGAACAAAAATGATAAGATATAAATAATGTAATTCTTCCAAAATCAAGATTGACATAGAAGCTAAATATGCCTTTGATTATTATAAAGTGGCTTAACATTTATCAATCAATTAAAAATTAGTGTCCCAGGCAACTACGAGTGCATTGTTGAATAATAAGTATCTCTCTAAGACATTACTATAACCTATCCATTCAAGCATTACATTTTTTTTTTTATATTTCTTTAAGTTGTCAAAGTTTGTATTGCCTTAATTTTCTTTAGTCTAGCTTTAATTTTTTAATGGCCATAAATTTTAAAAATTTATCAAATGTAATCTCAAAGTTCGAATGAATCATCAATGCAAAATTTTTAAAATTTATGGCCATTAAAATAAGAAGAATATTATTGCACCCCGAAATTAAGTTATTGATCTGAAATTTATGTGGTTTATTTTCTTGGAACATAATCTCTTTATGTTTATTTGTTTAAATAGTGACCGTCAAGGGAAAGAGGCTCGAAATTCTTAGTAATCACGCTGCTCACTGCTTTACCCGATTTCGCCCTCTCGACCGCTTGAGGGTTGCATGGCCTATGGCTACCCGATCAATAGAAGAGTTGTTGCTCCTGGGCTTCATTTTGTTGATCCTATAACCCTAGTCCTATCTTCTCCGCCGCTTCTGCCGCTTCTGCCGCGTCCGCCACCCTTCTCCTTACCGCAAGTCGGATACGTCGTCAGCGCGCCGGTTGGCGGCTTCCAGAGACCTTTCTTCCCTGGGAGTTTCTTTTCGCCTTGCGTGGCTTCGAATCCTGCTGTTCTGATTCAAATGGAAGACAAGAGCACTCAGTCTTTGCTTCATGTGAGCTCGCGGAATCTTTTTTTAGTGGATCGTTCATTGTGATGTGCACTTTTCCCCATTTATTTGGTTTCTCTCTAAGCTGTTTTTAGCCTAGTAGTTTATGGAGAGTGAGGGGCTGGTGCCGTCCCCGGGAGAGGAGATGAAGAGGAAGGAAGTGATGGAGGAGCTTAAACAGGTACTGGTTCTTGTTTGAATTAACCGAACTTTACCCTTTTTTATGATTTTGATCATCTTTGGGACAATGCTTAACCTTTTTCATCACAACGTTATCTTATCTGGCAATATCATCTCTTTGGCTTTGATAAGATAAATTTTAATAATGATTCTTATTGTTGCGCTGAAACATTTATGACCATAGAAAAAGTTTATCATCTTAGCACTATACATAAATTTTGTATATTCTAATAAATAAAATTGAGAGTACCTTGTAGGAGACATGAAGTTTTTTACATGGAAAATTTGAGAAGAAAAAACCATGGGGTCTTCTAGTTCAATTGATAATATTGCATTAGTATAAGTAGTTGATTACAAAAAGATGTCCTTCCCCTCAATTAAAGAAGGCATTGATACCATGTAGTAGATATGAACTATGGAGTATGGCAGATGACTTCTATTGTGGAAGCAGGAGGAGCTTTGATGCATCAAAGTTATCATAAATAAATTATTAGTGGTTTGTTTAATCGTTTTCTTTATAGAAGGAGAAACCAACGACCAAGTAGGTAGGTATTGACCTTGGTAGAGATGACGAGCATCCAGGCATCTATAATGGTGGCAATAGTTGGTGTCAACATTGGTGTCAATGACGAGCATTGTCGTTGGTGTTGATGGTGGGCATCAACATTTGTGTTGATGAAGGTTGTGGCATTGGTGTCGACAATGGATGTTGGTGTTGGTGCTTGTGTTAATGATAAGCATAGTTGCTGTTGTTAATGAGGGCCATTGCATTAACGAAGATGTTTATCTGTTTGCGACAAGGAGTGTTGGTGTTATTTGGTATGTCTAATGTCGACCTTAGTGGCGATAATATGCACTTCCCTTGGTGGCGATGGTTGGTGTTAGTGTCGACATCAACAACGAGCATTAGCATCACTGTTTGCATTAATGGTGGATGCCAACATTGACATCAATGATGGACATTAATTTTGTTTGTGATTGTGAGCATTAGCCTTTTGTGACGACGATATCGTCTTTCATGGTAATGGCGACTGTCAATCTTAGTGGCGACGACACTTCGTTAGAAAAATCTTTGAATTCCCTCATCAGGAGTCCTTGTGACATCATCCTAACCTTATCAAAAGTGTGAAAGTGGGGTCTATTTATATGTTTATGGAGTGAGACTTTTAATTCATTTTGAAAAAAATAAGAATGTGTTATCGAAAAGTTCATGTTGATGCCTTTTGATCATGCTATTTTGGATCTCTTAGGGTATTAATAATATAAACATCGCGCAATTTTAGGCTCTTTAGATTCATGCCATGGAGCTACTTGTTTCAATTATGACCATTAAAGATTGGAAGATATATGGTGTTTGAAATGGTCTAATGAAGTTCTTAATTATGCTTCCTAGTGCTTAATTTATGTCCATTTGGATTTAGGCCAAGGCATTATTGGGCTTGCTTCATTAATTTCTTTTTCTTACTAAAAATTTGTTGAAAATGGAGAGCTAATGGTCATGATGTTGATTAGGAAAATTTTCTAGCTAAATAAAAGTGCTTTGAGATCTAAATAACGTATCAAGATTTATGATAAAAAAATTAAATACTTGGGTGACATTAGTGGCCTTCTTTTATTGGGCATAAAAAATTTTGAGTCTAAAACTGATTCAGATCTTGAATAATTGGGATGTATTCACAATTTTAAAAAGATTACTTGGTGCAACCAGTTCTTAGACATTAATGTTTACCTCCTCTTAGGGCCAAGAACTAGAAAATTATCTTTAGGTCATAATATCATGATTCAATGAAGGCAACACACTATTTAGAGTACAAATTGTGAACAAATTTGGTTCCGACCTCTCAAAATTGACCAAAAATATTTCTAGTGGTTCTCTTGGGCTTTGAATGATGCGAAATTGAGTTTAAATTATCAAAAATTATTTCAGAGATCAAAGATTGTCTGAGAGGGTCTATTTGAGCATAAAATGGGTTTGGAGGCACACATTGGGGCTTGAGTTGTTGGCCGACTATTGGTGGCAAACATGAGCAGCTCATGTGCATTGCACATAGGGCTCATGTACATGGTATGTTACCTATCATCTTACTCTTGAGTTTGTTTTTTTAATTTTATTTGTAAAAAGGAATACGTCAAGTCCTTTATTCCTGACATTTCAAAATAAATCTTCAAAAATTTTCTAAATTTTTGTGAATATGCCATAAAAACCCTCTATTGGGGTAGGTGAGTTTGTAGTTTTCCTCATTAGGTTTTGATTTTCCTTTGAGAATTTAAAATTGTCCTACATGGGGTATAATTTTAGCCATTGATTAAGGATCATAATTTCCATTAAGCATCAAATTTTTTTGGTGGAGAAGTTGACTATCCTTATTGGATGGACTAAATCCAAAAATGAGTGTTTTAGGTTCAAAATATCTACGATGAGGCTCTAGTCTTCTCATAAGAATGGGACGATTATCTCTGTTGGATGGATGAGATCCTCGGAGAATGGTGCTTGAGGTTCAAGACCTTTGTGATGAAATTCCCATCTTTTTTTGAAAAAGGTGTTGATTGTTTTCTATTCGACGATAAGATCCTAGAAAATGGATATCCAATGTTCAAAATCTCTACTGGCAGTTTATCTTTCTTTCAAAATGAGGTTGTTGATTGAATTAGTTTTTAGAAGAGGTCGATGTAATGACTTTTCATTAATGAGGTCATGCAAAGACGACGCTGATGTGAAGTTCTAAGAAATCTAGAGGTTCAACTAGGAACCCAATATTCTAAAAAGTTGATCTCTTTTTTTAATTTTTAGTAAAAATTTTTTCTTTATTCTTATTGTCTTGTCTTGATTGTTTTATTGTATGATTTTTTGCATACGCTTGCTTCTTTTTAAAATTTTTAGCATGTATCATCTAAATTGGGTAAGTTAAGGTCAAGCATGTAAACCTAATTATTATGTGGGTTGGGTCTAGTTGACCTGAGCAACCCATAATTGAGTTGATTACTTTTAAGATTCAAGTTAAGTAGGTTTAAGTTGTGTTAATTGGGTTAGAGGCTAGGTTTGGGTTAATTTGGTTGTATTAATGAAAGGAATTACATAATCTATATAATTAATAGGTTAGACTATTGAGTTTGGTTGAGTCTAGTTATGGCTAATTATTTTTACTCGTATGATAAATAGGTTGGGTTTGGATCAATCATATTCGAGTCGGGTTAATTACATTTCAGACCTAACTCTAACTTGTTTGTGATTCCTAATAAGGTTTAGAATTTTTTACAATATAGTTTTTTTGTTTTGAAAAAAAATTGAAGTGATTGTTGGTTTGTGATTCCTATATTGTATCATTGCCATAGGAAAAAAAAATTATGTTGAGAGGTTATATGAGTGAATTTTTTGATTGTTTTTTATGCCATTTGGATAAAGGACTCATTGACCTATGTGTTCCTAATAGTATTTAGGTTTTTTAAGTTTTGGTCCATCATGATTATTTTAGATCCACAATGAATGTCAACATGATGATTTTCTCCAACATTGTGATTGTCTCACAATGGAGGGGGAAGTGCATTGCAAGAGAGGTGGAACACTATCTTAAGGTTTCATCTTTCAACGGTTAAAGTTCTATTATACTTATTGTAGAAACATAAAGCAATGGAGGTAGATAGGATGGTGGCAAATGACACCATTCTGTTCTTTGTCACTCGTTATGTTTGCAAAGTACATGTTAGACAATCTTACTTTTTCAATGATTTATTGATTTATGTTAAAAAAATATTTGTTTATTATAAAGATAAGTTGATGTGGGAGAGAATCCATCTTTCTTTAAAGTTGAGCATTTTATTAAATAATGCCAAACTTCAAAAGAGAAAATGGGTTCTATTTTTGTCTTAGGGATGCCTCTAAAGTTGTTTTGTTTTGGGATGATCTGAATATTGATTACATTGAGATGATAAATCATGAATCCCAAGCTCTTCTTATAAGACAACGATTAATGTTTTTGAGGACTTGCCTTTCATAAGCGATAAGCTTTGGAAATGTCTTTGAGATTGTATGGAGCTTTCATACTTTGCTTTATAATTCCAAGTCACTCGAATAAGACTTTTAAACTGGTCGATATTCGCTTAAAAGTTTCTTACAAAATTTCTCTGTATGTAAGGAGCCTTAGAATATAGATTCTAGTGCAAGTGCTTTAGATACGTAGAAAGATGATGGAAGGAAGGATTAGTTAATTGCAATTATTCTTGGGATGTTAATGTGAACATTCTTTTAAGGATGCAGTTAGGGTTGTTCTTCCAATCTTGATTTATTTCATACAAAATCATAAAAATAATAGATGGTAAAGGAATCGAGTTGGCAAGCTACAACTATGTCTAAGAAATTTTTTTGAACATTTTTCTGATGCTTTAGTTAAGATTGCCCCTTAATCTTGACTTGTTAGCCACTGAGCTAATACATTAGTGAATATAGGGTTTGCTCATAAACAATTATGTTTGAGATAGTAATGTGAATGTTCTTTCAAAATTATAGGTAGGATCGCCCCTAGCATAGGGTTGTTTTTCATAGATCAAATAGTTGTATGCTAGAACATTCACAACAGTAGAGAGGATGTGAGTTTTTTGTTTTAACTTTATACAAAAATCTGACACATGCATAAATAAATAAGCTAAGAATATTTCATTGGAGATATGATTTTTTTTTTGTGGACAACACAAGAAGGGGAAAAATTATTGGATTCGATATGACTGAAATAATTCCACTAGTATGAGTTGTAGATTACAAATGACGCCCTTCCCCGCAATTTAAGAAGTCATTGGTATAATGTAATTGGCATGAATTATCAATGGAAATAGGAAATTTTAGGTGTTGGAGTTGTCTTGAAGAGATTATTAGTAATTTTTCAATCATTTTTGGTGTAAGAGAAGAGACTAGTGACTAAAATGGCATTCATTAGCCTTGGTAGCGATGACAAGTGTTCATAGCAGTGGTGGCAACAAGTGTTGGAATTGGTGTCAATAGTAGAATTTGACATTGTTGTTGATAGCAAGCATCAGCATTGATGTTGATGATAGGCATTTGCCTTATTGGCAATGGTGAGCATTGGTATTATTAGTGATGTCAATTTTTGGCCTTGGTAGCAGGTTTCGACCTAAGTAGCAACGATGGGCATCAACTATGTTGGCGATGATAGGCGTCAAAATTGGTGTCAATGGTGGGTGTCTTTTTTATAACTGCAGTAACTGGCATTGCTATCAAGTGTTGGCAAGTAGAGCTCTAGATTGTCTCCTATGGAATCCTTCTTATGACCTCTTTTCAGCCTTCTTAAATGTGTGGATGTAGAGTCTATTTACAGATTTATAGGGAGGGATTTTTAATCTAAAATTGTTTATGTTGATCTTCTTTGATCATATACTATTTTAGATAATTTGGTTTTGTAATGATATCAAAATTGTAATATCCTTGGCTCTTTGGATTCAGCTTATCGAGTTATTTGTTCCAACTATAAGCATGTAAGATATAGAGGATATTTGTTCTCTCAATTGGTCTCATGAAATTTCCAACCATGCTTTTTATTTCTTAATTTAGATCCATTTATATTTGAATCAAGGCATTCTTGATATCATTGAGTTTGTCTTATTAAAACTTCATTTGAACTTTAGATGGTCCCAAAGATGATTCTAGAAGTTTCCTACTTGAATACTTGTGTTTAAGATCCAAAAATTGCATCAACATCCACACTTCATCAGATAAATTTTATGGTGACATCAATTATTGCAATCCTATTTCATTAGCATCTTGATACCTCCCATATTCCACAGTATCTGATAGGCAATAACTAAAAATGAATGAATATTATATTCATCTTGATTATTCTAAATTACATTTATTCTTTGAGTAAATAGCATTGAACCAAATGCTTTTCATTGATAGATGATGCCATTATTTAAATAAAACTGTTATCTAGATAATATGGTTATCCAAGTAACTCAATCAAATTGAAAATTCTAACGCAGGCTTGATTTTTAATGTGATAAGGCTATGAGATAACCAGATAAGAGTAGCTGCAGATGTCAACTGTGAATATTTCTGTATTTTTTGATAATGTTGAAGCTGTAAATTGGTTTTTTAAATAATAATTTCTGAATATTATTTAAGTGCTAGTTTGTTATGATCTAGATGCCACACAAATTAGCTGGCACCTAGATGTTAAGCTAGCTGATTGTCAAAGGAAATAACATGAATAAAGACCATAACCACTCTGATCATTCTAACTCACATTTCATTCTTTTATAAAGATAGTGCTGAACCATATACAACATTTGATAAAATAACACCGTTTGTTTGCTTTTCTTAGATTATACTATTAACTAGACTACATTCAGAAAATTGAAAATCTTAATACGGGTTTAAGTTTTGATGTGGTAGAGTCTGAGATTTAAAAAAAAACAAAGTTAGCATATTAATAGATGCCTGTAGTGAATGTTGATATAATTTTGGTAATGCTGAAACCTCTGAAGTGAAACTTTTTGTATTTTACAGATTTATAATTAACCAGAAGTAAATTTAACATTATTGGCATGGAAATTAGTTGATTTGGAGGATTTATTTTTTAAATAGTGTGCTGCCTGTGATGAGTGTTGGTTTCATCACAGTGTCCTTCTAGCTATAGGATTTAGGGGTGTAAACGAGCCGAGCTTGAGCGATAATCCTGTTTGTGTTCTCGCCATGCTCAAATTACCAAATTTCAATGTTGCTCAAATTATTCAAATTACCAAATGCAATAATCCGAAAAATCTGTAAGAGGGAGGATTTGAACCTAAGCTAATATTTTGCATAACAAAAGCTTTAACCACTAAGCCATGCTTGCAGCTATGATATATATATATATATGTGCTTGTATATATATATATATATTTATAATTTTTTATAATAATATAAATATAATATAAATATAATAATAATAATAATAATAATAGTAATAATAATAATAATAATAGTAATAATAACAATAAAAAAATAATACAGTATAATTTTTAATTTCGAACTAAATCGAGCCGAATCGAACAAGGATTGATCGTCATGTTTGTTTATAAATCGAAATTTGGAAATATTTGTTGCTCGACTATTAACTTAACGAGCAATCTGAATCGCTCAAAAATAATGAGGTTTTTGACAGCCCTAGTAAGATTGTTTTTCAATGAAATGGTTTCTCTGTTACTTGTCGCAATCTTCCAGAATGCTACTAGCTACCAACATGCTACAAGTTATAGATACTTTCTTCTGCTGACATTTTGTGAGGCTGCGGAGACTTTCATTATTCTTGAAACTCAATGGTAGTTGAATAGTTTAGAAAATTGTAGAGTTTTGCTCCATGACAGAAAAAATTATTTAGAACAATATTATTTGACTGACTGAGACCACAGGTTTACAGGCATATCATGCTTTCAAGACTTATATTGATAATTTTGAATTATTCTGATGTATTCTGTCAAATTACAGTAAGTGCAAAATATCTCTACTTGATAATAAAAAAACAGTGAACATTACTTTAAGGCATCATATGAAGTTGGCATTTTGTTGGAAGGTTAGGATATCCAATTTTGTTTTAATTTTGCCATTAACTTTTGCTGGCCATCTTCTCTTAGCTCTACTTTAAGATTTAATGATTCATCATCCAATTTAGTTTGTTTAATCACTTATAATTGATTGACTTTTTTTAATTCATTATTGCATTGACTTGTGTTTATTTAGGATGCATTATTTATTTATTTATTTTTTTGATGAGATACTGATTGCTCTTCGGCTCTTATTGGCATGTTGGCTTTGACGCTCAAACTCTTGGAGGTTTTCAGTCATTGTGTGATTCAAACACTTTGGCATGATCATGCATGCCATTTTGCTTGATTTTAATGTACTAATTAAATAAATTATCCACTAAGATGGAACTCGGACATATATTTTTTGAATGCAAATTTAGTACAAGACAGCACTTTAGTAGGTCGGCATATAATATTGAAGTATCCAACATCATTATTAAGGAATCTAAATCCATATTTCACTAGCAATAGAAAGTAATGCAACTTGTTTAAGCTGCTTTTTTTTTTCTATTGTATGGAAAATTAAAGAAAATATAAAAAAATGCTTGTTGCCAATGCAATGAAAGTTTATCCATTGTTTCCATTTGATATTAATCTACTAGACATTTATAATTTTTATTCATCAAACGAGTTATATGTAAATAGAATTCAGGATTTGTAATTTCGAAAACTGACACATTTTTTTAACAGGAAATTTTGGTAGAAATTTCTGTTTTTTTTATTCATCTTCTTGATACAATCATACTAATGATGCTTGCATTCTATCGAACTTCCAATCAACTATTTTACCTTCTGTGAGATTATATTTATCTTTGTTCCCTTATATGCCCGTTTCATTTCATGTAGATATAAAGATTTTATTTTTCACACATAAATAAGTGAAAATGAAATTGTTTCCTAAAATATGTTTTTTTCGGCAAGCAACCAAATGAACCATAAGCTGGATGTAGGTTGTGCTGCTGCTATTCTTTGCCTTTGTTTTAAAATTGCATTTGATATTTTATTTTTTAGTTTTGTTCTTATATGTATTTTTTTTGGCAGATAGTTTTGTCTTGGATAACAAAAGTTGCCTGGCAGCGCCGTCTTCCTAAAGAAATAATTGCTAGATCAAGTGCTACTGTTTTGCCATATGGCTCATATGGTCTAGGAGTAAGGCATTTTGATTCTCTTATAGTTGTGTTTTGTTAATTTATAATTTCTTGTTTTGCTTATGGCTCATTTACATTTTAGTCTTTTTGCGTTGGTATTAAATGCAAATATTTAGGCATATTTCATATGGACTTGATCCACCTTTATATTTTGTGCTATTGCTAATGATGAGCAGTGATTAAAGAACCTAAATGAATGTTCACCTTTTACTTCCTTTGTGTCAGCAGTTGTGTTCCATGGTTTTTAGATCAGCCATGCATTCTTGCATTCGAAATACGTTGACATGCATGTAGACACTAAGCAATATCCATCGGAGTTTATCTGAATTAGTGTGTTGATAATTCCAGCTGTTTGCTTGGTCTAAACTTGAAAAGGTTCAGCAGTGATTCTAGTAATGACTAATGAAAACATTGTTCATGGTTTTCTTGTAGTAGCTTTTTTAATTTTTTGTATCCAGAAGGTAGTGTTTATTTGAGATATCTTCTTGTACAATATTTCCAACGGCAACAACCCCCCCCTTGTCCCCCTATGTGGGGTTGGCTATATGTATTATTCTTCTCCATTGTCTTATTAAGTGTCAAATTGTCATTTGATTTTAATAAACTAAAATAATTTTTTATACTACCTAACCGAGTCTTTTCAGGTTAGCTCTACCTTTTTTAGCATAGGTGAAATCTAAAATACATCTCTACTCTCCTAGCTGGTTCATTGGACAATTGATGTTTTATGTGACCAAATTCTCTAAAGTGACTATCTCTAAGTCTTATTTGCCACTGGTGCTATTTTAACATTTTCATGTATATATTCATTTCACATTTTGTCTCTAACTGTAAAATAACTCATCTACTTGGGCATCCTCCTGTCTACAAAACTTAACTTAATTTTATGCCTCTCTTTTATTGGCTAACATTCTGCGCCATAAAATATTGTAGGTCTCACCACCATCTTATAAAATTTCCCTTAAATCTAAGCGGTGCCTTTTCTATCACACAATAGGCTTGATGCATTCCTCTACTTCAACCATCTAGCTTAAATTCTACTAATAACATTCCCATATATATTATCATCACTTTAAACAATTGACCCGAGATATCTAAAACGCTAACTCTTTTTAATGACTTGATCACCCATTGTCATTATTCCACCAATAGATCTTCTACAATTAAAATTACACTCCATATATTCAATTTTAGAGCTACTCAAACGAAAGCCTTTAGACTCTAAGGTTGACCTCCATAATTCAAGTTTTTCTCCCTCTTTAGTTTGATCAACAAGAAGAATATCATCATCAAAAAGCATACACCAAGTTACATCCTCCTATAAATGTTTAGTAAGGACATCCATAACTAAAAAAAGATGTGGGCTTAAAGTTGATCATTGATGTAATCCAACTGAAATGGGAAATACTTGGCAAAATTCCTTAAGTTTGAACACAAGTAACAACTCCAGTGTATACATATCCTTGATGACTTGAATATGAGCAATCTTAACTCCTTTCTTTTCTGGATTTCTCTGTAATACTTTTCTTGGAATTTTATCATATGCTTTCTCTTGATCAACAAATATTACATATAGATCCTTCTTACTTTCTCTATACTTCTCCATCAAACCTCTTAGCAAATGTATAGCATCTATAATAAACCTACCTTGCATGAAATCAAATTGGTTTTGAGAATTTTTGTATCACGATGTATCCTATGCTCAATTACTCTCCAAAAATTTTAATGTATGACACATTAATTTAATTCCTCTATAATTTGCACACTCTTGTGCCTCACTTTTATTCTTAAAAATAGGAACTAACAAACTCTTTTTCCACTTATCTTACATCTTTTTAATTATGTAAAATAATATTAAAAAGATTAGTAAGCCAAGAAGTTCCTTGATCTCCTAAGTATTTTCATACTTTTATTAGAATATCATTAGGTCTAATGCTTTTTCATACATCATTTTTTTAAAGTCTCTCCAATTTCAATTTTACTAATATGATGATAAAAATAAAAATCTTTATTTTCATTTTGGGTTCAAAGGTTACTCAAGGCAATCATATTCTCATAACCTTCATTAGAAAGTTTATCAAATCATCTCATTCACCTAAGTTGAATATCCTCTTTTGTGAAATTTTTTTTTTGATCTCCATCCTTGATGTACTTCACTTGAACTATATTTTTACTTATCCTACTCTTTGCTTGGCTAACTTAGGGCGCATTTGTGGTAACTTTTTGGTTGTTTTGTTTTTCAGAAAGTAACCATAGTTTCATTTGGCTACCAGCTTTCTTGTATTTTTCAAAAATTTTGTGGTGAAAAATTGATTTTGAAAATTAAATTTATTGAAATGTTGTGGCTATCAAAAAACTACTGTATTAATATTTTTTTTTAAAATATTTGTAACACTCATAGTAATTTTTTAAAAAGTTGCCTTCCACACATCAACTTATAACTAGTTTTACAAAAAGCTGTAGCTATCCCAATTATTTGTTAATTGCATTAAAGTTTCAAGAAGGATGGTTCAAACTACTGAATTAATAATTAGCTTAGGGGTTGTTTGTTTTGGTGCATTTAGAATATAACATAAAGTAAAAGGGCAGTTTAAATGTGGTCAATTTCGCTGAATTTACTCGTGATTTGTGAAGAAAATGAACTACAAAGTCTTGACTTAACTAACTTCAAACAAAACACCCAAAGAGCAACTTTGATTGCAAATACGTTATTTGTCATCAATTTTTCACTCAACAAAACAACCCCTTAGTTGAACATGTGCTATTGGTCTGCTTTTGAGTGATTTGAATGCATATCATGAAGCTAGAATGATGAGATTCGATCCTTCAGCTTTGGATCTAATTATATGTGTTAAGGAAAACCATAATTTGCAAGTTTTTGTTTCATTAAGGAATTTTTTTTTTTTGGTGCAAAAGATTGTTTTGTAAGGCGTCATTTACTTGGGAGAGAAGTTGCAATCATATTAGTTGCGTTATTATTGTTAGTTTTTGTTTGTATAAACAGTTCCATATTTTCTGCTTCATTCTTTCAGGTATTTGACCTTTTATTTATTATTCAAAGTTTCTCAGTTATGTTTCTATTATTGATTCAGGTCCATGGTCCAGAATCTGACATTGATGCTTTGTGTGTTGGTCCATATTTTGCTTCATTAGAAGTGAGTTTTTTTTTTTTGCCTCCTGTTTCAGTCATTTTGGATACTTTGAAAGGCAGTTACACCATGTATTTGTTTGCCTTGCAGGATGATTTCTTTACTGTTTTGCGTGGAATGCTTCAAAGCAGGCCTGAAGTATCAGAACTACTTTGCGTCAAGACTGCAAAAGTTCCTTTAATGAGATTTAAATTCAATGGCGTTTCTATTGATTTTCCTTATACTCAACTACGAGTTGTATCTGTTCCAGCTGTAAGTATGTTTGTCAAAACTCTATCCATCTTCAGAAGTAGTTTTTGGACCATCTTACCATAGTAATTTAATTGTATTAATTGTTTCTTTCATTATTATCTTATTTTATACTTTTCTTCCTCCTAATAAGTTAGTTATTCTTTCCAATCATGAAACAATTTGTTTTGTTTGTCTATAAATTGCATTATACACGTCATATTGTAGACACTCTAATTTTTTTATACTGAGGCCTTATGTTGACTGGAATTATTATCTTAAGCATTTCTGAATCAACTTAAAACTGCTTATTTTATTTTATTTTATTTTGAAAATGTTAAAATCTTATTTTTCATTATAATGTGTATTTTATTATGAATGACTGTTGGACTCTGGCTAGAAGTAAAATAAGCATTATTTTTGTTAGTACTCATTGAATTTTTTTTATATTAGTCTTATTTTTGTTAATGTAATTTTTTATGTGATTAATGTATCAAGATTGTAACTAACTTTGAGAAATAGGTTATTGATTTGATTTCAAGTTAATTTCATCTTGTCTTAAGATTGGCTCAAAGTCATTTAAGTTGATCTCAACAATAACAAGCTTTTATCCCATGACTTGGGGGTGGCTACATGAAACATTATTCACCAGTATGTTCTATTAAGTATCATATTCTCATTTAATCTTAATAAATTAAGGTCTTTTTTTATACTTCCTAATCAAGTTTTTTAGGTTTACTTTTACCTTTCTTAATATAGACTGAATCTAATATATCTACTCTCCTACTTGGGTCATCGAATGACCGAAGTTTTATGTGACCAAACCTTCTAAGGGGACTCTCTCTAATCATATATTTGCCGCTAGAGCTACTCCAACTTTATCACATATATATTCATTTTTTATTTTATCTCTAAATGTAAAGCCATTCATCCACCTTAACATTCTCATCTTTGCAACACTTTACTTAATTTTTATGCTTCTTTTTTACTGGCCAACATTTTGTGCCATAAAGCATTGCACCACCATCTTATAAAATTTTCTCTCGAGTCCAAGCGGTACTTTCCTATCACATATGCATTCCTCCATTTTTAACCCTTCAACTTGAATTCTACTAATAACATTCCCATCTATATCACCATCACTTTGAACAATAGACTGGAGATATCTAATTCGTTCACTCTTTTTAATGACTTGATCACCCTTTGTCATCATTTTGTCAATAGATCTTTTACAGCTAAAATTACACTTCATGTATCCGATGTTAGATGCACTCAAACAAAAGCCTTTAGACTCTAAGGTTGACTGCCATAATTTAAGTTTTTATTAAACTCCCTCTTTAGTTTTATCAACGATAAGAATATCACCAGCAAAAAGCATACACCAAGATACATCCTCTTGTAAATGTCTTGTAAGAACATCTATAACTAAAGTAAAAAGATATGGGTTTAAGCCTATCCTTGGTGTAACCCACAACTAAAATACCAAAATACTTGGTCAATCCTTCTTGTGTTTGACACAAGTGACAACTCCAGTGTACCTATCCTTAATGACTTGAATATAAGTAATATTAACTCCATTTTTTTTTTAGAAATCTATGAAGCACTTCAAGTCGATCTCAAACGGAGCAAAATTTGGTTCTCAGGGCTCATCAACTTTAATTTGAGTTCCATTCAAGCAAAAAAAAATCAAGCCAATTTTGATTGGTTTTCCACACACAAACTCACATTTTCACAAATACACAATGCACACATGTACGCACATGCATGCGTGCGTGCGTGCATCCAAAAGGGTGGCGATAACAATCAAAGACAAATCCCTTGCTAGGCGATGGGTTAGGTCCAAGGGTCCATTGGGGCTTATTGATCAAAATTTATGACAATTTTGAATTGGTCTTTCTTTACAATTCGAAACTATTTACCTATAATCTAAAAAAGATCATTTAGCTTTATTAAATTTGTGAAGATTTTTTTTTTCTTATTGATAAGTAGTTAAGGATTTAATTCTCTATTATAAAATGCACTATTTGATGCAATGAAATCAGCTCTTAGATTTTCAGATTTTGAACTTATGTATCGCTTGAAACAATTCTCTCTCTCCCTCTCTCACAGTCGTTGGCTTCAACCCTAAGAAACCAACTACTAACTAACTACTTCCGACTCAATTTTCATATGGAACCAAGAGCCATCAAATTTGGAGAAGCCACAAAACAATTGGATTTTGTTCAGGACAATTCAGTTTGCTAAAATTTATTTACAAAAAAAATGAAATTACTATAGATTACAAAACTGTAGTTATTTGGGGAGAAAATTTAGAATTTGAGTAAAGGGACAGGGTAGGCATGCAAATCAATATATCAACCAACCCCACCCCTTATAAAGTGGATCATTATTCTAATTCCTGATTACTTACTTCTTTTGGGTCTTGGATCAGGCAGGATGCCTTAAGCTATTAGGAAGCACTCTATGATCTAATAGCATTAGTTTGGGTAGTTTAAGGTTGAGAATAGTATATGTCTAGTGTAATTAGTTGACATGATCATGCCCAAAGACTCTCAAATTCACTTGAAAAGTTTTGGGCGCTAACTCTATTCAGGAGGTTTTGGATCAATTCGTGTGTATATGCATTCATGTATATACATTATAATCGGATCTTGAGCTAAGCTTGACCTGATCTAGGCTAAGTTTACATAAAAGGCCAAATCAAGCTGTGCTTGTGTCATTGATTTTGATCTGGGTCAAAGCTGATTTGATTTTTGAGTGATCTTCAAGCCAAATTTACAGCCCTAACTATGCGCTGGAAGCGTTTAGTACCTTGAAACATAAAATCAGACTAGTTTGAAGGAGATTACTTTCTACTAAGGTAATAGATGTCAATGTTTTGTACCTTAAAAGTCTTCCATGAAAGATTGTATTCTAGAAGTAGGTGTTGAATCATAATTGTCATCATTTTAGTGTTGATCAATTTTAAAACTGCCGTTGAGGCAATTGTAAAATTGCATTCGTTTCTTTGTTTTTTTATCAGTTTATCGTAATATCCAACACTCTACATTGTACTTAAAATTGCAGGATGTGAACATTTTTGATCCTTGCTTAGTGATACCTGATGTAACAAGTCAGAGAAGCTTTTCTGGAGTAAGGATTAATACACGCATTCGTCAATTGGTGCCAAACTTGAAGGTATGTATATGTTCAAACATATTCAAAATTGATTTTAGTTTGGTACTTGTAGCTACATTGGTTTATTTTTTTAGATATCTTGCATTTGTTAATGCTTAAGACAAGACTACCTCACAAAAAAGAAATGACCTTGGTACTGTTGAGTTTCTTTGAAAGTCTATACTTGGTTATATATAATGATTTGAGGAGATATAAAATAAATGAAATTTATGTTTGAGATGAGATTATTTTCTAATATTCATGTGTTCTTATTGAAGTCAATTATGTGGTAGATTATATATTTGTGTGCTTGATTTCAAACTCATGGCTAAGCTATTAAAGTATGACAATTAGTTTATAATGGTTATTGCAGTTATGTAAAAACATCTTATAAGGATATCCATTAGACAGGTTGCCCATGTAGTGCTTGAGTTTGACCTTTAAATGTCTTATTGGGCATGAGCTTAAATTGGCCAATCCTATACCTTGGATTGAGCGATAAGCCTATTTATCATTTTGCCCATTGCCACCTGCAGCCTACTATCGCCTATCACCAATTTAAACCTATTGTTGTTCGCTAATGACATGAAATTAAAGAAAAATAATGTTGGGTGAGAGATTGAAACCATATCCTCATATATGTAAGAAAAGACATGTTCAAATAAACCAACCAAATTTTAATTTATAATATATATATATATATATATATATATATATATATATATATATATATATATATATATATAATATTTCTAAGCCATCTCAAATTTGATTTAATTAAGCTATGATAAATTCTTTTTCAACTCAACTTGAATTTTGAGCTCAAAATCTTGGCTCAAAACTCAACTTGCTTGATTCAATTTAAAAAATTATGGAAGTTTCTAGTTTTGGTTATGTTTATTAGCACCGTGAAACTTTGAGGGTCCAACATGACTAAGTTTGTTGGGTTGATCAATTTGTATTGTAAATGAATTTTTATAAATGTATTATGTTTTAAAGGACTAAACAAGCTTTAATAGTAATGATTAAACAAGCTTTATGTGCGGGGTGGGGGGGCGATTTTGAATCTCTCAGATTCAATATTAATAGATGGAATCTCCCTTTTCCTTAACATCTTGACATTTCTTCCTTTCTTTCCCTTCGATCAATTTCTAAGCAAAGTAAGTGAAGTTTGTATAAGGAAAAAAATAATTACCAAAATATTGGTAAGTCATCAAAAGAAAGCACTATGTCCTTCAATCAAAATTTTGTTTTGCTTATCTCTTTGGCTTTGGATCTAAAAGATTCTATTCCCTAGTCTCTTCTCCTTCATTAAGCTCTTTTATAGAGACTCTTGTTTTGTTTCTCACTACTTAATGAACATTGGTACTTCAAATGTGTGTGGTTTAGGATCGAAGATCAAAAGAAATATGATTTGTGAGGGGATCAATAAGGAGTTGTATAAGAATTTACATTGTTTGATCTCTCTCTCTAGGAATTCTTAGATTTATTGGTGGCTCTAACATTGAGGGGACTATTTAAAATGCTTTGGGAATGCCCACTCTTTCTTGTTTGCTAGACTTCACTCTTTATTTCAGTTTGTCACTTACATCAAAATTTTACTTGGACTGCTATCTATGTTTTTTATTAGAATGATAAGCTACTTTGTTTAGATTAAATTTTTAACATTGGTTCTAAATGTTATGTTAATTGGATTCTCTATTATGACTTCAATGATATCATTACTTTAGAGAAAAGATTTGCTCAACAACAATAATAAACCTTTATTCTTCATTAATAGATGGAATCCCCCTTTTCTTTAACTTCTTGATATTTCTTCCTTTCTTTCCCTTCAATCAATTTCTAAGCGAAGTAAGTTAAGCGAAGTGAAGTTTGTATAAGGAAAAAAAATAATTACCAAAATGTTGGTAAGGCATCAAAAGAAAGCACCATGTCCTTCAATCAAAATTTGTTTTTGTTTATCTCTTTGGCTTTAGATCTAAAAGATTCTATTCCCTAGTCTCTTCTCCTTCATTAAGCTCTCTTATAGAGATTCTTGTTTTGTTTCTCACTAAGTAATGAATATTGGTACTTCAAATGTGTGTGGTTTAGGATCGAAGGTCAAAAGAAATATGATTTGTAAGGGGATCAATAAGGAGTTGTATACGAATTTACATTGTTTGATCTCTCTCTAGGAATTCTTTGATTTATTGGTGTCTCTAACATTAAGAAGGGGACTATTTAAAATGTTTTGGGAATGGCCACTATTTCTTGTTTGCTAGACTTCACTCTTTACTTCAGTTTGTCACTTACATCAAAATTTTACTTTGACCCCTATCTATGCTTTTTATTAAAATGATAAGCTACTTTGTTTAGATTGAATTTTATAACATTGGTGCTAAATGTTATGTTAATCAGATTCTCTATTATGACTTCAGTGATACCATTACTTTAGAGAAAAGATTTGTTCAACAACAATAATAAGCTTTTATTCTTCATTAATAGATGGAATCCCCCTTTTCTTTAATATCTTGATATTTCTTCCTTTCTTTCCCTTCAGTCAATTTCCAAGCAAAGTAAATGGAGTTTTTAAGGAAAAAAATCATTACCAAAATGTTGGTAAGTCATCAAAAGAAAGCACTATGTCCTCCAATCAAAATCTGGTTTTACTTATCTCGTTGGCTTTGGATCTAATGATTCTATTCCTCAGTCTCTTCTCCTTCATTAAGCTCTTTTATAGAGACTCTTGTTTTGTTTCTCACTATTTAATGAACATTGATACTTTAGATGAGTGTGGTTTAGGATCAAAGGTGAAAAGAAATATGATTTGTGAGCGGATCAATATGGACTTGTATAGGGGATAAAATTCTTAGATTTATTGGTAGCTCTAACATTAAGAAGGGGACTATTTGAAATGTTTTGGGTATGGCCGCTCTTTCTTGTTTGCTAGACTTTACTCTTTGCTTCTGTTTGTCACTTACATCAAACTTTTGCTTTGACCCCTATCTATGCATTTTATTAGAATGATAAGCTACTTTGTTTAGATTGAACTTTATAATATTGGTGCTAAATGATTTGTTAATCGGATTCTCTATTATGACTTCAATGATACCATTACTTTAGAGAAAATATTTGTTCAACAACAATAATAAGCCTTTATTACACTACGTGGGTTGACTACATGAATTCTTTTTCTCCATTGTTTTATTAAATGTCATATTATCATTTAGTTGCAATAAAATAAGATTATTTTTTGTACTTCCTAACCAAGATTTTTAGATATATCTATGCCTTTTTTAATAGGTCAAATCTAATACACTTGCTCTCCTAACTTAGCCATCTGGCGGCCGACGTTTTATGTGACCAAACTATCTGAAGCTACTCTCTCTAATCTTATTTGCCATTGGAGCTACTCCAACCATTTCACGTATATATTCATTAACACTAAGATATTGAATCACTGAGATTCTTCATTAATAGGCGGGGGATATTGAATCATTGAGATTTTTCATTAATAGATGGAATCCCCCTTTACTTTAATATCTTGATATTTCATCGTTTCTTTGCCTTCAGCTAATTTCTAAGCAAAGTAAATGAAGTTTGTATAAGGAAAAAGACCATTACCAAAATTTTGGTAAGTCATCAAAAGAACACACTATGTCCTTTAATCAAAATCTGGTTTTGCTTATCTCGTTGGCTTTGGATTTAAATGATTCTATACCCTAGTCACTTTTTCTTCATTAAGCTCTTCTTTAGAGACTCTTGTTTTGTTTCTCACTATTTAATGAATATTGGTACTTCAATTATGTTTGGTTTAGGATTGAAGGTGAAAAGAAATATGATTTGTGAGGGGATCAATAGGGAGTTGTATAAGAATCTACATTGTTTGATCTCTCTCTAGGAATTCTTAGATTTATTGGTGGTTCTACAATTAAGACGGGATTATTTAAAATATTGTGGAAATGGCCACTCTTTCTTTTTTGCTAGACTTCGCTCTTTATTTCATTTCATCACTTATTTCAAAATTTTGCTTTGACTATCTATGCTTTTTATTAGAATGATAAGCTACTTTGTTTATATTGAAATTTATAACATTGTCGCGAAATGTTATGTTAATCGGATTCTCTATTCTGACTTCAATGATACTATTACTTTAGAGAAAAGATTTGTTCAACAACAATAATAAGCCTGTATTTCACTACGTGGGTCGACTACATGAATCCTTTTTTTCCGCTATCTTATTAAATGTCATATTATCATTTAGTTCTAATAAAATAAGATCATTTTTTATACTTCCTAATCAAGATTTTTAGGTATATCTATGCCTTTCTTAATAGGTCAAATCTAATACACCTACTCTCCTAATTGAGTCATCTGGTAGCCGACATTTTATGTGACCTAACTATTTTAAGCGACTCTCTCTAATCTTATTTGCCACTGGAGCTACTCCAACCATTTCACATATATATTCATTAACACTAAGATATTGAATCACTGAGATTCTTCATTAATAGGTGGGGGATATTGAATCATTGAGATTTTTCATTAATAGAAGGAATCCCCCTTTTCTTTAATATCTTGATATTTCTTTCTTTCTTTCCCTTCAGCCAATTTGTAAGCAAAATAAATGAACTTTGTATAAGGAAAAAAAATCATTACCAAAATATTGGTTAAGTCATCAAAAGAAAGCATTGTCCTTCAATGAAAATCTGGTTTTGCTTATCTCTTTGGGATCTAAATGATTATATACTCTGATCTTGTCTCCTTCATTAAGCTCTTTTATAGAGACTCTTGTTTTGTTTCTCGCTATTTAATGGACATTGGTACTTCAAATGTGTGTGGTTTAGGATTGAAGGTCAGAAATATGATTTGAGGGGATAAATAGGGAATTGTATTAGAATCTACATTGTTTGATCTCTCTCTAGGAATTCTTAGATTTATTGGTGGCTTTAAAATTAAGAAGAGGACTATTTAAATTGTTTTGGAAATGACCACTCTTTCTTGTTTGCTAGACTCTCTTTACTTCAGTTTGTCACTTACATAAAAATTGTACTTTGACCCCTATCTATGCTTTTTATTAGAATGATAAGCTACTTTGTTTAGATTGAATTTTATAACTTTTGTGCTAAGTTAACATCAGATTCTCTATTATGACTTCAATGATACCATTACTTTAGAGAAAAGATTTGTTCAATAACTGTAATAAGCCTTTATTCCACTACGTGGGGTCAACTACATGAATTCTTTTTCTCCATTGTCTTATTAAATGTCATATTATTATTTAGTTCTAATAAAATAAGATCTTTTTTATACTTCCTAACTAAGATTTTTAGGTATATCTATGCCATTCTTAATATTGGTTAAATCTAAATACCTACTCTTCTAATTAGGTCATTTGACAGTTGACGTTTTATGTGTCCAAACTATCTGAAGCGACTCTTTCTAATCTTATTTGCTTCTGGAGCTACTCCAACCATTTCCAGTATATATATGTTTCACATTTTGTCTCTATGTAAAGCCACTCATCCACCTGAGCATCCTCATTTCTGCGACACTTAATTTTATGCATCTTTTATACTGCCCAATATCAACGCCGTAAAGCACTGTTGGTCTCACCACCGTATTATAAAATTTTTTCTTAAGTCTAAGCGATACTAGTAGACCTGATGTATTCCTCTTCTTAAACTATCTAACTTCAAGTCTACTAATGACATCCCCATCTATTTCACCATCACTTTGAACAATAGACCTGAGATATCTAAAATGTTCACTTTTTTGTTGATTTATCATTCATTGTCACAACCTTGCCATTAGATCTACTACCATTGAAATTATACTCAATGTATTCAGTTTTATATCTACTCTAACGAAAGCCTTTAGAATCTAAGGTTGAGCTCTATAATTTAAGTTATTCTTAAACTCCCTCTTTAGTCTTTTCAACAAGGATATTATTATTAGCAAACAGCATACACTAAGGAACATTATCCTGTAAATGTCTAGTAAGAGCATCCATAACTAAAGCAAAAAGATATGGGTTTAAAGCTAATCTTTGATGTAATCCAACTAAAATAGAAAAATATTTGGTCAATTCTCCCTATGTTTGAACACAAGTAATAGCTCCAGTATACTCAATGTTTGACTCAAATATACTCAATGTTATCTCCTTTCTTTTTCAAAGAAAAAATTTGCTAATAGCAGGAAATTATCTTATGAGTTCTTTATAGATTTTATCATTTTTTTCATTTATATTGGATTCCCTTCAATGGGTCATAGATTTACTTGGTTTAATAATAAAGATAATGACATTTTTGTTGAGCTTTCTAATTTTTTTCTCCCCTTCATGTGAGCATTTTTCATGACTATGGCTAAAAAGCATTAAAAAATTATTTTATGAACATTGTTAAGTTATATTCTATTCTTGTCTTGCTCCTATTTTCAAATTGAGATTATTTATATTTGAAACTGTTGGTCTAATACTATAAATTTCAAAGGTTTAATTATTCCCTATGAAAAGATTTTTTTTATTAATGAAAATGATGTGAAATAATAAGTTTTTAAACTTATACTATTTAAGAGAAGGATTAAGTTTTGGAAAAGACAACATCATATTTTAGTTTAGGAGAATAAGAAGTTGATTTTGGAAAGCTTTGGTCGTATGAAGACTAAGTTTAAATTAGGACTTTCTTCTCCGCAAGATTTAAAAGATTATGAACAAGGAAAAAAGTGTTTATAAAAAATTGAAAGAGATATATTGGTATCAAAGATTCAAAGCTATTTGGTATCTCGTTAGGGATCATAATATTTATTTCTTTCATAAAATACTAACTAAAGGAATAAGTAATTTTATTTCATTTATCAAACAAATTAAATAATTGAGTTATTTTTTTATCAAGGATACATTTTTTTATCACAGAAAACTATTTAGCAGTATTTAGTAGACCTCCACATTTTTTTGCTAACTTTAATAGGCTGTATTCTTAAGATGATTCTTAATAGTTTTACTTGCTTCGATGATCCATTTTTCTTGATGAAATCGAAATGGATATTTTTTATCCTAATGGTTTCTCTCTTATATTTTTTAAATAAATCTGAGGTACTCTGATTTGGCGTTTATGTTTGAAGATGTTTATTTGGGCAAAGCCTCTCTTACTGGATTGAGCTCAGTTTTCATTTGTTTTGTTCCTGAAAGAGATGAGATTGAATTTTTTCGAGAACTTCAATTTTATTAGTTTGCTCAATGGAACTTTCAAAAATTTCACAAATGCCTGTTAGCAAATTCAAAAGTTTTTTTACTAAGTTGATTGTTATCCCTCGAAGTGCTTTTGTAGAGGGAATAGGAAGTATTGATGATATTATTATTGCAAATGAATTGAAACAATAGGAGAATTTTTTTTTAAAGTAGATTTTGAGAAGATTTTTGACAGTTGCAAGTGAGTTTTTGTATGTTATACTCTTATGGGTTGTTTCTTTCTTTTGAAATTTATCTCCTATAATATAGATTCTTGCCCATGTATATTCTCTTATCATTGTTAATAAGAGGATCTTAAAAATTAATTTAAAAATTTTAAGGGTCTTTGGAAAGGAGACCACTTTATTCACTTCTTTTCATTATTATTACTAAATTCCAAATTTTACATGGTGTTTCTATTGGTAATTGGATTAATGATTGTTCTTTCAAATATGGAGTGCTGCCTATTAATAGTTTCCAATTAACTAATTATATTTTATTGTTTTATGGTGCTTCTCTTTATTAAGCAAACACTCTAAAAAATATTTAGTCCGATGTATTTGGGCTTAGAATCAACTACCCCAAAATCCTCTCTTATTTTTCTTAATAAAGAACCTGGTTTGGGCTCTTTTCTTGCCAAAAATTTCTATTGTTCTCTTGAAACCCTTTTGTTCAAGTAACTGGGCATTCCCTTGGACTCTAAAAATCTTTTGGGTGCTTTTTGGATTTCTCTCATTAACAAATTTCATTCAAAACTCTCTTCCTAGAAAGGTGGCATGCTATCTAGAGGTGGTCGAATTGTGATTATTAATTTTGTATTTTTTTTTCTTTTTGTCTCTTTGTTATCTTTTTTTTAAGATTCCTAACAAGATTATCACGAAGATTGATGGTATGAGAAGGAATTCTTTTTAGAAAAGTAACAGAGATCAAAGACTTGCATATTATGAATTTGTCCTTCTTGATAAATGAATTTGGACGTCTATTCAACCGAGCAATGATTTTATTGTTAGCTCTATCATCCAGAGCAAGCACATTGGCAACTTAACTTCTAGTTTACTAATATCTCTTGCAACACTTGTTTGGTCAAATGGACTCTAAAGCATATCACTTTTTTTTCTCAATATTTCTTGGACAATACACAACCTTAGAAACATTAATTTTTGAAATGACAAATGGATTAATGACTTTTCTTTTGCTTCTCAGTCTAATTATCTTTTCAGTTATGCCTGAAGTTATGATATTTCCGTTGCATTTCTTAATACTACTACCAGAGGTTAGCATGAGTTACGAAAGTGGATGATTTCTTTTCACCTTAATGATAGGAAGGAACTTCTCTTATCTTTTATCAATCAATTTGATCTTGACAATGATCAAAACATCCCTTATTAGCTTCTCTCTTCAAATGGCATTTTTTTATTAATTTTTTTTACTCATTTCTGATGGATGTGAGTGTTTGACATCTTTCTTTTTAGATTCGGGAAGCTATCTTTCCAAAATTTTATTTATTGTTTTTTCTTTACAAGGATAATTCCTAGCATGGTCCCCCTTTTGATCAAAGGCATTATTAATACTGCTTCTTGTAACATGTGAAGGCAAGCTTGTGGATGATTTTCATGTTTTTTTTTTTTGGCTGTAACACCATCTCTAATATTAGGAAGGTTTATAATCTTTTTGGCATATCTTCCCCCGTTGGATACTTGAACACAGCCTTTTTCACTTGAATAAATGTTCATATCAAGAATGACTTCGGAGAACTATGGATTGCATTTTTTAATACTTCTTTTGTGGGGAATACTGAGCAGAAAATCCACAATCATATGGCTAAGAACTCAATCTCTTGAATCCCTATCTGCTGGGGCAATCATGTGGCCATATGAAAGCAATACTTGGTGTTTTTTTATTGATAAAAAAGAAAAGATCATCTCGTTCGATGCTATCAATTTGCTTACTTTTGGATTAACAGCACAAAAGGAAAGAATTTTATCTAAAATAATAATAGAATGGAAGGAAATCACTTTCTTTCTTAAGTCTTCTTAAGGTTTTCCTAACTTCTACTTTGTTGTATCTGGTTTAACAGATTCTCTTGTGTTTCTCACCTTCTCCTATTCATTTGTAATCATAATATATATATTTTATTTTAACGAGGTTCACCTATCTTTTCATTAAAAAAAAATCATATATGGCTTTCCATGCCATCTTCAGTGATCAGCATGGTTGTTGGCCAAATTAGCAAGTAAGAAGTAGGCCACGTCTAAATTATGATAGAAATTTGCTCCCCTGATAAGAAAATAAGAAGTGAGGCCACTTTAGAGATCACCCAATCAATTAACTATGCATTCCGATTGTTTATGTATATCTGAAGCATTAATGTTTTGCTGCTGGAATTGGGTTGACTTGTTCAAATTTGTTTATATCTTTTCCACTCTATTTGTTTGTTTGAAAATGATGGAATACTACATGCTGTTCTTATCTTTCAGTAATAGATGGATAAGTGATTTAAATTTTCAAGGGTGTCGTGTATTGTTGATGGTTTTATTTTCAAATTGTCAGAGTACCAATGCTGTTTCTTGAATGCGTTCCCCTAAGCTTTCCTGTGTATTGTTTGTGGCATTGATAGATTTGGTTCAGAATTGGTTTTCTTTTATAGTTCAACTTCCTAATTTCCAACCCATGTTCCATCTGTCCATGGATTTTGTCTCCCTCCATTGACTTATCATGTATGCACTTTACAATTATTATTTGGTTAAATATAAAATATTTTGTTTTTTTAAAGTGTTTGAGTTTGAACATGGATTGTCTCTCCATCGACTTACCATTTACACACTTTATGATTAGTACTTGGATAAATGGTAAAATTTTTTATTTTTTTATTTTTTTGTAATGTCCATCTGGATTTTGTCTCCCTCAATTGATTTACCATGTATACATTTTATGATTGTTATTTGGATAAATGGTAAAATATGTGTTATCCTTTTTTAAGTTTGTATGTAGATTGATGGATCTGACCTGGAAGCTCATGGTTCGATCTTTGAATATTCATTTCCATGCCTTTTTATTGCAGACCGGTGACTCTGCTTTTTCTTTGTTTTATTGTGTAGCATTTCCAAGCAATGTTGCGATGCATTAAGTTATGGGCCAAAAGACGTGGGGTTTATTCTCACGTGAGTATCATCAGACATCTATATTTTGCTAAATTCTATTAATATGAGCAGACCATAAACGTTTTCCACTTGCAGTTACTTGGATTCTTTGGGGGGATTCACCTTGCAATACTGGCAGCTTTTGTTTGCCAAAGATATCATATTGCCAGTGTAAGCGCTCTCGTAACAATGTTTTTTGAGACATTTTATAATTGGCCCTGGCCAGAACCAGTTATTCTACAAGACCAATCAATACCATTCAAGGTACCTGACGAGCGCTGCTTTATGCCCATCTTGATGCCTTGTAGTCCATTTGATTGGTGTAGTTCGAACATTACAAGAAGCACATTCAGAAAAATTATGTCAGAATTTCAATGTGGTTATGACATCACGAAGGTGAGCTTCCTGTTTGCTGCAGCAGACTATTTTGATTGTAGTTTTCACTAGCTCATTCTTTATTGTTTATGAAAGTTTTGTTCGATTAACAGATGCTTTTATTTTATTGTCCCTGTTTATTTTTGTTGTCGATAATTACCTTCCCTATTTTTTATATTCTTTTATAGTATAATGTCGAGTTTATTTAGCAGAATGGAACATGAATTTATTCTAGAATGTTTTTCTATTTGATATTTATATGTAAAGAGCTTTCATCTAAATGGATGATGGTGGGTTGAAGATGTTGACTTAGTGTTACTTTAAGTAACAAGTAGCCCACGGCTTAGGCTAGAGGAATGGAGATAAACTAGCATCTTTTTTTAAGGGATAGCTGGGTCTGAGTAGCTCACAGTCGAAATTCTTGTTTAGGACTTAGACTACGTGTAATATTTTGCTCAGGCGAAGCTTTTCCTGGATGTTGAATTATTATCAGTTTTACATACAGATGTTTTCTTCTTTAATTTGTACTTGCGTGTAAATATCATTATTACCTAACCTAATGAGGCAATATTGCACAAAATAGGAAATTTTATCTTACTGAGATTTCCACTGAAAGCTATCATTTATATATGATTATTCGTAGCTTGTGTGATTGCTACAATCAACATTCATAGTAGGGAACTAGGAGTATAATCACCAGGCTGATAATTTCTCCACATTGATGTATAATTAGGGATTTGTAGGGGCATATTCATTGCATGTGGTCTCAGGTTCCCAGCGCTTCTCTATCTTTAGGCTTTTGCCATAATGACTTTTCTTTTTTTAGTTCTTACTCCATGATGGATCTGAGATTGCATCATTAATCAGTTGGTTTAAGCTTTAACATTTAATTTCAGTAACTTCCATGATAAATGATTGACATTAATTCATTTATCCTTTTGTGCTATTGCTCCTTAAAGTTTTAATTTGGTTGCACATAATTGCATACTTCGCCAGTTTTCTTTTTATGAATTTATCATTTAATTGGTTGATTGTCTGGAAGTTGTAAATATGATTTTTCAATTTATTGCAGGATCATTTGCGGCTAGATTTCCAATGGTGGCTTCTTTTTAGCCATTTCCCATACTCCAAGCGTTATGAATTTTTTGTTAAGATTTGCCTAATTGCTCCAGATAAGGATGAACTTCAAGACTGGGTGGGCTGGATTAAATCTCGCTTTCGAGGCCTTCTTCTTAAGGTTATATTTTTTTAATTTTTAATTTGATTTTAGTTGCATTTGCATTACTTTATCCTAATTGTCATTAGCTTATCTGACCTTTGTTTGGGCCATTTTTTTGAAGTAGTAGGATTAATCTAAGGACACCCTCAAGATCTCTGATCAAAGTCATTCTTTCAGGCTACAATATGTCACACACACAATTTCATAGCGTTGCTTATTACAGTACTTAACTTTGAGCCAAGCCGATTTATTTATTTTTATTTTTGGGAAAACGTTAATACCATTTGTTTAATAGTCTGGAAAAAGAAATGTTTTTTTTAAAAAAATTCTTCCCAAAATGGCAAGCCATCACTGTTCTACTGTCATTACCTATTCTTTCTTTTAAATAATTTTAAAACGCTGAATCTTTTTTAATCATAATTCAGCTGGAGAGGGAGCATGGATTTTGTGACCCAAACCCTAGAGAATATGCAGACACCACCCTGGATCAACCTAACGTTGTTTTCTTCTGGGGCCTATCAAGTGTGAATCGTGGTCGCACTGACTTCAATTCAATCAAGGAGGAATTCATGAAAAGCATCAACAAAGATGATCATATTGAGGATAAAAATACAAATTGTAAATTGGAATTGTCCATTCTACATACCTCCCTCTCCCAACTTCCCAGTGATGTTGAATTGAACTCTGGAAGTGAAAAAGGAACAAAAGCTTGCTGGAGAATTCTGGATCACAACAACCAACACAGAAAACCTGTATATTCTCAATACGTTCCCGGTTACTTTATTGGTTATGTGGCCTCACGTGATGATTATAGAGGTCCTGTCGGTTAGGAAGCAGTGAAGTTTATTTTCTGCTTCGGTTAAGAAACTGGCTAGTTAATTGGTGTGTGGTCAGCTGGCTTTGCCAATTTTGGGTTTTG
Source organism: Cymbidium sinense (assembly GCA_021442155.1). Classification (NCBI taxonomy): domain Eukaryota; kingdom Viridiplantae; phylum Streptophyta; class Magnoliopsida; order Asparagales; family Orchidaceae; genus Cymbidium; species Cymbidium sinense. Next base: position 97,963,967 of record CM038227.1, read on the forward strand.
TATGGGGGAAAATAGTGCTTTAAATTGAGCAGAGTGTTTGCTCTGTAGTAGTATTAAACATTGTACATTTATATAATGTAACTAGAATTCATAGTTTTGGCATTTTGTGCATTTATAATCGTTTTACCGCTGCTGTAAGGAATGGACTTAGGCTTCAGTTTTCTTTGTTAATGCTGTGATCAGTAATTAATTAAATTTTTTATTTTTTTTGCATTTTTATTATATTTATTTCTGATAGTTGAAAGTAGTAAAAAGATAGATTATTTTTGGAGAACTGTATTATGCCTTTAAACAATGATAAGAATACATAAGCTTCTGTGTGTATTAATGATGACAAACTGTCTTGAACTGAAGGTACTTATACATGCAAGGCTTGTTTGTTTATATTCATTTATGTAAGTTATTGAATGGATTTGGATAAAAATTTTAAGGACAAACTAACGTTTGGATGTTGACATTTAGTTATTTTATGAATATGCTCTTGTATTGTTGAATAAGAGCTTCATTACGCTTTTGATAATTTTTAATATATATATTAATTTTAAAAAGTGCTTTTTATATAAATAAATGTTAGGAAGAGACTACACTATAGTGGGGGTTGCATGCACTCAGATACCGAAGATAAAAAGATCAATGGTGGGTCAATAGGTAATCACAATGCATTTATAAAGTATAAAATATTATAATAATAATACAAATTATTTGATTTCATATAATATTTATTACTAATATTAATCGTTTATAAAATCACTATATGTGTCCTATAGAGTCACATCTACAGGAGAGGGATCATCAGGTGTATTATCACAATAATCTATTTTTCAATTATGGAGCTACACAATTAGAGGAAAGGAGAAAAAAAAAAATTTCTAAGTTGAGCTACTAAGATAAATTTATGATGTGTAGTCCTCCAATGTCTCTTATCTTAGATATATATGAGATATAATACAAGAAATTGTGAGGCAATAAGTAGCCAATAACAACAATAACAAAAATAATAAGTCTTTATCTCACTAAGTGGGGTCTGCTACATGAATCCTTAGTCTCCATTGTGTCCTATTATGTATCAAATTTTTATTTAATTTAAGTATACTAAGGTCATTTTTTATACATCTTAACCAAGTCTTTTTAAGTCTACCTCTACCTTTTTTAACATAAGACAAATTTAATGCATCTACTCTCCTAACCAGGTCATCAGACGACCGACGTTTTATGTGACCAAATCATCTAAGGTGACTCTCTCTAATCTTATCTGCCACTGGAGCGACTCCAATTTTTCATGAACATACTCATTTCACATTTTATCTCTAAGAGTAAAGCCACTCATCCACCTGAGCATCCTCATCTCAGATATACTTAAACAAAAACCTTTAGACTCTAAGGTTGACCTCCATAATTCAAGTTTGTCTTGAACTCCCTCTCTAGTCTTATCAACAAGAAGAATGTCATCAACAAAAACATACACCAAGGTACATCTTCTTGTAAATGCATAGTAAGAACATCCATAACTAAAGAAAAAAGATAAGGACTTAAAGCTGATCCTTGATGTAATCCAATTGAAATAGAAAATTATTTTATCAATCTTCCTTGTGTTTGGACATAAGTAACAGCTCTAGTATACATATCCTTAATGACTTGAATATAATCAATATTAACTCCTTTCTTTTCTAGAACTCTCCAAAGAACATCTCTTGAAACTTTAACATAGCCTTTCTCTAAATCAATAAAATCATATGTAGATCCTCCTTACTTTCTCTATACTTCTCCATCAAACCTCGTAACAAATGTATAACATCCATAGTAGATATACCTGGCATGAAACCAAATTGATTGTGAGAAACTTTTGTATCACATCGTAACCTATGCTCAATTACTCTCTCCCATAATTTTAATGTATGACACATTAACTTAATTCCTCTATAATTTGCACTCTTGTGCATCACCTTTATTCTTAAATATAGGAACCAACAAACTCTTTCTCCACTTATATAGCATCTTTTTTAGTCTTTAAAATAACATTAAAAAGATTTATAAGCCAAGAAATTCCTTGATCTTCTAAACATTTCCACACTTCTATTGGAATATCATCAGATCCTACTATTTTTCCACATTTCATTTTCTTTAAAGCTTCTCTAACTTCAGATTTACTAATACGATGATAAAAAATAAAATTCTCTACTTTTATTTAGGGTATTAAGGTTGTTAAAATCGATCGTACTTTCAAATTCTTCATAAAAAAAGTTTATCAAAATATCTCATCCACCTATTTTCAATATTCTTTTCTAAGAAAAGTACTTTATTATTTTCATCCTTAATACACCTCACTTGAACTAGATCTTTACTTCTCATATCTCTTTGGTTGGCTAACTTATACATACATCTTTCACCATCTTTGGTATCTAATCTATTGTATAAATCACTAAAAGCTAAATTTTTTGTATCATAGATTGCTTTCTTAGAATCTCTACAGGCCACTTTATATCATTCCCAATTCTCTGAGTTTTTACATCTAAACTAAGTTTTATAACAATGCTTCTTATTTCTTATCTTTTCTTGCACTCTCTAACTCCACCACTAACTATTTTTTATTAAAAGAAGCTTTTCCTTTTGATTCTCCAAACACATTTTTAGCAACTTGCATAATTTCACTTGCTACTTTTTCTCACATAACATTAACTTCTTTATGAACATCCCAAATTCTAAGCTCTTGTAGCTTGCCCTTAAAAATATTTTTATTTGTGTTCTTTAAGTGCTCCCATCTAATTTTAGGATAATAATTTGATTTAGTTTTCTCTTATAATCTTTCATCTTAAAATTTAAAACTAACAATCGATGTTGAGTACTTAAACTTTCACTTGAAATGACCTTACAATCTTTACAATCTAAACGATCTATTTTTCTTATCAGAAAATAATTAATTTGTGTTTTACTGGATCCATTTTTATAAGTAATAATATGTTAATCTCTTTTCTTAAATAAAGTATTAGCAACTACAAAATCATAGGCTAAAGCAAAATCTAATATAGTTCTACCTTCTTTATTAGTCAATCTAAATCCACAACCACCATGAATATTTTTAAAAATTTCTACCGCTCTACCAACATGTCCATTTAAATCTCCTTCAATAAATACTTTTTCCTTCAAGAGGTATCTTTTGTATTAATCCCTCTAATTTATTCCAAAATTTTTCTTTTGAGCTTAAATCCGAACCTACTCGAGGAGCATACACACTTATAACATTGATAATCTTAGTATCAACAATAATCTTTAAAGTTATAATTCTATCTCCACATCTATTACTATTTATAACATTATTTTTCAAACTTTTATCTATAATCACACCTACACCATTTCTAGTTTAATTTCTACCTGAATACCAAAGTTTAAAACCTAAACTATCACTCTCTTTGGCCTTCTCCCAACCCATTTAGTTTCTTGAACACATAACATATTTATCTTTTTATGAACCATAATATCTATTAATTCCATTAATTTACATGTAAGAGTATTTATATTCCAAGTTTCTAACCTAATTCTAGTTTCATGGACTAACGTCTTTGCTCGCATCCATCCATAATGTGGGAACCCTTGCTTATTTAACACTGCACCCGAGCATCGATGTAACGGCCCTTACACATTTTTCACTGTATTCAAGCCATACAGCGCATTGCTTCCAGGGGACACCCTAGCATTAACACAATGATTTAAAAGATTCATGTCATGATTATTTTGACAAGTTTTATGCTGGCTGTTGACTACCTATCGCAACCCTCCACTTTTCACATCCGGACTTATGACCGACAAAGATAGTGTTGGCAATAAGTAGCCACAACAACACAAAATAAATTCTTGCTGCAAGCTTAAATGAAAGTATCCATCACCACTGCTATCAATGGAGTCAATTGCAATTAACAGAAAAAGAGGATGAAGAAATAAAAAAGAAAAGAAGGAAAAAGAGATAATAAGAAGAGTGAGGCTTTAAGCAGACTAATGAGTATAAGAGAAAATAATTTATATTTATCTTTTACTTATAATAGTAAAATTATGTGTACTACTATAATGTTAATATTTATTTGTTATTATACTTATGAATTAGTATTTGTAATTTTAAATTATTTAATATTATATTATTATGCATTTTTTTTGGGGAATTTTTCATTTTTTAATGAATTTTTTATTAGAAAATGATCATTTTTTTCATAATATTTCCCTTTTTATGGTATAAGGAACTATATAAGATTTATTTAGTTTTGAGTTGAAGTATCTCATAGAAGCAATCTCCTATAGTTGATAGCATCTTAGTGGTTAATCCCTAGGAAACTCTCAATTAAATTCATGCCTATCAACTCAGATATTAATGAACATTTTCATGAAATAAGCATAAGAACATCAAATGGGATAGGCTTTATATAAAAGAAGAATGATGTGTAGAGTTTAAAAGAAGAAAGCCTAAGAGCATTTAACCCTGCGAAACTTAAAATTCCCAAGAATACTATAGTATGATTAAGTTCATTAGCATTTTAGTGAGCAGTTATTTTAATGTTTGAATTGATCTAATATCTAGAATATTGGACTTATAATTTTATTATTATTATTATTACTTTCATGATTGGAGAAATTTCTAAGATAAAAACTTATAACAATTTTGTTAAGGTACTTTAACATAAAATTTTTAATTAAATAATACACTCTTAATAGAGTGACATATATATATATATATATATATATATATATATATATATATATATATATATATATATATATATATATATATATATATATATATATATATATATGACTTAAAACATAACTAGATGTTATAATAAGGTCACAAATATGTATCATGAGTTAGAGTGTAGTTAATTAATTAATTAATTATTTTTTTGTGTTGTGTGCTATTTTTTATTTTTGTATATTGGTGATAAAAAATAAAGATATTTACCTTATATATAACTATTCATAAAAGCGATAAATAAAAAAAATATATATTTTGCTTACAAGTGATTTGTTAGCTTAAGCTTCGAGTAGACATGACAAATAAGAAAACTATTATTTGGTACTAATTAATACTAGGCATGCAATGAAATAATTATGCATGTGCATTCTTGAATAATAATCCATCCTTTATAAAGATAATTATGTAATCTTTTATCTTTAATAAAAATATTTTTTATTGAGAAAGTTATATAAGCCTATGGGATGTAGTAAACTAGATGAACAATAATGATAATCCATCTAGTGATGCCTTGGAGCTTCTAAAATACTTTCAAGTTAAAACTTAAAAGATTTATGGGATAATTCTATTTTTGTTTAGATCTAAGTTGGGTGGTTTATTAAGATTGAGCTTAATTGCCTTTCTATTTAATTGCAACATATTATAAAAACTAATTACAATAAATCTTTTTTAGTTATTATTATTATTTATATGTTGTGCTATAAATATATGTTTTTTTTCCTAGATTTAATCAGTTTGTTATATAAAGTGACCTTGACTTATACTACATTGATGGACTTTAAAAGATATGAAGTTTTTACTAAAATGTAAAAAACTAAAATCAATCATAGGAAGAATAGATTTCCTTGAAAATGGTATTGCTTATTTATCAAGTTAAACTAAGATTTCAAAAATAGAATGAACAAGCTACCTTATGGAATTTTATTTATAGTCAGTATTTGACTAATTATTTTATCTATAAGAATATGCTCAATCAAATTAGCATTAAATGTATTATCATAGCTTTTAATGAAGTCTCAAGTTATAAGTTTCTTATATACATTAGATTTTGAGTGATTACTCTAGTGGCATTTGCACCTTAAATTTAGGAGTCATGGGGAATGTTTTGATTGATATAACATAAGGATTTTTTTGTCTAAGTCTTTTATCAATTGTATGTTAATAAAATATAAGCCATAATTTTTTAAATAAAATCAATCATCTTAAACTTAAATCAACTCATAAAATATAAAGTTCAGTCTAAGATAACTTTTGAACACTTTGAATTTCAAATTTTAGTGCTCTTACTCTTCGTTCGATGGCTTTCTTATAAAAATAGTTTTCAAAATTTGGTCAATCCCATTTAAAATTCTAAAAAAAATTGCTATTATTTTAACTAAGATTTTTTTTTAAAAAAAAGATGACCTCTTTTAAGATGTAATTGATTATAAAAGTTTTCTTTTATAGAGAACATATATCTCAAAATAACATAAACATTTATTGATTTAGTTACATAAAGTAGAGAAAGATCTCTAACATGCAAACTAAAATTTAATTTTAAAAAATTATTTATTTTATTTTTGATATATTGTAGAATGATATTACTATCTTTCAATATTGTTTATATTCTTTATATTATACTTATTTATAACAATATTTTTTTTAAATTTCATTTACTTCTAACAGTTGGTATTTTATAAATTATTTGCTTTCACCTTTCAAAATGGCAAACATAAAGTTTCACCTTGTAGAGCTTGTCCAATATTTATCTATGCAATCATTTATTAGAATGATCTTAAGCTATGAGCAAGCTTAGCTATAGACTCGAAATAATGTTCATGTGAATGTCTTAGGCATGATTAAAGTTGGAAAATACCTATCATTTATTGATGTATAAGATCTATAAGAAGCAAGTTAAGATTAAGATAATAACATGATTTATGTCTCAAAAGTATGCTCAATCTCTTATAAAGGATTAAGATAGCTTTAATACTTACTCAAAGCACACTTCTTCTATCATGAGATCTTATGAGGGTAAGAGAGAATCATTATTCACATATTAGTCATTGATTTAAAATCATGATGGTCAAAGGTTAAAAGTTTTATAGACTTATGATGACACATAGATAAATGGCTTCTCTTTCCAACATCATAAAAAATTTCACTCAGCTATCCCCCTAATGATTTTTTTTTTTTAAAAAAAACTACAATGTTGTAGTGCAAAACATTTATGTATGTGAAAAAGATTTTAGATCAAAATATTGCAAACAATTTTAAATATTCATGTGAAATATAAAAGCATCAACCATAGAATCTAAGAAATTAGCCAATGTTAATAATCATGTAAGTAGTAAAAAAAAAAATGTATGAATTCAAGAAAGTTATTATTTTTGAATATGTTATCCTATCAAATGATAGTATTTTTGTATGAAAATATTAATAAAGATAGACCTTGATTCCAACAACTTGCATAAAAAATTTTAGAATTTTTTAAGCTATTAAGATATCATAAAAAAAAACTCTTCAAATTCAAAAACATCTCAATTTTAACATAAAAAATCTCCCACAAATCAAAACAACCAAACCTCATGCCATAAACTTTTGGGAGAAGTTGATAATCATGGAAGAGTAAACAATAAAAAAATAGCTAAAGCATTAAAAAAAAAAAGAACATAAAAATTATTAAAATTTTCCAAAAAAAAAAATCTAGAAATTAATCAAAAAATGAACTATTTGGATGAGTTACTCTTGACCATCATTTTCACATAACCTCGAAGATGACACACTGCCACATCAATCTCCATCCATTACATTGCTTACATAAAATTTTAGGGATGATTAATTTTCTTAGAAGAAAATAAGAAGCTTACAACGGGACAAAAATTCATCTTGTCTTAAAAACTAATCCATTCAACAAGAACAATTGATCTCATTTCAAAAGAGAGATCAAAGCCTTATTATGTGAACTTTGAACCTCGACACTCATTGGATCAGAACCAGAAGGTGTTTCTTGCGTCCTATAATTTCATAGTTATTTATTTTATTCATTATAATATTAATTAAATAGATAATTAAATATTTTATTTTGATAACTTATATTGTACTAAATAACTTATACTTATTTTCTATGTAATGCTCTAAAATTATTGATGATTAAATCTTTTTTATGTTATTGTTTGAATTTGATTACTAATTTATTATTATTATTTTTATAACTTTTATTCATTCTTTACTTGTTATCATGATTTATAAATAATATGCAAAGTTTTTATTTACTTTTCTTGCATTATTAAATGTTAATATTTTTTCTTATAATATTAAAATTTCTTGACTTATTTAATGTTTATATAATTTATATGATTATTATATATTATTTTAAATTTTATAAATTATATAAATTATAAATTTATAATATCATGTCACATATATTTTGGCATCCTATATTTTAAAGAGTAGAATATCTTGCATTCATATCATATTGTATTTGTGACTCTATATATATGCTTCAGTGCAACCTAGATGCCCAAAAAATGGTCACATTTTATAATTTTTTTGTTAAAATTTTAATTATAAGTAATAAGATTTTTAAGACATGAGTTATATTTTAGCTTGAAGATTTTAACATATAAAAAGGACAACTAACTTGCCTCCAACAAATTTATTTAATCAAAATGAATCTTGGAGGAGCTTCTAAATCTTAAATCACTATAATGTTTAAATTACAAAATTTTAGAATCAATTTTAGAATCATCCATAATATATATAGTTAAAATGTGTATCTTATTGAAATAAATATAATAAATTTAAGATTGTGGGATCTGAAAATTCGCCACCGACCTCTTTCGGAAAAGAAAAGAGTTGTTTAAGTGTCGGTGATAATTTAAGAGATGAATAGTAGATAAGACACTACCCAGATTTAGTTCTCATTTGGTGAGAACTTTTTTATATCTGGTTCAGTTTCCTATAGCAAGCCCTATAGTTAATTACCCCTCCCAATCGAGAGAGCACTTTCGATTAAGGCTAGTTAATGAATCGTTAAATGAGTATATAATTGTGAGGAGTTTAGAACATGATTTATTATTATTTTTATTTAAAACTTTTGTGGAGGGGCGATGATGCCCGATCTAGATCCCATGGTTCCCTTGTGCATCGGTCCCAGTAAACAGTGAGGAGGTAGTCGATACCAGAAGGATCCTTATCGAACATGGGTTACGTCGTCCAAGGTGTCCTTGTAGACAGGGTGGAGTTTGTCTAAGGGACAAATATAAGTCAACCTTAGCGTGGGCTTTTTTAACCAAATACATTCATTTCCCAAAAGAGCAAAGCCGTTAGGGAACATAAGTGCGTCACCTTAGTGGTGCCATATCGCGGCGAACCACCGTCGAGGAGCTCAGTCGTAACCGCCATTTATGTGGTGCCATATCATGGCAAAATCCGGACGAGAGGACACGCAGCCCCACGTCCTGAGCTTTAGGAATATTTAAGTGTGAAGGTAGTTATGTATTTAATTTGACATTAATCTTTGTGAGCAAAATTTTCTTAATTTGTCACCCGAAGACAAACAATTGCGGAGGGGTGAATTTATTTATTTATTTTTAGTTTTAATTTAAATAATTAATTTCATTTTTTTAATATTTTTTTTTGTATTATTTTCTTTGAATTTTGATCATTTTATAATTGATTTATATTTGAATATATGATCATTTATCATTGAAATTTTAATTATAATTACCTTTCTCGATCCTAGGGTTAATATCAATTGATAGACTTTGTCTACTCTGTCCGATTTTCTACAAAGGATCGGGTTTAAATTCATTATCTCAAGAAGTATAATCCTTCAAACCTTGTAGTTTGACGTAGGGATTGGGTTTGGGACTTTTCTTCCGAGAATTTGAATTTTAGCTATGTCGGTTGATTCATATATTGTATTATATGATAATTAGCTTCTCGAGATATTATTAATTTGAAATTCTTATAATATCAAATTTTTAGATTTTGTTAACTTGGACGTCAAGACCAAACCGGAAGATGTAGCATCGTTCTTTATATTTGACTTAGTATTACTCCAACATGCGGATATCTGTTCTTTGAATTGCATGGACATTAAGATGTCTAATGTTGAAGTTTATGTCAAAGATTTTTTGAGTTTTGTTAACCGGACCCGGTCCAAGACCAAACCGGATGATGTAACATCTTATTTGGGCCAAAACCCCTTTTATCACGCAAGGTGAGCAAAATAAATTATTTTGGAAGCCTATTTGATCAAATATAAAGTAATGGGACCCTAAATAGATATAGGCATTTCATTTGGGCTAAGAACCCTTTCTTTATGTGGCAAATCATCAAACATAAAGGGGCTGAAATAAATCATTTTTGAAGGCTCATATGATTAAATATAAAGTAGTGGGCCTAGAGTGAATTTAGACACTTGATTTGGGCTAAAAATCCTCTCCTTATGTAACAAATCAGCAAAGAAGAAGGGCTAAAATTAATTGTTTTGAAGGCCCTATGATCAAGTATAAGGTAATAAAATGAATTTAGGAATTTAATTTGGGTTAAAATCCTTTCTTTATGTGGCAAATCAAACATAAAGGTGAAATTATTTTGAAGGCTATGATCAATATAAAGTAATTAGTTTAGAATGAATTTAGGCACTTGATTTGGGCTAAAATTTTCTCCTTATGTATCACTTAAAGGGTTGAAATTAATTATTTTGAAGGCCCATGATCAAATATAAAGTAAAGAATGAATTTAGACACATTTGATTTAAAATCCTCTTCTTATGTAGCAAATCAGCAAAGAAGAGGGGCTAAAATTAATTGTTTTGAAGGCCCATATGATCAATCACCCATAGCCCATTTATTTCTCTTGATAAGGGGAGGAGAATACAAAGATATGACTAGATGCCATATGTCATTTAAGAGAGGCAAGTGGGTTAATTAAAATCCACATCCTTCACATGCAAGTCTCATGATAAGTGGGGGGACAAATACTCATTAAATTTATTAAGGAGGTATGGCAAAGAATTTATGTTCCCTTTCAAAGGAAGTAAAGATACAGGGCATGCCTATGTCCATGCATGTGTGCATATGATATGACAAATGGCATTAAACTAGATGATCTCCTTGCATGCAACTTATGAAGAGGCACATGTCGATGCCATAAGAATAGATGGCAAAAGAGGAGAGTAAGCCTATAAATAAGAGGGATTTCCCTTTCACAAAATACATATTTCACTCTCCTTTTCTCCCTTATACCACAAGTTTAGGTTCTTTCAATCTTGCAAAGAGGGTTAAGTTGTGCCACATACTTGTGAGTTTCTTTTTAACTCAACCATTTTTTTGATATCTTCTTGATATATGTCATGTCATATGGTAGATTTAATTTATTCCATATGTGTTTGCTTCAAGTTTTCACTATGTCTCATGTATGTATGTAAATCCTGGGGGGAATGACAAGTAAAATAGGGGAGGTGTTTATGTTTGAGCATATGTCTAATGTGTATTTCATAACATGTCAAGCTAGATTGAATCCTAAGGTGAGCATTATACAATACATGTCATAATGGCCAAATAAGAAAATAGCTTGCATGATATAGAAATTCAACACATAAGTATTCGCATTTAAGATAAAGAAAATTTTAAGCCAACATAACAACTTAAGCATTTCATCATTTCTTTTCTATCTCCCTTTTTTTTAAAGAAAATTTCGGCAACCTCCCGGCGTCATCCCCGCATAGGGGGCTACTTCGGGGGACTAGGTCTTCCCACCACGCCAAGAAAGGCGTGTATGGTAGGTGTCGTGAGACACCATTATTTGCCACGCCAAGAAAGGCGTGTATGGGTTATAACATAGCACAAGTTTTCCCATGTTGGAGAAACATGAGTAGGTACTTATAATAATAAATTTAAAGCTTGCATTTGCATATATAAACAAGTAAGCATGTATTTAATTAAGAGTAAAATAATCAAAATTTACAACACCTCCCTCTCCCCACATGTGGGGTTACCATGAGATGGGTCACGCCCATGCCAAGAAAGGTATGTATGGGTGTATATCTGAGACAAAAATTTTGATAGCATAGCATTTCCCTACCATGTTGGAGAACATGGTAGGTACTTATAATAATAAATTTCAAGCTTGCATTTATATATAAACAAAAGAAAATTGCATGTATATTTGATTAGCATAATAATTAAAATTTCTACATACCCGCTCTCCCCACATGTGGGGTTGCCATGAGAGACACGCCACCATGCCAAGAAAGGCATGTATGGGTGTATGTCGTGAGACACCAAAATTTTGATAAGATACTATATGTTGGAGAACATAGTAGGTACTTATAATAATAAATTTCGAGCTTGCATTTACATGTAAATAAAAAGAAAGCTGCTTGCATTTATATTTGATTAGGAGCATAATAATCAAAATTTACAACAGCCTCCCGGCTCTCCCCTCACATGTGGGGATTGCCATGAGAGACTGGGCCTGCCCACCATGCCAAGAAAGGCATGTATGGGTGTATGTCGTGAGACACCGCAGCCAAAATTTTGATAGCATAGCATTTCCCTATCATGTTAGAGAACATGATAGGTACTTATAATAATAAATTTTAAACTTGCATTTGCATATGAACATATTTGCATATATACTTAAACAAGACAGCATTTGCTAAGCATTGCATTTTCATCACTATTTCACCTGAATTTTGTATTTGAAACATTCAAATAGCAAGCTGTAACATAAGCTTTTAAACACATGTAAGCACACTTCCATTCTTCTCATTTTGAATATAAAAGAGGACATATCTTTCTTAAATCCCACAAGTAACATAGCAATTAAAGGTCAAGAGATATGCATATATTTCATCTTTTGCTGACAGATAATCATAAAGAAAACTTTACATATCCTATATCTTCAATTCTCAACATTTTCATATGTATGCAAGATAAAAGATGCAATAGAAAGGAAATCAATATAAATCATACTTCGTCCCAAAATAAACTTGCTTTCTTTTCATTCTTCCTCAAATCAAGAGAAAGAAACATACATCACATATTAATGACCAAAGTGAGCTTTCAAAGATGAAGTCATGTAAGCTAATGAAACTAGGATTTCATTATCACAACTTATTCCCATAATTCAAGAGCAAGAAAAAGTCATAGAATAATGTATCTTGCAAGATTCCAACCTCCAAATACTCATGGACAACAAACATATAATTGTGATATCATATGAAGAGTTTCGATTTTGCAAAACATGGGATTTGTAAGTGTGATAGCTCCTTTGAGATTTTCAGCTCCTAGCTTTACTAGGAAAGATCGCCAATAGAACCTCTCCTCTGTAGGAAAGGCAAAATGAAGGAGAAACAGATAGCAAGCAAAACAGCATGCACTCATCCCCGGTTAAATGCTAACAAGGCGGGATGAGAGGAAAGGAGGCACCAAACAAAGAGGATGAGCTCCTCGCTCACCTTAGGAGGAGAAACAAAGCGAAAGCTTGTAGGATAAATCAAACACCTTAATTTCATACTTTTGCAAATCCAAAAGAAATCCTGAAATGGAAGGAAACCCCTCACATACATTCATAGAATACAAATGGAAAGAAAGGATTTGTGTTTATGTCATCAACAAGTGAGCCATTTTCACATCTCCGTCAAATGTGTGCAAACCAGTTAGGAAGAAAATAGCTATAGCGAACAAGCCAAGTATAACGCATTCCTTCTCAAAAGACCACTTTACGATGGGCAACAAAGAGATCTTCAAAGCATACAACCAAAGCAATTGATTTCAGAATCCAAAAGTAATTCAAATCAACATGACATCGTTATATACTCATCACTTCCTTTAGGTAAAACCTAGATAACCATAAAACAAGAAAAGGAAGAGGTTGGATAGAAATAACCTGGAACTTCGATTACAGGAAAGGAAGATGAAGAGTTCGGTTGGTTGAAGCTTGGTCGATCCACACTCAGCTCGGGGGCTCACGAAGGGCAGACGAGTCACGAGAGGAGAAAATCGAGAGTCTTCACCGAGGCAGAACCAGAGGGAAAATTGCACACTGAGCTTCAGAGAAACGAGGAACCAGAGGGATCCAGAGCAGAACAGGAGAGGGAGAACGTGCCTGAGCTTCAATCAACTAATAAGCAAGAGGAATCGCCGAGAGAGAGAAGCGAGAGCAGGAAAACCGAGAGGATCGAGAGGAGAAATGCCGTGAGCTTCAGAATGGTCGAATGAGAGTCAACGAGGATAACCCGTTGATCTTTAGGACGACCTCTTCGATTGGCTGCCGCTTTCGGTCATTTGATTGGGCGAGGGGGTTAGGTAAGGATTAAGAGGGATTAAGAGATTAAGCAGCTATTAATCCCTTTAATTATAATTTAATATTATTTTATGTGACATTAATTTATGAAATAAACCCTAGTAATATGGGTGTCAATTTTAGTGTTTTTGTCGACGCAACAACGATCAATTTTGTGATCGAGGTCGTTGGACAACGTTGGCGTGGAAGTTAAGTGAATTGTGTGACGTCGCTCAAATTGCTCGGCGCTTGCGCGCTCTTGCGATGAAGGCATTGTTTGATAGGTCTCACGTTTGGCGCGGCCGGTCAATTTCTGAGCGGTCGTTTAGACATTATCGAGGCTTCTCGACTTTGATATGCATAATTTCATTAAAATTAATTTTAATTTTGATCGATCATTAAATGATTCGATATTTTCTATTTAATTAATTTTGATGCTTTCGATGCATTATGAAGTCGAATTTTCAAATTGAATTGAATTTAATCGATCTCGATCATGATTAGGGCATTTAACCTCTATGTCATTTACTTAATTTTAAATGACACATAGTTGTAGGTCAACAAAGATATTGCATTCTAATATCATTAAGATGCTAATGGGCTAATTGAAGTCACTATTTTATTTTTATTTTTTTACTTTTAATTTAATTTATTTATATTTTGATTTAAAATAAAATATATTTAGTATTTTAAAATTATTTTTTATTTTTATTATCATTAAATAAATTAATTTATGCAGTGATAGCAACCATCATTGATTGAGTATTAGTGGTGACCACCATGATCAGAATATGACACCCAACGATGGCTGAAGGGGGGTGGGTGATAGTGGTTAATGGTGGCATTAGGTTGTGGTGGTATTTTGATTTCTAATTGAAATATCCTTCATATTTAGAGGGGGATGGGATTGGGCCATTAAAAAAAACTAAGAGAGAATTTAAGATTTGTTTGTTAGAACGCTATTATCATTATTACCAAACATGATTGCTACTATAGCTTACAATGCAAATGCTCACCACAACCACCAAGGTTAACTCATGCCAATGCTTATCATCATTGCTAAGATTGATGCTTGTTTTAACCAACAACATTAATGTCTATTACTACCAACATGAGACAAACACGTCATTGATATCAATGCTGGTGTTCAAATATGGGTTATGTCTATTGTTGTCACTAACGCTAATGTGCTAATGTCTCTTATTGCCACCAATTGATATCTACCATCAACATCACTATCATTGGCCTTTATTATCACAATGATTGATGCCCATCATTGATACTAATGATAATGTCCATCATCACCATCAAGTCAAATTCCCACCATTGACATCAATGTTATAGCCTTCCATGCTTACCTTTTTTGGTTATTAGTTTTCTCTCCTCTAAGAAGAACAACAAAATGTACCACTAACTATCTCTTAATGATAACTTTAATATATTAAGACTCCTACTTTCACTAACAAAAAGCTATCTTTCATAATTCATGTCTATTATTTTATACTAAGGCATTGTACAATTATAAGAAAGTGTAATATTTAAAATTAAAACTTATATTAGTAAAATTATTTCAACTAAATTAATCAGATCATATGCTTTTTTTCTTTTTTTTTTTTTGTGAAAAATCTTATACCTTCTATAAGCTACTCTCTACTTATTCATTTGTATATGTGTGAGATTTTAATACAATGCTAAGATAATAAGCTCACTTTAATATTATAAATACTCCAACATGTAACAAATAAGATGAATTTAGTAGCATCTATGATTAATTTTGAGTATATTTCAAGTGACTTGTCCTCAACCAAAATAAATTTTTTATTTTAAGTTAATTGAAAAACGGTTAACTTTTGAATGTATTTAAGCCATATTTTTAAATTTTTGGAATACTTTATATATATATATATAATGTGTATGTGTGTGTGTGTGTGTGCATCTTGACTTAATTTTAAATTGAGTCAAATTAATTTTGAAGAAGCAACCTAAAATTTTGAATTTAAATAGATTAAAGTATAACAATAATCATCAAGTGAATTTAAAATTTTAAACAAAATTAATGACTTAAGTAACATCATTCTTTTGGTTATTTAGCAAGAAAACATGACTTAATTGATATACTTATCTATAGGTACACTATTTGTTTCTTGGAGAAATATACCTAAAACTTTATTTCAAACCAAAAATATCTCCACTTTGTGGACTACTTATTTGATGTTTTCTTTGAATGAAATTAGTTCAAACTAGTTTGCATTCAAATCTTAATTTGAACTTAGCTTAGAGTAGGCTTGAATCACTTATTTAAACCAAGTTCAAACGTGGTTTAAAATTGATTCAAAATTCAACATGATTATATATTGTTTGGATATGATCATATTTTTAACATGGTTGAAATATAGTTTTAAAATGGTTTAAATAAGAATTGAATAAAGCTCAAAAAAGATTTGACTATGGTTTAAATCATATTTAAATAAATGAAAATAAAATTCAAATATGTTTGAGAATGATTTAAATAAGGTTTAAACATATTTTATCTTATGATGGATATAATAGAGTAAAATCTAATAGGTTTAACATAATTATCTATTACACAACAAATATATTAGACGACAATCATAATATCTTTAATATAATAGATTACAAGGTAAAACATAATAAATTGTAATCCAAAAGTTATAGCATAATAGAGTATAAGGTTGATATAATAGTGTAATCATAATAATTATAGCATGATAGATTGTAATGTAAATAAAATATAATGCAATCTAACAATTATAGAAAAATAAAAGATCTATACAAAATTAAATGAATATAAACAAAAATGTCTATAAAATAATTCAATATTTTCTTGCTATTTACCTATGGATGTATGGATCTATATTGCTATGAAAAAAAATCTAAACATAGGTGACCTTTATAAAGTGTATATAATGAAGTGTAACCTATGAAAGATTTATTTTTTGAAAGTCAAGAAAATGATAAAATTTCATTGTATTCACTTTACGAGCTCCACTATAAATAAATTATAGAGTACTCATCTTGCTATATGTCTAAGTACTACATATTTTTTGTTAAAATATTAAAAGGTTTATCTTATTATCGATTAGAAGAACCATATGTATATTTATCCTCCTCCACTTTCAAGGCATAATGGATGAGGAAAATTTATGGTAATTGTCAAATAACCCTTATATCTCAAGCAATCTAAGAAAAAAATTTGTAAAATCATCTCATCTTTACTTTAAAGATCTACACTGGAGCGTAAGAGGACTTATCTTTAAATAACATCATTGCATACGTAATCAATAAAATCTTATATATCATTGTGGGCTCCAAAAATTTACCACCGACCTCTCAATTAATGAGAGTATGATTTAAGTGATATAATTTTTGGGGCGATGAATAGTAGATAAAGCACACTCAGATTTCTCCCTCATTTGGTGAGGACTTTAGATCTGGTTCCAGGTTTCCTATAGGCACAAGTACTTATAGATAATTACCCCTCCCAATGTTGAGAGAGAACTTTTGATTAAGGCTTGTAGATGAAGTAGATATGGAGTTAAAATATGATGTTTAGAATTTATAAAATTCACCAACATTTAACTTAAAGCATATGGTTGGTGGAATGATGACATACCCGATCTAGATCCCATGGTTATGTCATGCCATCTCCTCTAGTCTACTTAGTCGAGGAGGTATAATCCAACCGATCAAGGATCCTCATCAACACATGGGTTGCCTTCCAAGAAATTCTTAGACTGGGTGATTTGTCTACGAGACAATCTTAAGTCCATCTTAGACGACAAAAGGCTTTGTGCCTATCAAACATACCCTATAATTCATAATGGTCGAGCAAGCACTGGCTACTTGTGAGTAATATAATGGTGTCATTTGGCACAACCCCAATCGTGAGACTTTGGTCATAATCGCATCATGTGAGACTACCAAATCACAGAACACACGCCACGCCCCATCGGCATGAGATTATTTGAGTTTGAATATAGTGATTTATTTAACTTCACATTAGCTCTTTTGTGAGTTAGAGTTTTCTTAATCTGTCATCACCAACAAACGATGGTAGATGAGCGGATGAGTTATTTGCTTTAAGTATTTACATGATAAATTTCATTTAGTTCAGATATTTTCTTAGTTGAAATTTAGTTTTAAGATAAATTAATTTAGAGCTCAAATATCTTTTAATGATAATATCCCCTCTAGTTGAGATTTTTAGTCAACTCGGCCATCACCGAGGTAGACCTTATCAACTCTACTTATTTGCTAATAGAGGATCGGGTCTTATGACTTATGTGTAATTTAAATCATTTAAGAAATTGATATCATAATAGACCTTATCAATTTTATTGCAGATATAGAGGATTGGGTCTTATAATCTATTATAATTTAAGTTTCTTTAGAAGTTGATCATTTAGTAGACCTGGTCAACTCTATTTCAAGCATAGAGGATTAGACTTACTATGATCACATTCTATGGAGCTAAATACTTATCTCTTTCATTTATTTCAATTAGCATATGAAGACATTCATTAGTTTACATGCACATAGTTATAAAGGATTGAATCGATTTCATTATTCTTCTCCTTTATTTTTAAACCCATGCAGCATCCTTAGACATCTGAATCTAAACATTCAACACTGTGTCGGGGCCCATGCGGTTATTTGATAATTCAGATTATTTTATTTTTTTGATTATGAGATTAATTTCATATTTATTTAATCTCAACTTAGATGCTTTTCTATATTAA
Source organism: Cymbidium sinense (assembly GCA_021442155.1). Classification (NCBI taxonomy): domain Eukaryota; kingdom Viridiplantae; phylum Streptophyta; class Magnoliopsida; order Asparagales; family Orchidaceae; genus Cymbidium; species Cymbidium sinense. The sequence goes on from CM038227.1 coordinate 97,982,741, forward strand.
AATTTTCACTTGAAATCTCTATGTCCTGCACATGTTATGACTTAGACAATTTCACCTAATTAATGAAATCATTGATTTTAAAAATCATAATTTTAATAAAATTTCTTTTATTTTTGGATTGATGAAAGCTCCTTCATTCGTGCATATAAATAGAATGTATTCCCTTCTTATAAATTCATTATTTTCATTTGCCTAAATTTTCTCGAGATTCCAAGTTGATAACATTTTGCAAGATTTAATATTTTCATTTATCACTTATACTTCAATTTCCCTTTGAGTTTTGATTCAAGCTTGTTTATATAAGCCATGGTGCTTTAAATGATTTTTATTTAAATTTGTTTAAGTCTCAATTTCGCAAAAAATTGACAAAGATTTTGACAAGATTCGACGCCATCTCCAGTCTACTTGAACCGCTTACTGACACCCTAATGAAGGTGAATGCTATGTTCTGACATCAGCCTTATACCCACTATGCTAATGGGCATTAGTCTTCGATCACCCATAAAGAAGAGCATATATGCAATTTCAAATCATTCAAATTTTATTTTAGATTATTTATTTTCGATGTTTCTTCTTTTAAATGAATCTTGATTCTTCCCCTTTTAGTCCAAAATTTAATCAAAATTTCAAGATTTTGATTCCCAAGATCATCCCCATGTGCTACATCAAAACTATTTTGCTTCTTAAGTGCCTTTAATGAGCATAAATGCTTATGATACCACCATATTTTGCATTCCACTATGCCTAAGCATTGCGTCTTCAAACCAGATAAAAGCACGCATATGCATATATTTTTTTCACATATTTCCATACATACACAATCCACAATCACTAATGATTTTGCATGAGTTTGGCTAGCAGGGATTGAATAGAAGATATTGGAGTGTTGATTATTTGGATTGAATAGGTGAGGAAATGCCAGAAACCTAGAAAATAACCGACCTAATGACGGTGATCTTTCTCGCCCGTCGTTGCAAAAGAAAAGAGGAGTTGTTTATAAGAATAATGAAAATGAAAACAGAGAAGAACTCGCCCAATGATGTGTTGTTTCTGCTTTTCGGTTTGCTTGGGAAAAGGGGCGTTTATTGCATGGGTGGAACGATGGAAACCTAAGAAGAACCCGCCTAACGATGTGCTTCGGTTTTCATTTGTAAAGGAAAGAGGATTATGCGGGTAGGAAACGACGAAACCTGAGAAGAACCCACAGACTATCTTTCCTCATTTGCAGTGGAAGGAAAGAGTTTTAGGTAGGTAGTGGAAACGTCAGAAACCTAGAGGAGAACCTGCCTAATGATGGTGTTGCTTCTCGATTTCCATCTTTTGCAAGAAAGGAAAGAGGGGATGTTTGGCTGAGGGATTTGAGCAGGATTTAAGCCGGCTTCAACTTAAATCCAACCTCAATCCTGTCGGTAGGTAGATTTACGGGATTCAGACAAAGCTGAACCATTAGGAGTTCTGTAAATGAGAGATGAGGGGAGATGGGAAGGATCCAGCCTTCCACAGATACTGTAGTGGATTTCAGCTGAGAGGGGAGCTTGTACAGATAAAGGTCCCCAACAGAAGAAATCATGGACTGCAGAAACTATGGGGCCTTCATCATAAACCATGGAGTATCCAATCGAAGGAGGGCCATGACTTTATAAAGTAGAGCGAACACCAAAAGGTGAAGATAGTTGTGGATTCTCTTCTTCCACTCCCACGTGAGGTGGTCATAACCAAATACCATCCGATGAGCTACCTCAAGGGCCTGCCAGTGCTCATCATGATAGAAATACGTCAGTACCAAAGGGAATTGAGTGCTAGGCAAAAGGCAAAGATGGGCACTCCTCATGTGTGGGTAAGGCTGTATTGTATTGTAATATGGCAATTCCATCCTATATTTTCCCTTTATTTGACAGAATGGAAGCTTCATTGTATCTTCTCTATTGCACCACTCTGGCAGTCTGCTTGAGTTATTCTCAAAGAAGTTCAGTATATAAGCATCTTTTATCATAAACTCAGTTACTTGTATGGATCTAGAAAATGAATGAAAAAGCCCAGCACGTTTGTACATCTGAAGTATAAAAGCCACACAGGAGGTTGAATTGCCATCAGAATAAATCCAATCATCTTGCTCGGGAATTGTGAACAGCTTGTCGAAGGAAGAACCACGCTTCTCCGACTCTATTATAATATCAAAAAGATCAATCCCCTTAAGTCACAGATTTAGTATATCCTGCAATTGAAACTCCTCTCCTACGCAGCTGGTCCAGCAAGCCCCTATCGTGACTTCTCGCTCTTCTTCGTCGCCAAGGTTTTCAGTTGGTGGGATTGGGAGGGGAGAGAGAGAGAGAGCCGATGGAGAGAAAAGAAGGAGTTTACCTGCGCAGGGAGGAAGAGCAGAGGCTTGAAGGAGTTCGGCTTAAGGGGGATCAGTGCGAGAAGGGTTCAAACGAGAGGTCTCCTTTTTTTTTTCCAGAAAATCCTTGGCTGCCTCTTTTGTTTTGGGAGGGAAAAAAAGGATTATGACTCTTAATTACATATTAGTTACTTTCCTTATGAGCTTAGGTGAGATTTTCAAAATTTGAGTGTAATTTCAAATGAAATTAAGGAGTATTTATGGAAAGAGTATAATCTGATCATAAATCCCTATTCATAATAAAATTCTGATTTAATCATTTAATAATTAAAATTAAATCAAACTTTTTAAAATTAAATTTAGATGTTTGATTTTCACAATATCACGTCAAAATTTTTGTGAATCTTGCCGAAATGAAACCCATGTAATGTGGGTAATTTCTAGATAAATTTGACTGATTAACAATAATTGCTTTGCAGCGTTGATTAAAAGACGCCAAACCGAGTCAAGTTTGGTTCAAAGTTGCGCGTCGTCTCTTTCGATCGCTCTACATTCGCGCAGACTCATCCGAATTGGGCGCGAATAGTCTCATTTAATAGGTTTCGATGTTTCAACGCTAACAACGTGATCAATTTTACTAACAGAGGTCATTTGGGCATCGTCGCTTCCTAACTCCTAGACGCGGACATCGACATTTTCTTCGACGACCAGCCAAATTATGAAATATGTATATTCGATCAATTTGACGTCAAATATGATGATGAAGTCTCATCGATCGAGATCATTTTGACTAGTTTGACGATGTCGAATTTATCATCAATTTATCAATTGTCGCATCCGGTTCATCAATCATGAGATTGACTTGACTGATGGAGTATACATGTAGGTCAATAAATATCTCCTAACAAATATGGCACATATGAAGTCCATGTTTGTTGCAAACTAGTTGACCATATAAGACTTGACCTAATTTGCCTTTATTGACTCATCAGGTAGGAAGAGAGATACCTCCGGCCATATGCTTAACGCTTTGATGGGCTTGAAGAAGGTCTCATCCTAGTGGTTTATGTCTTTAATCCTCCTTTTGCCTTAGCTTCGTGCTTAGTAGGCTTGGTGAAGGAAGAATTTTATTTATTTTGTGATTTAGGTTCCTTCTGCCCTAGCTTCAAGCTTGACAGACTTGAAGAAGTATTGACCTGATTTATCTAACTTGACTTATCAGGAGGATATACATACCTTCGGTCCTTTGCTTATTGCTTGGTGGACTTGTTGAAGGATTAACCTGATTTATCGGAATTGACTTATCAGGAGAATGTGCATACCTTCAGTCCTTTGCTTGTTGCTTTAGCGGACTTGTTGAAAGGTTAACTTGATTTGTCGGAAATGACTTGTTAGGGGAATGTGCATACCTTCAGTCCTTTGCTTGTTTCTTTGGTGGAGTTGTTGAAGGATTAACCTGATTTGTTGGAATTGACTTGTCAGGAGAATATGAATACCTTCGGTCCTTTGCTTGTTGCTTTAACGAACTTGTTGAAGGATTAACCTGATGACCTAGTCTTCAACACAAGCCTTAGGTCTATGGAAAGAAGTTGTTAGTCCAACACTTAGTGTTTTAGTGGACTGGTTGACTATAAAGTCCTTTCAGTTCAGCTGTGAGCTTTTTATGAACTCCAAGATAGCTTCTTCGGCCCTATGCTTGTTGCTTGTCGGACTTGTTGAAGAAGTTATATAGGTTTATGCTTTGTGGTTACTATACCTCTCCTCAGATCCTCTCTTGATTCGTTGATCAATTGAAAAAAGTTCTCCAAATATGGATCGCTTAAATTTACTGAGTTGGATCAGCTTTGAAGGATATATAGCTCTAGCCTTCGAAGTTGTCTTCTACATGCTCTAAGTGAATGTGACTTTTCATATTATTTGCATAGCCACCATGACCTAAACAAATATATTTGTAAATGTTATTTGGGGATTTCAGTATGAGTCATGATGTCAACTCAAAATAGACTTAAGTGCTTTTCTAATATACAAATTTAAAAATGCCCCCTGTCTGGCAGGGGGATTTTCGAGCTAAGATAAAAGATACTTATTTCTTTTTTTCTATCAATTATAAGAGTAGATGAGACTTATTGTCAATCACCACATATGTATACTTTCATCTTGGGATATCGGCAGAAGGCACGATATCAACCATATAAATATATATAAAAAATGCCCCCTGTCTTGCAGGGAGAATTTCATCGCAACTCGAAAATACATTCTCGCAATGCAAGAAAATTTTTTAGTGCTATTTAATGTATATATATAATATGAGATGTCATGAATATAATGTTTATCCAATTATGCAATAATGTGCACTCAAACATAATATTTCTTGAGATAACGACCATTGATGGGTGGCATAGGCCATCGATCACTCGAATCAACAAGCTAGTAGGCTCCTCCTTCGTATACCTTCTCTATAATGTAAGGGTCTTCCCAATTAGCTTTAAATTTACCATTGATTCTTTTGTGAGGGATTATCAGTCTTCTCAACACCAAGACCAACTCTCCTCTTTGAAAAGTTTAAGGACGCATTGCTCCATCGAAGATTTTAGACATTCTTGCTTGATAGATTTCTAAGCTTTGTTGGGCTTGAAGTCTAATTTCATCAAGCGTGTCAAGCTCTTCCATCCATAAACGTGTGTTCTCCTCTTGAGTGAGATTATACTGGATGGCTACTCGAAGTGATGTTAGTTTCATTTCTAGTGGCAAAACTACTTCGACTCCAAAAGTTAGAGCATAAGGAGTGACTTTATTTGGCATCCTATAAGTAGTTCTATATGCCCATAATGCCTCAAGTATCTTGATGTGCCACTCTCTTTTATTCCTCATGAGGATCTTTTTGAGTATCTTGATCAGTATTTTATTAAAAAGCTTCTGCTAAACCATTGGCTCTTGGATTATAAATTGATGAATATTGCCAGTTGATTTTGTATCGATCAACGAATTTATAGATCTTTGCACTCTTGAATGGGCCATTATCTCGATAACTTCGTTGTGGTATACCAAATATAGACAACATTATGAGTGAAGAAGTCGACACTGACGTAACCTCTTTAAATGGAGCGCCGCCACTTGGAAAAATAGTTTGTCTTTGCTAAGGAATGACTGGCACGACAGTGGATCAATAGGTCATATTATATATGTTCCCCAACACTCAAACGACCAAGATGCGATCGTTGGATGCAGTGGATTCGGAGGTTGATGAATGAGAATCCCGTGGACTTGACATTCATGGCACCTTTTGGCATGATTATTGATCTCATTTTCAGGATGAGCTCTCAAGCCCTCCATCTTTAGACTTTAGACTTTTAGTCTTAACACATATCTAGTGATTAGTGACACTCAACCTAGCCCTAGAGACTTAGAAGAGTTAGCCATAGAATAGGTCATGCCTTGGGGGGTGTTAGGAAAATTTTCCCCATACTGAGCCACATTCTTCACTTCCTTCCTTCAAGTCAAACTCAAATCAATTCCAGCTTAATTGATTTTCTCCAAACATAAATCAATTCAAGCCTAATTGATTTTCTCCAAACTCAAATTAATTCCATACGATTGAAACCCATGATTGAAATCCAAATCAAATTTCAAAATCTTTCCTAAGTCACTTTGATTTCCCTCTTATGGACTTAGCCAAAATCAATTCAAACTCATGTGATTTTCTCATAACTCATTTATATTCTCATTTATATTCATATATATAAATGAAATATAAATTCAAATCAATCAAATCAAACTCAAAAAAATCAAATTCAAAATCCATGGTCAAATTTAAAAAAAAAAATATTTCCTAAGTCCTTTAACTACCTCTTAAGGACTTAATCTAGAGTAAGTTCAAATCACTTCAAATCCTTAAAATTTTCTCATAACCCATTTATATTCTCATTTATATTCACATATATAAATTAAATATAAATTCAAACAACCAAAACCAATTCCAAAAATCAAACTCAAATTCAATCAAAATCCAACCTAAGCCTTTCAAGTCAAAATCTTGAACTTAGCCAAATCAATTTCAAATCAAGCCAAACTCTTGATTTTTCTTCATGACTCAATCAATCCTTCAATCATGAATCCAATTATAAATACAAACTTCAATCACTTAACCAAAACTCAATTCCAAAATCAAGCCCAAGTTAAACTCATGTTCATCCTTTAAACTTGAAATTATTAAATGAATCAAAACCCATTTGACTTCAAACCACTTGCAAATGGATTTATATCTCAATCATAAGTCCATATGTGAGTTCAATCAAACTCAAATCAAGCTTTGACCAAGCCATTTGACCCGCTTAGGCTCACTTGACCTAAAGTACCATTATGAGCCAAATTCTAATCCTAACCAAATTGGATTGAACTAAGCCCACCTAAACCTCTCATTATGATCAACAATCATCATGAGATGATCAATCAATCAAATTGGGTCAAACCAAGTCAAACCTAAGGGTTGACCAAGTCAACACTTAGCCAAAATGAAACCCAACATAGCCAAAATCCACCATAGGCCAAATTGATTGAAATTAATGATCTAAGTTCATTCATGACAAATGTTTGAACTTGACCAAAGCTTAACCTAGCCCAATTGGCCACTTGACCAAGTTGACCCAACTTGACCTAAAAAGTCAAAATATGTCAAAACTTGATCTAAGCCAAATTGATTGAAGCCAATGGGTCAAGTTCATTCAAAATCACTTGTTGAACTTGACCAAAGCCTCAATTGGCTAACTAGACCTAACCTAGCTCAATTGACCATGAACCCAACTTGACCTGAAAGGGTCAAATTGAGCCAAATTCAAACATAACCAAAATTTATTGAAAACAAAGATACCAATCCATTTCATATGACCAACCAAACATGAACCAACCCATGACCTAACCCAAATAGGTCAAATGGGTCAATTTGGTCAACTTGATCCATTTGACCTAAATGAAATCAATTGAACCAAAATCAAATAAAAACCAAATTGAATCAAACTGAAGCCACCAAAACATTTCAAATGGTCATATGAACTTTCAACCCTTGGTTTGACCCAATTTGACCAATTGGTCAACTTGACCCAAGTTGACTCATTTTGACCTAAATGGACCAACATGAGCCAAATCATATCAAACCAACTCCAAATTCAATGAAACTTGGCCTAACCCATTTTCCAAACATACCAAACATATTCAAATTGAAACCTAAGCCAAATGACCATTTTACCCCTAGGTCAAAGGGTAAAATTTGACAAATCCTCTCCATAATCATGGAACCCTCTTAATGGATCAAGTGAATACTATGGAGTGTGGTGCACCCAACCCAATGGATTTGGGTCAGCCCAATCTTCCCTAAGGCTAAAACTGACCACCTCCTTCAAATTGAGCATATGGAAAACCTTCCTCCACTTAAACACATGACCACTCTCCCACTACCCCCTCTGGCCAAAATGACCCATGTGCAAGCCTCTAACAACCTAACAACCCATTGCATAAGCTCAATTGGATCAAAATGGCAGCAACCATCCTTTCAAGGGGAGATATACTCCCCTAATTCAATTCAATCTTCACTCTCATACTGATTGAGCTAAGGAAAGCTAGAGGAGCCAAGGGATCCCAAGCTTCCTAGCCCATTTGAATTTCCCATTTTCGATTTCTCCAAAGTGGAGCTCAAGTGGAAATCTAACTTACTCCATACTTCAAACCAACCTAATTCCTCCTTCGAGCACCCTCAAAGGATCAAGTCGAGTTCACCCAAGCTCTTCCCAAGCTCCAAAGGCAAGGGAGGATCTATTTCAATCAAGACTGAGCTCAAGTGCAAGTGGGGTTGGCCTCTAGAAGCATCTACCCAATTTCAACACCTCCAAGCTTCAACAAGCTTTGTCTCCACTAGACAAAGCTTCTCTAAAGGAATCGAGCGTCGATGATCACCTCCGACAAGATATGCCATTAAACTGAGCATAGTTTCAAATTTTCTTGGAGCTTTGTGAAGAGGATCTTCACCCCATGATAAGTTAGCCATTGGATGTGATCTCCTTTGCATGTTGATGGTGTGGGTTGAGTTTCAATTCAATCCGAGCTCAATCATTCGGATCTTCTCCTAAGATGGACGTGTCTATTGCTCACAGAAGAGAATGGGATGATCATCCCATCCGCCTGATCCTGATGATCAAGGACAAAGAATTAGCATGCCGATTTGCTACGATGTGACTACTTTGATATCTAATCAATCACACGTGGAAAGCATGTCAGCCGCCCACATGGCAATAAGATTAAACATTTAATTAAGGCTATTAAATCACTAATTAACCATGGAAACTTTCTAAATTCATATCTAAGCCTAGAAAAAAAAAATATGAAATAAATTGCATTGGATAGATAATTGAACATAGAATATTTTAAAAATAATTTGAATGGATTTTGAATAGTGCTTTTCTCTAGATTTGGGTTTTATTGGGAATGTTTTTTTACTAATTATCCTCTAATTACTCCACTGATTAATCTCAAACTTCTTGTGCATAATTAGTGGGATAACCCTTGCCTCCCCTAAATTTCTTGAGATTTATTGGTGGCTTAATTAGAGGAATTTCTAGTTCATTCCTTAATCACTCCCTTAATGTAATTAAGCTTAATTAAGGAAATAATTAATGGTTTAACCCTCTGATTGAATCAATTAAGTTTTGCTTAAGTGAATATGAGGTTTAAGGAATAATTTTGGCATACTTTCCTTAAGATATTTCTTAAACCCCCTTTCTTCTTTAATCCAACCTTAATTAAGGATTAATTCACTAATTACCCATTAATTAATTTCATAAAATTCTAAGACTTTCCAAAATTCAATTAATCTATCTTGGGTAGATGCTTAGGTGTTCAATAACCTAAGTACATTAAGGAAATCAAAACCCAATTCACATGTGTGAGAGGGTTATGAAAGTACTTAAGTTAAACCCACTAGTTTAATTAATCATTAATCATGAGTTAAATGCATTAGGTTCCTTTATTTCATAGGTGCATTGCCGATTTAAATTCCTTGTGTGGTTTTATTTCATCTCCTTGGCTCATAATTACTTGATTAAGTATGCTAAGGTGGTAAAGGGATAATTAATACACTTAATTCATACCTTAACCTAAACAAAGTGTAAAATTGATCTAATCCCTAAAAAATTAAACTAAAATAACAAACATATGTGAGAATGAGTTAAGAACAACAAACTCACCTCACATTTCTCAAATTAAATCAAACTCAAAACAAAATCAAACTTTCTTTAAAAATAATTTGATTTACTTTAAGCTTTCTTATTTCATAAGATTATCTTTAGGAATTAATTAGGGTGAATATGTTTACATGCTTTCATCACTTTAGTTCTTTCCTAACATGCTAAATGTGTATGTTATATGAGTTTCATGCATTCATGCTTTTCAAAAATCAAAATTAAAATGAAATATTTCCTTGATGTGAAATTGCATGTTTTGGCTAAAGTAGAAATATGAATAGCTATTATCACTACTAAATCCAAAATTATTTTCAAAATCTATAAATAAAACACCTAAAATTGAAAGTGTGCTACTTATAATTATTTGTAAGCTTGCATGTGGATATAAATTTGAAGATGTGCATAGTGTGGCTTTCTTTCCCTTTCCTTTTAGCATAGTTTTGAATAGGATTTAACAAAGTGTATAGTTCATTTGAAAAGAACATAACACTTGCCTAATCCCATTCCTATTTATTCTTATGGTATTACTCAAGAAGGACATCCACATTTGTGCATATAAATTGCATAACCAAAACAAACAAACACATACAAACTCTTGCATCTTTCTTTTCCATTTATTTCTTTTATACATATGCTTGTATTTAAGAAAGTGGTATATTAGTCTGACAACCCGGGTTGAGGTTTTAAGTAGCCCTAAGTAGGTCTTGTACCTTACACCCTTGGTGCTAACAATAGCGCCGTACTCACTTATGCCTCTTATACATACATGTGTGCATGTGAAAAATGGATGAGAAATCTCTTTTCTACTTAATGAAAATCATACATCATAAAACATTCAAATTTTCTTAAGTAACATTTCTTAGCATTCATCATAAAGTGTGCTAAACATTTCCATTTGTATGTATAGATATGCTTAGGATTCATTCATATGCATGTTATATATGTTGGGAAAGAAATGAAGTGATGTGTGTTTTGTGAATTTAGTTCACTTTACTTAATCTTAAAATGTCTTTCTTTTGAATAGGTTTGTTTAGGAAAAATCTAAACTTAGATTAATTAAAACATATAATAAAACTAAACAAAATCAAACATGAATCCACTTTAGAAATTACTTAAGGTAGGGAAGGAAAGAGAAGTTCTCTTCTCTTTTCCTCTCTTTACAACACTTAGTAATTAATTGTAGGATTCACTTAAACCAAATCAAAATACAAAATAAAATCAACCCAAATCAACTAAACATTTAAATGAAACCACCCATCAAAGTTGAACATCTTCACACTTAGAAAATCAAAACCTTAAAGCCATAGCTAAGCATACCACACAAACCTCCTAAAGCATACACATTAGACTAAGTCACCACTTCTAGCTTTAAGTTGGGGTGGTGCATAGTTTGATATTTGCTTTTATTTTGTGATATTTTATTTTAGTCTAGATGTTAGGGTGAATGTGCGTAGAATGAATGGTAGGATAACTTAGTCTAATCATTATTTTCTGTGGGATTGTGCTCTGTATAATAAAAATATAAATACTTTTGTCAGTGCTTATACCCCAAGCATAATCCAATAGGCGTGGACTTGTTACCATGTGTGGGTACTAAGTCCAATATACATGCTTGGGATTTGTATGGTTTGTTTAGCTAATCTCTATTTTGTTGGTGTTAGTTAGATTTACTTTTCCCTTTCATGTAATTTTTGCAATTAAAATTTTGGAATGATTGTTATGGGAGATTAGGATGAGCATTGGTCATAAGATCTCATCTTATGTACCATGTGAAGCCTTTGGAGCATCCACCTTCCAACCATCCAAAAGAAGAAACCAAAGGAACCAAAAGAAGAAATAAGAAAGAAGAAAGAAGAAAAGAAGAATGAAGACCCCCATAACATGAATTTTCTTGCTTGATTGTAAATTAATTCATTTGTAATCCGGGTTGTATAAGGGTAGAGAGCTCACCCAATTTATTTTTTTGTGCGGTGGTGGTCAATTATTATGGCCTTTTATTCTTTTGCATTAGCTTTATAAAATATTTGATATTTTGTTTAGCTTGTGCATTAAGATGGCATCATTTTTCTAGTTTCTTCCTTGCTTGATGTATGGCCTAGATTATGATTAGGCTCTTAGAGAAAAATAAATCTTCTACCAAATTAAACAACTCAAAATTAAAAATAAAGAACTCATAATCTCATTTAAAGCCTAAGTTAAAAATCAAGATAAAAGAATTAGCAACCCCTTAGCTGGATGAGTATTTCTTTTATAACATCATGCATAAAAGCATATTGTTTCACTCTTGAATGGAGGGTTTCCACCTTGCCGAGAACTTGGCTTAACCTAGAGCCATGGTGGAAACACACCTCCTCGTTCTCACTGATTTTGGCCCATAATCTTACTTCTCATGCATTAGGCATATGAATCCTATAAGCCTGAGTAATATGGTTGTACAAAAATGAAAAATAAAATGTAATATGAGTTGCATTAGATCTAGGTCATTTTTCATGTCCTTACATGATCTAGTCTCTTAGAGAGTGAGTTTAAGGACTTAGTCTCTTTCTAAATAAATAACATCCTAGCTATCTTGCATAAAGCATATGACTTATCTACATGAATTTAAAATCATAGGAGGAGTTAGTTGGCGGCCACAGGTGATTATAAGTCCAAGCAGTCAGGTGATTTGTCCTCTCTTATAGAAGAAAACTAAATACTCATTTTTGCCTTAGATTCAGGTTGTGCTTTTGGCCCTCGCCAAAGTTTTCTAAATTTAGGTTTTGAGGTTGCTTCTCCCCTTTGTGGGCCATAAATAAATCTCACTCTAGGCATTTCCACAATCAGGAATCATGCATAAGCCCTAAATTCCTAATGAAAAATTCATCTCAAATAAATTAAATCAATTGTAAAAATGTAAAGCCCAACCATAAGATAGTTTGAGTGGCTCATTAGGTTTACCTAGTATCGTGAGCATCTCCTACTTATCTTCCTTCGGCTTTGATAATAACTCTCTCTCTTTGATCAATCCCATTTGATCTTCTAAAATAAACTAATCGATTGATAGTCCTACCTATTAAAATCTTTGGAGACAATGATCATTACCTTAATGAGAGTATTCCTAAGGAACCCCTTCCTTAAGATGTAATTAACTATAGAACTTAATGAACCTAATTTAAAATAAACCCTACTTTACTTTTCTATGTAACATAGGGGAAGAATCTATGGTACACATGCAGACCCATTGTCCATAGGAGTCTTTATTCAGGTGATTAGGTCCATTGTAGGTAGTGACTTCTATCTTTCAAGATAGTACACTTCTCCTCAATGCCATATCCGATCACCTTAATAAGAATATCTATGGATCTACATGATGTCTAAATGCATAAAAGAGTATATTTCTATCTTTATTTTATTCCATATAGATTGAAGATGGAAGTATACACTCTTAGAAAATCTAATATATTTTCACCTCAATGATCAATACAATCTTTCATGATCGATGGCCAATAATATCTCATTCTTTTGATTTTTGCTATCATTTTAGGACTTGATTGATGTGCTCCATAAAGTCCTTCATGAATTTCACATATAATTTATTGGCTTCATCCGCCTAAGTATTGTAGCCACATTTGTTCAAAGTATCTATGGTACAATGTATTATTAACATAGACATATCGTAGGATCCTTTTTATAATTTGCATGATTAGTGATTTATTGCTCGACAATTTGCTTTCCTTGAAATAATCGATGAAGAGTTATCTCCAATCACCAGACTCTTCCACTATGAAAGCTTCACATGATTTCTTTGTAGTACTTTTGAGTTTTTCTATCTCTTGTACTTATTATTTGGAAGAATGAGGAGTAATTTGAATTGTTCCCTATTGGCTTGAGTCTGATGTCCCCTCTACCTGCGGGGAATATGGATTTACTGGCTGTAGAACTCGTCGAGTGAAAACTTCTATCAACATGTGCTCATCGTTCATGCTTGCCATCTCTTTGGCTAGTTTAGCTAAGTAGTCTGCTTTACTATTTTTATATCGAGAGACTTGAGTCAATGTAACATTTATAATTTATGTAATTAGCTTGAGAACTCGCTTATGATGATAAGCTAACTCAAGCTTAGTGATCTTATAGATTCCCAATACTTGATTGATGATCAGCTGAGAGTCTCCAAAAACTTACAAATTTTAGATACCTATGGCAATAGCATTCAAGATATTATCAAAGCCTCATACTTCATTATTGATCGAGGCTCAATTAAGCCATATTAATGTCTTATGATGCCTCTTCGGTGTTATGAGTAAAGGCCAATCAAGCCTGGGTTTTATTCTGGCTTGATCGATGATGCTCCATCAAAATACATCTTCTGGATCTACAGTTTTTCTCTTTCATTAATTGATAGAATTTGTTCATTAGGCAAGTCATCATTAAAAGTGAGTCCTAGGAAGTCTGTCAAGATTTGTCCCTTCACTACTTTCTGGGGTATGTACGTAAAATCAAATTATAATAAGAGTATTGCCCATTGAGCTAATGACCTGTCAATGTTGGTCTCATCATCAAGAACTTGAATCAACCTTTGAGATTAGTGTGATTCTATGAGAAAACATGTAATGGCAAAGCTTCTGAATAAATGTCGCGATAATGCCTCTTTATTGAGAATAGCATTGCTCCTACATCTTACCATGTAATATAACACATTTTCTTTATTTTCTTCATTATGTTGCGCAAGTAAAGCCCCAAGGGACTCCTCTAAGGTTGCAGTGTATAAAATAAGAGGTCTCCCTCGGATAGGAGCTGCTAGAATTGGTGGATTGAGTATATACTTTTTAATTCTCTCAAATGCTTCTAGACATTCCTCGTCCCATTTGAATGAAGCATTCTTCTTCATTAGCTTTGCAAAAGTTTGGTATCTTCCTGACAAGTTTGATATGAAATGCCGAATGAATGTGAGTTGTCCTTGTAAAGAGCAAAGCTGGCGAAGGTTCTTCAGTGGAGGCATCTCCACGATCACCTTGATTTTGTTGGGGTCAATCTCAATTTCTCTAAATCTTACAACATATCTGTTGACCTCATTTTTAGGATGAGCTCTCAACTACTCCATCTTAGACACAGGGCTTCTCTTAGACACTAAGAGTTCCTTAGTTTTAAGACACATCTAGTGATTAGGTGGACACTCAACCCAGTCCTAGAGACTTAGAAGGGTTAGTCATAGGAATAGATCATGATTTAGGGGTGTTAGGAAAATTTGCCTACCCTTAGCTTGAACCACTCTTCACCTTCCTTCCTTCAAGTCAAATTCCAAATCAATCCTAATTGATTTTCTCAAACTCCAAATCAATCTTATTTAATTTTCCAAACTCACATCAATATCATATGATTAAAATCCATATGATTTAAATCCATGATTAAAACCCATGATTGAAATTCCAAGTTCAAAATATTTACTAAGTCCTTAATTCCCTCTTTAGGACTTAGCCTAGATCAAATCAAAATCAATTCAAACTCATGATATTTTCTCATAACCTATTTATATTCTCATTTATATTCATATATATAAATGAAATATAAATTCAAATCAATCAAACTAAACCTAAAAGTGAAGTTCAAATTCCAAATCTTTCCTAAGTCACTTTAATTTTCTCTTAAGGACATAGCCTAAATCATCTTCAAATCAATTCAAATTCATGAAATTTTCTCACAACTCATTTATATTCACATATATAAATGAAATATAAATTCAAATCAATCAAACTAAACTAAAAGTCAAGTTCAAATCTTTTTCCTAAGTCCTTTAATTTATCTTAAGGATTAAATCCTAAATCATGATCAAATCACTCCAAATTTATGAAATTTTCTCACAACCCATTTATATTCTCATTTATATTCACATATATAAATGAAATATAAATTAAAACAACCAAAACCAATTCCAAAAGTCAAACTCAAATCTACTCAAAATCCAACCTAAGCGTTTCAAGTAAAAATATTGAACTTAGCCAAATCAATTTCAAATCAAGCTAAAATCTTTATTTTCCTTGATGATTCAATCAATCCTTCAATCATAAATCCAAATATAAATACGAACTTCAATCACTTAACCAAAACTCAATTCAAAAATCAAGCCAAAATCTAATTCATGTTCTTCCTTTGAATATGAAATTGTCAAATGAATCAAAACCCATTTGACTTCAAACCACTTGCAAATGAATTTATATCTCAATCATAGGTCCATATACAAGTTCAATCAAACTCAAATCAAGCTTTGACCAAGTCATTTGACCCACTTAGGCTCACTTGATCCAAAGTAACCTAAAGTACCCCTTACGAGCCAAATTCTAATCCTAACCAAATTAGATTGAACTAAGCCCATCTATGCCTCTCATCATGATCAACAATCATCATGGGATGATTAATCAATCAAATCAAAAACCAAGTCAAACCTAAGGGTTGACCAAGTCAACACTTAGCCAAAATGAAACCCACCATAACAAAAATCCACCATAGGCCAAATTGATTGAAACCATTGATCTAAGTTCATTCATGATCAATGTTTGAACTTGACCAAGTCAACATTTGAGCCAAACATAGCCCAATTGGCCACTTGACCCAAGTTGACCCAACTTGACCTAAAAAGTCAAAATATGTCAAAACTTGATCTAAGCAAAATTGATTGAAACTAATGGGTCAAGTTAATTCTAAATCGCTTGTTGAACTTGACCAAAGCCTCAATTGGCCAACCAAACCTAAACCTACCAATGACCTAGCTTAAATAGGTCAAATGGGTCAATTTGATCAACTTGTCCCATTTGACCTAAATGAAGTCATATGAACCAAATTTAAACCTAAACCAAACCAAAGCCACCAAAATATTTCAAATGGTCATATGAACTTGTCCCAACCCTTGGTTTGACCCAATTTGACCAATTGGTCAACTTGACCCAAGTTGACCCATTTTGACATAAATGGGTCAACATGAGCCAAACCATACCAAATGAACTCCAAATCCAATGAAACTTGGCCAAACCTATCTTCTCGATATACCAAATATATACAAATTCAAAAATCAACCAAAGGACCATTTTACTCCTAGGCCATAGGGTAAATTTTGGCCAAATCTACTTAGAATTTGGTCAAATCCTCTTCATACTTAGTTGATACTCTCCTAGTGGATCAAGTGAACACTAGGGAGAGTGGTGCACCCAACTTAATGGTTTTGGGTCAGTCCAACCTGACCCAATGGCCAAACCGACCATGTGCATGTAAATGGCCACATGGGAATCTTCCTTACACTTAAATGGAGCACATGGCGAGTTCACCATTCCACTCCTTAGCCTAAAATGAACTCAAGGACAGCTCTAACAACTCAAACAACCCTCTGAGTCAAAGAATTGGATCAAAATGGCAAGCCTATGCTCGGCCATCTAATTTCCAAAGGGGGAGATATACTCCCCCTAATTCATTTGAATCTTCACAGAGTCATCGTCGATTAAGTGTTAGGAAGTCAGAGGAGTCATTTGCAAGTGATCCTAATCTTCTTAGAGAGAGATCCAATTTTCATCTTCTCTATTTTTCTTAAGTGAAATCTAGGGGAGCTCCATCAAAAGTCCATTTTACTCCACACCTAAAACCAAGCCAATTCCCTTTGCACACTCCCTTAGGGACCCCAATCGAGCTTGCCCAAGCTCTCTTTCAAGTTCTTGAAGCAAAGGAGGAGTCACCTAGACCAAAGCCGAGCTCACTTGAAGGAGGAGTTGGTCCATAGGAGATACTCAACTCAACCACTCAAACATTTCAAAAAAGCTTGCCTCAACTGCATCTAAGCTTCCAAGGGAATCGAGCGGTGATCCTCGAGGTTAGCCATTTTTTGAGCATTAACTCAATGTGGTGTGGATCTTTGTAAAACAAATGTTAATCTCATAGGATCTTGACCGTTAAATGTAATCTAGGTTGCATGGTGATGGTGTGGGTAAAATTTCATCCCAATGTGAGCTCAATCGAGTTCGGATCAAAGCTTCAAACATGGACGATGTCCATGGCTTACAAAGAGGAAGGATGGATCTCGCGCCATGCATTTTGATGGATGGCGAGATTAAAATGCATATATTCATTTTAATCCGATCCAGGACTTTAATCTCAACCGATCGATCGGACGGCTGAGGAGAAAGCATGTAGCATCGCCGCCATGCAGTGCTATGATGCGACATTTTAAATAACTTATTATGCCCTGACACGTGTAAAGCGCTTTCCGCGTCAGCCGCATGCATGGTGCCGTAGGATTAAGGATTTAATTATGGATTTAAATAATTCTAATTAATCACCTAAACGTCTAAAATTCATATCTCAACATAGAAAATCAAAAAAATATAAAATAAATTACATTAGAAAGATAATTGAACATAGATTATTCTAAAATTAATTTTAATTGATTTTGAACAGTGTCTTTCTCTGATTTTAGGTTTTATTGGGAATATTAATTTGCTAATTACCCTTTAATTAATCCACTATTTATTCCTAAACTTCTTGAGTATAATTTCAGGGGTTGATTTTTGCCTCCCCTAATTTTCTTGGGATTTATTGGTGGCTTAATTGGGAAGATTGCTAATTCATTTTCTAATTACCCCTTTAATGTAATTATGGTTAATTAAGGGTTTGATTAGTGATTTAATCCTTTATTAAAATTGATTAAGATCTATTTCAGTGAACAGGAGATTTAGGGAATAATTTTTGGGGCATTTTTTCTAAGTTATTCCTTAAACCCCTTTTCTTCTTAATCCTCTTTTAATTAAGGGTTAATTCACTAATTACCCTCTTAATTAATTTCATAAAATTCTAAAACTTTTCAGAACTCAATTAAGTCTTCTTGGGTAGATGCTTAGGTGTTCAAGAGCCTAAGTACAATTAAGAAAATTTAAATTCAACTCATATGTGTGAGGGGTGTTTTAAAATTACTTAAGTTAAACTCCTTAGTTTAATTAATCATTAATCATGAGCCAAATTGCATTAGCCCTTTTTCCTAGGTGCATTACAAATTTAAATTCCTTGTGTGGTTTATGTCATCTCATTGGCTCATAATTATTTGATTAACTATGCTAAGGTGGTGTGTAAGGGTAATTAATATACTTAATTCATACCTTAACCTAATCAAAATATAAAATGAATCTAATCACCAAAAAATTGAACAAAAAAATCAAACACACATGTGGGAATGGGTTAGGAACAGCAAACTCACCTCACATTTTCAAATTAAATCAAACTCAAGATCAAATAAAAATCACATTAAACAAACTTTGATTTGCTTTAAGCTTTCTTATCTCATAAGATTGTCTTAGGAATTGATTAAGGTGAATTTGTTTACAAGCTTTCATTACTTTAGTTCTTTCCCAACATGCTAAATATGTGTGTCATATGATTTCATACATTCATGCTTTTCAAAAATCAAATTTAAAATGAAAATATTTCTTTTATGTAAAATTGCATGTTTTGGCTAAAGTAAGAATATGAGTGGCTATTATCACTATTAAATCCAAATTATTTTCAAAAATATATGAATCAATTATCAAAACTGAAAGTTTATTACTTATATCTTACTTATAAGCTTGCATGTGAGTAAAATATAAGGATGTTCTTAGTGTAGTTTTCCTTCTCCTCTCTTTTGGTAGAGTTTTGAATAGGATTTGACAAAGTGTATAGTTCATTTGAAAAGAACACAACACTTGCCTAATTCCATTTCCTATTCATTCCTATGCTATGACTTAAGAAGGACAACTACACTTACATATATAAATTGCATAAACAAACCGAAATAAAATAAATACAAACTTTTGCATCTTTCTTTTCCATTCATTTATTTTATACACTTGCTTGTATTTAAGGAAAGTGGTATATTAGTCTGGACAATCTCGGGGTTATGAGACTTTAAGTAGCCTTAAGTAGGTCTTGTACCTTACACCCCTGGTTAACAATGGTGTCGTACTCACTTATGCCTTTCATACATTCATATGTGCATGTGAAAATTGGATAAGAAACCCCTTTGCTACTTAATAAAAATCATGCATCATAAACATTCAAATTTTCTTAAGTAACTTACTTAGTACACATCATAAAGTGTGCTAAACATTCCCATTTGGTATGTATAGATATGCTTAGGATCCATTCATGTGCATGTTATACATGTTGAGAAAGAAATGAAGTGATGTGTGTTTTGTGAATTTAATTTACTTTACTTAATCTTAAAATGCCTTTCTTTTGAATAGTTTTATTTAGAGTTCATCTAAACTTAGGATTAATTAAAACACATAATAAAGTATTCATTAAACCAAACTAAAATATGAATCCACTTTAGAAATTATTTAGGTTAGGGAAGGAAAGAAAAGTTCTCTTCTCTTTCCCTCTCTTTATAACATAAATAACTAAACAACTTAAATGAAATCCTCCTCTAAGTTGAACACTCTTCACACTTAGAAAACTCTAACTTAAAACCATAACTAAGCATACCACACAAACTTCTAAAGCACACACATTAGACTAAGCCACCACTTCTAGCTTTAGTGGTGTATGGCTTGATGTTTGCTTTTATTTTATGATGTAATATTTTAGACTGGATGTTAGGGTGCATGTGCGTAGATGAATGGTAGGAGGATTTAGTTTAACCATTATCCTTTGTAGGGGATTGTGCTTAAGGGGCGCGGTAATAAATAAAATATAAATATTTTTTGATGTGCAGGTGCTTATACCCCTAAGCATAATCCAATAGGCCAGGTGGACATAGTCACCCATTTGTGGGGTATTAAGTCTATTATACATACTTGGGATTTGTATAGTTTGTTTTAGCTAATCTTTATTTTATAGGTGTTAGTTAGATTTCCATTTTTCTCTTTTCATATAATTTTTGTAATTAGGATTTTGGAATGATTGTTATAAGGATTAGAATGAGCATTGGTCATAAGATCTTATCTTATATACCATGTGAAGCCTTTGGAGCATCCACCTTCTAACCATCCAAAAGAAATTACCAAAGAAGAAAGAGAAAAAAAGAATAAAGAAGAAAAGAAGAATAAAGAAATGAAGCTTGAAGAGCCCTATAATAATGAATTCCTTGCTTAATTGTATTTAATTCATTTATAATCCGGGTTGTATAAGGGTAGAGCTTGGCTACCCAATTTATTTTCTAGTTTGTGTGGTGGTGCCCGACCACAATTGGCCTCTTATTCTTTTGCGATTAGCTTTATAAATTGACTGATGATTTATTTAACATGTTCATTAAGTGGCATCCTTTTTCTAGTTTCTTCCTTGCTTTATGTATGGCCTAGATGATGATTAGGCTCTTAGGAAAAAATAAATCTTCTACTAAATCTAACAATTCAAAACAAAAAAAATTAAAGAACTCATAACCTCACTTAAAGCTTAGGCTTAAAATCAAGATAAAAGAATTAGTAACCCCTTAGCTGGATGAGTATTTCTTTTATAACATCATGCATAAATGCATCTTTCACTCTTGATTGGAGGGCTTCCACCTTTCCGTGAGAAACTTGGCTTGACCTTGAGAGCCATGGTGGAAATACACCTCCTCCTTCTAGTGATTTTGGCCAATAATCTTACTTCATGCATTAGGCATATGAATCATATATGTCTGAGTCAAAATAATTGTCCAAAAATAAAAAATAAAATGTAATATGAATTGCATTAGATTTAGGTCATTACTCATGCCCGTACATGATCTAGTCTCTTAGGGAGTGAGTTTAAGGACTTAGTATCCTTCTAAATAAATAGCAACCAAGCTATCTTGCACAAAGCATATGACTTGCCTACATGAATTTAAAATTGTAGGAGGAGTTAGTTGGTCACCCCCCCGGGTTGTAAGTCCAAGCGTGTGATTTGTCCTCTTGGAGGCAAACCAAATACCCATTTTCACCTTAGATTTAGGTTGTGCTTTCGGCCCTCACCAAAGCTCCCTAGATTTAGGTTCTGAGGTTGCTTCTCCCTTTTATGGGCCATAAGCATAAATCCTCACCTCTTAGGCATTTCCATAATCTTGTGTTATGGAATCATAAGCCCTAAATTTCTAATGAAAAATTTAACTCAAATAAATTAAATCAATTTCAAAAATATAAAGCCCAATCATAAGATAGTTTGAGATGCTCACTAGGTTTCCTAGCATCATGAGCATCTCCTATTTATCTTCATTTGGCCTCGATAATAAATCTCTCTTTTATCAATCCCATTCGATCTTCAAAAATAAACTAATCGATTGATAGTCCCACCCTATTGAGATCTTTAGAGACAATGATCATTTACCTTAATCGAGCATTTTTCTAAGGAATCCCCATTCCTTAGGATGTAATTAACTATGGGGGTTTGCCCTGTAGGGAACTTAACGAACCTGATTTAAAATAAATCCTACTTTATTTTTCCATATAAAGTAGGGGAAGAATCTCTACACACCTCGAAGACCCAACGTCCTTAAGAGTCCTTATTTTGGTGATTAAGTCCATTGTAGGGTGGTGATTTCTATCTTTCGAGATAGTACACCTCTCCTCAATATCATAATCGATCACCCTAATAAGTGTATCTACGGATCTGCATGGCATCCAACCAAGGAGATTATATTCCTGTTCTCATTTATCTTCTTTCCACCCATGGAAGAAGGATAGATGAGGACATGGAATATTAATTTCCACCACAATATCGAAGAAATTTTTCGAGGAAACCACAAAAGCACACTTAAGAGGATTCATCTTGAGATCATACTTCAAAAATAATCCTTAAATCTTCAAGGTGATCTTTTCAATCAATGCTCTTAATGATGAGGTCATCAATGTAGCATTATACCTTCTAATGAATCAACTCATCGAAGATGCATGTCATGGCCCTCTGATATGTAGCTCCGGCATTCTTCAATCCGAACGGCATGACTGTGTAGCAATAAATATCAATGGGTGTTCTGAATGATATATGTTTCTTATCCTCAAAAGCCATTTTGATCTGATTATACCCCGATGATCCATCTATAAAGGAGAACATGTCATAGTTGGAGGTGTTATCCACTAGCAATTCTGACATAGGGAGCAAAAATCATCATTTGGGCATGCCTTATTTAAATCTCGAAAGTTGATGCAGACTCAAATCTGACAATTATTCTTCTTTACTGGAATGATATTGGCTATCTAATCTGCATACTTCTCCTCACAAATGAAACTTGCTTTAATTAGTTTTTTTTGTTTATGCAACCACTTGTTCTTCAACATCCAGCCTCATTCTTCTAGGAGTTTGTTTGATTCGTATTGAATCAAGATTGATAGCTAGCTTATGAATTGCCACATTAGGGGATAAGCCAGGCATCTCAGAATATGTCCAAGCAAAGCAGTCTTTGAATTCACAAAGCAATGCTTTTATTCCTTCAACCTTATCGTCACCGGGTTCACTAAAGGTTGACGGTTTTCTTCGCCCCAAATTAATTTCTTTTAACTCATCCATGGTAGACGTCTGCCCACCATCTTCAAGTTCTTTAAGTGCCGATTCAGCTTCTACTTCCCCATCGATTGTGAGAATGACTTCATAAAAGTCATCTTCATTTTCAATTTCAATTTCAATCTCACTTTCAATTACTACATAGAAAGTGTTCCTTTGATGATGCTTTTGTTGGATGTATCCAAGACCCTTAGTGGTATAATTATCACTTCTTCGAGAGGTCTATGGACTCTTTGAACTCCATAAGTTATCAAAAAAGAGAGCTCACCATCTATCAGTTCCAACATTTATTCTAAGTTTGTGCATCATCCTTCAGATTTTTGGAGGATAGTATCTGGACATTCTGGTGGGTATCATCTCTTCAGACTCTGAGTACTGAATAATCCATTTAGAATCATAGTATTGACATTCCTTAGATCTATAGAATAAAGTTCCCAATCTGTTTCTCCCAAGTAGTGGAGGTATATAAAAGGTTTTTAGTTCCTCAATATTGTGAACATCACGTGATATGACTTCTTTAAAATATCGTGGAGGAACTAGTGTAACTACGAATGAATCGTTTGATACTAATAGATTATCAACTCTTGTAGAGGAGACACATTGAACTTCACTTGCATAGATGGACTCAGAATCATAATCAGAATCAGAGTAATTTATCTCATTTACTTTTGTTGAAGGCTCACATTTCTTCTTGAGTTCAACTAGAATATCTTTTTCTCCTTCTGTACCACTACCCAAATGAGGAACATGCCTCTTTAGCTTTGGTGATATGTCATAAATTTTTAGAGATTTAATGCCTTCTTTCCTCCTTTGCTCTTTCTCTTCTTTTGGTAGTTTTGAAGTTGAAGCTATAGATTGTTGAGGCTTACTTTCTTTTGAAAGAAAATACTTTGCATCCTCATAAATTTTTTCCTCATGAATTATAAATGGTTGAATAGTGCCAAGAATCTTATGTTCTGCTCTGTTTCTTATATACTTCATACATTGATGTAGAGTAGATGGAACCATGCCATATTCATGGAGCCAAAGATGGCCTAATAGAGCTTTGAATGAGGTGTCGACATCTATCACATGAAATTTAGCCTGGATATAGAGTTCTCCAAACCTAAGCAGTAGAATGAAAGATCTGAGAGTCCTCTACCCCATTTCATTGAAGCCATGAACCATTAATTTATCTCATCCAAGTTATTGAATGTCTAGGGTCAACCCCTTAAGTTTTCTCAGACTCATAAGATTTATTGATGAACCTGGGTCAATTAGAATTCGATTGATCATACTTCCATCACTTTCTCAAGCTACATATAATGGACGATTGTATTCCATTGTCCCAAACATAAGATCTTTTTCAGAGAAAGTGATCATCAGGAGATCTTGAGCTTGCAAAACTTCAGTCATGCATCATTCAGGAAAATAAGTTTCATATCTCTCTTGATCTTTAAGAGCTTGAATTAGCGTTTCTCAAAGGTCCTTCCACATCAAGAGAGCCTCGTACACACTTAATTGTGCAGGAATTTTTCTCAGATGCGATAGGATATTATAATCGATTCCTCCACTCAAATTTTTTTTTTTCTTAGGGTCTTTAGGGACGATATCTTCATTAACTTTAATATTTTTGTCTTCATTTCTAATTTTGTGCTTATTGGATGACCCTTTACTTAATGGAGGTGGTAGTATCTTACCACTCCTTAGTTGCACTTGGACAACTTTATTTGGCTCAGACTCTTCATATGAGGTAGCTCCCTCAGGGTCACCCTCTACCTCAGAGGACTGTGCAGATGCTTCAGAGTCACTACCAAGCTTCAAGCAGCTCATTTGGAATGTATTTGAAGGCTCAAACTCATCTTCATTAGGAAAACATAAGTCTTCTTTCGAGTTATCTTCTGTTTGTCACACCATCAAGCATAACTATGATGTTATAGGATTAAGAGTTCTCCTGCTTGGCGGGACAAACTTCTTGAATTTATTTTTACATATTACATTTTTCAAAGCTGCTTGATTCCAATTATCCAGGCATGGATCACACTGGGGGTTGTTCGACACCATAGAAATAACTCGACATGTTTCTCTAGAAAGCAAATCTTCATTACTATTTCCTTTTTCATTTCACTCAGTGATCTGAAGTCTTGACATGTAATCAATAAGTATGATAGTATGTCTTATTGGTTGATGATACTCTTCTAGATTATTGATGATCTTTTGAGTTATAGTTCTCTTATTGACCTTCTTTTTCTTAGCCAACTTTTTTTATTTATGAGATTTATGTTTAGCTGACTGCCCCTCATGCTGTGATGGAGTAGCCTTATCAAAATGCCGTTGAGAAGCTAAAATGCTTAATTTATGCATTTCTTTTAGGTCCAATATAGGTTCAAGTGGTGATTTTCACTTAACACTAGGGACATCTTTTAGCCCGCACATCTTCTTAGAGACTACTTTTGCTCATATTATTTTCTTTTGCTTTCTTTCATCGATGGTATTAAAGTGGATATAACCACTAGATTCTCTTTAGATGAACCAGGAAAACTATTGCTGAATTCACCCTTTCTATATTTTTTTTTCTAGCCAATCCTTGAAAACATAACAATCTTCAATCGAGTGGCCAATTACCTGATAATATGGATAATATTTTGGATTATCAGTTTGACCTGACTCTTCAGGTCTTTTGGATTATGGAAAGTCTAATCCTGCTTTAAGTGCTTGGCGGAATAGCTTAGCCACACTCTCCCTCTTGAAAGAGTATTCCTTACTCATCTTCTTTTTAGAGATCTGCCTCATCCTCTCTCATTAATTGCTTTGATTGAGAGTTAATTGACTGCTTCCCTCTTTCATCCATATAAGCGGGCTATTTCCCTTTATCAACATTATAAGTTGTTCGCTTTCCACGCTAAAGTCAGTTGTATGAGACTCATTCCTCCATGAGTCCAGATTTATTCTTTCTCTTAGTGACCTCTTTCAACTTTTCAAACTTTGCCACTTATAGTAACTCTTGAAATATTGAGATGAGGCCATACATAGATATGGTGTCATCTTATCATTTACCATCATTGATTTTTCCTCTCTAGTTGTTGTTCACATTTCATGCTCATGTTTTGCCAACGTGAAATATATTTAGTCACTGACTCATCTTTCCTTCTTTGTTTTAAGGCGAGGTTAATAATTGTAATCTTTCTAATCCCACTGGCGAATCTCTTGACGAAAATCATTTATAATTTAGCAAAAGTTTTGACCAAGTCATTAGGCAATTCAGCGTACCATTCAAAATTAATTGAGGTTAAACTACTAACGAACTGATGGAATAGTAGTGCATCATTGCCTCCTGTATAACCCCATGTTGCTTTGAACTGCACTAGGTGTTGTCTGGAGTTCCCAGTGTCTTGAATATCTTGAATTTAGGCACTGAATAACCCTTAGGGTATGTCACTTGATCGTACTTTCTACCGTATGGACTAACTGCTTAATAATTTTTGTCAAAGAATGACAACTTTGATCTTTTCATTTATAATTGTTTCCAATTGAGCTGTTATCATGGGCACAGCTATGTTAGGAACATCTTGAGGGATGGGTTGAGAAGCTAGTTGATTGACTTCATTTCTCCCCGTACATTATGTGCTTGTGCTTGAGTTGAGGATCAATGATGTAGCTATTGGATGGTTGGAAAGTGGAGTAAATGCTAGCACTGCTGCCACATTTCTTTGCATCATCTGTAGCATCTCATTCATTTATGCCATCATTTGATTCATCTTTGCATTTAATTGGATAATCTCCTTATCCTTTGCCTTCATCTGTCGTTGCATTCGTGCTTATTTGGCTAATGTGGTAGTGTTGGAAAATAGACGCTATCTTCTTCTTCCTCTTCTCATCACATGAGGATAGAGTGCACTAGTTCAGAAAAACCAAACCGAGATGTTATTTGGTTTTTGAAAATCTCACTGATTTTGGTTGTAAATGCCTAGATATTCTGTTTTTTGGTTTTTTTTTTTAAAGATTGGATAAATTGAATAAACTGAATAAACTGAATAAACCAAAATTAGTTAAAAAGTCAAATATAAATATTTAATTCTTATTATAAGTACTTAATTATTTGTATAGATTTATAGATTTCTACTTGAGTAAGAAATTTTAATATATAAAATTTATTATATTGTTTTAAATAATTTTTATTAAATTTTATTTTTATTTTTATATGCTTTTGCTTTAATCAAAAATCAACCAATTATAATTCGCTTTTGTTAGTTCGATTTTATATGTTATTTGGATGGTTTGGTTATTTTAAATTATTTGGCTTGTTAACAATTTAACAACCGACCGAATCAATCGAACCCACAAAATGCTTACCCATACATGAGGATGTACTTGAAACTCCTCCTTTTGTTTGCTCAAGAGATGGTTCTTCAATTTAAATAGGAGGCGCAGCTCCACACCATCTATGTTGGTGTTGTCGTGCACTAGATGGTTCTCCAACGAGTTGTACCACATACACTACTTCCACTTCTATAATATCCTCATCTTATTCTTCATCTTCTTATAATTTGACTTCAGAACGTCTCCTCCACTAAATTTATGGCTATGGATTCAAGACAAACCTCTTTTCAATCAGAGGGCTATGATCAAAGTCAACCTTATTTCGTGAAGATTCAGTTGACGAGCGATGGGATTCCCTAGATTGTTCCAGGTGTCGATGTAATTCATCATCATTTCTTCTTTTGAACCCATTTTGTCGCTTCTATCATTGGTGAATTTCTAGGAGTGCAAACTGATGTCATGTCGCTTTTATTTTTCAACGCTTTGCCTCGCTTGTCCTTCCATCTGGACCTTCAAAGTGGATTCCCCGACATATGATCCGGTGTCACTTTGATGCTCACGCAGGATTTGCTAGATCAAACACAATGTGGTAGTCTACTGATGAAGCATTATCGCTTCAATCGTCACAGGCCTTTGGACTCTTCTTTCATTAGTTTGCTTCCTTGGCAACTTTAGCACTGCAATCTAGCGATAAGGTTTGGGAATTTTCTTTTGGGGCACCGAGCGATGCAATGGTGGATCCCAAAAATTATTTAAGCTCACCAGAGATTCTTCACCCATTTCAGTTCTCAAATTTATTGGGGTGGGAATTTTCACTGGTTTTGAGGCTAACAGAATATTAGGTTGTTCATAGATTATCCCTTTCATCCTTGTTAGTTTTCCTCCTCCATACCAGGAAGCTTCATGATCATGCTTTCCATGAAAGGTTCAATTGGTAGAGTGGTGTTTACAGACATGACTAAAACTTTCTGCCCAACAACAGTTCTCTTTATAGTCAGAGTGTCAAAATATCCCAATCTTTGAAACACAGAAGCTCTCTTTTGGGGAGCTTCGACAGTAACAACTTCAGTAAACTTTCTCTGTTGCACGGGCTGATGTGCACGATGTGTAGATGTATCCTGGATTGATGTGACATGAGCTTTAGCTGCAATTGCTGGAAAGTCCACACTACCAAATTGAATGGTAGCTCCAACATCTCCAATGTTGGAGATAGCATTGTGCAAACGGATGTTAGACATGCGGCTCAGCTTCACAATGAATAGAGTGTTCTGAAGATCCATCTATGCAAATGAAAGATGGGGATCAATAATCAAAAATAAATATTCTACCACATACTTTCAAAATGCAGAGATACAACAGAACAGAAATAAAACAACATATTCAAAAGAAAATTTCAAGCAAATAAAATCATATTCAACAAACTATAATGTTCATTAAAGATTTTATTTAATGACTAAATTTCAATTTTAATTACTTATACCCCACTACTAATGTATACTAAATTTAACTAGCCAAAAATGGAAAGAGAAACATGTCCCCAGCGGAGTCGCTTGAAATCTATGGACTCCAAAAATTCACCACCTCACTCAATTAATGAAAGTGGTGTAATTTTTAGATGGAATAGTAGATAAGATACTACCCAGAGATTTTGTCCTCATTTGGTGAGGACTTTAGATCTGGTTCCAAGTTTCCTATAGGCGCAAGCACCTATAGTTAATTACCCCTCCTAATGTTTAGAGAGAACTTTTGATTAAGAGTGAATCACATGTAATAGAAGATATAAGTAAAATATGGTTTAGAATTTATGATTCAACTTATTTAACTTAAAAGCATATGATTGGTGGAATGACGCCATGATTCCAGAATATGATTCCAAATTTAAGTTTAGGAGGGAGGTCAACCCAACCGAGGGATCCTCATCAGCAACACATGGGTCACGTCATCTAAGAAACTCTTGTAGACCTAGGGTGGTGTTTGTCTAAGGAGATAATCTTAAGTCCATCTTAGCTAACAAAAAGACTTTGTGCCTATCAAACATACCCTATAATTCATAACTCAAAGGGCTGAGCCATTGGAAAGCATAATGGTACACGACCGTAATATAAGGTCATTTGGCAGAAACCCCAACTCGTCATCATTTGATAGGTTTCAACATTTCGACGCTAACTCACATTTTGTGAATGTAGGTCGCTTGAGCATCGCCGCAGCCTTCCGACTCGGAAGATGCGCAGCATCAACAAATTTCTTTCTTGATCGGTTGACTATCGAATTATGCAATATGTATATTCTAATCAATTTTAATATTCTGAACGTGATGACAAAGTCCGTTCGTCGATCGGAGATCATTTTGACTAGAATGACGCCAAGTGTATTTCGTTGGTTCAGGACCGTTCATTGAATTCGGCTCGTGAGCTCAACTTGACTGATAGAGCATACATGTAGGTCAATAATCATCAAATATCCTTTATTTTTCTTTATTATAAAAGATGTAAATTTTGCATTACTTTAAGAACATTTTTCTCTTTATTAACATATAATGGGGCTTTCTCGGGACCCTTAAAGAGTTCTTTCTCTTTGGCTTCATGTACATATAAATTTTTGCTCTATACTAATAATCAAATAATTCATTCAAAATAGTGATGCATAATCCATAGGTCTTCACGCACTACAATATTCGTTTCTTTATATAATAACATAAAGAATCTATGTGCTATAAAGAGATTAAATCTAAAGTTGGTGTACTCAATAATTGAAAAAAATCAAGCCATCCATAAAATAATAAAGTTTCCATCTTAGCATTTAGTTATGGTTTAACTATCAAAATTATGCTACGCTTATATTTCCCACTCTTATCTTTGTATTGTTGGAGTTATCCACTAATTTTAAAAACAGCGTAGTTAAGAAGATAATTACTCTTCATCAATTGAGCAAAGGGGATGAATAGTGCATGGATCCTCTAGCTTTATGCTTTTTTTATGGATATATAAAGTCGCTAGCCAAATACTTCATATTATGTTACTTTCTTCAACAATAATCTAACAACTTTAGATCATTACTATATATAATAGCAAGAGATAGGCTAACATCTCTTACCCCTCCATCTCTTTACCAATATATATAATAATAAGGGATTGATTAACATACCTTATCTTCTTCACCTCCTTATTCATCTCCTCCTTCTCCACCTCATTTTGACCTGAGAAGAATAAATGGTTGAGAAAATAACATATACATTTTCACTATTCTCTCTTTTTTTCATCACTATGTGTATAGAATTTTAAACTCAATTTCTCAAGGTATCTAATTTCTATGCTAATCATGTTTTTCTTCTACATAAGTTAGTTATTCTTGAGCTTTTGTATAATAGTAAAAAGCTTCTTCAACTCTTTGTAGAAGGGTATGGATTGACTAGTGACTAATTTTATTTTAGTGTAGCCAACACACTCTTCTATAAATTTTGGTGACCACCTTCTTCTTTAGAACTCTAATTAGGATAGATAAATAATAAACATATACAATAGACTTATAGAAGTCAACTTCATCAACTTTATGCACTAATAAGATAAACAATCACCTACAAAGAATAATTTAAAGAATGCTTTGTAGTTAATTTATCATGTAAACTAACCTTTAAAATATAATACTTCACAAAAAATTTACATCTTTATTCATCAACCATGAATATATATATATATATATATATATATATATATATATATATATATATATATATATATATATATATATACTATATATATATATATATATGCCTATGAGCACTTTATTGATCTTTTAGCTTAATATTCTTGGTGCTCTCTCCAAGATTCTTTGCACATTTTTTTTGCCAACTCTAGGATGACTTTATAAGCCTAGTATTGTAATGATATGACATAGTCAATAATAGTGAATGTGTTAAGACACTCTTCTTCAAATCAATGACCACATAATACAACATATCTATACTTAACCCTCTTAGTTTTCTCCCATGTGTTTCCAAAGAACACTTTCTTATCTTCCACAAAGAAAAGAATTAAGTAAGAATAACAATATGTTTATCATAGTTGAGTTGAACATCCACTATAAGATAATACAAGTCTAACTTCCATAGATCTTCTCTCAATGCACTCTATGAATACACTCTCCAAATCTACATTTTTGAAGATATTATTTCTAACTAAGTTGTAATCTATTAGCCTATTGCTGGTATTCATCTTCTTAAATTTCTCTTATAAAAATAATCCAAACCTCAACCAGAGAAAACTAAATAACTGCAAATGTTGTGCTATTATCTCTGCTGATAAACACAATTGAGTATCCTGTTCTTTTCATCATCAAGGTCTCATAGGACTATAATTCATGATTTACGAGCTAATTCTAGCCTTGCAAATGAGATCATGTCTCAAATTAACCACTTCATACATCGAATCCTCAACGCTATGTGTGATCCAAGCAATATTATATATCTTGATAAAGATGACTAGAGTAAATATTTGTACTTATAATAGAATAACTGAGTTAGTTTTGTATACAATAATGAAGACAAAATAAAATGGTTTGAACATTGCACGAATGATATTTAATTCATGCTCGATTCTTATTCAAATCATACTTAAAACATGCTCAAATCTTATTTAGACCCTATTCAAATCTTGCTGAAATCTTATTCAAACATTGTTTTAACTTCGTAAAAATTTAGCTCACTTTGCTTAAAAATTTGAATAAAACTTAAATATATTTGTAACATATAATGTCATTTTAGATTAAAAATTTAGAATGCAATTCAAATTTAAATAGTCAAATCTATAACATCACCAATTTTGAACAATTGATTGAAAAGTTGAAATTATGAATGTGATGTTTAATATCATTTTTGATATCATCAAAGGCAGAGAAGACATTGAGAGCACTCAAGAAGATTTAATTAAAAATAAATTATTTAAATGTATTTTTTAAGAAAATAAACAATCTATATATTTTACAAGTATATTTAGTCAAATTATCTCTAACAAGCCCATGCCTTCGTGGCTTCGTCAATTGGTACTCTCGTTTCATCCTCGAAGCAGCTGCGGCTTTTCGCGCCGATGGCCCTGGTGGTAAATATCTGGAGGAGACTCGCCACCGCCGTTTGCCGATCAGCGGCGGATCTTACTCCGCTTCACACCCCTCAGCTTCTAGATTCTACTATAAGCCGCCGTACTTGAGTAATCAAATATTTCTCTGTCAACTGCAACAATTAGACTTCTGTTAGGGTTTTGATTCAGGTTTTTTTTTTCCCTCTCATTTCTTGTTAATTTTCCATTAGTATTGTGGTATTGAAACAGTGAAGGTGGGGATACCTGACTTTCTTAATAGCGTGGGTAATGGAGTTGAGGCGCACGCTCCAAAGCTGGAGGCAGAGATTGGAGACTTCAACAAGCTTCTTGTCACAAGGACACTTCGCCTTAAGAAGCTCGGCATCCCTTGCAAACATGTATTTCCTTTTTCTTCTTCGCTCTCACTCTCTTTTATTTTGCTTCTGCGTGTCTTTGCGTCGATGTTTCCTCTCCAGTGAACCCTAGGTAGATGAGTGACTATTTAAAGGAAATTTACTACTTTTTTGATGAGTTATGTAGATGTAGAAGGTTTCGTGGATGATGAAGTATGTTTTCCCATTAATGCTCCGGAAAGAAGACATTATTGGGCATTAGTTGTGAGATTTTTTCATACATCACATTGTCTTTATCATTTGCAATGATAAAATAGCATCAATAGTATAGTAGGATCCATTCGAACACTTTAGTGGTAATGTCTCGAATCAACAGTAGACTTTGAAACATTTTAAGTAAGCTGGTTTGACTGTGCTCACTTAGTTTAGGGGCTGGAAGAGGAAAGTATCTTGATTGTTTTCATTATTATTATTATTTGATTGGTGCAGAGGAAGCTGATATTGAAATATACACAAAAGTATAGGATGGGGCTATGGAGGCCTCGAGCAGACCATCGAAAGGCATAATCAAGCTTGACATCAAGACTGTAGCATCGACAAATCGATATCATTTTGATTTTTTTTTTATTTGCTCAGTTATTTCCCTTCTTTTGTTGCGATGCATCCACTCATTTCAACCATTCTAGCCTTTTAAATGTTTGATGCACTGTAATTTAATTTATTTTTTCTTCACTCTTTCATGTATGACTGTATAAATGTTATGATGTACTTCTCTTGGTTGGAAGGAAATCTAAATTGCTCTCCTTCCCTTTTTTAAGGGTGGTGAGCCTACCTACTAAGCCTATGTTCATTTAGTTTATGCATTCAATTGTGCTAGCCAAAGACTTATTGTACTGACTAAATTTCTAAGTTTTTTATTCTGAACAATGCTTCGGCACATGTTGATGCTAGCTGAGTTCAATCTAAAGATGTTGTATCTTATTATTTAAGTTAGTTAATGTTGGGTAATTTAATTTCAACCAATCAGAACTAGGTGCTAATGCAACTACAATAGAGAGAAGGGAATGATGGAATCAACAATGTTGTTATATACACTAGCTCTGTGGAGCAACACAGGAATTTTCTTGAAGAAAAGCTATTCATTTAGCACGGCACTAAGTTTACTTTGTGAATGCAAGAAATTTAAGACTTCATGATTTGAATAGAAATAAATAATTATTAAAATAGATAATCCGTCAGTGATAAATTACCCATGCAATGACATATAATTCTTTGTCAATAGTAAGATATCTTGTTTTGTCTCATTTAATTTTGTATTACAGTAAGTAATGGGGTAACCAACTTGATTAAGAAAATTGCCAATTTCAAGGCTTGAGGCATCATGAGCTATCTCAAATTTTTTAGTGAAGTTGAAAAGGCAGATAACAGGGTCTATGCCATCTAGATTTTGATTTGCTCAAAAGCAATATTTGCAAAAGATGTTTAATAAAATTTCTGTTACTTCAAGTCATCTGTTAATTGGGCTATCATAGTATTAAATCTTTTGATAAATCATCAATGAAATATGACTAAATCATCAAGATTACAAGCAACAGTCATGTAGTATCGTTTGGGTTAATCAACGATAGTCTTTATTTTAAAATTGTAATAATGCACCCTCAATAGAATGAAAAAAATCAATTAATGCAACTTTGGGTTGTAGAAAGGCATACTTCTTTAGATTGATATGAAGTTTAGCAAGTCAATGTGTATCAAAAACTAAATACAAATGTGATAGTTTCAAGTTTTTTAGTAGCATAAATCGAAAAATCATCAAATAGTTGATAAAAAATTTATCAATGAAAGGCCTCAACTCGTGGTTTGTCATCCTCATGAATTGGGACATTGGAAATCTATATTTGATGGTGATCTTATTGATGGCTTGACTTTTTATGCGCTTTCATCATGAGCCATCATTCTTTGGTGTGAGAAAGGCAAGAATAATATATGAACTTAGACTTTATCTTATAAATCCTTTGCATAATAGATCATCAACTTTGCATTTGTGATTTGCATGCTCTTTAAGATTCATTTGATATGGAAGGTTGGATAGTTGGGATCCTTGGACTAAGTTTATGACATGTTGGATGCCAAATAGAGAAGGCATAGAAGGTAATTGATCAGGGATTTTTTTTTTTAATTATTACATCATGAAGTCAAAGAGTCATTCCATAATGGGGTCTAAAGAGCTTGCTTTTTAGATATTTGTTGAACTTATCAAGTCATGAACATAAGGATGACTCTAGAATCTTGACTAATTGTAGTAAATTCTTTGAGGGGGAGAACATGAAGTACAACCTTTGGAGATGCCAAAGGTGGGATGAAGATTGGGTTAGGTGTGAAAAAAGTTCTGACAGAAGCTTAAAAAGGGTGAAAGGTATCAATCTAGTTTTTTAATGTATGTTAATGACATAAAAACTATGTTTCCTGTACTGTGCAACAAATAGGTCATATTGTCATGATCATGCTAACAAAATATGGACAACACCCATCTATATCAGGTTACATGAAATTTTGTTTGAATAGCTACTTAATTGG
The DNA here is from genome assembly GCA_021442155.1 of Cymbidium sinense. Taxonomy (NCBI): domain Eukaryota; kingdom Viridiplantae; phylum Streptophyta; class Magnoliopsida; order Asparagales; family Orchidaceae; genus Cymbidium; species Cymbidium sinense. The sequence goes on from CM038227.1 coordinate 98,018,055, forward strand.
ATGAGCACTAAGCAATGTTCAATGATTAGGAGGAACATTTTGTTTACCAAGACAATATGTAAGAGCATAGGGTGTTGTTCTAGTGTTAATTTGCCCCTCCGTTTACTTTGGTGGGAACATTCTTGGAGCTACCTCCATCAATTAATTAATTTGCACATTTTCATTACATGCAACACATTTACGAAAGATAAATGTGGTCTCCTAATCATCTTACAGGTAGGTCAGATATAATACATCATAGCTAATTGGTCTGTTCATTTAAATTCATCATCCCTAGAGATAGGGTTATTGCCTTCAACATCATCATAAGGAGAATTTAGGAGATAATCCTCAAATACAGGTTGCTCAGGTACTAAGGCACATCGAAAGTGTGGACTTGCGACATGATCATTTTGGTAACACTTGACGTGGCGGTGGGACCTATGAGATTTTTAGACAATATGAATTTTTGGTATAGCTATTCTTGGATTAGGTTTGGTCAAACCTTTGGTTAGTTTTGATGTTTGAATGTTAAGCAAAGGTTCAAAAATAGTGGATTGAGGAGGTTGTCCTATTGGAAACTATGATTCGAATTATGATATTTCTCAATTGGATGATACAATTTAAAAGGATTCAAGTTTGTGAAGTTTAACCTTCATTTTGATATCTGAGCATAATATAATCCATTAATGAGATTTGTCATTTAATCTAATCTAGCTTATATAGATAGTGGCTAGTTCTTTGAATTTATTAAGGTTCTCTATATCGTAAAGAGTACTTTGTTACATATTATGGAATTAAGTGACTATTTGTTGACGATGGTAATGTGGGAGGTATTTTTGGCACATATATTATTGCATCTATTGCAAAGTGTTAATAGAATCATGATGATATGATTAATCTCATATATAATATTTTGCCAGAAGTGTTTGATAGATCCTATCAACTTCATGCTTTGCATATTAGACACATTTTACATCAAATATATTACACTAAGAAAATGCATCTTTGATCTCGGTGACTCATTCAAGACATTCAAGTCATGGAGACCATCAATGGGGAAGCATCTAATTTGATACTCCTGGAAGGATCATTAGGATCTTTGTCATTTTGGTGATGCTAATCTTAATGTTATTGAGGTGTCTATTAGAGAGGATCATTAGTGTCCTTAGCACAAAGGTCAACATTACCCTAACCAATAGGTAGGAGAGTCTTTGAATTTTATTCAAATGTTTGGTGAACACTTCAATATGTGATAGTCAAGTAGTGGCAGGGCAGAAAATTAGGTTCGGTGCAATGAATAAGAGGGACAATATTACCCGATGTCAAGAATTTGGCACCTTAAAAGGTCCTTTCCTTATTGATCTTACCCGAAGCTTAAGAGGATAAAATCCGGAATTAAAGCATTTTGTCTTTGTGAAGTGAAGCTTCAGACTCAAGGTCGATCAAGATGTAAACCTCAAAGCAAAAATTAAAAAAATTCATAAATTTAGCATAAACTATCAACATGTTTACTTTGTTCATTGTCATAAAGATTAACACCACAAATCTTAATCATAAATGTTCAAATAAAATAAAAGTTTGAAATGATATTTAAGATAAGCAATCAAGTAAATTTAAATACACAATAGGGATCAAGATTCTCATCTGCATTTTCATCATTTTCAAAAGTGTTATCATATGTAATAATTATATCATCCTATAATTCTTTTTCATCAGCATCTTCCAATTCTTTTTGAGACATTGCATATTTTCAAATTCTTTATGTCAATTAATATTGAATTAAAAGTAATTTAAAATAAAATAATAAATTAATAACACATTTAAGTAATTCATTATACTTAATTATTTTTGATTTATTTTGAACAATTGTATTATGTATATGAGATATAAGTATTATATAATACAATATATTGTTAATAATAATAATATAATATAATATAATCCAATCTACCTGTTGAGGGTGATAAAATAGTCCATTGCAAATTTTAGTGAAGCCTTAAGAAAATAAACAGTCAATGCTACTCAGTATTAGAGATTACATACCCAAAAGCAGAGCACAGTCGAACCGTTATGGCCCAATGTACTCCCATGTGAGAGTCACTCTTGTGCATAAACTTTTTTCCTTCCTCGATTTATCTGTCTTTGATACTAGTGAATGCCAGTCGAGCTTAATCCGTGGATAGCAGATCACTCAGCCGCGCCTATTTTTTACTTTCATGACTTAATCACTCAGCCGCGCCCATTTTTTACTTTCATGACTTAAAGCCTTTAAAGAGAAGGGGAAGGTGCCAGAGGTCCAAGATCAATGGTAAATAAAGAAGAGGAAGGGATTAGAGGGATAGGGGAACTAGGCTAGCTAGCGAAAGAGGAAGATTAAGAGGGACGTGGAGAGGATGAGAAGAGCATTTACTTCCAATTGTAATGTCTTTCTTCCTACAAATGAGTTATCATGTATAGAGTGGAAGGAGGGGAATATTTTTTATGAAGTCCACGATTAACTTTTCACATCACATTCATGTTCAAACTTAACATCATATCTGTATTAAAACCACTATCATGAATAAAAATTACATAAATATAGGTATACACGCCAACGAAAAAAGCCATTCATCAGTCAGAATGAAGCTGGATCTAAAACTGAGTTGGGAAGCAATGTGAACTTGTTTGTGTTCTGAATCACATACTGCAAGATTAGTATTCTTAGCTCCATTTTTATATAGGTCTGTTAAGGTAGCTGAGTCAAGTGGGATGGGAGTATTGTCCGTTATAATGTTTTGGATTAAAGAGAGCGCTAAAAGTGGTTAAGAAGTAGACAAACTAATACTGCATTGAGGGATGGGGAGAAACGGAGTCGATCCTTCCCAATTTCTTCATATGGAGTGAAGCACTTTCTCGTCAGATTGTTTCTTGTAATGAGCGGCAGTTGTTCTCATGGAGGCAATGTAGTAAAAGCTGCTGTTAACTGTTAGATCAGTATTGTTACTATTAACTTTTTTGTTGTTTTAAAATCCCTTCCAATTCTTATTTTTGTTGGTGTGGAAAAAAGATCTTCAGAACTGTAGTATTTTTACTAATTCTCTACAGACCTTTTAGCTAAGTTGATTAAATTTTTTATGGTCGAAATTGTTCATCTTCACTATGAAACTCTTTAGTTTGATGTAAAGTAGTCCTTGTAGAAAATGGAGATCAATTATCCAATTACACGCTCATTTAAATCTTACTATGGAATCATCCTGACCCAAAAATCAGTTGCCATCTTAAGCTTTGCATCTAAAACTTTCCTTCTTTAAATCAAATTGCATCTATATGTTTTTACACATTATCTTGGTTTAGTATGTTTGAATGCTCTGCGGCAGCACAAGGACTAGAAGTGAATTTTGTTTCTATCATTGTAGTTAAATGAAGATGCTTCATCATAGTTGCTAATGCTGGTTTTTCTTTCAAGACAAAACACTGCTAAAGTCTCTCTGTCTAAATTTTTTTTTTTCCTGAAAACCTAAAAATAACATTGGCCAACAGCTGTTACACTTCATACGCTATTGGCAGTCTGGCATCCTGCTTTGATTCCTTTTTGTCCTCTCTAAGCTGGTGAGGAAAATATATCTTTAGAATTCTTTTTTTCTTCTCTTTAGTAGGTAATTATGATCGGTTGGGCGTAATTTAAGCTCATTAGGTTTATTCCAAGAGATATTAGATGCAAATTTGGCTTAGTTAACCAAGTAAGATTTATACTGTAGCTTGGGTTTGACTAAGGGTAATTAGATGTCCAATTAAGCTTAATTAAGCATGATCGAGCTCATTTATTCAAATAGGTCTGGCATGAATGCTTAAGCACTTGATTAAGTTGAGCTAGAGTCTCAACCAATTTATTAGGTTACTTTCTTTAGATTTGAATACTAAATTGGGAATCAAAGGTCTGTTTCGCTAATTTGGAATAGTTAAAGTACAAATAAGCTTAATTTAAGGTCCATTGAGCCTACTTGATTAGCTATGTTTGGAATTACATTAGGCTACCCTATTGAATTAAAAAGGCTAGACCGAGGCTTAATTGAGTAAAATTAATAAACTTTTTTAATGTGCTAATTAGGTTGATCTAAAGCTAAATTGAGTTCATTGGGTGATTTAGCTTAGTGAAATAATTTAATTAGCCTAATTAAAAGCTCACGTAGGATATATTGACCAAAGTAATTAAGCTTGATGGTTTGATGATATTAAATTAGGCTAATCATATTAGATTGGGTTATCCTACATATTCAATTGAGTTGCATTAGGTTTGGGGTTAAGCCATTTTGGTTAGAATTTAGTTTAATTGGGCTATCAATTAAAAAAATATTTAATATGGATACTTGAGCTTAAGAATGAACTAATTGGGCTATAATTAAACTTACGTGATTTAGGGTTAATTGAATTTGAAGGTGGTTCTATTGAGTTGGAATTGTGCCAATGATACTCAAATTGAGGGCAAATGATCTAGATTGATCTAATCAGCTTTAAAATGGGCTTAAATGGGGTGATCGTCCATTAACTTAAGCCTATATATATATATATATATATATATATATATATATATATATATATATATATAGTCATAAAACTTTATAATAATTCTTAATTATAGAATTTTGACATTGATTGGATTTTTCTCTTTTTAATAACTAATTTCATATAACTATTGTCATAAAAGTATTTTTATAATTTTATTTATTATTCAATAGCTACAAAGGATATGTTAGTAGTTTTTTTAAAAAAAATTTAATCTTTTTTTTCATTTTAATTAGTTTTTTTTTTTCATTTTAATTAGTTATTAGATTATACAGTCTATTTTCAATCAGAAAAGTTTACTAAAATTTCAAAGCAACTGTTGCAACTCTTGCGGACCCATGACTAACAATTGAAACTCTTTTGCAGTTTTGTGGGTTGCGTTCTGATTTTATTTTATTTATTTATTTATTATTATTATTATTATTATTATTATTATTATTTATTTTATTTTGGAGTATTGAGGGCTTAGCCCAAATCATTCCATTATAAAAGAGTTATAAGAGAAACAAACAAGTTCTGGAAAGAAAATAAAAGTAATCTTTCATAATCAAAATGGAGAAATGATAAAATTGACAACTGAACATTAAAATAAAATAGCAATTAGGTAGATACCTTAAGTTGAAACATAAATGGACCCAAAAATATCTCCTAGTAAATGTGCCATCACAGGCTTCAGAAACTCAACCATTAGGGAATGAAAGCTTCCATGTGAATAGGGAGCCGCTATGTAGCAAAAGATAAGCAAACCGACTAACAAAAATTAGAATTATCAACTTTCGTATTTATCATCAACTCATAAATAATCTTTCGATTTATCAAACCTTTTCCATAATACCACAAGAAAATCGAGATTCAGATAAAATCAAATAGGCAACTCGGTCTTAAACCAAGTACCAAAATTGTGGGTTGTAGAATTGGTCTGCCATCCATCGCATAAGGATTCATAGAGAAGCCTTCAATGTTGAATTTTGAACTAGCTTTGAGTCTTTTTTTAGGATTTGAACTTAGTCCAAATATCAAATTTGATTTTGTAAATGAGCGAGGAAGGGGAGCAATATTTAATAGAGAATTTATGATTTTTCCTCTCTATCTAAATGTGGTAGATGATGTAATGGATATATAGAAAATAAAATTTTTAGAAACGTTCTCCAAACTATATATGTGCTCTAAAATTTGAAGCAGTGATGGGTTATGCAAAAAAAGTAGTAGTCCATGAAAGTAATCTCTTGAGAATTGCATTGGAAAATATCAATCAAAATAAATATGATTTATGATTCCTAATTCTTCAATACATAAAGAACAATTGGTATCGGAGGTAGTGTTTCTCATAGCTAAGACATCAACTATTTTAAGAGCATTATGAATAACAACCCAAATAAAAGTGGAGTATCTCAAGGCCAAGGGCGGACCTACGTTGATCTCAGGGCAATTGCCCACCCTAAAATTTTTTTTTTTATATAATTATAAGACACTTATGTAATCTTAACAATCATTTCTCAACCTCTAACAAGAAACAACTTTCTCCCAAATTCCGCAGCAAATCCCACAATCCCACTCCTACATGCCCCCTCTCGATTCTCCCCTCCTTCGTGACCAATATTACTGTAGTTCCACATTCCCTCTCTTCCTCTTTCACGATCATGCTCAACTCCTAGCTTCCTTGGCTGCTTCCAAGGTTAACATTTCAATTTTATTTCAGTAAAATAATATCCTATGAGCTACATTGCTACACCAAACTTAATTATGCATATTTAATTGTGAGGTTGATGGTATTTTCCTTCTGTTTAATTTCTCTAAACTAAATGCAGCTTATGTGTGTGTATATATTGGTTTCTTTATTAATAGCAAATTATCAGTGATATATACTTTCAATTATTATTTTAGTTTTTAAAAGACTGAGGTGAGAGATTTGCCTATGATTTTGTTCTTTAGATTATAATGAGAATATTTTTATATTTATTGTAAGAAATATGTTATTACAAAATATTAAAAAAATTTATAAATATATTTTCAATAATCTTTGTCAATATAATGGAATACATACTGATTAACTTTGTATATGAAGCAAAATCAGAGATCTAATTTAATACACATGGATTTATTCAGTCATCGAGCATAGTGAAACATAAGACTTTATTTTGAATTATGTATTATCCAATTTAATATTTTTAATGAGTTTATTAATTTATTTTTGGGACAATTTAAGCCATTTTCATAACAAACGTATATACTCGTGCATTTCTTAAGATTTGAATTTGGGATCTCTGAGAATGAAGCAAGGTCTTAGCCAACAAGCTGAGGCATGGAATAGTAATGAGTTTATTTAAACAATAAATATGCCCACCCTAAAAAAAGATGCTAGTTTCGCCCTTGCTCAAGGCATACTGTTTTTGCCAAACATATTTACACCAACTTATTTCAGGTAATTGACTGTAAAAGGCTTTCTATAAGAGATTGTGGATGGATTTGATCCCCATTCCATAGAAGCAAATCCTTAGCATTAAGAACATAGATATAGTGGACTAAATTTGAATTTGAAAAATAGGAGTTAACAAAACCTATATTCCATCAAGAGGCATTGATGGCTATGCCCAGTGTAGAAGATGGGTGAAGTTGAATAGATGCAAAATAATTAGAGTCCAAAACTTCCCAAAGGCCTTTACCTTGAAGCCATGGGTCCCAAAGTAAGTTAATCCTAGAGCCACTACCAATAATTAATGAGAGGTTGGCCTTTAACCTGATAGCTATCTTCTTGAGTTCTTTCCAAAAGTAGGAACTCATTCCACAAAGATAAGTATTTAGCACGGAACCAAGATGATAGATAGTTGTTCTCATTAAAAAAAATTAGAATAAATTTAGTCATGAAGGTAAATGAAAGACAATCAATGGAATTGAGCTCGAGATCATCTAAATTTTTTGGATGTGCAATAGTCTTCCAAGAAATTGTGTGTAATTTTTCCTTAGAAGAATCACCATATAATAAAATTTTAGAGCTCCTCCTATGAATTGTCTTAATGTAACCTTTGGGTGAAAATGATGCTCTGATTCAATACATAATGATACCAATAATAGTAACTTTTAGCAGTTGATACCAACTTGCAAGAGAGAGTTTTTGCTTTCCAACCCTCAAGAGAAAGTCTAATTTTGTCAACTAAAGGTAGTAAGTCAGCAAGTTTGCACCTAAAACAAGAGATTGGCAAACCAAGATATATAAAACTAAGTTGAGAGAATCGAAAGCCAATAGCATCACTGAGTTCAATATGGTTGCTAGTTATGTTCAAAAAAACTTATAAGATTTTTTGTAAGGTTAACCTGAAGATTAGATGCCATATAAAAATGATGAAGAATATCCTTAAGAACAAGCAAATTATTCCTTGAGACTTTTCCAAATAAGATAACATCATCGATAAATAAAAGATGAGATAATGCAGTATTCTCAAAATATATAGTAGTAAATTCATTGTTGTATGTCCTTTGCTCCAACAAATTTGACAACTCATCCATTGCAAGACAGAAGAGAATGGAAAAGAGGGCAACTTTGCCTTAGCCCATTGGTGGATGGGAAGAAACCTTCTAAGGCACCATTAAGGCATATAGAAAAATTGACATTAGTAATACATTCTTTCACCCCCAAGAGATAAATAAGCTAGAGAAACCTTTTTTTAAACATTCTATCAATGATATAATCTTGGTTGACGATGACCTTTTCATGTCCAACTTGGTGAAAATAGAGAATTTTTAGATTTAAAATTATTATGGATCTCATTGGTGAGAATTATATTATTTGCATCATATTTTTTTGCCATAAAACCAGATTGAGCCTCATGAATAATCATGGAGAGAATAGATTTGATTTTTTTTTACCAAGATTTTGTCAATAATTTTATAAAGAGTATTACATAAAGAGATAAACTTAAGTGTTGAGGGAAGTTTACTGGTCTGAAAGAGTATCTGTTAGCAGCACAAACATCAATACCAATGGTCTCCGAAGCAACTTGATAAAACTCATAAGTAAAACCATCAGGGCTGAGAAAAGAGTTTTTGGGATATGAGAATACAATCTCTTTGATCTCTTCATTTATGATTGGCACAACTTGAAGATGTTGGGGAATAACTTTCCTAGTCGGAATGAGCTCCCAAGTGTTAGTTGGGTCCGTGGAATTACCATACAAACATTTGAAGTGATTAATGATTGCAGAAGCAATATCATTATGTGTAGTAAGAAGTCCATCCTGAGTTGATAAATAATTTATCATATTTCTATTTTTCTCCTCATGATTTTGGTGTAAAGAAACTTGAGATCATCCTCCCCCGTAGAGAGCCATTTAGATTTGGCCCTCTCAGAAAGGCAAGAAGTTTGAAGTTGCTTGAGGTTGTACAAGTTGCTATTAACATCATTGAGCCTCATATGAAGGTCATTATTCAAAGGATCAATATCAATTAAAGAATGTAGATAATGTTGTTGAGTTGAAAAAGTATCTATAGAATTTATGAGAGCTGAGCTAGAATATCATGCACTATTTTTGAGGTGACCCTTTAAATTTGATAGCAAAAATAGGATCTCATCTAATAAGAGAATTCCAAGTGCTGTTTAGAAAGTTTTGAAAGAAAGGGAGTAACAACCAATAGTTCATGAATTGAAATCAATGATTAACCTTGGGTGTACCATTAAAGATAACAATTAGGAGAGAATGATTCGAATAGTTGGGAGCAAGACATTGATAATAGGAAAGTGGAAAAGCATCGATCCAAATAGTATTAAGTAATGCTCTATCAATTGTGCAGCTGATAAGGTCTTATGTTCTATGATTAAACCAAGTATAAAATAAACCTCTAGAAGAGAGATCAGATAGTCCTGCTTGAAAGATGCAGTCATTGAAACTGTTTAATTTATTAAGGGGAATTGTTCGACCTCCAACCTTCTCATTTTGAAACATATAGTAGTTGAAGTCTTCAACTAGAATCCACTGACTTTCAACTTGATGAACAAAATTAACTATAGAATTCCATAAAGCTTCTCTTTTAGTGTGAGAGTTAGCAGCATAAATAATAAATGAAAATAGTAGAAGAGCCGCTATAGGTGATTGCCCCATGAATAACCTACTTTCCTATGTGTGGTGGAAATTTTTAACATTCTCGTATGTCCTCCTCTCATCATATTCTTCCTTCCTTTCTGAGGTGGAAAGAAGAATAAAGGATGAGAACACAGGGGAATATAAAATCGCCTTGGTAGGATGCCACGCAGATCTGCATATGTACTTATTAGGGTGATTGGATACGACATTGAGGAGAGATGTACTATATTGAAAGATAGAAATCACCACCCTACAATGGACCTAATTACCAAAATAAGGACTCCTAAGGACGTTGGGTCTTCGAGGTGTACTAAAGATTCTTCCCCTACTTTACATAGAAAAGTAACGCATGATTTATTTTAAATCGGGTTCGTTAAGTTCCCTACAGGGGCAAGCCCCCATAGTTAATTAAATCCTAAGGAATGGGGATTCCTTAGAAAAATTCTTGATTAAAGTAAATGATCATTATCTCTAAAAATTTTAATAGGAAAAGGACTATCAATCAATTGGTTCATTTTTGAAGATCAAATGAGATTGATCAAAGAGAGATTTATTATCGAAGCCAAATGGAGATAAGTAGAAGATGCTCACGATGCTAGGAAACTTAGCGAGCATCTCGAACAATCCTATGATTGGGCTTTACATTTCTGAAATTGATTTAATTTATTTGAGTTGAATTTTTTTATTAGAATGATAAGGCTTATAATTCCATAATACAAGATTATGAAAATGCCTAAGAAGTGGAGATTTATGCTTATGGCCCACAAAGGAGAGAAGCAACCTTAGAATCTAAATTTAGGAAGCTTTAACGAAGGCTAAAAGCGTAACCTAAATCTAAGGCAAAAATGGGTATTTGGTTCGCCTCCACAAGAGAGGACAAACCACTTGACTGCTTGGACTTACAACCGCCTGGGGGTGGCCGCCAACTAACTCCTCTTACGATTTTTAAATTTATATAGGCAAGTCTTATGCTTTATGCAAAATAACTAGACTATTATTTATTTAGAAAGAGACTAAGTTCTTAAACTCACTCCATAAAGAGACTAGATCATGTAAGAACATGCTTCAAATGACCTAAATCTAATACAATTCAGATTTCATGTTATTTTCATTTTTGGACAATTATTTTAACTCAGGCTAATAGGCTTTATATGTATAATGCATGAGAAATGAGATTATGGGCCAAAATCAGCGAGAAGGGAGGAGGTGTGTTTCCACCATAGCTCTCACATGTCAAGCCAAATTTCTTAGGCAAATGTAGAAACTCTCTAATCAATAGTGAAATAAGATACATTTGTGCATGATGTTATAAAAGAAATACTCATCCAGCTATGGGGTTACTAATTCTTTTATCTTGATTTTAAGCCTAAGCTTTAGGTGAGGTTATAGTTCTTTATTTTAGTTTTGGATTGTTAAGTTTGGTAAAAGATTTATTTTTTCCTAAGAGCCTAATCGTCATCTAGGCCATATATAAAGTAAGGAATAAATTAGGAAAAGGATGCCACTTAATGCACAAGCTAAATAAATCATCAATTAATTTATAAAGTTAAACGCAAAAGAATAAGAGGTCAATTGTGGTCGGGCACCACCGCACAAACCCGAAAATAAATTGGGTAACCGAGCTCTACCCTTATACAACCCGGATTATAATTGAATTAAATACAATCAAGCAAGGAACTCATTGTTATGGGGGTCTTCAAGCTTCATTTCTTCATTATTTATTTCTTCTTTCTTCTTTAGTTCTTTCTTTAGAATGGTTGGAAGGTGGATGCTCCAAAGGCTTCACATGATGCATAAGATGAAATCTTATGACCAATGTTCATCCTAATCCCCATAACAATCATTCCAAAATCCTAATTACAAAATGTACATGAAAAAGAAAAGTAAATCTAGCTAACACCTGCAAAATAAAGGTTAGTTAACACAAACCGCCAAATCTCAAGCATGTATATTGGACTTATCACCCCATATATAGGTGACTAAATCCACTTGGCCTATTAGATTATGTTTAGTGGTCTAAGCACCTGCACAACAAAAGCATTTATATTTTTATTTATTACAGTGCCTCTTAAGCATAATCCCCTGCAAAAAATAATGGTTAGACTAAGATCGTCCAGCCATTCAGTCTACGAGCATACACCCTAACATCTAGTCTAAAACATACATCACAAAATAAAAGCAAGCATCAAATCATGCACCGCCCTAACTTAAAGCTAGAAATTGTGACTTAACCTAATGTGTGCTTTTGAGATTTGTGTGGTATGCTTAGCTATGACTTTAAGTTAGAGTTTTCTAAGTGTAAAACATGTTCAACTTAGAGTAGAGTTTCATTTAAGTGATTTAGTTATTTTGGGTTGATTTTATTTCATGTTTTGATTAGGTTCGAGTGAATCCTATAATTAATTACTAAGTTGTAAAGAGAGAAAAAGAGAAGAGAACTTTTCTTTCCTTTCCTAACCTAAGTAATTTCTAAAGTGGATTCATATTTTAGTTTTGTTTAGTGAATATTTTATTATGTATTTTAATTAATCTTAGGTTTAGATGAACTCTAAACAAACCTATTCAAAAGAAAGATATTTTAAGATTAAGTAAAGTGAAGTAAAATTCACAAAATACGCATTACTTCATTTCTTTCCCAACATGTATAACATGCATATGAATGGATCCTAAGCATATCTATACATACCAAATGGGAATGTTTAACACACTTTATGATGTATGCTAAGTAAGTTACTTAAGAAAATTTGAATGCTTATGATGCATGATTTTCATTAAGTAGAAAAGAGAATTTCTTATCCAATTTTCACATGCACATATGAATGTATGAAAGACATAAGTGAGTACGGCGCCATTGTTAACAAGAGGTGTAAGGTATAAGACCTATTTACTTAAAGCCTCAACCTGGGTTGTCGGACTATGCCACTTTCCTTAAATACAAACATGTGTACAAAAGAAATGAATGGAAAGAAAGAATGCAAAAGTTTGTATTAGTTGATTTAATTTTATTTATGCAATTTATATGTGCAAGTGTAGGTATTCTTCTTAAGTCATAGCATAGGAATGAATAGGATATGGAATTAGGCAAGTGTTAGGTTCATTTCAAATTAACCATACACTTTATCAAATCTTATTCAAAACTATACTAAAAGAAAGGAGAAGGAAAACCTACATTAACAATTGATTCATATATTTTGAAAATAATTTGAATTTAATAGTGATAATCGCTACTCATATTTTTAACTTAGCCAACACATGTGATTTTGACATAAAAGAAACATTTTCATTTTAAATTTGATTTTTGAAAAGCATGGATGTATGAAACCACATGACATACATATTTAGCATGTTGAGAAATAATTAAAGTAATGAAAGCATATAAACACATTCACTTTAATTAAATCCTAAAGACAATCTTATGAAATAAGAAAGTTTAAAGTAAATCAAAGTTTATTTAATATGATTTTTGTTTAATCTTAAATTTGATTTAATTTTGAAAATATGAATTAAGTTTATTGTTCCTAACCCATTCCCACATGTGTTTGACATTTTTGTTTAATTTTTAGATGATTAGATTCATTTTAGATCTTGATTATGTTAAGGTATGAATTAAATATGTTAATTAACCCTTACTTGTATCACCTTAGCATAATTAACCAAATAATTATGAGCCAATGAGATGACATAAAATCTCACAAGGAATTTAAATTTACAATGCACCTAGAAAGAAAAGGGCCTAATGCAATTTGGCTCATGATTAATGGTTAATTAAATTAAGGGTTTTAACTTAAGTAATTTCAAAAATACTCCTCACACATATGAGTTGAGTTTTGATTTTCTTAATTGAACTTAGGTTCTTGAACACCTAAGCATCTACCCAAAGTAGATTAATTAAGTTCTGAAAAGTTTTATAAATTTTAAGAAATTAATTAAGAGGGTAATTAATGAATTAGCCCTTAATTAAAAGATGATTAAGAAGGAAAAGGGGGTTTAGGGAATAGCTTAGAGAAAATGCCCCCAAATTATTCTCTAAACCTCCTATTCACTGGATTAAACATTAATCAACTTCAATAAGGGATTAAAACACTAATCAAACCCTTAATTATCCTTAATTATATAAATGGGGTAATTAAGAAATGAATTAGAAATTATCCCAATTAAGCCACCAATAAATCCCAAGAAATTTAGGGGATACAGAAGTCATCCCCTAAAATATACCCAAAAAGTTTGAGATTAATCAGTGGATTAATTAGGGAGTAATTAGCAAATTAAGATTTTCAATAAAAGGCAAAATCAGAGAAAGATACAATCAAAATCCATTAAAACCAATTTAAGAATATTCTAAATTGAATTATCTTTCGGTGGCAATTTACCTCATATTTTTTTGATTTTTCTTTAGAGAGATATTAATTTTTGAAGTTTAGAGGATTAATTAGAATTATTTAAAACCTAATTAATCCCTTACTCTAATGGTGTGACACACAATGACTAAGTCAAGCGCGCTTTCCACGCATCACCGAACAAGCAGCCACTTAAACGTCATGTCATAACATGCGTATACGGCATTTGGTTTTATATCGCTCGAGGATCGAACGCAGAATTAACTTATTGTTTTAAAAGGTAAAATAGGATTTAAAACGTGCGTTTAATCTGGACCGTCCATGCCAAATGTGCGGATGGACGGCTGAGATCATCCCTGTTCTTCCCTGAGGAGTAATGGAGACCATCCACTTTCAAAGGGAAGATTCGAGCTAGATCGAGCTCGGATTGGAATGAAAACTTGCACACACCATCTAACCCTAATGGCAAGCCTATCTAATGGTCAAAATCTTATGCCATCAAAAAAAATAAAAAAAAAATAAAAAATAAAAAATAAATCTTATGCCATTAAACTTTCTTTCACAAACGAACAACACCCAAAGAGTTTAGTGATCGGGAAATGCCTAACCTCACCGAAGGTGATCACCGACGCTCGATTCCCTTGGAGGAGCTTCGCCTGTTTGAGATGAAGCTGTGGTGAAAGTATTAGCTCCTCAGATTGAGTACATTGCTCTATGGACCAACCCCTCCTTAGCTCCCTTGCGGCTTTGATGGAATTAGACCTCCCCTTGCCTTTGGAACTTGAGAGAGAGCTTAGGCAAGCTTGATTTGGTCCCCTGAGGGAGTGTACAAAGGCAATTGACTTGAATTAGAGTATGGAGAAAATTTGCAATTTTATGGAGCTCCCCTATTTTCAAAGGATGAAACCAGAGCACATGAGAATTGAAGTGAATTAGGGGAGTATATCTCCCCATGGCAAGAAGAATTGAAGCATTGTTTGTCATTTTGATCCAATTGCCAAGATTGAAAGGGGTTATTTTAGAAGTTGGCACATGGTCGGTTTGGGCTAGGGAGTGGAGTGGTAACCTCCCATGTGCTTCAAATTGAGTGGAGGGAAGTTTTTCATATGGCCAATTTGAGCCATGTGGTCAGTTTTGGCCTTGGGTCAATTTGGGCTGACCCAAACTCATTGGGTTGGGTGCACCACCCTCCATAGGATCTACTTGACCTATTAGGAAGGTATCAATTTGGTATGAAGAAGACTTGACCAAATTCTCCATGGATTTGACCAAAATTTGTTTTATGGCCTAGAATGGTCATTTGGATGATTTTTTGAATTTGGATGTGTTGGGTATGTTGAGAAAATAGGTTTAGCCAAGTTTCATTTGATTTGGAGTTCTTTTGATATGGTTTGACTCATGTTGACCCATTTAGGTCAAAATGGGTCAACTTGAGTCAAGTTAATCAATTGGTCAAATTGGGTCAAACCAAAGATTGGGTCAAGTTCATATGACTATTTGAAATGTTTTGGTGGCTTTGGTTTGATTCAATTTGATTTAGGTTTGAATTTGATTCATATGACTTTATTTAGGTCAAATGGGTCAAGTTGATCAATTTGACCCATTTGACCTATTTGAGCTAGGTCATGGATAGGTTTAGGTTTGGTTAGTCATATGAAGTGGATTTGTATCTTTGTTTACAATCAATTTTGATTAAGTTTGAATTTGGCTCAACATGACCCCTTTAGGTCAAGTTGGGTTCATGGTAAATTGGGCTAGGTTAGGTCTAGTTGTTAGGTCTAGTTGACCAATTGAGGCCTTGGTCAAGTTCAACAAGTGATTTGAAATGAACTTGATCCATTGGTTTCAATCAATTTGGCTTAGATCAAGTTTTGACACATTTTGACTTTTTAGGTTAAGTTGGGTCAACTTAGGTCAAGTGGCCAATTGGGCTAGGTTAGGCTCAAATGTTGACTTGTTCAAGTTCAAACATAGTTCATGAATGAACTTAGATCAATGGTTTCAATCAATTTGGCCTATGGTGAATTTTGGCTATGTTAGGTTCATTTTAGCTAAGTGTTGACTTGGTCAACCCTTAGGTTTGACTTAGTTTGACCTAATTTGGGTGATTGATCACCTCATGATGATTGTTGATCATGATGAGAGGCATATGTGAGTTTGGTTCAATCCAATTTGGTTAGGATTAAAATTTGGCTCATAAGGGTACTTTAGGTCACTTTGAGTCAAGTGAGCCTAAGTGGGTCAAATGGCTTGGCCAAAGCTTGATTTGAGTGTGATTGAACTTGTATATGGACTTATGATTGAAATATAAATCTATTTGTAAGTGGTTTGAAATCAAATGGGTTTTGATTCATTTGACAATTTCATATTCAAAGGAAGAATATGAATGGATTTGGGGTTTGATTTTTTTAATTGAGTTTTTGATTTAGTGATTGAAATTTGTATTTATATTTGGATTCATGATTGTAAGATTGAATGAATCATGAAGAAAAAAAAATCAAGAGTTTGACTTGATTTGAAGTTGATTTGGCTAAGTTCAAGATTTTGACTTGAAAGACTTAGGTTGAAATTTGATTGAATTTGAGTTTGATTTTTGGAATTGGTTTTAGTTGTTTGAATTATATTTCATGTATATATGTGAATATAAATGAGTCATGAGAAAATTTTATTAATTTGGAATGATTTGATCATGATTTAGGCTAAGTCTTTTAAGGGGGAATTTAAGAATTTAGGAAAGATTTTTGAACTTTGGATTTGAGTTTGAATTTTGATTTGATTGATTTGAATTTATATTTCATTTATATATGTGAATATAAATGAGAATATAAATGGGTTATGAGAAAATTTCAAAGATTTGAAGTGATTTGATCATGATCTAGGCTAAGTCCTTAAGAGAGGATTAAGGACTTAAGAAAAGTTTTTGAAATTTAGAGTTTAAATTTGGATTTAGTTTGATTGAGTTGAATTTATATTTCATTTATATATGTGAATATAAATGAGAATATAAATACGTTATGAGAAAATCCCATGAATTTAAATTGATTTTGATTTGATTTAGGCTAAATCCTTAAGAGAAAATTTAAAGGACTTAGAAAGTTTTGGAGTTTGGAATTTGAGTTTTGAGTTTAGTTTGACTAGTTTATACTTATATTCCATTTATATATATGAATATAAATGAGAATATAAATGAGTTGTGAAAAAATTTCATGAATTTGAATTGATTTTGATAGGATTTAGGCTAAGTCCTTAAGGTGGAAATTAAAGACTTAGGCAAATTTTTCTAACACCCCCTAAGGCATGACCTATTCCTATGGCTAATCCTTTTAAATCTCTAGGGCTAGGTTGAGTGTCCACCTAATCATTAGATGTATCTTAAGACTAAGGAACTCTTAAAGTCTAAGAGAAATCCTATATCTAAGATGGAGGGGTTGAGAGCTCATTCTAAAAACGAGGTCAACACTATTATAATAGGCCAAAAATCAACAATAGAAGCATTCCACTTAATACAAATTCTACTAGGGCTAACATGGTGAAAATTGTTAATTTCACTCTCTTTAGGAAAAATTTTATAGGAAAGAATAAAATAAGGGTTGGAGATATCCAAAGAAGAGGTTTTAGGTTCTAGAACACTGAAAAATCTATATGATAACGGGCTATTAATTTTCTACAATGAGAAACTCCGTCCATGCTATGAAAACCTCAAACTTTCCAAGTAGAGATGACTGGATGATTTATATTTGATTGTTGGTTTTTGGTGGATCATTTTTGCTCGTATCTATTTGGCTTTTGGATGGGAGAGAGGTTCCAACATTGATAGTTAGATTGGAATGTGGGTTATTAAGGCTAAATGAAGTATTTAAGGAATTGTCCAAGATCTCAGAATTATCATTGGAGGAGTTGAGGTAAGGTGGATTAGGGGGTTTAGTAGAGGGGTTTGATATAGTAGTAGAAGACAAGTTAGAAGGATTAGAAAAGTTTGTGGATGGGTTAGAGCTGAGGGGATTGAGAGCAAAAGATGTCAAGTTGGGGTTTCTTTTAGATGAAGTATCTTTTGAGGGCAATGAGAAGGTCTTAGGAGTCCGATGGAGGGCACGACTCCTGCTCCTTGCTAGGATCATGGATAGTAGTTGGGGAAATGGGGTTGGTTGGGAAAACTTGTGAACCATGACAAATAGAGCCACAGCCTTAACAATGGACAAGTTTCCAGTCGTAGAGAATTTTAAGGGATTGAGCCTTGCCATTTAGATTTACAGTAATCTCATCGGGTAAAGGGGAGCCTCTAGAGACTTGAACGCAAACCCGAGCAAACGTCGGACGAGTTTTATTAGCAGTAAGAGCATTAACGGCTAAAGGAATACCCACCTTGCTGTTGTTATTTGTTAGGTGAGAGGACTTTACAAAAGATTATTTTCATTTACACTCGAGATATTTAGAGTCTATTTGAATCAATTTTATTTTATTTTTTTAAAAATATATTTATTTGATTTATTTTTATTTTATTTTTTTAAATTACATTATTTTTAAAAACACTCAATATAATTTTTTTTTTGTATTTTAAGCATTTTAAAAAACTATCACTAACAAACAATTTTATTCTAAATAAAAGCCTAAATAAAATGAAATAAACAATAAAAAAACATAAATTAAAAAACAAAAGTGATCCCAAACTACTTTCTAGTTTTTTTTTTTTGGTTTTTTTTTTTACTATTTAATATCATAACAATTGATTAAATTATATTTTATAATAATTTAGCTTCATACCATTGGGTTGGTTAAGAATTGAAATACTTGTGGCTTCTAAATGCTTATTTGTTAGATTACCTACATTATTTTTGTATATGCCTAGAAAAAAAAATGCTCATGGCTTGGTTGCATTGAGTTCCCTTTTAAAATGACTTCGTCTTTTTTATCCGGAGCCCAAAGGAGAGTTAGTTAAAACGCTATATTTTCCTCTTAAAAGAATTCAAATATAAATGGAAACATCAACCTTTGTTTTTGAAATACCAATGACAACAATAGAAGTGAGATTCTTCATGGGCAATTAAGACTTGACATTTGACAAAATAAAATCTCATAAGAAAGTGGCCACATTAGCATATTTATTGTAGGTCTTATGCTTATATTTGATTGGTATGATTCTATTCTAAGTAGAGATTTGTCAAGTGTTTTAGTCGAGCGGAATAGGGAGGATTTTGTGATTATGAATTCGAATCAAGTTTTTTGGGCCTTCTTAGGTTGCCTCATTAGGTTGATCATTATTGTTAGTAAGTTGAGTAATTATATAATCAACGAGTTTGAATAAGCTTAATTGAGTGATTTAGGATTCATATTATGAACCGACTTTCGAGTGATATGTATGATTTGTTTCTACCTTCAAAAAAGAGTAGATGTTCAAATTTAATGAAGTGCATCCATTATAAGCATATAAACCCAAGCTCTCGACTAACTAATGAGAATTTCAAATATATATATATATACAATAACAAGCTTTTATCCCACTATATAGGGTCAACTATATGAATCGTTTTTCTCCATTGTATCATATTAAGTGTCAAATTATTATTTAATTCTAATAAATTAAGGTCATTTTTATGCATTCTAACCAAGTCTTTTTAGGTCTGGCTCTACCTTTCTTAATATAAGGTGCATTTAATTTATCTGCTCTCCTAATCGGGTCATCGGATGGTCGACGTTTCATGTGATTAAACTATCTAAGGCGACTCTTTCAAATCATATCTGTCATTGGAGCTACTCCAATCTTATCACGTAAATATTCATTTCACATTTTACCATGTATATAAAATTTAAAATTCATAATTAAATTATAATATGTCAAAGAAAAGGCTAAAGGTGGAGAGGAAGGGAAGGCAAAGAAAAGGCTAAAGGCGGAAGAGGCATCACAAGAACATGGAGATAGGGAGGCGACAGCGAAGCATAGATGGAGTCGTTATAAGGACAGTGGAGCCAAAGGCGCTATGGGAAGCAAGCTAGGAGTTAAGGGCGATGCTATTGGTCATTGATGGAACATTTAAATCAATTCTAAATGTCTTACAAAAAAATATTTTCTATTTATTTCACTTCATATCAAACACCTAAAACTTAAAACTCATATATTCCTTCAACTTTATGCCCTTGAAATACCAATCCAAACAACCCTTAACATTTATTTATTTAATAAATATAGCATGAAATATGTGAGGCATTTAATGCAATTAATAACATTCTTATTATGAAAGAAAATCCCTAATTAAGTTCAATTGGCTTAACTAATGAAAACAATCATGCATATCTATTTTTAAAGCATGTGAAACATTTTTAATACATAAGAATTGTGCGGTATCTATGTAAATCTTCTGAATAATTTGAACAATTATGATATTATTTAACTCAACTTCGATTGAACCACTAAACTATGAACCTCTACTTCTTTTGATTTATATTTGATTCAATTTTTAAAACCTCACCAAAAATAAAAGTTATTAAAAGATGAGAGTTTAACTCATTAAAACTCTGAAGTCATCCAAAGAAGGGTCCAAATTGTTTAAAATTGAAGTTATCTAAAGGAGAGTTTAACTTATAAAAGAGTTGAGGTCAAGCAAGGCAAAGTTAAAGTCATCCAAAAAAAAAGAAATTGAATCGGTCTTAAGAAATTTTAAACTAATCCAAGAGAGTGATCCACAACTTACCAAAAAAAAAAAAAAACAAGAACTCAAGAACTTTGTGAGCTCATTCCTCTATTATAAATTTTTCTTCTATTTGTTGGATTGGATGCTAAAGAAGGTGAAAAATATATGCATAAATTAGTCAAATAATGAGATAGAATAAATAAAGATTTAGTTTAAAACAAGTGCATTAAAGATGAAATTCATAAAATATTTTTTTATAAATGAACATTAAACATTAGTGGAGGAAATATTTTGATAAACTTTTCAATGAAAATTATAAGAGTACGATTGACTTTAACAATCTTAGTACCTTAAATGAAAATAGAGAAGTTTATTTTTATCATTATATTAGTAAAATCGATGTTGAAGAAACTTTAAAAAAATTAAGTGTGAAAAAATAATAAGACTTGATGATATTCCAATAAAAGAGTGGAAATGCGTACAAGGAATTTTTTGGCTTACTAATCTTTTTAATATTACTTTAAAGACTAAAAAGATGTATGATGAATAAAAAAAGAGTTTGTTGACTCTTATTTTTAAGAATAACGGTGATATAAAAGAGTATACAAATTATAGAGGAATTAAGTTAATATGTCATACATTAAAATTATAAGAGAGTGATTAAGCATAGGTTACGACGTGATACAAAAATTTCTCAAAATCAGTTTAGTTTTATGTTAGGTAGATCTATTATGGATGATATATATTTGTTGAGAGGTTTGGTGGAGAAGTATAGAGAGAGGAAGGAGAATCTACATATGATATTTATTGATTTAGAGAGAATATGATAATGCCCCAAGAGAAGTGCTTTGGAGAATTCTAGAAAAGGAGTTGATATTGCTTATATTCAAGTCATTAAGGATATGTTGGAGTTGTTACTTGTGTTCAAATAGGAGGATTGACCAAATATTTTCTTATTTTAATTAGATTACATCAAGAATCGACTTTAAACCCATATGTTTTTTTTGCTTTAGTTATGGATGTTCTTACTAGACATTTATAGGAGTATGTACCTTGGTGTATATTTTTTGTTGATGATATTCTTCTTGTTGATAAGACTGGAGAGGGAGTTCAAGCAGCTTGAGTTATGGAGGTCGACCTTAGAATTTGAAGACTTTTATTTAAGTAGATATAAAATCGAATATATGTAGTGTAATTTTAGTTTTAAAATATTTAATGGTGGGGTTGTGATATTGGGTGATCAAGGGATTAAAAAGAGTGAATATTTAGATATATTGAGTTGATTGTTCAAATTGATGATGAAATAGATGAGGATGTTATTAGTACAATTCAAGATGGATGGTTGGAGTGGAGGAATGCATCTAGCCTATTGTATGATATAAAAGTATCATTTAGACTTAAAGAAAAATTTTATAAGATGACGATAAGACCTGCAATAATTTATATAACAAAATATTAGCCAATGAAAGAGAAGCAAACAAAATTAAGTGTTCTGAGATGAGAATGCTCAGGTGGATGAGTGGCTTTAAACTTATAGACAAAATGCAAAGCGTACATATACATGAAAATGTTGTAGTTGCTCCAATGGCAGATAAGATTCGAGAGAGTCGCCTTAGATGATTTGGTCATATAAGATATCGGCAATCTGATAACTTAGTTAGAAGAGTAAATATATTAGATTTGACATATGTTAAGAAAGACAGAGGTAGACCTAAGAAGATTTGATTAGGTAGTATAAAAATGATCTTATTTCATTAGAATTAAATGAGAATTTGACACTTAATATGATACAATAGAGAAGAAGGATTCACAGCTGACCCCACAGTGGGAAAAAAACTTGTTATTATTGTTGTTAAAAAATTAAATTTATAATTAAAAAATAAATAAAAGAAATAGAATGCACAAGAATTTTTATTAAAGAAGTTTGATCTAAAAACTCCAAAATCAACTTTCAAATTTGAAGTCAGTAAACTTTTATTTTAAATTAGATGATTAACATATTAACAACTCAGATAAACACTAGAAAAACTTATTTTCTAAAAGAGTATTTAATTGATTAAGCAAAAGAATGACTGTCTTAAATTCTAAGATCAAAAATGAACTCAATTTTATATCAAGGTCAAAAGTTATAAGATTACTCACTATAGGAGAACTAAGGCCCCTAAATGGACAGATAGTTTATGCCTAACAAAATTGATTTTTATACTTAATTCTAAGTTTGAGTTTCATTATGAGAAAAATCAACATATCTAATGAATTTGAAAAAGATTTGACTCATGAACTCAAATTCAATTAAATTTAAACCTTTGAACTTGACTAACTTCAAACATTATGTCTAAGCTTTTTTTTTTCCCTTAGACAAAAAGTCAAGCCCTAGAATTTGAACTCCCTCCTTTACAATAAGATCCACATGGAATAGCGAGAATAGTCCTTTCTAAGCAATGACTCTAAATGACTATTCATGAGAAGACAGACAAACCTGATGAAAGGAGAGGCTAATCCTAAACATTAACTAACTCTGAATATATTAAAAACAAAAAGTCAAGTGGCACTTAAGCAACATGCTAGAGCCAATTGTCTAACCTACAAATCCACTCACCAACCCACAAGCCCATTTGTCAAAACCACTCACCTAACCAATAAAACCACTCTTTAGAGCCACTCACTCCAATCAACAGGATACCTCATAGGCAAGGATTCTATCAACAAGTTAGCTTTTATTTATGAAGCCTTAAAACATCATCCACCCAATCGACAATTATTCCTAATCACTGGCCCAAGAATTTATAATTTATTTGTTTTCTATGACAACTAAGTGTAGCTTCTACAACACTTAAGCTTAGACAGGTAAATGATTAAGTGAAGGTTTTAAATCCTAACATGACTGAAGTATCAGTGTTCAGGAACTCCTAAAGAGTGCAGGGTTAGAAACATGGACAAAATATCAATTCCTATATTTTTTTAGAAATCATATCCATTATCAACACATATTGCTGAAAAATATAAGCAGAATAAGATGGTCTAATTGTGCAGCCACTTTAATCTAGTGATTGAAAATTGAATTCAAGTTCGTACATACGTTATGTGAGTGAATTTGTAATTAAATTTAATCAAATGTCTCAAAAAATATATATGATTTAATTACGTTTTGAAGTTAAATGGTTAAAATAAATGTTACATGAACCAGTGCTTTTATTAAATAATCAACAGGAACCTTTATTTGAGAGATGAGCAAGGTTAGATGATACATAATTTTGGAAATTACCAAGAGTCTAAAATGTGAATATTGCTGCGCCACTGGAAGGCTTCGATGCGAACACGTAAAGGCCCAGTTCATTGTTGTTGATGATTCCCTTCTCGATTCTGGACTTGTAGAAGGATTCCTGCAGTGGTAGGGAAGCCGAATAAGAAATTGGGTTGGAAAGACCATGAAGCTTATTCAATGAACACCATAAGGACATGTATGTATGTATATGAATGGATTGTAGGAGGTAATTAACCTAGAAGATTATTAAAATGTTAAGGCAGAGCCGTTTCAATGGAAAGAACTTTTGAATGGTTCAATAATGCAAGGTAATGAATTAGGCTGCTACAGCTTTTTTTTCCTTGATTTTAAACGAGAATAATTAGAACAAATGGTTTTAGAATCAAGGCATTTGGATATCAACCCTCACCTTAAGATCCCCTCTCATTCAATTAAATGTAAGAGACAAGGTGAAATTGGCCTATATTAACACTCCAAGATGACATGACTACGGAATGATGGGACTACATCCTTATAATTGTAGTTGGATTAGTCTAAGTTCTTCAATTAATCTACCATTTATATGCCAAATGAGTAATAAGAGAAAGAAGAATTAACCTTCAAATTCAGAATAAACTGAGGAACAATGTTCTCTTTAACCAAAGCAACAAGCGCAACCACCCCAACCAGCACCGGTAAGCCTTGCTCCAAGTGCTCCATTATCTCGGCAAACTTTAACAAGCTCTTCCAACTCAGGGCAGCTGGAAAAAGAATATATACAAATAAAAAAAAGGTTTGACATGAAAAACAAATTAAATTTTTTAAATCCATTTGATATTCAAGTTCACAAATCTTTAAATTGCTACTCAACGGTTATGATGCTAGCGGTGGATGCAGGGCACTCAAATATAGATCATACGAACCAAAAAGAGGTAATGCCAATAACGGTCAAATTGCCACCAGATGGTCGTTAAACTACCATGCGATGGTCATTTAGCCACTGTGTGGTCGTGTCTGCTATGAATCAACAGCCATCCACTATCAAACAGACATTAAAAGGGGTGGAAGAGAAAGGATTAACTGTTCTGCATTATTTCATAATCTTCCATAAAAAATTAATGAATGACAGGATTCTTACCACATGTTTATAACTAAAATTCACAGAAACATGGCTTGTTGGAGTTCACAAAGTAGCAATTTTAAGGATGTAGAAGATTTGATTGTGTAGAAAGCGAAGAAATTTTGATGTCAAATATATAAAGAAGAATTGATAGCATTTATATAAATGCTAAGAGAAAATTTAATAAACCTAATGTTTTGCATTCATCAACTAGAATAACTTTAAATTGTAACAGTATGGGAGATGACTTAAAGTTTCCATGCAAATCACATGAAAGACAGGTTGGTCATACCTGCATTCATACAGAACGCTGCAGCTATAATGACTCTCATTCATTAGGTCTCCAAGCTTTTGAAGCACGTCCTCATCACTGCAAAAGGATATTGTAACTATTTTAAAGTATTTAAACAGTACAAGTCATATAATTTTGTTTCCGAATTCATGCAAATGAAACGAGCAGCAGAAGCACGAGATAAATAAAGTTGTTTCCTATTAAAAATGCCACGTTCGAAAGCCTTAATAATAGGAAGTAGAAAAGTGATAAATTTATGCCATATTTCAAGTCATTAACAACTATCAGTAGAGTGTGACCAAGTTAAAATTGTTCCACTATGATAACAATCTTTGTGAAATGAATAAATGCATAACTACTTAACAAACAAAGATGAAGTGTGAAAATAACCACACAAAAAAGAAAGATGAAGTGTGAAAACTCATGACATAGGTGGTCGTTTTGCATCAATTTTATTTCATGTTTACGTCCTTATTTTTTAAAAATATATTGGTTTATAGGTTTTTTGGTTTTTTTAATAAATTGAGTTATTTTTAAAAACACTTTAAATAAATTTTAAGTATTTTTAGTGTTTTAAAAATAATCACCACTGCAACAAATGCCAACAACTACCACCACCATTCATCAAAAAATACCTCCACCAATCATCACTCGTAGGTACAGCTTAAGCTAACTATACTATTGGTGATCACTACAATCACTATGTAAATCAATATATTCAATATTCAATAAAAAATAAAAATAAGATATCAAATATATTTTATTTCATGTCAAATATAAGCAAAAAAATAAAAACATAAAATGATCCCGTAAAGCAGCTACTGTTAGTCGTTACCTTGGTAAACAATCTCTATAGCTACTGATCCATTAATGCAACAAATAAGGATTTTTCATGTTCTCCATACAAGAAATTATGGTTCTTATCAATAGCTATTAACCAGCACAAGACAGCCAAAAATTCAGACATCATTTGGCATAACCTGTGAGCTAGCCAGATTCAATGCATCATTGTCCGAAATATCAAAAAAAACAAGCAGAAATATGATAGAATTCTTGATAGATTGAAAAAACATGATGTAAATTCAAACGAAGGATTCTGAGAATGAGTTAGATTCCTTCCCAGTAAATTTAACAGTGCAAAATTAAAACAGTTTCGGCATATTTTGATGGAAAAGGAACCCTATAAATATAAGAACATACTCAATGGATCAAAAGTTAAAATAGATACATTCTTCACCTAGAAAATGAAGCCATTTAAACATTAAATGAATAATTAAAAGGGCTACATGAACAAAAAAATAGTTGAAAAAAGGGAAATGAACCTGAGATCTGAGGACACCGTGTCTCTGAAAGCATAGACACGCTTAGCTTCAGAATATACATGGGAAGCTCGCTGAAAAAGTCAAGCAAAATCAACCACACAGTTATGAAGGATTAAAATGACTAACTTATCATGCAAACTAAGAAAATGTCATAACGTCTATCATACGGAAAGTCAGCATCACCACCATTAGCCTTATCCCTACTAGTTTGAGTCAGTATTATGAATTCTTATTTTTTCATTCATTCATGTCTAGTGTTATACTAGATGCTAAACTAATTCTTCACAGATCATTTTTGAATAACTTCTATTCACGTAACTTTAGGCGTACCAATTTTCCTTCTTAATAAACAATAATTTCATCATCTCATCTAACAAATGCATTTTCTATCATTTGCTGTAAATGTCAAAATCACTAAGCCTATTGGTAAGTCATCTTACATTCAAGATATCAACACAACTTCTCCTTTAATGTAATCATTCCTTAATTTATCCTTTCTAATATTTTTATGTATTGATTTTAATATTCCCATTTCAACTACACTCAACTTATATATCAATAATCTTTTGATAACAAGAAAATACAAACTTGCAAGCCTAATTAGAGTTTTATAAAATTTAAAGCCTTCATAATATTCTAGTCACACAAAACTCCGAAGACACTTTTTTTCATTTTAACCATCAAGCCTTAATACTAGAAATTATATCCTTATCTATATCTCATTTTCTCCAAATAATAGATATAAGGTATTTAAAGCTATTGCGCATAAGTGGCATATTATCTTCTAATAATATTCAATAATATTTTTTAACATCACAACAACAACAACAACAACAAGCCTTAATCCCACTAGGTGGGGTTTACATGAATCCTTTCTCCATTGTGTCCTATTATGTGTCAAATTCTCATTTTAAATCAAGTATGCTAAGATCATTTTTTATACATCTTAACCAAGTCTTTTAGGTCTACCTCTACCTTTCTTAACATAAGGCAAATCTAATGACATCTCTCTCCAGACATCGGTACGATGTGTGGCCAAACCATCTAAGGCGACTCTCCCTAATCTTATCTACCGGCTACTCCAACTTTTCCGAATATACTCATTTTGCATTCTATCTCGAGTAAAGCCACTCATCCCTAAGCATCCTCATCTCATAACACTTAACTTAGTCTTATGCTTCTCTTTTATTGGACATTTCATCATAAGTCATTCAGTCTTACCACCATCTTATAAAATTTTTTAAGTTTAAGTGAAACTTACATAATAATAGCCGATGCATTCCTCCACTTCAATCCAACTTGAATTCTACTAATAACATCTCCATCTATTTCACCATCATTTTGAACAATAGAGCCTAAATATCAGCTCTTATTAATGACTTGTTCACCTAATGTCACAACACTACCACTAGAACTTCCACAACTAAAATTACATCCATATATTCGGTTTAGATCTACTTAAACCTTTAGACTCTAGAGTTGACCTCCATAATTCAAGTTTTTGTTGGACTCCCTCTCTAGTCTTATCAACAAGAAGAATGTCATCAGCAAAAAACATACAACAAGGTACATCTTCTTGTAAATGCCTAGTAAGAACATCCATAACTAAAGTAAAAAGATAAGGGCTTAAAGGCTTGATGTAATCCAATTTGAAATAGGAAAATATTTTGTCAATCCTCCTTGTGTTTGGACACAAGTAACACTCTAGTATACATATCCTTAATGACTTGAATATATATTAACTCCTTTTTGTTCTAGAACTCTCCAAAGAATATCTCTTGAAACTTTATCATAAGCTTTCTCTAAATCAATAAATATCATATGTAGATCCTCCTTACTTTCTCTATGCTTCTCCATCAAACCCCTTAACAAATGTATAGCATCCATAGTAGATCTACGGCATGAAACCGATTGTGAAACTTACGTATCTGTCGTAACTATGCTCAATTACTCTCTCCATAATTTTAATGTATGGCACATTAACTTAATTCCTCATAATTTGCACACTCTTGTGCATCACCTTTATTCTTAAATATAGGAACCAACAAACTCTTTCTCCACTCATCTCATCTTTTTAGTCTTTAAAATGACATTAAAAGATTTGTAAATAAATTCTTGATCTCTAAACATTTCCACATACATTGGAATATTCGGTCTCTTTGCTTTTCCACATTTCATTTTCTTTAAAGCTTCCTTAACTTCTTGTAATCGATAAAATGAAATTTTATTTTTTGTTTAGGGATATTAAGGTTGCTAAAATCAATCGTATTTTCGGATCCTTCATTGAAAAGTTTATCAAAATCTCATCTTTATTTTGATATCCTTTTCTTAAAAAGCGTTTATTATTTTCGTCATATCTCAGCAGGTATCTTTACTTCTCATATCTCTTTGGTTAATTATACATACATCTTTCACCTTCTTTGGTATCTAATCTGTATAAATCACTAAAATTTAAATTTTTTTGCATCATATATTGCTTTCTTAGAATCTCTGGAGCCACTTTATATCTTTCCCAATTCTCATTTTACATCTAAAAAGTTTTATAATACTTATTTTTTTATCTTTTCTTGCACTCATCCAACTATTCTTATTAAAGAAACTTTTCCTTTTGATTCTCCAAAGCACATCTTTAGCAACTTGCTTAATTTCACTTCTTATTTTTTCCACATATAATGTTAGCTTCCAATGAACATCCCAAATTCTCTTGTAGCTTGCTCTTAAAAATATTTTTTATTTGTGTTCTTTAAGTGTCCCCATCTAATCTAGGACAATAATTTGTTTATTTTTTCTTTCTCCTTTCATCTTAAAATCTAAAACTAATGATCGATGTTGGGTACTTAAATTTCACTTGAATGACCTTACAATCTTTATCTAAGCGATCTATTTTTTATCAGAAAATAATCAATCTGTTTTCTTAGATCCATTTTATAAGTAATAATATATGTTCATCTCTTTTCTTAAATAAAGTATTATACTAATCATAAGCTAAAACAAAATCTAATATAGTCTACCTTCTTCATTAGTCACTCCAAATCCATAACCACCATGAATCTTTTAAAATCTTCTTACTCTGAACATGTCCATTTAAATCTCCTCGATAAATACTTTTTTTTGAGGTATCTTTTGTATTAATCCTCTAATTCATTCCAAAATTTTTCTTTTGAGCTTACCTCAAACTACTTGAGGGAGCAACATTGATAATCTTAGTATCAATAATCTTTAAAGTATAATTATCTCCACATCCCATTAATATTTATAACATTATCCTTCAAACTTTTATCTATAATCACACACCATTTCTAGTTCGTTTTACACGAATACCAAAGTTTAAAACCTAAACTATCAATCTCCTTGGCCTTCTCCCATTTGGTTTCTTGAACACATAAAATGTTTATCTTTCTATGAACCATAATATCCATTAATTCCATTGATTTTACGTAAAATTTACCCCATGTTCAACCTAACCTAATTCAATAATATTTTTTAACATCATACAATCTAAAATTTAGATATTACAAACTTAATTTTTGTCCTCTTAATTTTAAAGCCCCTATCTTCTAAATGATTTCTCTGTTATTTTAAATTTTTACTTATTCTATATCTCACTAAATAGAAACATATCATCAGCAAAAAGCATGCAAAAAATACATCACTTTGAAAATCTTTGGTAGTATCCTCATAACTTAAACAAAAATAAAAAATATTGACTCAATGTTAATCTTTAATATATACTTAACAATAATTTGAAAGTTGCAGATCACTCCACAACTACTTCTAATACTATTAATCAATGTTGCATCATATATGTATTTAATGACCTCAACATATTTTTGAAACACACCTTTCTATCTCAAAGCACATCAAACTAACTCTTACCACTCAATCATATGTCTTCTCAAGATCAACAAACTCATATTAAAATCATTTATTTATTATCTATATGCTTCTTGATATGAAAATCACTTCTATAATATATCTTCATGACATGAAACCAAATAGAACCTCCAAAATACAATTTTTCTAACCTTATGTTACATATTCTCTCTCTCATAATTTCATTAATGACTTACAAGTTTGATTCTTTTATTGTAAGCATAATCTTAAACATCATCTTTATTCTTAAATATTGATGCCAAAATGCTTCTTCTACAATTATTTGGCATACTCTTAGTATTCATAACTCTATTAACTAACCAAACAATGTAATATACTCTAAAATAATCTAAATCTCAATATGTATATCATCTAGATTTAAAGCCCCGTTTATAATCTTTTTTTAGAGATAACTCCACTTCTTTTTTTGGATCAATATATAATATAATTCATTATATTATTTTTATGCACTTCAAAAATAATTTCTTTCTTAAAATACTAATGTTTCTCAAAATAGCATTTTCATTTTTTTACATTTATATCTTCGTAATTAATTAAAATCCTTTTATCTAAACCCTTAGATATCTCAATTCATATATTAGTTATTTTTTATCTATTTAATTTTCTCCTTCCTTAAAACCAAGTCTATTTAATAAACCATCAAAAGCTATAGATTTTGTTTTACTCAATACCTTCTTTACAAGGCTTCTAGCTTTCATATAAGCATTACAGCCCTTAGCAGCATTCAAATTTTACCGCCTTTTAAAAGTGATTTTATTTTCCTTAATAAACCATTGCACTTCCTCACTTCACCGCCATATCTTGGTATCAGTGTATCATCTATTTATAGACTATTATAAAACTTCTACAATAATCCTCTTCATAGAACTAATAATCTTTTTACAATTCAAGTTTGGCTGAATTAAAGCATTTAAATTTACTATTAACAGCGTATCTAAAAAAATTAATAATTTTTAATCTTCAAATATCAGCACATCCTAGAGCTAAGAGAGACATAATTTTTTCAATTGTTTTATGGGATTTTACAAATCAATCACTCAATACATATGTATTTACAATTTAAACAACCTTCTTATTTTAAAGAAAATGAAATGTGGAAAAGCAGGACCGATAATATTCCAATAGATGTGAAATGTTTAGGAGATCAAGGAATTTCTATACAAATCTTTTAATATTATTTTAAAGACTAAAAGATGCTGATGAGTGGAGAAAGAGTCTATTGGTTCCTATATTTAAGAAAGGTGATGCACAAGAGTGTGCAAATTATGAGAATTAAGTTAATGTGCCATACAAAAAAATTATGGGAGAGAGTAATGAGCATAGGTTACGATGTGATACGAAGTTTCGACAATTTTGGTTTCATGCCGTAGATCTACTATGGATGCTATACATTTGTTAAGAGGGTTGATAGAAGCATGAGAAAGTAAGAATGATCTACATATGATATTTATTGATTTGAGAAAGCTTATGATAAAGTCTCAAGAGATTTGGAGAGTTCTAGAACAAAAAAAAGAGTTAGGTTATAAAGTCATTAAGGATATGTATACTAGTCAAGCATTACTTGTGTACAAACACAAGGAGGATTGACAAAATATTTTCCTATTTGCTTGGATTACATCAAGGATCAACATTAAGCCCTTATCTTTTACTTTAGTTATGGATGTTCTTACGAGGCATTTACAAGAAGATGTACCTTGGTGTATGCTTTTTGTCGATGACATTCTTCTTGTTGATAAGACTAGAGAGAGTCCAACAGAACTTGAATTATGGAGGTCAACTTTAGAGTCTAAAGGTTTTCGTTAGATCTAAACCGAATATATGGAGTGTAATTTTAGTTGTAAAGTTTTAGTGATAGTGCTTTTGAGTCATTAATAAAATTTAAAATGATTCGATATTTAGGCTCATTGTCCAAAATGATGAAATAGATGAGATGTTATTAGTAGAATTCAAGTTGGATGGTTGAAGTGGAGGAACGCATCCGCCTATTATGTGATAGAAAAGTTCCACTTAAACTAAAAATTTTATAAGATGGTAAAAGACAAAACGATTATGGCAAGTAACTAAAAGAAGATCTGACCAATAGACATAGACGCTTAGGTGGATGAGCATTTACTCTTAAAGATAGAATGCAAAATGAGTATGTTCTAAAAAAAAATAAGATAAGATTGGAGAGTCGCCTTAGATGGTTTACCACATAAAGCTAGTCAATGAAACAGAGAGAGACATTAGATTCCTTTATAAAAAAAGCAGTAGACCCAAAGACTTAAGATGTATAAATAATGATCTTAGATATCAATTAATAGAATTTTACACACATGTGACACAATGGAGCAAGGATTCATATAATCAAAATGGGATGTTGTTGTTGTTGTATTGGGCTCATGTATTTGTGTGTACTATGATCAAATCAGTGGGAATTTTACAAAAATAAAAAATATGTGTTGGACTTTATTATGAATTTCAATATTTGAATGCCAATTTAAAAAATTAAGATTGAAGATAGTTGATTTATAAATATAGGAGAATATAGTGACTATATGTAAAAGCTACTTATTTTAGTTATACTTTTAAGATAAGTACTCATAACTAAAACTCTATGATATGTAGTTAAACTTTCTCCTTAAACCCCCTTGCAATCTCTACAATGAGATTTTCTTTCCTCTTAATTGAAAATTTTTATTTGCAATTTCGTGACTCTACTTCTGTTGGTAATCACATGTTCTACTTGTTTTTAAATTATATGTTCCTATTGCAAGATCATATGCTAATGCAAAATCAAATATAGCTAATCTCATTACATTTTGATCACTTACTCCATAACCACCATAAATCTCTCACGGCCCATCCTTGAAAGTGTGCATATTGTATTAAAATTTAAAAGAGTTCAAAGTACAATGGAAGCAACACAAAAGGATAGGTCACACCTCTGTTACATGAGCAAAATGCAAACTAGGCAGGAAAGAAAAAACTACATGAGTTCCAAAAGTAACAAACAAAAAGGCCCATCCAGCTACATACAAATTGCCAATTAAAGTCACCTCCAAAAAGTATCCTTTCTTTAGCAAGCATACATTTTAGTAGTTCATCCATCTCTTCTCAAAATTGATTTTTCAGACTATCAGCAAATCCCAGTTCCTTAGCATATTATCTTGATAGAAATCACTCTATCATTAAGCTTATTAACCTAAATAAATTCAACTTCTTATTCTCTATTAGTCCAACATCATTCTTATTGTTAACATATTCAACATACAATAACTTATCACCTTCTTCAATATCCTTGTATTTTTATCCTTCTGATTTAATTTCTTGAAAAAATATATCTATTATTCTTCATATCATAGCGTTCACTAATTCTCTTGTTTTTCAATTAAGTTGTCAAATTCCATATTATAAATTTAATCTTGAATTAGACTTAATCAACATTTGCTTACTTTTCACCACTAGGGTTAACTTGTGGCATGTCAAATTTAACCATGTATTATTGAACAAACACTCCCAAAGTCATTATTACTGAACAAACATTCCCTAAGCCGAAACTCTAACCAGCTCCGTGAAAATACTATTTAGGAACTTAAACATGTCAAGCTTATAAGGGTAAACCGTACGCCATTCAACTAATTCTGACTGCTCCAAACAGCTATAGAAATCAGATGACAAGAATGCTGAGAAAGCTAGAGCGAGAATGGTATAACAAGGATATAAGTAGACCAGGCGAGGAAGGCCATAATAATGCCCAAATAGCTGTTAAGTGGAACAAAAACAGTCAAATTCATAGATAGTTTCACATCGATTGGGTAATGTATTTATGACAGTTGCATGCAAAAAGGATTCAAACAATCAGGCAGAAAGCCAGAAGAATCTAGGATATAACAATTGACCTGACTGAATTATGGAAGCTGGGACTGAAGGTTTATGACATATCTTAAAAATTAAACATCAATCACACAATACAAAAGAAAAAATAATAATAAGACCATAAGCAAACTTGTTGCAGGTGGACCTCAAGCTTCACTCTATAACAGCAGCAATCATCACTAACGCAGTTATCTATACACACACGCACACACACAAAAAGAATTTTCCATCATCTGGATATAGTGATGATCCTTACCTTTCACAGTATAATAAAAAAAGGATTTGGCAACAAATAGTCAATATTGCCTGAATGGAAGGCACTCCAAGCTTACCTGGAATAACTTAAAATTTTTAGCAGCCTTTAGAACATCCAATGAAGTTGGTGAATTTTCAAAGATGGATTCCAGTGGTTCCAATGTGATTCTTTCAATGTCTTCTGCAGTATAAGGCTCTTCTTTCAAAAGTTCCTGTATATGAAGAAGACAAGCGACTACGTTGCAAATCACATCATAAGTAATAATACCCAGTTGCAAAATTGTCCAAGCAATAATTTACATTAAAAAAAGAAAAAACAGACAATTGTGGTTGATTTAATTAGGGATGCTGCTTCTGCAAGAAATTCATGTTCTTACAGCATTGGGAGAGGCATTAACAAAAAATCAGTTAAGAATTTTCTAAATACATTAACTTTCGAGAATGCAAAAAGCTTCTTTTGTAACGTTGTACCCGCATCAATAATCTTGCGTTGAGAAAGGACGAATCATTTGTAGAAGGGATAAGAATAAATATAAATACCGAAATAACATGTGGAAGTGTAGAAAAAAAATCGAAGGTTAGAAATGGAAGATAAGCTAAATTCTAGGACACCGTAATAATTCTGTTAACCATCAATACCAGCTTAACACAAATTCTACAAACTTTTATCTTAAAGCTCATTCGCATCATAACATGAATTTAGCATAATTTATGGGACTTCATGAAAAAACGGCATACAATTTATCATGGCTAAAATCAGAGGCCAAATAACAGAATCAGAATTATGAGACTAATAAGCCACATCACTCGAGGTTTCAGTACATAGACACCGTTAGTCCACAAAAAACTACAATAAATAAATAACACTTTCTGGATAACAAGAAACAGAAAAAATGGGCTGAGATAAAATAATGCTTTAGGTTAAGGAGCAATAGAATTGACTGAACCTTCACAGCAAGCCCAGGATTGGAGAAACCATGGTTCTTTGCAAACTCTTTGCACAGGCTTTCAACATCAAATAGGGTTTTGAATCCAGAGACTGCCTCTTTTGGATTCTTCCCAAGCTTTATAGCAAGAACAATCTGGAGAAAGAAATTTTGATAATGTTAGTCTTCCCTAGGCGTTTAGAATGTATCTGGCAAAAATATGAGTTTGAAATAAAGTTAATCCAGCCTACTACTTAAAGCAATTCAGTATTCTGAGATCAAGGCTTTGTTTGGTCAGGTGTACCGTGCACAGAGCAACAGCACCCGCAGACCAGAGTCGTGCTGCACGGAACTAGTTCAGTTTACTGGGGGCAAAGCTTTCTTGCCTGCATGCCAATGATAAACTGCCTTTACACCAGCGCTCAATTGGCACTTGTAGAAAAGTAGGCAATGCTTAGGTTATGAAGAAGACGACACATTACCAAACAAACCCTAATTAAATATTCTGTGTATCTCGCTGCAGTAGCATTCTTTCATAGAATGTTGTCAATGTCCTTAATGAACATAGGTAAATTTACTTCCCACAATGTATTAACCATAATTCTTGCCATAGAAAAAGGTCTCAGATCAGTTATTGCGGTTGACATTTATAAAATTTAACCAATGATAATACACTAGTTTGGTTTCTGTGAGGCCATGAAACTGCAATAGTAAACAAACTTCATTGAAGAGAAGTCAAGCTTTTGGGCAGAGAATGCACGATGGTGGCATGCACAAATTACTGTAAATCTCCTTTACAGGGATCTCCAAATAAATGCCCAATTTCAATGTAAAAGAGCAAAAGTGGAAAGGGAATGTGGGGATGACAAAGGAGATGAGTGGTTGAGGTTGGGGTACGTATGTGTGTGCTTGTGCATTTGCTCTTTCAAGCACAAGATCTGAAGGGACATTGTTTTGTAGTGACCAAACAAAAGTGATCCGCTTAACTTTGCTTCAGAGTTAAAGCAGGAAAGGAATTCCTTCAAGGCCTTTTTTCAGCACTGTTATCCTACCAAATGCAAAAATGTACAAGGATGTTTAGGTGAAACTACAACATCAAAGAGTGTTAAATGCGTTCAACTATGTTTCTCATTTTAAGTATTGCTTGCCTACAGGATTTAAATAGAAGGTTTTTTAATCAACCAAACTAAAAGAGTAAATATTGACTGATGCAATAATGCAATAATGCAATAAGAATGGAGATACAATATGGTATCATTAGCATAACCATGTACTCCTAAGCAGATTAAAAGAAAGAGAACTTACAGCAGCCAAGCGGCATTCCACAACACGATTATTATAGTTTGTTGCAGCAGTTACTGCTTTCTGGGATTCCGCAAGCGAATGTGCAATAATAAAAGTACCACCTGCTGGTAATTGCACATCGGTGGCATGGATGGGATTAAAATCAATTAGCTCGGCAAAACCAGACTTAGCCATGATAGAAATGGCCTGCCAAATATGAAAATTAAAACTTGATTAGAAAAATGTATATAATGCGCAAGATCAAAATTCTCGAGTATTATAACAGTGACGTCACAAATTGTTAGGTTAGTTTCATAGTAAGTAGAGGCCAAGGGTTCTAGTAAAACAACATTTCTGCAATAAAGGGTAAGGATAAATGCGCCAACTTCTCACAAACCCCCACATTTGTAGGAAATCTCATGCTCTGGGTATTTGCTACATCACAACTATTCAATCCAATCCAAAAGAAAGTAGACGATTATTTTACAGAAAAGAGTGCCACTTCTGACTACTTCAATATAATAGTGCAAATATATCATACCATCTAATAATTAAACCCTTGAACATGAAATCACCTTCTCTACAATGCAAAAGTATGGTCGCTCACGGTGGACATCACACCCCCAGTATCTACATTGGCAAGATCTTCGTGCACTTAGTATGTCCTTTTATTAACCGATTGTTAATTATGAGTTGTTTGTTACCAAATTCAGATAACACTCCAAAATCAATGATGAGTTCGTTACTTTCAAAATCTGATTAACTCCTAACATTTTTGTATAAAAAATCTGAAATGCAAGACAACACAGGCACCATTTTATGTGCCATTTTGAGACCTAACTAAAGTTAGACAACCAGACAATATGATCGTGTGGAACGTGAAAAATAAATAAAATAGCAATATATTAAGAAAAAGTAGGATTGTTGGATGATACTCCTTAGGTAGTCAATCCACACTCAAAACAGAAATGCAAACAAGTTTGAAGATGCTGAGTGCGTACTTCACTCCAATGGAATGGTACGACACTTGCACTACAACAGGAATGAGAAGTAGAAAAAAAGGTTAATGGAAGAAGAGAATTCCAAATACGTAATTATGGCAAGTTACAATGCAGATCATTACCATTACTAAAACCTTAGAAGCTTCAACATAAAGAATAAATGAACAACAGATTTTTCATATCTGGGATCCTATGTAAAAAAAAAAACTGATCAACTGTAAACTTTATTATTTATCACAAAACACATGGCATTGAAACAAACTTTGGACAATCAAACTCTAAAGTATATAATCTCATTAAGCCAAGAACTGAGAGGAACTAAATATTATTCACTACCATGAAGTAACTGTTCAGGTAAGAACTTATAATCCTGTTGCTTAGATATATTAGATTAATAAAACATATATAAGTTCACAAACATAATTACTCAGATAATTACACATTTTACCTTTTAGAAAGTCAAACTTCGTATATTTCAAACTAATTATTGAAGAAATTTGTGCTAGAATAAGAAAATAGAATGTACCTATACTTAAGCCAAGAAGTCTTTCATCACAAGATCATAAATTTGGCATCAAGGATACATAAGCCGTGCTCTTCACCAACCCAACCATCCTCTCCTCTTCAATCACACTTTCTCATTCCCTCAAAATCCTCTCCATCCCCCCTCCCTCTCACTATCTCTTTCTATATTCATGGTAATTCTTCTTCCTCTCTCACGATGTTTTGAGTCGACATTCACATAATCAGAAAAGTTGTGATTGTTTTGTGCATATCCATTAAACTACAAATGCAGGATTCTGGGTATGGTGAAGCACAAAGAATAAAAGGGAAAATAAAAACAAGTGCAAGAAGGGGATCACATGCAATACTCAACAAAAACGTATATGCATAGTTATTATCAAGAAACATAATTAGAGTATCGTAAAAACATCATCTCCAGCAAGAGCAGCCTTATCCCAAATATTCATAACAGCCTTATGAGTTTTATTTCTATTGAATGATATAGGGTGCGTTTAAGAGAGCGGTGCGGCAACGGTGCGTTTTTGCATCGCACCGCTACACCATTTGGCAACCACGTTCTGATTGTATTTTGAGAAAACTATGGTGGAAAAACTATATTTTTCAACCTGACTTGGCTATATACGGTAGCATCTAGAAAGCTTCGGTTTGACTTTTGTAAAAAAAAAAAATTATATACCCATCATAGCTTCTTCATATAACTAGCTGCTTCTTCCACAGTAGCTCAATCACTACTTTTCAGACAGCTACAACTACTCCAAACACACCTATAGTCACTCTTAAATTTAATTGACACAAGTCCTTTTGTATGAGTTCCATCCAAGTTAAAATTAATGGATTTCTTTTCCATTTTATTCCCTTCACAAGTTCTATCTAGATGCCTTATTCATGCACCGTCTCCCATCCATTTATTATCTCAAATAACTTAGATTATCTTTCATCATCCTATCTTCAACAGTCCTTACTTCCATCATCTCTCTAATATAATATGATTTTTTTATTGCTCAAAATTTAGATCCATGACCATATACAGGCTAATTATAAAATTATAAAATTCTTTTAAATTTCCATTAATATTCTCTTAACACTAAGTTTTCCCAATGCTTTAACAACATCTACTCTAGAAGTTACGGTGATAGATATAAAAAATCACCACATCTACGTATCTCTTAATCTCCCAACATTACTTAAAGACAATTATCAATTTGAAAACCCACTAAAGTTGCATATTATGTCAACTTTTGTTCAAGTAAATCCAACCCTTTATTTACTTTTTTTTTTTTAACACAAGAACAAAAACATTTGTACCAAAAAGTATACTCAAATGTATAAAGATTCTTGCAATGCAAGATATCAGGAGTTGACATTCATAACTTACCCCTACATTTACAGAGAGGTGGTTTCATGAATCAAATCCTCAAGTAATAGCTACCAACTAACAGTGAAGGCAACCTAACATTTCTGATATAGACTAAAACATAAAATAGCGAATCCAATATCATGCAAACATTGACAACAGATAAAGGGTTAGCCACTTAAAAACAAGAAATTTACAAATCAAAGAGGTGACTTTTACCTGGTCCATTCCTCCAGATTGTGTTCCAATGTGCCGCTCACAAACACACGTAAGCTGAGCAACTTCTTTCTAAAAAATAAGATAAGTAATAGATGGAAAACCATATTTCAAACCTAAGCAGATGAAGAAAAAGAAAAACACCATTGGCTAAGTAAAATACAGATTAAATAATCTACATTGTTGAAACAACGTTCTAGAATCATGAGTTTTCCTGAGTTCATATAATACTATTTTTCTCAATGGTTTAAGAAATGTGTACAGAACTCAATATCTTCCTTCTAACTGGTTTGGCCTAGTGATCCAAGGATTGTTCTTAGAAGTCCAAATTTGTAAAGTCGCATCAAGACAACAAACCTACTCAAATGTCACAGAATAGAAATATTAAAAATAGAGCTATAGAGCTCTAACTAAAAAATATATATTCTTACAATTTGTGGAATACATGAGAATCTGCAATATATCCCGGAAATAATTTGGCATCACCTGAAGTGTGCCGTACCACAACAGACAATACAAAGAGCATGCACATAAAGACCACAGTATCTAGCAAAAATTACCTTTGGGATGTTTACATTAAAAACAGCCATGATAGAGATTGTTGATGAGCAAACAAAAGCTGCAGAGCTTGATAGTCCAGACCCTGAATTATAGCATACCATATAAGATCAATTTTTGACAAGCAAATGCTTCATCGGAGAAACTGATCAAAAACTATAAGAAATGAAGCAATTCCAAGCAAGAAATGAAGCAATTTCTGCTAAGCAATGACCTGTTGGAACAGTTCCATCTACAATTACATCAAGCCCAACAGGTTCACCAACATTTAGTCCCTTTGATTTTGCATACTCGTAAAAGCCTTTATATCTGAAGAAACATACTTAGATGATGCATCAGTCGCATCAATAAATATAAAGTAACCAAGTAATAAAATCTGAAGATATGAAGCAAAGGTGAAGCCAAGATTTATATAGAATAAAATGATATAGAAAGAGTGGCCTGGACTAAGACTTTGGAAATTATATATGCAATCAGACAAATGAAATACAATGCGTCAGTGACTATGCATGCACATCAATGTATTCATGAATACAGCACAACAAGAAAGAGTATTTTATAATGTTATCAACAGGGTAAGTGGGCATTTTTTTCCCTCCCAACCAGTATTGCTGATTCCTAAAAAGCACTTCTAGAGTTTCTGTGCTTAGGTCAAAAAGATGTTAGCTTTTCTAGAAAATGTACAACATATGGTGCAGTTAAAACAGCTTAAAAGTACAGCAATCATTCGTTAAATTGAAGGAATATCAGAATAATCCTCCTTGAACAACAATCATGTGATTGACATGTATAACATAAAAAACATGCTGGGAACACCAGATGTTTCCCTAAAACTAGTTGGGAAAGTAAAGACTAAGTTACATATGATAACTTCAGTCCTGAGTCACAATTAATTGGCAGATTCCATGTCAGAATATACCCAAATAAACTAATATTATATTATGACAGCCCATATATAATCTAATAAAGTGGTCCTAAACTCTAATAGCTTGAAGGCTGGTATTGTAGGCCCATAGAAAGTCCGGATAATTTTGATGGGAAAGATTTTTATTTGTCCATATCAAGAAATAGCTAGACCTCCCTCTACTAATTCAATTGGTTAATTTATTGATCCTCATCAAGAAATCAGCAGCAGAAGAAAAACCACCAAAAAGAGAGAAAAATGGGGAATGAATGTAAATTCCAAGTATACTACATATTGCAGCAGTTTCAGTCATTTTTTTCATTATTCTTCTCATCATGGTCATGGATTCAAGACCAGGTATGAATCATTCCAGTATTCTAAATTGTACTATGATTTTAAGAACTGAATACTGGAATAAATAGCAACCATAGATATATTTAGAGCTATATGGGAATTGTTTTCTTTTTTCATTACAGCTTAATTTTTGTTATCCCATTTTGCAATATGTTTCGGTGATATATTTTATGCTGTGAAATATTGAATTATTTGGCAATCAAATTTGATAGAATATCATGGTTATCCGCTCTTAAAAGTTGTCATCATTATTATGGTTCCTAATTTGGGGTGATTTGTTTCAAGATTAGGATAAAACAATAGGTAATTCATTTACTTGGGGACTGGATATGAGAAATTCAAGCCCACTTCGAGAAAAAAGGTGTGTTT
The DNA here is from genome assembly GCA_021442155.1 of Cymbidium sinense. Taxonomy (NCBI): domain Eukaryota; kingdom Viridiplantae; phylum Streptophyta; class Magnoliopsida; order Asparagales; family Orchidaceae; genus Cymbidium; species Cymbidium sinense. Next base: position 98,060,093 of record CM038227.1, read on the forward strand.
TGGAGGAATAATCAATTGAGCAACCATAAATGTAAGATTGATCCCGAGAAAGAATTTTCATGTATACTCAATATATTTTATGATAATTAAATTGATAAAATTCTGTATTTTAAAAATGCTCTCATCATCTCTCTCTCATCAATTTAATCGTCTGGAGCTATTCAAATATTGAACACAAAGACCACTAAATTTAGTTCTTTTGTTATTCATTCACTTTATGAGATCATATTAATATTGTCATTGTCGGGTCCCAAGTCTCGAATGAGAAAAGTGGTGGATTGCGTTAGATAGTCGATAACAAGAGTAAAACTTGTCAAAAAATCATGACATGAGATATGAATTCTTTAATACATTCTCAATAAGCTGTTCATTCTAAACTTTTGTATACTGAATATAATGAAAAGTGACAAGAAGCGGGCATCTACCCAGTAGTGTTAAATAAGGGTTCAAAAAAGCTAGTCTATAAAATTAGAATTAAAATAATAACTTGAAATATTGGTACTCTTATAGATAAATTAATGGAATTAATAGATTTTATAAAAAATAAATATCTTATGTATCCAAGAAACAAAATGGGTTGAGGACAAGACAAAGAAAATTGATACTTTAGGTTTTAAACTTTGATATTGTAGTAGAAGTCATACTAAAAATAGCGTAGGTGTAATCATAGAAAAGAATTTGAAAAATAATATTGTGAAAATTAATCAAATTAGAGATAGAATTATAACTTAAAAGATTATTATTGATGATAAAATTATTAATGTTATAAGTATTCATACCCCTCAAGTAGGTTTGGATGTATGCTCAAAAGAAAAAAATTGGAATGACCTAAAATAATTAATATAAAGGATATCTCTTAACTAAAGATTATTTATTAGAAGAAATTTAAATGGACATGTTGGTAGAGTGTTAGAAAATTTTAAAACATTCATAGTGATTATTGATATGAAATGACTAATAAAGAAAGTAAGACTATATTAGATTTTGCTTTAGCTTATGATTTTATAATTATTTATACTTTATTTAAAAAAAATTAACATATCACTTATAAGAATGAACATAATAAAACATAGATTGACTATTTATTTATTAAAAAAATATATTGTTTATATTATAAAGATTGTAAAGTCATTCCGGGTGAAAGTTTAAGCACTCAGCATCAACTACTAGTTATGGATTTTATGATAAAAGATCGAAAGATGAAAAATAAATCAAAACATTATCTTAAGATCAAATGACAGTATTAAAAGAATGCTAATAATAATATTTTAAAGAGTAAGCTATAAGATTTTAAGATTTGGGATGTTCATAAGAAAGCTAATATTATATGAAAAAAGTAGTAAGTGAGATTAAGTAATATGCAAAAAATGTGCTTGGAGAATCAAAATGAAAAGCTCATATTAATTAAAAATATTTAGTGGTGGAGTCAAAATGTGTAAAAAAAAATCAAAAATAAAATATTTTATTATAAAAATTAGTTTAAATGTAAAAACTAAGAGAATTGAAAAAAATATAGAGTGGCCTATGGAAAATTTAAAAAAGTAATATATAATGCAAAAAATTCATCATTTAATGATTATATAATAAATTAAATACTAAAGAGGCGAAAGATGTATGTATAAATTAACTAAACAAAAAGATAAGAAAAGTAACGATTTACTTCAAGTGAAATTCATTATTAAAGATGAAGATCATAAAGTATTTTTCTTAGAAGAGGATATTCATCAAAGGTGAATGAGATATTTTGATAAACTTTTCAATGAAAGTTGCAAGAATAAAATTTATTTTGGCGATCTTGGTACCCTAAATAAAAATAATATTTTATTTTTATCATCATATTAATAAATTTGAGGTTGGAGAGGCATTAAAGAAAATGAAGTGTGAAAAAATAATAAGACCTATTGATATTATAATAGAAGTATGGAACTGCTTAGGAGATCAAAGAATTTCTTAGCTTATAATTTTTTTAATATTATTTTAAAGACTAAAAAGATGTCAGATAAGTGGAGAAAAAGTTTGTTGGTTTATATTTTTAAGAATAAAAGTGATGCATAAGATTATGCAAATTATTATTAAGTTAACATGTCATACATTAAAATTATAGGAGAGAGTAATTGGGCATAGATTACGATATGATACAAAAATTTCTCAAAATCAATTTGGATTTATGATAGGTAAGTCCACTATGAATGTTATACATTTGTTGAGAAGTTAGATGGAGAAGAATAAAGGGAGTAAGAAGGATCTACATATAAAATTTGTTGATTAAGAGAAAGCATATAATAAAGTTCAAGAAAAGTGCTTTAGAAAGTTCAAGAAAAGATGGGAGTTAATATTGTTTATATTCAAGCCATTAAGGATATATATAATGGAGTTGTCAATTATGTTCAAACACAAGGAGGATTGACCATATAATTTCCTATTTTAGTTGGACTACATCAAGGATCGGCTTTACGCACATATCTTTTTGCTTTAATTATGAATGTTCTTACTAGACATTTACAAGAGCATGTACCATGGTGTATGCTTTTTCTTGATGGTATTCTTCTTGTTGATAAAGCTAAATAGGGAGTTCAAGAAAAATTTGAAGTATAGAGGTCAACCTTAGAGTCTAAATGATTTCATTTGAGTAGATTTAAAACCGAATATATTGAGTATAATTTTAATTGTAGAAAATCTAGCAGCAGAGTGGTGACAATGGGTGTTCAACTCATTAAAAAAAGTGAATTTTTTAGATATCACAATCTATTTTTCAGAGTGATGGTGATGTAAATGGGGATGTTATTAGTAGAATTCAAGTTGGATGGTTGAAGTGCAGGAATGCATCGGACCTGTTGTGTGATAAGGAAAGAACTGCTTAGACTTAAAGAGAAAATTTATAAGATGGTTGTGAAACTTGCAATGCTTTATAGCACAAAATATTAGCCAATAAAAGAGAAGCATAAAATTAAGTGTTGCAACGATGAGGATGCTTAGATGGACAAGTGGTTTTACACTTAGAGACAAATAAGAAACAAATATATACGCGATAAGGTTAGATTAGCTCTAGTGACAGATAAGATTAGAGAAAGTTGCCTTAAATGGTTTGATCACATAAGATGCAACCGTTTGATGAAATAGACCTAAAAAGGCTTAATTATAAAATATTAAAAATGATCTTAATTTATTAGAATTAAATAAGAATATGATACTTAATAGGATACATTGGAGAAAAAGGATCATGTAGCCAATCCCCACATAGTGGTTAAAGACTTGTTATATGAGATCATATTTATTATGATCAAGTTCTAGTTTACTCAAGTAACATCACTCATAGTACTAGTTTTTCTTTCCTTTTTAATTTAGAAGCACTGTGAATAATTATTTAAATTCTCTATTAACATCACTCATAGTGCTACATTTTTTCCCTTTTAATTTAGAAGCATTGATAATAATTATTTAAATTTAAGTACATCTCATTATATTACTTCATTATTTTGATGAGTCATTAATGAAGTATATGCATGACAATAAAAATGATATGAATTTTTTTTTAAGCATGATAGTTGCATGTGCTTTTCCAAAAAATCTATATGTATTCAAATTTTGAGATAAAGTTGGTTAGTATAGTTGTGTAATAAAACCTATAATGTTAACTAGCATATTCTTCAATGCAAGAGTGATGTTTAAATCTTTAATTTTTGCACTAAAAAAGGGCGAGATTGAAGCCAAATAGCTAGAAAATGATGGTTTTGGTTTACTAGAACTCAGGGCTTCTTATTTTAGCTCGGTAGAAACAAAATTATTTTCCTTAGGATCCCTCGAGTAAAAAAGAAATAGGGAATGAAACAACTAGACTAGAGACTAGAAAGATTTGATAGAATCTACCTCTTTTATAGGGATCATCTAAAAAGCAAGTAGCTTTAGATAAGGATGGTGATGTTGTCAAAATCATCTCATTAAGTTATATCACAAAACTAAAGTACAGTTATGTGCTATTATGCAAGTACCTATATTAATTATAAATATATTTAATTTTTTTATTATAAGATATATTTAACTTGAAGTTATATATCCAAGTACAATCATTAATTTTGTTGATAGCATTCAATATCATAGAGAACTTGAAGCTACCAATTATGTGATTACAATTATAAGCTACTTTTCCCCATATCTATCAAGATAACATTATGTTATGAGAACATAATGGTAATATAAAGAAGTACCTCATTATGAGAAAAAAGGCATGATTGTATTTAAATTTGCAGTCATGATGTGAAATTATTATTCTCATGTGTTAGTGAAATATCTTGTTAGCATGCATTTATTTACCTAATATGGGCTCCAAAATTTGCGCTCGGCATCTCGATAAAAAAAGTTTGATTTAATGTCAGTCAAATTTTTAGAAGATAAATGATTTTTATATATAAGACACTATCCATAGAAATCGCCTTCATTTTGAAGATTTTAAATCTGGTTCCAAGTTCCTATAGTTAATTTAAGAGGAGAACTTTCGATTAAGGTTAGTCATTAAGAACTAATTGTTTAGCATAACAAATAGAGTTTTGGATTAAAAAATTCATTTAACTTAAAGTGGATGGTGGGGAAAATGATGATGCACCCGATCAAGATCTCATAGTTTCATCATCTCTGATGATGTCTACTTAATGTAGGAGGTAGTCAATCCAACCCCGACCAATGGTTATGTCGACCATATGTTACTAAGTTCAAGAGAACTTTGTGAACTGGTTGATGTGTCTAAGATAAACTTTAAGTTTATCTTATAGAGATATTTACATCAAATAATTATAATTCAGTGGATAAAGAGGAAACATCGTTTATTATGACTATAATTTAGTGGCCATTAAGAGCCAAATCACTCGGTCAAAGAGATCTAGTCATATCTGCAATTTTATGTTTAAGAATAAAAATCACAATGAGAGCTACGCTATTAGCGTGAGATTTATTGAGGGTGAACATAGAGATATAATTAATTTAACATTAGTTCTTTTGTGAACTAAAATTTTCATAATTTTTCACCATTAACAACGGTTGTAAAAGGCGAATTGAATATATTTTGCTTTAAATTTTATATATGAATTTCATTTAAATAATTTGAATCTAGCAACTTTCATATTTTATTGAAATCTAATTTTATGATGATTTAGCTTAGAATTTTAAGACATTTTAATTGTGATATCTCATTCGATTAAAATCTTCATTCAATACTATTATCATCGGGAGATTTGGACTTTATCAATTATAATCGTTAGCTAGCAAAGAATCGGGTCTATAACCATTGTGATATAAAATTTACTTGAAAATTGACCACCTTACAAACCTTATCAACTCTATCTTAAGCATAGAGAAATGGGTCTAGGATTTTTACATTTTTAAAATTTAGATTTGAGATTTTAACATTAAAAATCATATAATTTTTTATGATAATAACCCATCCGGTTGAAATCTATGATCAATACGGCCTTCATTGGGGTTAGTCAGAGATAGTCATCCCATAATCATGTGATGGAATTAGTTTCTCAAAAAAGAGAAAGTTATGATAATATAATAAGTTTTGTTAACTTGGGCCAATCAAAGACCTAACCGAGAATCAACCACATAGCATCTTCAAATAATAAAATTAAGTATTTAGCATATGTGTCGGGACCCATACAGATTGTTTCAATTTCAATAAATTTCGTGTAATTTAAGAGACTTGCATGCCTCTCAAAGAGACTTACATAACTTCTAAAGTATTGAGACAAATTTGAATTAGACTCGTATCACCTGTAAGCATCTCGATTTAAGTTACTTGCACAAATCTCAAGACGTCAAACTCGAGTGTAAAGTTATCCCAAAATACGTGCAAAATTATGTTCTTTAAGTCTTTTTACACACATTTTGATGCAATGTTCATTCAAAGTTTCTATTAACGCCCTTTGTCCGCTTGGACAATGGGTTGTGGATCCGATAACATGAGACGTTTTGACTCTTGTTCAATTTACTTGATGTAAAATGTAACATAGTCAAATAATTAATTAAGATATCTTGCTTATGCTCATTGTCGATCTAACTAACTTCACCACCAATCCTTTATAAGTTTGATTTGTCTTATTCTAGCTTGAAGATAAGCATTCAAACTACAATTCATATATGCTTCAGTTCTACATTCAAATGTGAAGTCCCAGTGTTCTTTCAAAGGTCGCATTTGTGCTTATTTGTAAGTTGTTTAGTTTTATTCTTTGCTCATAGGAGAGCCACCAAGTTCTTATGTAAAATCACTTTCAAGTCCAACTTAAGTTTTGTTCTCATTTAAGTTGGCATTCAAGCTGGAAAATCTCTCATATATCTTGTCAAGCCTTACTGGCATCTAGCTTGAGCTCTTTTGGTTGTTTCAATATGCAGAACAATTAAACATTTGTTAAGATATGTCATTTGTGTTCATTAGCAAGCAATTCATTCATTACAAGTCCATTTAAATTTGATTTGTGCATATTTGTTTTCACTCCAAGAGTTTGCATTTCATATTTGTTTTCACTCCAAGAGTTTGCATTTCTTATGTAAAATCACTTTCAAGTCCAACTTAAGTTTTGTTCTCATTTAAAAGTTGGCATTCAAGCCTAAGGCAAATCTCTCATATATCTTGTCAAGCCTTACTTGCATCTAGCTTGAGCTCTTTTGGTTGTTTCAATGCGCGATGCAGAACAATTTAAACATTTGTTAAGATATGTCATTTGTGTTCATTAGCAAGCAATTCATTCATTACAAGTCCATTTAAATTTGATTTGTGCATATTTGTTTTCACTCCAAGAGTTTGCATTTCATACATGACTTAATTATTAATTTAATTCTCAATTTTAAGCTTCAAATATTCTTTTATTTTATCCTATCCTATTTTGTTCTAGTAAGTCCAAAACTTGGTAAAATTTTAGTAATATCTCAACGTCATCCTTGCATAGGGGGCTGCATCGGATATACTAAGCCTTCTCATTAAGCTGATAAAATAAGTGCATGATCGGTGTCTCCCGATGCTATGCTTTCACACATATCACGCTAATAAGGCAATGGTCTAAGAAGCAGAAAGCAAATATCCTCATCGTATTGGAACAACATGCACGAGTATTTAGTTTATAAGTTTCTCTATCACATTAGAACAAACATGAGTGAGTACTTAAATGTATTAAGTATTTTCCCCGCTATATTGGAATGTGTAAGAATACTTAAGATTTCTGGCATTTTTACCTTCGCATACAAATCGAGATGGGATGATGAGTGACACAAATTTCAAGAGTACAACGCAAGATAGAGAGGGGAGGAGTTCTTCCACTCTCTCTCTCTCTTTTTGTTCACTGACTTTTTAGAGAGAGAAAGTTGGAGAAAGATTGAGGGAGAGATAGAGATAGAGGAGAGAGAGAGACAACCTGAGAGAGATTGAGAGAGAGAGATATCTATCTATTTAGAGAGAGAAAGGGAGAGAGAGAGGGAGATAAAGGTAGAGATCTCTTTTTGTTTAGAAAGAGAAAGAGAGAAATGGAGGTGGCTCTCTCAGTAAGAGAGAAAGAGAGAGAGCAAGAGAGAGAGAGGAGAGAGAGAGCTCTCTCAGTAAGAGAGAGAGAGAGATGGAGGTGGCTCGAGTTTGAGCGGGGAGAGAGGAAGGGTTTTGCGTGAGATGGTTGACCTAGTGATAGAAGAGAGGAGAGTCTAGTGTGTGTCCCGAAATCGATGGAGGCTTTGACAATGTGAGGTCAAATCTAAGAGAGCCTGAGAGATCAACGAGGTCGCTCACCAGGAGAGAGGAGCGACTCATGAAGGAGGAGATGGGAGGAGGCAGAGTCGAGTATGGGGAAAAAATGCATGAGTTTCAGCTGTCTATGAGGAGATAAGGGAGTACCGTGTAGGAGAGGGAAAGCATGGAGGTGAACGGCTTCAGGAATCGAGAAAAAGCTACGATTTGATAAGGATAGGACGGTTGAGACCTATAGAGGAGTTAAATTAACGTGTTTTCTCAAAATGCAATTTTGATTTTTCATGATTGGATCATTGTCTAGCAGTATGGGTGTTTATCTTAAGTAATTTCGATATTCCGGATGCAACCAAGAAGTCCATTTTCTGATTAGAGGATGTTTAGGAGACTTCGGCATCAATCGAAATGATTTCAACTCAAATTACGCGATGTCGCATTTATTGTCATTCGCACAAACTCAATCGAATTGATTTCAAAAGATCTCGTTTGATAAATTTGACGTTTCGACAATGTCAGTGCAATCAATTTGGCGAACGAAGCTCATTGAATATTGTCGGCCTTCCAACTCTGATGTGTGTCATAGTATCTACGACTCATCTTTTTTGTCAAGTCAAAATTTGACGACACAAGTAGTTCATTCTAGGCAATTTTATCATTTTGAATGCATCAGAATAATTTAATTTGTTAATTGGAGATGATTCGATCTATTATAATCACGATTGAGGGTTTGACTGGCATCGCACTTAATATTCGTCAATTTCAATGTATGCAGTTGAATTGACTTATGGAACATGTGGAGGTCAACACCTAAAAGTGGGGCTTTTCATTAAATTTGAGAGCTGCACATAAACAACATATAATTGGGGATTTGATCAAATCGACTAAGGTGATAAATTTCAACATTTGAATTATTTTCTTAGGAATGCTTGCATGTGCATGGACTCTTATTTATTTTTCACGCATATTTCATAAAATTGATAGTTGAACAATTAATTATGTTTTTACTCATATACCATTTTGGAGTAAACAATTAACTTGTATTATTTTTGTTATGTTGCCTTGTTTTATAGTTTTATCAATAGCCTTTTCCGGTTTAACTTTTTTTGCCAACAATAAAATGACTACCATTGAAGTTTTGACCATCTCAAATTTTATAAATTCAAAAAGAGATGTAAAATTGACAGTCAAAATGACATGCATAGACTTAGCAATGAATACTGAAAAATATATAGAACTACTACTAAGAGTTTTGAGACATATGTTAAGAAGACTTCGTGAAGCTTCACAAAAGACTTCTTTGGCTATAATAGCACAATGAGTATAAATGTTATGATAGGCATTCTTTCAAATCTAAATGTATGAGGGATTGAAACAATTCAATAATATATTATTAAGATGATGCACTAACCAAAATTGAAGTCCCTTGACATAATTATCCAACAAAACTCTTGTTGCTGAACTTGACTTGATTGTTACTAATAACTATCAAGATGAAGGATAGAATGCTAATGATCTAATCACAAGATGACCTGCTTAGGAAGAGAAAATCAAGAATGAAAAGTTTAATACAGCTCTTCTTGTTTTTAAACCCTATCATAAGAAAGCAAAAAAGCCTAGACATAATACAATATTACGATCAAATATGTTCAAGTTAGCAACAAGGAATCTGGTCAAAATTCTAATGGAAGGAGTCATGAAGCTGTCATAAAAAAAAAAATAGCAAGTCTTTCTTCTATAATAAAAAGTTCATATGAAACAGATTTGTATCAAATATGAATCTGTCACAAAAATGTGGGAGTGAAAATAAACCTTTGGCCCTGGTTTTACATGAATTCAATTTACCTAAAGCCACATCCACCTCTTGGTGGCGAGATGGTGAAACAACTAATCATGTCATTAAAATGTTTTATGATTCAAACTCAATTGGTATACCTTGTTTTGTACCTTATATGTTTTTTTATTAGTTCCAAATGAGATTTATGTCACCACATAAATTGTTGAAAATAATGTTGCACAAGGTCACGCATAAAGAAAGAATAATCCACGCTATGTCACAAAAGTCTTGGCTCTTGGAAAGGGTAGAAAGCTTGGTAAAAAAAAAATAATTATACTGCTCTTGCTTTATATGACTGTAATATATCTCTTGACTGTTGTATGGATTAATTAATCAAGAAAAATGGGATATGCACGAACATCTAATCTACCAGAATGCATTCATGCTGATATAAATGTATCTTACTCCCCTTCAATTTAAGTGATTTACAAATGAATGCCACATATAAAATAGCCATTAAAAAGTATTGGCATTCTTAAGCATACTACCACATCTAGTTCATGACTGGTTTTAAATGATATTGTGATTATAGACGATACTATATTGTTGATTGACGTAGTATTCTATGATTTTATATCAAATATGGTATTGGACCGAAATATTATTTGGGTTGTATAAAATAATGTAATCGTAGGAAATTGTCGGAATTTACACAAACATACTAATATTATTTTATTTTGGCCCATAAATATGGTTTGATGAAGTAAGAGCAAAGCCCAATAGATAGTGAACTAAATAATGTAGGTCCATAAAAGCCTTAATTATTTTGATGAGAATAATTTGATTTTTCTACATCAATAAATGGATAGGTCTCCCCTCCACCATTTTATCAATACTTTCCTATTCCACATAACCACTGGCGAAAGAGAAAAAATAAGAAAGAAGGGAGAAATAGGAGAGCGAGGGAATTACTAGTATACCACATCTTGCAGTAATTTTAGTTAGATTGGTATCATGTTTCTTCTCCTAATTGAGAACTCAAGGATCATATATGAATAATTCTTATGTTCTAAGTTCTACCATGGTATTAAGAATTGTATACTTATATGTTAAACTTTATGCTACCATCTCATGCATAGTAAAGAAACTGGACATAAATGATACAACATAGCTTACCCACAAAAGAAATAATGCCCCCATTTGTGGTTCTTCAAGTCGACTTCCTGCATGAAAGGATTTTCTGCAATCAGATTATATTTATGACAGATGAAAGCCACCATTGCAAAACAGAAAAATCCACGCTCTGAAGAACTCAATCAGATATCAATCACAGGTGCAAAATACTACCATGTCAAGCCCCAAAAAACTCATGCCCCAGAAAAAAAAAAAAAAACCATAAAAACTCAAGCCCAAAAAAAAAAGAAAGAATAAATCGGTAAGAAAATCATATAAGAGCTGATATTTGATAATACCTGATCCGGGTCGGCGGAATAAGTACACATGCTATACTTATCATTCACATTCGCAATCCTGAGCACCTTGGGCTCCCCAGAATTCGCCTTCCTGATAGCTACGATTGTGTCCTGCCAAATCGCCATCGGCAACACTGAATATCCCTCATAATCAATGTGCTCTCCGATCAAATTTACCCGCCCTGCATCCACCGCTAGCATCATAACTCGTCAAGTTCCTAATTCCCTCCTATTACTAGCAACATAGATCAACAAACCAGGGGATCGGGAGTAAAGTTGTGGCTCCCTGCCGAAAACCTCGAGGAACTTGGCCTTGATCCGCTGGAACCGCAGTTGCGCCTCCTCCAGCGGCGAACCCTCCCCATAGACAGGTTCAAGTGAGGAGAAGGTCGGGACGGGAAGGTCTTCGTGGGCCATTGCCGGAAATGCGAGATTTTGGTAGAATTAGAAGATAGCAGGATTGGGATTTATGCTTTTTGTTTTCCCTCGTCGAGCTTTGAAACCCCTTTGGAATGGAGGCCAGAAGAACAAGCAGATTGAGCGAGTACAAGATGGGGTTGAAAGCGTCGTGTGATGTATTTTAATAGCATGACATTACATTGAGATGATGCAACTAACGGCCAAAAGGAGAAGTTTTTAGTTGAGTTTCCATTGTCAAATAAGGTATGAATTAGAGCGTAAAATATAAATTATATATAGAGAGAGAGAGAGAGAGAGAGAGATAATCTTGTATGCATCAAAAATTTTAAATTTAAAGTTTATGTGTATATAATACATTTTTTATATATCATGTGTATATAATATACGTTTATACTTTTAATTTGTAATTTATAGTTGAGCTTTTTTAATATACCAAATAAAAAAGGATAATTATAAATAAATTGTGTACATACTAAATTAATATTTGTATTCTAATTAGTAAATGTTTATATCATAAATATTCTTATTTAATTAAAGAGTTGTTTAATATGTTGTATTTATGGTGTAAAGTAAATACAATGCATTTTGAAGTATTTTCTTTGTTATATTTCAAAATATATGTCATCATTGAATTCCAAATTCACTACTTAATTTCTTTTTAATATATTAGAAATTCATTCAGAAAGATCAATTTTCAAATATACTGTAAATTCTCCACTATGGCAGCCATCCACTAACAATAATCCCCTGTCACCACCATCACCCACCGCTACTACTGGCTGCTCCACCCCACCACCGCCCAGTAATTGTCATTATTATTTTATTTTATATCATTTTATATTAAATAAGAAAAAATAAACTTTTATATTTATAATATTTTCAATCAAGCAAACAACCTAAAAAAAATTCCAAATATCTTATCTTTACTTTACAATACATTCCTTTTACAACGCATTTTTTCAACCAACTAAATAATCCTTAAATATAAATTTAATCATGAAAGACACTTACCAAAGCCATTTAAAAGATATAAATTGATGCACAAATTTATTAAATAAAATAAAATTAGTGATTGAAAATTTCAAATGATATAAAGACTCCATTATAGAGTTCAAATCATCATGTTGAATTTCTCGACACTAAAATCATGTGAAACTAAGTTCCAAAAGCTTCTAAATCAATTAGTTTAGGTGCAAAATAGCTTACGCCAATAACCTCATCACACATATAGAAATAGAGGATGGTGATTATTATAAATATTTTAAGGTGTTAAAAAGATTTAAGGGCTTTAAAATTTTAATAACAAATATTTAATTATAAATATTTTTTTAATAAATAAAATATTTTTCTTCTATTTTAAGAAAATTTTATTTTATAATTAAATTAGGTGTTTATTAATTTTGTTTAAATCCATTTCAAAAATACTTAAATAATATCTAACTTTAAATTTAAAAAAAAAAAAACATTTTAGCAAAAGCTTAGAGGTATTATAATAAAAACCTATGTGGAAGCAAAATAAATATATCAATCAAATAGATCTAAGTTGGACTAAAGTGCAAGATAAATTAATTAAGATACTGTGTAAGTCAATGAATTGATTAATTATAGGTATATCAAAACAAATTTTACTATGTGTGAAGCTTTATTAAAATAAAAAGTCATATCAATAAAATAAAAAAAATGAATTACACTTTGATACAAGTAATGAAGATATTAAAAAGAAATGAATTGATTAGCATTAAATTTATTTAAAATTCAATATCCAAATAAAGTTACCGAACTTAACTTTTGCTTAATGATATGATCATTTAAATGATAACTTATACCAAGAGCAAATTTTCAAGAAATTCTCTTGAGATATTAATTCACTTCACCAAGAGCCAGTTAGCTTGGCCTAAGCCCAACTAGCTCAATTAAGGTTTAATTAAGCCAACCAAGATCGATAAACAAATCCGTTGTGCCATGGGGATCAATTAATTAGGCTAAATCTTCTCTTTAGCCAATTTGGTTAAGCTATGATTTTAGCTAAATTATCTCATTTGGGTTAATTGTGCTATTCAAGCTAATTATAACCTCTTCATGGGAAAATTTTGTCTGATTAGTAAAAAAAATTAATCTAATCAGTTATAGGGAAGATTAATCTGACTAAGTTAAGCAAGAAAATTCACCCTGAGATGATCTAATAAAGCTAAATAAGACTTTATTTAGTTTTACTATTTAAATCATGTATTAATATAAATCAAGCTATTAAGTTAACTAATAAAGTAGCTGATTTAATAAGGCCTAATTGAGGCCACATAATCTCAAATCAATTAAGAAAGAGGTAAAAATATTGAAAGTATTTGAGCCATATAAGGCTTATTTAAGTCATATGTTTGCAAATAGTCAAAATTTTTTAGGATTAATTAATGGTGGGTCCAAGGCTTGTTTGATAACTTTTAGCTAGCTTATTTTGACAATTTTAATTTGATATCCGTCATGCTAGATTTTTTTAAATCAAGGCTTTTGGCTATCTCAAAGTTCGCTTTTACCTTTTCAAAAAAGAAAGAAAAATAACTTTTCAAAAATACTTTAAACCAACTTTTCGTGAATCCAAAAAACTTACCAAAGTTAATAATAAATGTGACTAGGACTAGCTAAATGATTAACAAATTAATTGATCAATTAACAATAACATAAGACTAATTATGATTAATTTAGGTCGCTTAAGGTCGATTGAACTTCATAGATTTAGATCATTTGAGTCAACTTAGGCCAATTAATACCCCTTTATGTCAATTAATACTATCCTAGTCTAAGGCCTATTGAGTCAATCATAAATAAGCTAGATCATTATGCTAATTCAAAGAAAGGGTCATGATAGATTGATTTGGCTAAGTCATAGGCTGACTACATAACAAACCACCAAGAAACTTGATTAAATATACTTACAATTTCTTAGGAGGACACATCATCCATTTTTTTTTTTTTTTTAACCTTGGAAGATCAATCAACAATTTCATATGATTGAACAAGCAACCCACGCTAAATTATTTTAATAAAATAATAATAGTAGAATATTCACATCACTAATTTAATCAATAATCTAATTACATCATATATAGACATACAAAATCCTAAAACCTTTATCAAAATAAAGCGTCAAATACAAATAAAATTTGAAAAGATTTACTTTAGATTAAGTCATTACTTATGTACCTACGCTTCTGCTTTTGGTGAGTGAGTTTAAGAACTTTTTTTTTAATGTAAATTATACTACATTTGATCTTAGAGCACATGGAAAACATATGTGATCATATATGCACGCAAATCAGTGCCTCTTGCATCAATGTTTCTCAAAGGCAATTACATTAGAACTAAATTAAAAATCTTATATGTTAATTCATATGATTAAAATCACTTCTTACTCCTACCAACCAAATCGGCATATAGAGGAGACAAGCCAGCACCTTAACACTAGCCGTGGTTTTCATTGATGCTACTCTGAAGCATACTGTTCCGTTACGGTAAGATCACTCAGATTTGTCAGACCTATAAAACAGATAACAATATATAGCAGATTTCAGTACCAATATATAGATTACAAATCCACCAGTTTACAAAAGCAGGTCTCATGATTATGAACTCTTGGGTAAATATCAGGTTAAGGACAGAAATCAGTTCAAAAAACGCATTCCATGTGCCTCGGAGACTAAGGATTCAAGCTAGAATAAAGAGAATTCCAGTTCAATCTATATATATGGAACCGCTATACAGGAGCTTCACTCAGGACCAGTCAAGTTGGAACCTGAAACAGGAAATGTAAAAAACAAGGATCAGTAATTCAATATATAAGATGCTCCTACCATTACATTGTACAATATTCCCAGGTTATGATAATGAAGCTAAATTATGAATAATTTGTGAAAGGACCTGTAAACCATTGATTGAAGAAGATGGTTGCATTTCTAAGAATGAGTTCATACCACATTATGAATTTTCGCTCACTATTAAAAAAAGGCGGGGATTTACATACATGCAAGACAATTCTTATGTATTTACACATCTAACACCTAAATCTTCAATATCACATCAAAAATACTATCATTATTTTTTAAGTGAAATGCAACTTTTCAAGTATAAGAAAGTGTTTGATATGTAAATATTCAACTTTAGGTGTTAGATATGTAAATACATAAGAATTGAGTGATATGTATGTAAATCTTCCAAAAAAAAATAAGCCTTACATCAATGGATGGAGCTTTAGAAGTTTGGGATTGAGTAGCAACACTATGATAAGGTGAGATAGTTCAAATGACTTGGACTTGCACATCGCAGATGAAGAAGCATTTAAACCACGAGGGTTATATTAATTAAATAAGAATGGCAAGGTAGGAAAACAAATATCGTGAGGAATACAATGATTAAAATTATTAAGAAGGCACAAGAATGAATGGAGAAATAGTTCCATTAACCCCATCCTAATTTGCTGGAATAATTTAAACTGGAAAATACATTGAAGAAAGGCTAATAAATTAAATTAAAAAAAAAGGAAAAATAATCACACCTTCAGAAAGTAAAATGAGCCAGCTCTTCATCCTCTCCTTCATCCTCTTCATCTTCCTCTTCAGAGAATAATTCTACATCTTCATCCTCTTCTACCTCATCCTCTTCTTCATCCTCTTCTTCATCCATCTTGCCAGATTCCTTGTCTTTCAACCCAGTACTCAGTACCACAGTCTGCCCTTTGGTTTTTTCCATGTCCTTTCTTAGCTTTTCCATGTTTAACAGTCTACGTTCAGCTTCCAGCTTCTCCTTCTCTGCTCGCCTATTGTCAAGATCAGCCCTGAAAAAGTAGGAAAAACACATGAATGCATGAATGCATCACATAACATTTATAGATTCTTGGACAGAAAACAAATTGCATGCATACCACTAAATTCTTATATATTTATATACCTAGCACATAAATCTTTAATTTTATAACACCTTAGTATCAAGAACAAATCAAAACCTATGCAAGAAAAAATATATTTTACTTTGCATAAGTTAATAGTATTTTTTATGTATTATAGAGATTTGAATGCTAGATATGTAGATGCATAAGATTTTAGTGGTATGTGAGCAAATCCCCAAAAAAAAAAAAAAAGAAAAAAATGTCAATACTTGTAGTTCTCCATGTAATCTTTAGAACTGGCTTCAATTGCATTAAAGAAAGCATCCATTCCAACACCAGACACAGCTGAAACTCCCACTGATCGAAGGTTCTTATAGAACTCATCGAGTACAAGAGATAGACTTCTCGTTAAAGTTGAAGTGTATGAAGAATCAGAATCCAAAGCAGTATGAAATGCCTCAAAGTCTTCCATCCACTGCTTTTTCCATAATATTTTGTGTCACAAGTCATAGCCAAACATAAGCATAGATATACACAGAATATTAAAAGATTCAGACTTGAAATTTTAATATTCTGACTAAGGTGCCCAGCTAGTGTACATTTGTAATCAAGAGACAACCGTCTGCCCCACTAAAGAAAAAGAACAATTTATTCCAACCATTTACCTTGTAGTGCTGTAGTGATCTTCAGAATCATGGAGATATATCATCATCAACAGGCTTATCCAAACTATGATGATGAAGATGTACCTTCATGCTTGTAAAGATAACTAAAACATCACAAGGGATATTAAAAAAAAAATTATGGGCATGCTTGACATCACAAAGGATAACCGCTTTATAGTGTTATCACTAGTACTAAATGCCTACTTACCGCCTAAATTTCAGATTCTTAATTATAAAAGAGTGTTTATATCATTGCATTTTCTGATGGTTCCCAAAACAAGTGGCTGCTGACCCTACTTAGACCATATATAGTGCTTTTTGGAACCTGCAGCAACCCATAAGAAGCTGAAAGCTGAAACAATAGCAAGCAAGTGGCGATTTATAGGAAACTCACAATGGGGCTGAACCATTTATAATCATCAGATAACAGAAGAACCAAACATGAAACTATGAATAAAATCAAGCATACAAAAAGCATTTTATTCTAATGCAATTAAAACCATGTTAATTATAAGGAGTCTAGCAATAAATACAAAGAAAATAATAATTACACTTCACCTAATCATCATTATCAGTAGCCTTACCCTATTTAATTGGGTTTAAATTTATGAATCCATAATTGTCATTTCTACTAATTGATTGCTGCCTAAAGTTTAAGCATATTCTTCGCAAATCATTATGAATAAGCTTTTATCCATGTTTACCTTAAGTCTTCCACTTCTCTTTGTAATCTTGTATCACAACTTTTATTGATCCATCGATTAGTGTATTTTCTGCATTTTGTTACACATGTCTAAATCACCTATCTATTTTAAATTATATTTTCTTCAATAGATGACACTGAACCAATCACTCTAATATAATCATTCCTCGATTCATCATTCACAATTGTGCAACATATTCATCTTAAATATTTTCATTTTTGAAATACTTAACTTCAATATTAACGATTTTTTACTGTCTGTGTCTTCATAACATCCTTTTATCATATAATACTCTTAAATCAATTCATCATTTTATCCAACAATAACAACAACAACAACAACAATAAGCCTTAATCCCACTAGGTGGGGTCGGCTACATGAATCCTTCGTCTCCATTGTGTCCTATTATGTGTCAAATTCTCATTTAATTCAAGTATCTAAGATCATTTTATACATCTTAACCAAGTCTTTTTTAGGTCTACCTACCTTTCTTAACATAAGGCAAATCTAATGCATCTACTCTCCTAATTGGGTCATGGACTGACGCTTTATGTGGCCAAATCATCTAAGCGACTCTCCCTAATCTTATCTACCTTTCTACTCCAACTTTTTCCCGAACATACTCATTTTGCATTCTATCTCTAAGAGTAAAACCACTCATCCACGAGCATCCTCATCTCGTAACACTTAACTTAGTATTATGTTTCTCTTTTATTGGCCAACATTCTACACCATAAGTCATTGCGGTCTTACCACCATCTTATAAAATTTTCCTTAAGTTTAATTGGAACTTTTTCTATCACATAATAGGCGGATGCATTCCTCCACTTCAACCATCCAACTTGAATTTCTAATAACATCTCCATCTATTTCACCATCATTTTGAACAATAGACCTAAATATAGATCTCACTCTTATTAATGAGATCACCTAAAGTCACAACACTACCACTAAAACTTCTACTAAAATTACACTCCATATATTCGGTTTAGATCTACTTAAATGAAAACCTTTAGACTCTAAGTTGACCTCCATAATTCAAGTTTACATTTGGACTCCCTCTAGTCTTATCAACAAGAAGAATGTCATCACAAAAAGCATACACCAAGGTACATCTTCTTGTAAATGCCTCTAAGAACATCCATAACTAAAGTAAAAAAGATAAGGGCTTAATGTTGATCCTTGATGTAATCCAATTGAAATAGGAAAATATTTTGTCAATCCTCCTTGTGTTTGGACACAAATGCTCTAGTATACATATCCTTAATGACTTGAATAAAACTAACAATAGCTTCTTTATGTTCTAGAACTCTCCAAAGAACATCTCTTGAGACTTTATCATAAGCTTTCTCTAAATCAATAAATATCATATGTAGATCCTTCTTACTTTCTATGCTTCTCCATCAAACCTCTTAACAAATGTATAGCATCCATAGTAGATCTACATGAAACCAAAGCGATTGTGAGAAACTTCTATATCACATCGTAACCTTTCGATTACTCTCTCCCATAATTTTAATGTATGGACACATTAACTTAATTCCTATAATTTGCACACTCTTGTGCATCACCTTTATTCTTAAATATAGGAACCAACAAACTCTTTCTCCTCATCGGCATCTTTTTAGTCTTTAAAATAACATTAAAAGATTTGTAAGCAGAAATTCCTTGATCTCTAAACATTTCCACCTTCATTGGAATATTATCCGGTCCTCTTGCTTTTCCACATTTCATTTTCTTTAAAGTTCTTAACTTGATTTACTAATACAACAATAAAATGAAATTCTCTATTTTTGTTTAGGGTATTAAGGTTCTTAAAATCAATCATACTTCGTTGAATATTATCGTCTCTTGCTTTTTAATTTCATTTTCTTTAAATATCGTTATATCTCGATAAAAATACTATTTTGTTTATATTAAAAATCAATCGTCTTTATCATTGAAAGTTTATCAATCTATACTCTTATTTTGATATCTTGACTTTTATTATTTTCTCACTTATCTTTTGTTGGCTAATCTTATCATGATCTTTTACTAATCGGTATCTAATCATTGTATAAATCATAAAAGCTAAATTTTTCGTAGCATATTCTTTCTTAGAATCTGGTATTTATATCTTTCCGATTCTCAGGTTTTACATCAGTTTTATAACAATCTTCTTATTCTTATATTTCTTTTCATTTCCTTGTATATTCTTATTAAAGAACTTTTCATTTTGATTCTCAAACGTCTTTATGGCTCTTGATATTTATTTTTTCACATGTTAGCTTCCTATGAACATCCAATTAATTTCTTGTAGCTTCTCTTAAAATATTTTTATTTGTGTTCTTTAAGTGTCATCATCTGGATAATAATTTAATTTATTTTTTATCTTTTCATCTTAAAATCTAAAAGCAATAATTAGATGTTGGATCTTAAAATTTAGAATGGCCTTCTGATCTTTTGATCTAGCGATCTATTTTCTTATCGAAAATAATCGATCGTGTTTTTCTTAGATCCATTTTTATAAGTAATAATATGTTCATCTCTTTTCTTAAATAAAAGTATTAACTATAAATCAAATTTAAGGCAAAATCTAATATAGTCCTGCATTGCCCGTTAATTCCTCCGTATTAGCAGTGAATCTTTAAAATCTTACCATTTCTACCCGCATGTCATTTAAATCTCCGATAAATACTTTTTCTTGAGGGGTATCTTTGTATTAATCCCAATTCGTTCAAAATTTTTCTTTGAGCTTTACCTCGAACCTTGAGGGCGTAACACTTATAAGTTGATAATCTTGGTATCAATGATAATCTTTAAAAGTATAATTATCTCGCGTCGATTATCGCATAACGTTATCGTGGCTCATTCTATCTCCACATCTATTAATACTTATAACATTATCTTTAAACTTTTATCACATCCTACACCATTTTAGTTCGACTTTTACCGAATCTAAAATTTAAAACCTAAACTATCGATCTCTTGTCTCAACCCATTTAGTTTTTCTTGAACACATAAAATATTTATCTTTCTATGAATATAATATCTATTAATTAATTTACCTACTATACCATATTCCAAGATCTAACTAATTCTAGTTTCATGGACTAACTTGCCTTTCGTCATAATGTGGGGCCTTCTTATTTACACACGTAGATCGTGACACCGTTTTGTATTTCATCAGCGTGCTTCAGGGATGCCGCATTCAATGATTTAAAGGATTCATGTCATGATTATTTAATAAATTTCTATTTGTCGGTACTACAACCCTCCACTTTTTGCATCCGGACTTGGGACCGGCAATGGTATTACTTTATATCATCATTACTTTATATAATATATCCAAGACAAAGTTAACACACCAAGGTATTACTCTCTCTCTTAATACTATTGGTTGATAGCCAATAATTTTGCAATCACAAAAATTGCAAATCATAAACTCAGCAATTGTTCGACTAGTTCTATGTGGGGTGCGGTTCAAACAATCCAGCATTAAGCTAATATAGTGCCTTCTTGAAATAGATCGAACCATTTAAGCCAGCTCGAAATTGACACGAGGCTGGAATTGATTTGATTTTGAGCTGCTCGGTGCAACTCAGATCAACTACGAGACAACATAGCTTGAATCAGCTTGATTTTGAGATAGCACAAAATCATGATTTTTTTTCCTTTTACAATTTTTAAAAGTATTTAATACATATCTGTATAATTATAATATACATATATGTGTGTATTAAATTTTAAAAATATACATACTACTTATTTTTCAAGCCAATTATAGCATGAAATCAACACAGATAAAAATAAGCCAAACATTTGGATCATGGCATAACTCGTTTGGCTCAATCTGAGCTTGATCCAAACCAAAAATAGATTCAAACTTCAAACAATCTATAATCTTTTAGATAAAATGCAAACCATAATTCGAAGCATTCAATCTTCTAAATATATTCTCCATTTTGACTTTCCATTTAGTTTAACAGATGTCTTGTCAATTAAAATAATATTATAAGTGAAAAATATGCAATAAGACACTTTACTTTAAATATCCTTTATACACATATCTATAATCAATACAATATATATATATATATATATATATATATATATATATATATATATATATATATATATATATATATATATATATATATATATATATATATATATATATGAATTCAATATTGATCATGGATGTAATCCTATGTAATTGAGAACTCATTGGCCACTTACAACTACTTTGAATACTAGTTAGTGCACCATCATAAATATATTTAATATAATTTCTTTTTAAAAGAGCACCAAATCGATTCTCATGCTATTCAATAATATGTATTCACAAAATCGATAATAAATTGTAAATATCCCTTTTCTAATTTATGATTTTTTTCATCAATTGTCTGATCTTTTCAAAACTATAATCACTAGTGTTTTATTACTCTCTCCATTTGTCCATATTTACAGCAATCATAAACGTCTCCTTTATTTTAAATATCAGTACCAAAATACTTATTATCCAATCATTTTTCTTTTTCGTTTTCAAAATTATATTAAATAAGTTTGTTAACTAAACTAAAATAGTATCCCACGTAGCTCTTTGAATCTCAAGTATCTCATATGGAGCTAAAATTTTATCTTTAAGCAACTTTTTCATAAGTAACTATATTTCACTTTTTTGAATCAATCTATAATTTAACTAATAATTTCATTCATTATGCTCTTACAAATAATCTCTTCCTTCAAATCCCATTAATAATTTATCGCATTACACTTAATGAAAAGTTTCATCTAGAAAAACCTAATCTCTGGTTTTACTCATTATTCACATTTACAAATATGCATGTTTTCGCTTGCCGCCAGCCCATATGTGCACTACTTAAGATTTCAAACACCAATAAGTTTAGTGAGGTTTTTTTATTCTGTGGTTATATTATCATAGATGCTTCTCAAGCAGCGATAACAAACCAAATAGCCATCTATTCATTCCTGATAAGTATGATATATTAATAATTTCGCATGATAGTATTACGTTTGCACTTTTTTTACTTCATACAAAACTGGACTCCCAGGGCACAAGTCCATAAATGATTAAGCAATATATTTCTTTCTATAATCCACCATGATGTAGGACTAGAATGATTTTATAATATGAAGTTGATTACATCGATAATTCTTAAATCCTCATAAAGAGTAATGATAAATGTACACCACTATTGAGCATAATCATAATATTACGAATTTAATGAAGTTCAAAAGATTCTGACAAAAGTTATATTAACAACATTAAAGATTAAAGATCTGAATCTTATAAATGCAAAAAATAATTTAAAAGTTATAAATGAACTAACTTGTATCTGATTTAAAATAACCAATAGTGAAAAGGAGATAAGTTGAAGTCAACCTCTACAAACAGTCGGTCGTTGTGGTGGCCACGTTCATTTCTTAGAAGTCCTTGAGCTCACATACTCAAGTAGTTCGTTACTCGAGAAGAAAGCAGATAAAAGAAGAGTAAAAAAATTTAAGAAGATAATTTTTATTTCAAATCCAAATGTCAAGCATTGAAAGAGCTTCCCTATTTATAAGATTGAGAGAAAGAGTTAAGAATACTTAAACCTAACTCTAAACTCAAACATACCAATCTCTACTACTACTATCAAACCTACCACCATTATCAAACTTACTCCATCTACTTAATATCCTACTATCATGAAATCACTACATGAGTCATGACATAAGAATATCCAAATACATATAAGCCCAAAACATGATACAAAATATAAAGCTAATAATACTAAATTATAATAATAAACATAAATTTAAACTTTATGATGATGATGACGAAAGTGATGATGATCTGCGGACTCCCGACTTTAAATGATTCTCCTAGAATGAAAATCATATTCTTGAAATCGTGGTTCGGTGATGTAACTCATCAAACATAAGTCATGAATCTTCAAGTGGAAAAAGACATTTCCAACGAACTAAAAACCTTTGAGTGCTTCCATCAGATGTAGTGATAATCTGGCCTTCTAAAATTTGATCTGGGTGATGTGATCTTAAACGACGAGATGGTAGAGGAATTAGTGATGAAGTATTAACCTCCATGTTAACATTATTTGTGAGGGGAACAATGTTATTCGCGGCTTACCATAATACAATGTTAAATCTGATACATTGAATATTAGAGAAATTATAGTATTCATTAGAAAATTAATTTCAAAAGCATTATCATTTATCTTTCTTACAACTTTATAAGGACCAAATCTTTTGAGAGTTAATTTCTTAAAAGTTCCAATTAGAAATATCTCAAGTCTAACTTTAAGAAGAACCAAATTTCACTCATTAAATTTTATACATCGTCTATGTGCATCAACATTAGCTTTATATTTATCACAACTCAAAGTAAATTTTTGTTGAATTTCACGATGTAAATCATGCATATTTTGTGCAAAGAAGATGCAAATGCACTAGTCCTATATGTTACAAGTAAATCAACAAGATCAATTGATTTTCTTAGATCATAATCAGTTATAATATGAAAATGACTAATACCAATTGACCTATTAATTGAACTATTATAAACAAACTCTATAGTAGGATGAACTAGATCACAACTAGTAGTATGATCGATTACTAGGCACCTAAGTAAATTCCTTAAGCTTATATTAACAACCTCAATTTGTTCATCAATTTGAGAGTGGTAAGCTATAGAGAATAAAAGTTGTGCCGAGCTTTTTCCATAAATTTTTTTAAAAATAGTTCATTAACTTTACATCACGATCAAACACAATTGTTTTAAGAAGTTCATGTAAATGAACTATCTCATGAAAAAGATAATCGTTATATGTGATGCATCTGATATCTTATAATATGAAATGAAGTGTGTCATTTTAAAAAATCAATCAACAACTACTAGGAAAAAGTCAAAGCATTGTATAGTACGGGATAATCCTAAGATAAAGTTCATACTAAGATTTTTCATGCTTTGTGAGGAATTAGTGGTTTGTATAAACCAAAATTTTATTTTTTGTTTTTTCCTACTTGACAAGTACAACATTGAGCAATGATATGAGCAATATCTTTCTTAAGACTATGCCAAAAGAATATATCCTCCATCATGGCTATTATGTTATCATGACCAAAATGACAAGACACACCTCTTCAAAATGAATTTCCTCAATAATAAAATTTTGAAGTGATGAATCTGAGATACAAAGTTGTGGGTCACGAAAGAGATAGACATCTCGTATTTGATAATCAAGACTAATAATTAGAACATCAAATTTCAAAGATTCAAAAATTTGTCGAAAATTTTTACAATTAAAAAAGTCAACTTTAACTTTTTCGAATCTAATAACATTCACACTCATGATCTTTACAAGATACATATTCTACTTAGGGCATCTGCTACTTTGTTCTCGATACTAGATTTATGTTTAAGAAGAAACGTATACTCTTGAGAAAATTGAACCCATTTTGTATAATGAGAACTAAGTTTCTTTTAGGTGTTCAAATATTTAAGTGCTTCATGATCAAAATAAAGTATAAATTCTCGTGAAAGAAGATAATGTCGTCAATAACGTAAAATTTGGATGCAAGCATAAAGCTCACGATCATATGTGGAATATCATTAACGCGCTTCATTTAATTTTTCACTAAAAAAAGTAATGGGATGACCTTCTTGCATAAGAACGCCTCCAATACCAACACCAGAAGCATCACATGATACCTCAAATATCATCTCAAAATTTAACAATTTCAATATTGGTAGACTTGTTAAAAATTCTTTATTATTAGAGAAGGTATCAACATTTATTTGTCGAAACAAATTCTTCCTTTTAAGAATTAAGTATTAGGGTCATAAGTGTTAAATCCATGAATAAACTTTCGATAAAATGTGATTAACCTATGAAAACTATGTAAATTATGAATTGTGGTTGGGGTAGACTACTCTTGAATAGCCCTAATTTTCTCGGGATTGGCAGGGATGTCATCACAAGAAACAATAAATCCTAAAAAAATTATAAATGAGCATTTTTTAAAATGAATATATAGTCTTTTTTGACGAAGCACTTCAAAAATCTATCGTAAATGATTCTCATAATCGTTCTTAGTCAAACTAAAAATTAAAATATCAACAAATTACATGACTAAAATTTTTTCAATAAAAAAGCACAAGATATGAGTCATCACTCGCATAATGTACTCAGAGCATTAGTTAATCCAAAAGGCATTACTAGTCATTCATACAAACCATCTTTTGTCTTGAAAGCTATTTTTCATTCATCACATTTTCTCATATGAATTTGAAGATATCCACTTCTAAGATTCATTTTGGAGAAAATTATTGATTAAACCATCATGTCTAACATATCATCAAGTCTAGGTATGAAGAACCTATACTTAAAAGTAATTTTATTAATAACACAACTATCTACACATATGTCAAATACCATCTTTCTTTGGGGTGAGAAGTGCAAGTATTACATGAAGATAAACTTTCCCTAATAAAATCTTTTGCTAATAAATCATCAACTTGTCATTTCAGTTCCGCGTGTCGATCTGAGTTCATATGATAATGTGACATATTTGAGAGTGATGATCCAGAAACTAGCTTTATGGCATGTTGAATACTTCTTAATGGGGGAAGTTCAGTGGAAAGTTCTTCGGGACAAATACCTTGATATTCCGACAAAAATTCACGTACTTCAGATGAAAATGATTCAACGCATGGTTGATTTTCGACGGTCAAGACAACAAGTGTAAAAATGATATTATCATTAATCTCCTGTTAAAATTTATGTTTATTAATGATATACAGGAATTTCTTTTCAATGGGAGCAGAAGAATTTTGGGGTTGAAGTGGAGTGACATCTTTAAGCTTAACTGGATTTAACACAATTCTCTTACATTGAAAATTAAAATATATGTATTAGATCGTCCATAATTTGTGACACCCATGTCAAAAAATCAAGGTCTACCTAAGAGTATATGAACAACATCCATCAAAAGAACATCACACCAAATTGTATCACTATATTCTCCTAATTGAATGGGTACAAGACAATGTTGAGATATAGAGATAAATCTTATCTACACAAGCAATCTTATAAAACTCTGAGTGAGGCTCCGAGGTGAGCTTCATCATAGCCAAAGCAGAGGCAGCAATAACATTCATAAAATAATCACTATTAATGATTAATTTACATAACTTTTCACAACTCTTAAAATAAGTGTGAAAAATTGAAGTGTGCCACCCATCAATATTAGCTCATGGGGTAGCTAACACAAAACGCATAACAACTATATAAGACTCATCCAACACTTCTACATCACCAATCTTTTCACAAGGATCTACTGTAATTTGATTATCATTATTTTCATTTTGTTGATTCTCATTCTCATCATCTATGTATAAGTTTGGACGAGAATAAGTACTTGCATAATGATCAAATTTATCACATATAAAATAAGTAATGCTAGAAATCTTAGAACTAGATGTTCCAACTAAAGTTTTTTCTTTTGTTTCACTGAGATAGGAGGAATAACATGTGATTGAGAGTTATTTTTAGATGAAGTTGTAAATCGCCTATAAAGTTGTGATCTAAGATATTATTGAATTTGAGTCGTCACTCAAAATGGATCCTCAAAAGAATAAATTTCACGAGTTAACATTTCATTACGAATATCAGTTCGTAATCTAGATTTAAATCTAGAGATTGGGGTACGGTGATCCTCATTAATATCACAACGAGCTATCAATTCATCAAAGTGTGTCATATACGAAACAATCAAAAAATCCTTGTTTAAGCCTAGTCATTTCATCCATAAGCTAATCATAAAAATTTAATGATACATAATTTTGCTTTAAAATTTCTTTCATCTCATCCCAACAAGTAACAAAGGGTTGTCTTAATCGTTAAAATTTTTATGTGCGATTAATCCAATAAGTCTTAGCATGGCCAGTTAGTTTCATACAAGCAAAACAAACTTGTTTCTCTTTTGACATAAGCATCCAATCAAAATATTGGTCAATATCTACTAACGGATCTAAGAAAATTATAGGATCAAGTGGATCATCAAAGGTAGATGGATCAATTTTAACCCTACGAATAGCATCATCATCAGGTTCTCTGAGTGTACGTCGAGGGAAAACAAAATTAGATACGACTCTCCATAATGTCGAGTATAATGCTCATAAGAAGTGAATGAGCATAACATTCATCTCATCTTAATTGTCTTCCTATTCGATAAGGCGGGCGAGGAAGTATCTCATCAAACTCGAGATATTCATTAACGTTATTCCTAAGACAATAACGGGATCTAATAGTTGAATGTGGATGAGGAGGCGAAAGAGGAATGGGGTCGAGAGGATGACCTTTCTTATCTTCAAGTTGGTGTTCTAGGATTCGGTTAATTTCTAGTGAATATGTTGCTAGCTTACCAACCTTTTGTTCTAAGGCTTCAAACTTTTTTATGAATTCATTATAAATTTGTTGGTGTATAACAAATGAGTTTTTCTATTCTTTCTAATAAAAATACATGAGAATCGTTTTTCATCTAAAGTTTGATCTCCATATATAAGACCACTATGAGTTGACATAATGATATGTTATTGAAAAAAATTTATATAAGCAAATATTTATTTTTTTATTTTTTTATTTTAAATATACAATGCAATGAAATAGAAGACGCAATTAAATAAATAAGTAAATGTCCTAATTAAATAATAAATTTTTTGGTATATTTTTTTAAAATGGATTACAAGATTACTCTAATGTAGAAAATAAAACTCAATATCAAACAAGATTTTCTCGAGGAAACATACTTGCTATGATACTAAATGTGATGTAGAACAAGATTGATTTTGATATGAAGTTGATTACACCGATAATTCTTAAATCCTAACAAAGATTAATGATAAATGCACACTACTATTAAACACATTCATAATATTAATGAATGTTGAAAAGATTACGTTATATTAACCACACTAGAGATCTGAATCTTATAAGTGCAAAGAAATAATTAAAAAAACTATGAACGATATAACCTATAACGAATTAAAAATAACCAGCAGTGAAAAGGGGCTAAGTTGAAGTCGATTTTCACAAACAATATGTCATTATGGAGATCCTTCCTTAAGTCCTTTCTCTAAAGAGGATCACACACTCAAATACCACTCGGGAGAATGCACAAAAAAAAGAAGAGCAAAAAATTTAATAAGATAATTTTTATTCTAAATCCAAGTGTTACGCATTACAAGAGTCTCCATATTTATAAGATTTCGAGAGAGAGAGAGAGAGAGAATACTCAAACCTAACACCATCATAATCACACCTACCACCACCTACTACCAAACCTACAACTATTATCAAACCTACCACTCTTTCCATACCTAACCCAAATATCATACCTACTACCATGAAATTACTACATGTAAGCTTAATACATATAAACTCAAAACATGATATAAAATATCGAGGGGCAACAAAATTAGATAACGACTCTCCATAATGTCGAGGATAATGCTCGTAAGAAGTTGGATGAACATAACATTCATCTCATCTTAATTGTCTTCTTATTCGATGAGGTGGGCGAGGAAGTATCTCATCAAACTCGAGATATTTATTAAAGTTGTCCCTAAGACAATAACAGAGTCTAATAGGAGAATATGAATGAGGAGGGAGAGGAACAGTAATGGGGTCGACAGGATGACCTTTCTTATCTTCAAATTGGTGTTCTAGGATTCGATTAATTTCTGGTGAATGTGTTGCTAGCTTACCAACCTTTTGTTCTAAAGCTTCAAACCTTTTTGAGAATTCAATGTAAGTTTCTTAGTGCATAAAGAGTGAGTTTTTCTATTCTTTCTAGTAAAAATTCATAAAAATAATATTTTTTATCTAAAATTTGATCTTGATATATAAGACCACTACAAGTTAACAATAATGATATGCTATTGAAAAATTTGATTAAAGTAAATACTTATTTATTTTTATTATTTTTTTAAATAAACAATTCAATGAAATCAAAGACACGATTAAATAAATAAGTAAATATTATAATTAAATAATATTTTTTTTGTATATTTTTTTAAATAGATTACAAGATTACTCTAATGCCAAAAATAAAACTCAATATTACACAAGATATTCTCAAGAAAACATACTTGCTCTGATACCAAATATGATGTAGGATGAGATTAATTTTTATGATATGAAGTTGATTACACCGATAATTCTTAAATCCTAACAGATTAATGAAAAATGCATACTACTATTAAACACATTCATAATATTATGAATGTAATGAAATTGAAAAGATTCTGACTAAAGTTATATTAACCACACTAAAGATTTGAATCTTATAAGTGCAAAGAAATAATTGAAAAAGCTATGAACAATCTAACCTATAATGGATTAAAAATAACCAGCAGTGAAAAGAGGATAAGTTAAAGTTGATCTCCATAAACAATCCGTCGTTATGGAAATCACATTCCTCCTTTAAAAATCTTCTAAGGATTGTGAGCTCACACACTTAAAGTCCATCACTCAAGAGAAATGCACACAAAAGAAGAGAAAGAAATTTAAGAAAATAATTTTTACTCTAAATCCAAGTGTCAAGCATTACAAGAGTCTCCCTATTTATAAGATTTAGAGAGAGAGAGAGAGAGTTAAGAATACTCAAACCTAATACCATCATAATCACACCTACCACCACCTCTACCAAACCTACCACTCCTTCCATACCTAGCCCAAATATCATACCTACTACTATGAATCACTACATATAAGCCCAAAACATGATAAAAAATATCGAGGAGCAACAAAATTAGATAATGGCTTCCATAATATCGAGGATAATGCTCATAAAGAGTTGGATGAGCATAGCCTTCATCTCATCTTAATTGTTTTCCTATACGATGAAGCGGGCGAGGAAGTATCTCATCAAACTCGGGACATTTATTAAAGTTGTCCCTAAGACAATAACGGGGTCTAATAGGAGAATGTGGATGAGGAGGGAGAGGATGAGGAATGGGGTCGACATGATGACATTTCTCATCTTCAAGTTGGTGTTCTAGGATTCGGTTAATTTCTGATGAATGTGTTTCTAGCTTACCAACTTTTTGTTCTAAGACAATAGACCCTCTGGAATTTCTTATATCTCCTTGAGACAGTTGGCAAAGAAAGAGAATATGTTTTTTTTTTCACCTCATTTTCTATGTCTCTGACATCGGTTCAAACGTTTAATACAGCTAATAATAAATGGTTTCAATTGTCACTAAATCCATTATACGTTACTGGATGTTCGGTCCAATAGATGTACTTTGTCCATTCATTGAAAGAGATATAATGTCAATTGCATTTTTTTCATTGAGATTTACCTTTTTCTCGTAGAAAGAGGGGAAAGAGATATTGATGGCAGATTTTTCTTTCTTCATGGTGAAAGTTTAGCGCAATATGGATGCTAGACTTGTCTACAAGATTTAGGCTGCTAGGAATTACGTTGTGTTGATAGTTTTGCTTCTCAATATTGAGGTTTGAACTTCAACCTTTTTAAGAATTCATTGTAACTTTGTTGGTGCATAAAGAGCGAATTTTTCTATTCTTTCTAGTAAAAATTTATAAGAATCATGTTTTTCATCTAAAATTTGATCTTAATATATAATACCACTACGAGTTGACATAATGATATGCCATTGAAAAAATTTGATATAAGCAAATATTTATTTATTTATTATTTTTTTAAATATACATTGTAATGAAATCGAAAACATGATTAAATAAATAAGTAAATGTCCTAATTAAATAATAATATTTTGTATTTTTTAAATAAATTACAAGATTACTCTAATGCAGAAAACAAAACTCAATATCAAACAAGGTATTCTCGATGAAACATACTTGCTCTGATACCAAACATGATATAGGACGAGATTGATTTTTATGATATGAAAGTAATTACACCGATAATTCTTAAATCCTAACAATGATTAATGATAAATGCGCACTACTATTGAACACATTCATAATATTATGAATTTAATGAAGTTAAAAAGATTCTAACTAAAATTAAATTAACCACACTAGAGATATGAATCCAATAAATGCAAAAAAATAATTGAAAAGCTACGAACGATCTAACCTATAATGAATTAAAAATAACCAACAGTGAAAAGAGGATAAGTTGAAGTCGATCTCTACAAACAATCTGTCATTATGGAATCACGTTTAGTTCTTAGAAGTTCTTATCTAAAGATTGTGAGTTCGCACACTCAAGTAGTCCGTCCACTTAAGAAATGCACACAAAAGAATAGCAAAAGAAATTTAATAAGATAATTTTTATTCTAAATCTAAGTGTCAAGCATTACAAGAGCCTCCCTATTTATAAGATTGAGAGAGAGAGTTAAGAATACTCAAACCTAACACCATCATAATCAAACCTACTGCCACCTACTACCAAACCTACCACTCCTTCCATACCTAACCCAAATATCATACCTACTATCATAAAATTACTACTAGGCCATGACATAAAAATAACCCAATACATATAAGCCCAAAACATGATACAAAATATAAAAACCCAATAATATATAATATAAATTATAACATAAAGGCCAATACATAAATTTAAGCTTTATGATGATGACGTCGATGGGGTGATGATGATGTCCTACATTACGCTAAAACTTAAAAATCTGCACTATGGGACATCTTATATTTTAGTGTCATAGATAGAAAGAAAAAATTCGATAGAACCATGCCCTTCAATATCTTTCATGACAAAAGGAAGGAAAAAAATCTAGGTTCTCAACATTTATATGATTACCTATGATTTAAGAAGCCTTACTTATGGCAATCACATAGCTTGCATAAAATTAATACATAATTACTGGAGAAAAGGACAAGAAAATAGATATTTATACTTCCTTTCAGTAAAGCACAAGATACCTCTAGAGCGAACTCATGCTTGGCTACATCAATCTTGTTAAATGCCAAGACCAAAGGCAGCCTTGTTTTATATAGAATGCTACATGCATAGAGCATGTTACTCATAAAAGTGACTGGATTAGTTGAACGTGGAGTATCAACCACATATGTTATGATCGTGGGAAACGTTGAAGCAAATGCTTCTGTAATTATAGCTCCTGAAGCCGACCATGTGAATATCTCAATTTGCCCAGGAGTGTCCACCAAAACATAATCAAGTTGATCAGCACGCCTCTCAATCAGGGATACAACCTAAGCAACAAAGAAAGCTTCACTATTTCACTGATACTACTGCAGATGTAACGAAGATTGCTTCTAATTAAAGAAAAATATAGTTTTGAACAGATGACAGTAATACCTCATTAAATCTAGTGGAGAACAGATTAAGTGATGTTAGAATTCCTCCATTAGGGCCGAGATTGTACTCCTTCATGACTTCCTTGTAGCGAACAGTATCTCTTATATCAATGTTTGCACCAAATGGAAGATTCATGACCGCCGGGTCGAGATTAATAACATATCCTCGAATATTAGAAGACTGAGTGTGGCAAACCAATCTATGAAGAAAAGTAGTCTTTCCGCTCCCTGAAGAAGAAATACCCTTTCCATTACTTAACGACAATTTATAGTTAGTTCGACCTATTTAGAGGTTACCACTCACCAGCCATTCCCACGACAATAACGATGACGGGCTTCCTCTTGAAACTAATATTAGAGGAAGAAGGCCCCAGAGGCTCGGATAGATTCATCTTCTCCATTGAATCCGACAAATCCGTTTCTTTGCCCTTCGAGTTTGAAAATTAAAACAGTACAGCATCAGCGATTACAAGAGCTTTCCAAGTGAGTTTCTGAAAAGAAGCACAAAAAAAGTATGTACCTCTCTTTCCCCCGATTCTTCCGTTTCCATCTCAACAGGTTTACTAGTATTCGACTCAGAGTCCACGTCCATCACGAAAGCTGAGATGCAGGAAACCTTCGTTCTCAAATTATGTCTGAATGTGATTGCAGAGAGCGAGCGCGAGAAAGAGAGGTGTTCCTCGAAGAACTAAGCTAGGGTTTTGGCGCTGGTAGTTCGCAACTGGTCAGACGGTCACACAGGTTTAAAGGAAGGCAGTCTACAGATAAATTTAGCCATGCAAAAGCTAAATTATATATATATTATTTAACCTCGCTTTAAATGATTGAAGGTTAAATAATTAATTTTTATATGACCAATTTTAACATAATAATTGAGAGTTCAGATTTTTAATTAAAATACTTTTAAATTTTAAATTTATATATATATTATGTGTATGAATTTATTATTAAATTAATTTAGTATCCTATAAAATATAAAAAATAATCCATTTTAATTTAAAATATTTAAAATTTGATTATATTTAAAATTAATGTTATACATCACATTTAGTAAGCTAATATAAGTAGACATATCTTTTGTCGCTTCTCATAGCCCATCTCTTTTGTTTTTTTTTTTTTTGAGTAAATGCTTTTGATATTCAATATCTCTAATCCTTTGGTCATAAAGTGGTTGCCCAACTCAATCTTCATCTCCACTATATATTTATTTATTTATTACTTATTCATCAAATGATTAACATTAACTTAAAAATGCATGTTTAAAGAAGAAAGCATAAGACACTTGCTAATAAATTTAATCTACCCCTCCATTCTGAATCTAGACACACTATCAGATTTACTCATCCATCGCCAAATTTACTTATATGCCACTAATTTTCCATTCCATCTTTAATTTCACACATGTATTGTTGGGTCAACCTGACAGTGTCAAATCCATCTTCTTCTTATTGTATCCACACATTCTATAGCTTGATTTAGATCTT
The DNA here is from genome assembly GCA_021442155.1 of Cymbidium sinense. Taxonomy (NCBI): domain Eukaryota; kingdom Viridiplantae; phylum Streptophyta; class Magnoliopsida; order Asparagales; family Orchidaceae; genus Cymbidium; species Cymbidium sinense. The sequence continues at coordinate 98,094,546 of CM038227.1, forward strand.
CATATTTGGGAAGATGGAGCATATTAGAGACCTCGCATTGGAAGAGCATTGAGGCAAAGATATTGATTGATCCTTTCACATAAATAGGGATGATAGCTTCATCAAAAAGATAATATTAATTAGATTGATGTTGCACAACCAATATGTGATTAATGGTGATTCATTTGGCCACAATGCATTCATCATTGTTCCCTAGCATGTTAGATATATCTTTAAGACCCTTCACTCTAATCATGAAAAGCCCTTGCAGCCTTTATCTTCACCAATCATATATGCTTAAAACCTTAATGTACATTAATATTTGGGGCCTAATTGAATATCACTTTTCACTTGATTACATGGGGGGTTTGTGAAACTTTTTGCATCTCTCAACCTTAGTTAAAGGTTCATTATCACATAGATATATTGATACTACTTTGACCATCAACCATATAGCTTCTACTAGATTTGTTAGTACATCATCAAACTTTCATCATAATCACAACATGATAATATACCAAACAATTGGCATAATCTTTTATGTCATTTGGATTCTCAATTGAATAGTTGGATGTGGCTCTCAACATCAAAAACACATCTCTCAAGAATAAATTGTTTTGTTATCATTTACCATTTTAGACACTTTTTAGTCATCCTTGCTCATCTAGTTATTTTGAAGCTTTGATTTATCTTATTCTATTATTGTTGAGCTCCTTTTTAGAATGGCTTAAGGTCACCTCATTTAAGTCAAATTCATTTATTGTCATATGACATAAACATAAAACTTCATCTTGTCAACTTCTTATCGCTAGCTCCTTATCATAAACTCTCCTTCCCAACTAATCATTATAGCACAACAATTGGGTACCAAAAAATATATATGCCTACATGAATGTATCTTTGCTTGTGCATCCCATGTATGCATTCTTAGTGTTCTTATAAGATCAACATTGCATCATCTATTTGGTTTGACATGGCAACTTGTTGCTCACACATTGGTTTGATAGTAGGAAAATGTCTTATCATGCCCATATTTACCTATCAATAAGCTCTCACAATGTTCTATCATTCCTTCAATTTTTTGCTACTCGTCAACCTATCAATCAATTTTTTTACTATATGGCTTTATTTCTTCTTATTATGCCATATTGAACTTATAAGCTCATGCTAACTCATTACTGATAATGTGATTAGTGAGTTTGACTCACTAAAAAGTCTAAAATTTTTCATGTTCTCAAACAATTATAAACATTATATTGATTTTTACAATTTTAGGTTTTTTTTTTGTAGATACATGTTAAAGGCAAAAAAATAATGGTGCAAACAAAAGTAATGGGCCTAAGCATTAAAGAAATAATATTAAATATGATGGACATATTCGAGATTAGATTTGTAGCATCGAGGTGTTATATAATACTAAGGCTTTGATTTTTTTAGCATCAAATTACTCCTTTTTAGGATTTTTGACAAAGAAACTAGCACCGAGGAGTTGATTCATAGTGTTGTAGCACTACACCCATAAAAAAAAATTATTCTTTAAGACAACTAGAGTGGCTAAGTGCTACTCGCTCGCACTATAATGCTACAACTCATTGTGATGAACATGGTCAAGTTTTTTTTAATAGTTTTCAAAATCGATAGGTGGTTTCATGATAATTAAGAGGTGGCAATAAAACTAACAAAAAAAAATTGCATATTAATGGGCATCATTAGAGGGAGGGAAGAACAAAAAATAGAAAGAGAAGAAAAGCATGATTTTATAATGAATTGGATACAAATCACATATGATTTTATTTTTTTTCCTCTTTCTCGATTTCATCCTCTTGTATCTTGAAATTTATTAGTTCATAAAACATATCATGAAGTTCAATTTTCTAGATTTATTGGTGTAACATGACTTACATATCGCACTTAATAGTCATCACAACATGACTTAATGACTCATTCATTAGATGCATACCAACTTTATTCATAAAAGTAACTTAGCCAATCTTTTCAATGCGCCTTAGTTATAAAGTGAGTTGAATCCTCTCATATCAACCTTTTATATGACTTTCACATAATTTTCTTTCAATGATTTCAAGGTGGCTTTTAAAGTGGTTATGTATCTAATGCATCATTTATTAAATTATACTTCCAAGTCCTCCAAATCCACCTTAGTATTGACTTTGCACTCTCCTTTTTGTTTAAATGTAATGTAGTAAATTTATTTTTTTAATTACTTTATCGCTTTATATATTTTTTCAACAATGTGGGATGTCCAACCGCTTTATCTTCTCTTTGTTAATTCTTTGCATAGCATTATCGTCATGGCAGGAGAGGATGATGTCTTTCCACTTTACAAAACCCATGTGCCTTGATTCTCAATTTTTTTTGGTATCTTAGGCCATTAAATTTCTTTTATGTTACATTTTCTTCTTCTTATTAGCACCTTTTAAGATGTTGACACACCCGGGCCCAATGCTTGCCAATTCCTTATCATACTCATTTTTCTCATATTCATTGGACACACATACGTCCCACATTCATGTGCCTATTCTCTACTTATATTTTAGTGCATTTACTAACTCTAAATAGATGCCACTGTGGGAGAAAATTTTTTTATATAAGTATATATTTCGTTAGAGGTTGCATTCACCGTCATTAATCAATCTCCTCCCTTCTTCCTCCTTGAATTCTCTCATTCTTATCTTCATCCTCTTGGAAAGAAAGATGAAGATAAAAAGAAAGAAAGGAAATAAGAGAGAGAAAATTCAATATGATGATGATTGATTCCTTCTTTAGATGGACACCACATAGAATCGCAAGTGTACTTATTAGGGTGATCAGATACGACATCGAGACAAAGGTGAACTATCTCGAAAGATAAAAGTCACCACCCTGCAAATGGACCTAATCACCTAAATAAGGACACCTAAGGACTTATGGGTCTGTGGGATGATGCACCAGAGATTATTCCCCTACTTTACATGAAAAAGTAAAGCAAGGTTTATTTTAAAATCGGATTCATTAAGTTCCCTACAGGGGCAAGCCGCCATAGTTAATTACATCCTAAGAAATGAGATTCCTTAGGAATACTCTCAATTAAGGTAAATGATTGTTGTCTCCAAAGATTTCAATAGGTATGGACTATCAATCGATTGATTTATTTTTAGGAAATCAAGTGGGATTGATCAAGAAGAAAGAGTTATTATCGAAGCCAAATGAAAATAAGTAGGGGATGCTCATGATACTAGGAAGCCTAGTAAGCATCCCAAACTATCCTATGGTTGGGCTTTACATTTTTAAAAGTAATTTAATTTGTTTGAGTTGACATTTTATTAGAATTTTAGGGCTTATGATTCCATAACACAAGATTATAGAAATATCTAAGAGGTGATGATTTATGCTTAGAGGCCCACAAAGGAAAAAAAACAACCTCAGAACCTAAATCTAGGGAGCTTTGGCAAGGGCCAAAAGAACGACCTAAATCTAAAGCGAAAAATGGGTGTTTGGTTTGCCTCCACAAGAGAATTCGGCTTGGACTTACAACCACTGGGGTGCCAATAACTCCCTATGATTTTAAATTTATGTAGGCAAGTCATATGTTTTATGCAAGATAGCTTTGTTATTTATTTAGAAAGAGACCAAGTCCTTAAACTCACTCCCTAAAGAGACTAGATCATATAAGGGCATGCTTCAAATGACCTAAATCTAATGCAAATAATGTTACATGTTATTTTTCATTTTTGGACAATCATTTGGCTCAGGCTTGTAGGATTCATATGCCTAATGCATGAGAAGTCCTTAAACTCACTCCAAGAGATGGGCATGCTTCAAATGACCTTTTAATAAATCATGTTATGTTATTTTTATTTTGGACAATCATTTGACTCAGTTTGTAGGATTCATATGTCTAATGCATGAAAATTATTGGCCAAAATCAGCGAGAAAGGAGGTGTGCTTCCACCCTGGCTCTCAAAGGTCAGGCCAAGTTTTTTCTGGTAGCCCTCCAATTAAGAGTGAAAATAATGCATTTGTGCATGGTGTTATAAAAGAAATACTTATCGGCTAGGGTTGCTAATTCTTTTATCTTGATTTTAACAGCTTTAGGTGAGGTTATGATTATTTATTTAATTTTGAGTTGATTAATTTGGTATAAGATTTTTTTTCTAAGAGCCTAATCCACATCTAGGCTATACATCAATAAGGAAGAAACTAAAAGGATGTCATCTTGGTGCAAATCAATTCTTGCTCTATCCTTACACAGATACAAATTAAATAATTAAGCAAGAATTCATTTATGATCTTCAAGCTTCATTTCTTCATTCTTCTTCTTTTCTTCTTTTCTTCTTTAGTTCTTTCTTTTGGATGATTGGAAGATGGTTGCTCAAAAGGCTTCACATGGTACATAAGATGTAATCTTATGACCAATGTTCATTAATCCCCATAATAAATATTCTCAAATCCTAATTGCAAAATACATGAAAGGAAAGTAAATCTATAACACTAAATAGAGATTAGCTAAACAAATCATACAAATCTCAAGCATGTATATTGAACTTAGTACCCCACATGGGTGACTAAGTCCACCTATTTTATGGATATGCAAGGGGTATAAGCACAATATATTTTTATTACAACACCCTTAAATAAAATTAGATAATGATATGAAATTCATTCATTCTGCACATTCACCCTAACATCTAGACTAAACATGTCATAAAAAAAGTAAAATATCAAATATGCACTAACCTAAAAGAAAGTAGAAGTGATTAATGTGTGTACTTTAAAAGTTGTGTGGTATGCTTAGTTTAAGGCTTTAAAGTTTATATTTTCTAAGTATGAAAACGTTCAACTTAAAGGGTGGTTTCATTTAAGTGTTTTACTGATTTGGGCTAATTTTATTTTGTATTTTGATTTGGTTTAAGTGAATCCTATAATTAATTACTAAGTGTTGTAAAGAGAAGAGAACTTCTCTTTCCTTCCATACCTTAGGTAATTTCTAAAGTAAGTTCAAGTTTAGTTTTATTTAGTGAATGTATTATTATATGTTTTAATTAATCATAAGTTTAGATGAACTTTAAACAAACTTATTCAAAAATAAAGGTATTTTAAAATAAAATAAAGTGAATTAAGATGACTAAACACGCATCACTTCATTTCTTTCCCAACATGTATAACATGCATATGGATGCATCCTGACGATATCTATACATACAAATGAGAATGTTTAACACACTTTATGGTGAATGCTAAATGTGTTACTTAAGAAAATTTGAATACTTATGATGCATGATTTTCATTAAGTAAAAAAAGGGTTTCTTATCACACGACATGTATGAAAGACATAAGTAGTCGACATTGTTAACCAGTGTAAGGTACAAGAGACCTTAGACTTAAAACCTTACAACCCCAGGGTTGTCAGACTAATATATTAGTTTCTTTAAATACAACATATGTACAATATAGATGAAAAAAATAAAATGCAAAGTTTGCAAGTTATTTATTTTCTTATACAACTTTAAATCCAAAACTATAAAGAAGAAAAAATGCACATCCTATTTTATCACATTATAAATAAACACACTTTTGTTTTATTCATATATTTTTAAAATAATTTGATTTAATAGTGATAATAGTTCTCATATTTCTATTTTAGCCCTTTGACATAAACATTTCACTTTCATTTTGATTTTGAAATGAATGAATGCATGAAATTCATATGACATACATTTAGCATTGTGAAGGAACTAAAATGATGAAAGCATGTAAACACATTCACCATAATTAATTCCTAAAGACAATCTTATGAATAAAGAAATTTTAAAGCAAATCAAATTATTTTTAAAGAAGATTTGGTTTTATTTTGAGTTTGATTTTATTTGAGAAATGTGAGGTGAGTTTGTTATTCCTAACCCATTCCCATATATGTTTGTTATTTAAGTTCACATTTTAGATGATTAGATCTATTTTATATTTTGATTAGGTTAAGGTATGAATTAAGCATATTAATTACCCACATACCACATTAGACTTAATCAAATAATTATGAGCCAATGAGATGACATAAAATCTCACAAGGAATTTAAATTTGCAATGCACCTAGGAAGAAAAGGCCTATTGCAATTTGGCTCATGATTAACTAAACTAAGAGTTTAACTTAAGTACTTTCATAACCCCTCTCACACATGAGTTGGGTTTTGATTTTCTTAATGGACATAGGCTTTTGAACACCTAAGCATCTACCCAAATAGATTAATTAAATTCTGGAAAGTTTTAAAATCTTATGAAATTAATTAAATGAGTAATTAGTGAATTAACCCTTAATTAAGTGAGGATTAAGGAAGAAAGGGGTTTAAGGAATATCTTAGGGAAATGCCCCAAAATTATTATTTAAACCTCCTATTCATTTTAAGCAGACCTTAATCAATGAGGTTAAACCACTAATTATAACCTTAATTAACCTTAATTATATTAAAGGAGTGATTAAGGAATGCACTAGTAATTCTCCTAATTATATCACCAATAAATCTCAAGAAAATTAGGGGAGGCAGAAGTCATCCCCCAAAATGCACTCAAGAAGTTCAGAAATAATTAGTGGATTAATTAAAGGGTAATTAATAAATTAAGATTTCCAATAAAACCCAAATTCAAAGAAAACAACTATAAATTAATTAAAATTAATTTTTGAATATTCCCCATTCAATTATCTATCCAATGCAATTTATTTCATATTTTTTTTGATTTTTTATGTTGAGATATGAATTTAGGAAGTTTAAGTGATTAATTAGGCAATTAAATAATCCCTAATCATATTATTAATCCCATGCGTGTCGCATTACTTTACATGACACGTGGTGGGTACCCATCACATCGTGGCGCCGATTAGCGGTGGTCTTCTTTTCTCCTCAAGTCCGATTCGATGGTGGATTTCCGGATCAGGGAAGAAATTATGGGTGCTACGTGTTTTAATCTCGGCCGTCCTTCCAAAATGCATGGATGGATGGCCAGAGATTCATCCTATAATTTCGGAAAGGGGATCGTCCATGTTCAGATGAACGATTGATTGAACTCAGATTGGGCTAGAATTTGGCCCACACCTTCATCATGCAACCTAGATCACATCTAACGGCCAAAATCCTATGAGATAAACATTCACTTCACAAAACTTGAAACCATAGCTAGATTAATCTCGAAAAATGGCTAACCTCACCGGAGGTGATCACCGACGCTCGATTTCCTTGGAGAAGCTTCATCTAGTTGAGATAAAGCTTTGTTGAAGGTTTGAGCTCTTAAAATTGAGTGGATGCTTCTATGGACCAACTCTCCTTTGCCTTGAGCTCGATCTTGATCAAGATGGCTCCTCCCTTGCCTTAAGAACTTAGGAAAGAGTTTGGGTGAGTTCGTTTGAGGTCCCTGAGGGAGTGTGAAAAAGGAATTGCACTAGTTTTGAGTGTGGAGTGAGTTGGCTCTTCAATGGAGGTCCCCTATTTTCAAGCTCTGAAAATGAAGAAGTTTTGAAATCACTTTGGGTTAAATTGAATTGAGGAATGATGGATTCAATTCAAATTAGGGGGAGTATGTCTCCCCCAAAGGCAATTGGACGATCGAATCTTGCCATGCCATTTTGATCCAATTGAGCTCATTGAATTGGTTTATTAGGCCATTTAGGGTGTCCTTGAATTCATTTTTGGCTAGGGAGTGGAATGGTGAAGTGGGCATGTGCTCAAATTGAGTGTAAGGAGGATTCCTATGTGGCCATTTCAAAGCATGTGTCGGTTTGGCTATGGGCTGGTTGTGACAAACCCATTGGTTGGGGTGCACACACTTAGTGTTCACTTGATTCACTAAGAGAGTGCCAAGTGGGTATGAAGAGGATTTGACCAAATTTCAAGTAGAATTGGCCAAAATTTACCTTATGGCCTAGGATTAAAATAGTCATTTGACCTTGATTTCAATTTGGGCATATTTGGTATGATAAGAAAATAGGTTTGGCCAAGTTTTATTGAATTTGGAGTTGGTTTAATGTGATTTGGCTCATGTTGACCCAAATCAAAATGGGTCAACTTGGAAGTTGACCAAATCAAAAGGTCAAACAGGGTTGGGTCAAGTTATATGACCATTTGAAATTTTTGGCTTTGGTTTGATTCAATTTGGTTTAGGTTTGAATTTGGTTCATATATAGTTCATTTAGGTCAAATGGGTCAAGTTGACCATTTGACCCATTGATTTATTTGCTAGGTCATAGGTTTAGGTTTGGTTTCATATGAAAGGGATTGGTATCTTTATTTTCAATCAATTTTGGTTAAGTTTGAATTTGGCTCAATTTGACCCTTTAGGTCAAGTTGGGTTAATGGTCAATTGGGCTAGGTTGGGTCAAGTTAGCCAATTGAGGCTTTGGTCAAGTTCAAAAATCATTTTGGAATGAATTTGACCCATTGGTTTCAATTAATTTGGCTTAAATCAAGTTTTGATACATTTTGACTTTTTAGGTCAAGTTAGGTCAACTTGGGTCAAGTGGCCAATTGGGCTAGGTTAGGCTCAAATGTTGACTTGTTCAAGTTACATTGGCCATGAATGAACTTAAATCATTAGTTTCAATTAATTTAGCCTATGGTGGATTTTGGCTATGTTGAGTTTCATTTTGGCTAAGTGTTGACTTGGTCAACCCTTAGGTTTGACTTGGTTTGACTTGGTTTGACCTAATTTAAGTGATTGATCATCTCATGGTGATTGTTGATCATGATGAGAGGTTTTGGTGGGCTTAGTTCAATCCAATTTGGTTAGGATTAAAATTTGCCTCATAAGGGTACTTTAGGTCACTTTGGGTCAAGTGAGCCTAAGTGGGTCAAATGGTCAAAGCTTGATTTGAGTTTGATTGAACTATATGGACTTATGATTGAAATATAAATCTAGTAAGTGGTTTGAAGTCAAATGGGTTTTGATTCATTTGACAATTTCAAGTTCAAGGGTGAACATGAAATGGATTTTGGCTTGATTTTTTTGAGTTTTGGTTAAGTGATTGAAGTTTGTATTTATATTTGATTCATATTGAAGGGTTGATTGAATCATGAAGAAAAATCAAGGGTTTGGCTTGATTTGAAATTGATTTGGCTAAGTTCAAGATTTTGACTTGAAAGGCTTAAGTTGAATTTTAAGTAGATTTGAGTTTGATTTTTAGAATTAGTTTTGGTAGTTTGAATTTATATTTCATTTATATTTGTGAATATAAATGAGAATATAAATGAGTCATGAGAAAATTTCATGAGTTTGAAGTGATTTGATCATGATCTAGGCTACGTCCTTAGAGAAAATCAAAGTGACTTAGGAAAGATTTATGATTTGAACTTGAATTTTGGATTTATTTTGATTGATTTGAATTTATATTTCATTTATATATGTGAACATAAATGAGAATATAAATGAGTTATGAGAAAACTTCATGAATTTGAATTGATTTAAGATTTGATTTAGGCTAAGTCCATGAAGGGAAATCAAAGGACATAAGAAGGATTTTGAATTTGGAATTTGAATTTGGAATTTGATTTGAATTTACATTTCATTTATATATGTGAATGTAAATGAGAATATAAATAAATGTGAATAATTTTATTGGGTTTTATTTCAAAATTTGGAATTTTCAATCATTTGATCATGTGGCATTGATTTGAGTTTGGAGAAAATCAATAATGAATTGATTTAGGTTTGATGTTGATTTGATTTTGACTTGAAGGAAGGAAGTGAGGAATGTGGTTCAAGCTATGGGTAGGCAAATTTTCTAACACCCAAGGCATGACATTCACATGGCTACCTCTTTATAGTTTAGGTTGAGTGTCCACCTAATCACTAGATGTGTCTTAAGACTAAGGATCTCTTAAAGTCTAAGAGTTTGATGTATAAGATGGAGGGGTTGAGAACTCATCCTAAAATGAGGTCAACAAAGGTGCCCAATAGGTGTGGTGTGGAACAAGGAACACCATTATTAGTGTTGGACGATCAACAACATCGAATGATCACAAGCACTAATAGAGACAATCTACTCCTAACCTGAGGTGTAGAAGGAATCCAGAACTTAGTACAATGTGGCTCTACTTATGTCAAGGATATAAGAGAGGAAAGGAGGAATCCACTAGGGATAGAGTATGTGAACCTTCCACTAGGGAAGCAGGTTCAAGTCATCCACAAGGGGATGAGAGGTTTGATTTGATTTGAGTCTCGCTGAGGAGAAAATTGATTTGTTTAATTAAGTTTCAGGAAGAGGGTTGAATTTGTTTCAATTTATTGTTTGTTTAATTGTGTTTATTTTTGATTTTTTTAGATTTTGAGGTGGGTCCTGTTGGTTTGCGATGGGTTATACTGAGTAGGGACCATGACGGTCTTGATCTACTATAGATTTACCAATCCAAATCAAAGGAAATGCCTTTCGGTGTGTAGTAGCTATACTAGGGAGAAAATGTAGTAGACTTTCATCCTCCAAAGTAGGGACCAGTTGCTGGGGTGATCTATTGGCAAGGCAACATATCGAACCTGACCTAGGGCTGACTATTGAGTGAATGCCGCTAGGGGACTTAAATCAGCTTAAAGATAGTCAAGATTAATTTCATTTTCAGTTTTATTTTGATTTAAATGAATCTAATTGGTTTGCGATGAACTGCACTAAGTAGGGACCATGGTGGCCTTGATCTAACACAGATTTACCAATCCAAAAGGGTAGTCCAAAGTAGGGCTATCCAACCAAAGGAATTGTCTTTCAGTGTGCAACAACTGTACTAGGAAGAAAGCATAGTAGACTTGCATCCTCTAAAGTAGGGACCAATTGCTGGGGTGATCTATTGGCAAGGCAACAAATCGAACTTGACTTAGGGCTGACTATTGAGTGAATGCTACCAGGGGACTTAAATTAGCTCAGAGATAGTCAAAGATTGATTTCATATTCAGTTTTGTTTTAATTTAGATGAATCTAATTGGTTTGCGATGGACTACATTGAGTAGGACCATGGTGGCTTTGATCAAACACAGATTTACCAATCTAAAGGGGTAGTCCAAAGTAGGGCTATCAAACCAAAGGAATGTCTTTCGATTTACAACGATTAATTTAGGGAAGAAAGCTCGGGGACTTGCATCTTCCACTATAAAAGAACGTTGGGGTGACACATTAGCAAGGTAACATGTCCAGCCAACCTAGGGCTGACTATTGAGTGAATGCCACTGAGAGACTTAAACCAACTCAAAGATAGTCAATGATTAATTTCATTTTTAATTTTTTTATTTAGATGAATCCAATTGGTTTGCAATGGACTGCACTGAGTAGGGACCATGGTGGCCTTGATCTAACAGAGATTTACCAATCCAAAGGGGTAGTCCAAAGTAAGGCTATCGAACCAAAGGAATGCCTTTCGGTTTACAACAATTAATTTAGGAAAGTAAGCTCGGGGACTCACTTCTTTCACTACAAAAGAACGTTGGGGTGACACATTAGCAAGGTAATATGTCCACCTGACCTAGGCCTGACTATTAAGTGAATGCCGCTGAGGGACTTAAACAAACTCGAAGATAATCAATGATAGATTTTATTTTTTTTAGTATTTTTATTTTGATGGATTTATTGGTTTATAATGGATCATACTGAGAAAGAGCTTGTATCTGCCTATGCCTATCTCATATTTATTGAACCAAAGAATAATGACATGGGAGAACTATCCACCAGTGCCTTTTGGTTTGCAATGATCAATTTAGGGAAAGCTGAATCACATCTTCCTTTAAAAGACCCATTGGGGTGATCGGTTACTTTGGGCAAATCACGACTAGGGCCCTTGGTTCTGATCATCTTAAAAGAATATATCATAGTCTTACATCTTCCAAAGCGAGAATATCGGTGTGTGGCAAAATAGATTGAACGACTAGGGGATGGAGTGAGTACCAAGATTTATCTCAACTTAGGTAGTCAAACAATTCCTATAGGGAGTTCTGCTAACACTGCCCTAAAGATATGATGCTTGCTTGGGAAAAGGGGCCCTTTGGGGGCTTGAATTCCTAATCCACAAGTGAATTAAATTTGTTTATTTTATTTAATTTGTTTATCATGGACCATGTTAGTTTGCAAGGGATCAAATTGAGAAGGAGCTTATATCTAGACTGTGATTTATTGAACCAGGAGAATCACATCCTGAACAAATTCACCAACCACAGCGGTGGCTACTAGGAAAAGGGGATTGTCCAATCTAAGAGTAACCCGGGTCATGTCTACATGGGGTCGCAAAGGACGTGATCCAAGTAGAGTGCTCATAGGGGATGGGGCCACTAAAGGCTTGATCTAACACCCTGAAGAAGATGACATGGCTAGTCATATATCATATTGATTACAACTCAAGGAGAAAGCTGGGGACTCACATGAGTGGTGTACTCAGGGTGAGTTCTATCACATAGAATCAACCAACCTAAGGTGCTCATGGTTTGCACAATCAATAGAAGAAAGCTGGGACTCACATCCTCCTATAATGAACATTGGGATAGTCTTCTCGGCAGGTGCCATCCAACCTGAGCATGAGTGAATGCCATATGGGGACTTATATCAACTTAAACATAGTCAAGATGAAAGGAGTCTCTGGGGGACTTACCCTAAATCTCAAATATACTCAACCTAGTTAGTGCATGATGACTAGTACAAGAAGAAAGCTTGGGGACTCACATCTTCTTAGACAAAGTCAATATGAGGTAGCTTACTGGCTGCGCAGTGAAGACTACCAAACTAACAAGGTACTCATTGGTTTGCAATGATCAAGTTAGGAAGAAAGCGCGGAGACTCACATCTTCCAGATAAATGACCTTTGGGTGACTTCTTGGCGAGATAATATGTGGGCAGACCTAGTGACTAATGAGTGCCAGGGTTTGCTCATCAAAATAGCTTGAGACAAAAGATTTGTGTTTATTTGTTGTGTATGTGTTAAAAGGAATAGATGCCTAGGACTCTTACTACTTTAAACACTAGTGGTTTTGATGAAATAATGCCAGGATGAATCGAGAATTGTCACTAAGAAAGGATGTTGTTGAGTTTTCTTACACACTTAGCTAATCAAAATAGATGCCTCTTGGGTTCTCTCACACCTATTCTAGCATGAGAGATTGTGTTTATGTTATGAAAAGGGATAGGATATGCTGGGGACTCTTATACTTACAAACATGTGGATTCATAAGATAAGCAAACAACACTTCAAAAGAAGAGAAGATTTAGATGAAAGGGAATCTGATTTTTGTTGATTGATGGAATTATTTTCAAAACATGATTTTTATGGGTAGCATTTTTTCAAATAAAGCCCATTAATTGGAAGCATTGGGTGTTCCCCTTTACAATCAATAAGCTGATATGATCCTCCTTGGTAGGCCTTCTCTATAACATAGAGGCCTTCCCAAGTGAGTTTAAACTTGCCTCCCATCTTTTTATAATTGGTCTCCTTAGGACTAACACAAGCTCTCTACTTGGAAGAAGACCTGGAGCTTGTGAGCTTGAATCATTTTGGCCTTATACAACTCGAGATTTTGGCATGCCTGTAGGCGACTCTCCTCCAAACCTTCAAGCTCTTCTAACCACAACTTTGCATTCTTCTTTATAGTGATCTTGCTACCTAATACTATCTTTAGTGATGGGAGTTGGACTTCTAAAGGTAGAACGCCTTCAGACCCATACAATAAAGAAAATGGGATAGATTGAATTGGAGTTCGGTATGTGGTAGGCCCCACAGGCTTCAACAGCACTCATTCAACTATTTGTCTTCTTTAGTATCTGGTGAGAGTTTATTGAATGCTGTTAAAGCCATTTTTCTGGGTAGTAGATGGTGGAATATCTCCAATCTATACCATATCTTAAAAAGATCTTAGTGCTTTTGAATGCAATACCAATATTATAATTCATCAAGGCACCCAACCTATATATGATTCCACGAAAAAAACCATTTTGTGACCTCTCACGAGTGGGATTACCCACTTGGAAAAATAGTCGGTGGCTAAGATAAATCGATGACCCTTGAAGAAGGAGGATCATAGACCCACAATGGTACCCCAACACTCAAATGGCCATGAGCCAATGGGGTAGAATGTTGGGTGGGATGGAGGACCACAATGTACACGACAATACATCCATGCTAATCCTGAAGGCCAGTAGTATCCTAGTCTCTTGATCTTCATCTTCATCTTTGACTGATTGATGCACTCGCACGAATGTACTTTGATTACAATGCCATGCGTGTTTGTCTAAAAACATGTAACCACATTTGGTCAAAGGGTACTGATCATCAACGAGCATAGAGATCTCTTTTCACGATAGGCTTGTGACTTTTCTTGAGGTAGTTTGTCGGTGTTTAAATAGTCTATGAATGGTTGCCTCCAATCCAGCTCTTTGTCCTTATAGGCAATGACAACCTCCCCTTCAAGAAAAAGTCTCTCGATGAGTTCAACATTAATAAGGAATAAGACTTGTCTATTTTGGACCCTTATTGAAATGGACTCATCTTCCGGACATGTCAATTCTTTGGCAAGCTTGGCTAACACATCTGCTACTATGTTCTCTGCTCAGGGAACCTTATAAATGGTGACTTTGAAAATTTGGGTCAACAACTTTATGGTATACTCATAGTAATGATGAAGCTTGGGTTTGAGAACCTTGTAGGATCTAGCAATCTGATTGATGACCAACTAAAAATCCCAAAAGATGTTGATGCTCTTGACATTGACTGTGATAGCTAACTCCAGACCGGCAATCAAATCCTCATACTTAGCTTCATTGGTGAGGGTTAGAAAGATAATATGAGAATCTTATCACGCATGCAGGAGAACTATTCTACCTTTCTTGGAAGAGTATCATGTGCTTCCCTTTATGAAAAGAAGGCACCATCAAAATACATCTCCCATCGGTGGTTGTTAACCTCCCCAAGTTCATGATTTATTCATCGAGATCATCACTAAGCGGAAAATAGCGGAAGTGGGTGTGTTAGAAATCCGCTAGTGCTTATCCTTTTACACCGAAGTGCGAATGTGATATCAAATTGAGAATCATGGACCATTATGCCAAATGTTCGGATAGCGTTGGCCATGTCATGAGATACTGCAGTGGATTGGTTTTGGAGATCAAGTTCACCTTATGAGAAAACATATATTGACATTGCTTTTGAGAGGCAAATATCAAAACTAGGCAATGTTTCTCAATAGGTGGATAGTTTGCTTCAGCAAAAATAAGACAACGACTGAGGTAGTATAGAGCGTTCTCCTTCCCTTCATCGTTTGCTTGGGGCAACAAAGTACCAAGAGAGTCATCCAATGTAACAGTGTAGAAGATGAATGGCCTGCCCAAGATAGGGGTTGCTGGAACTGGTGGCTTCACCAAATACTGCTTGATGTCTTCAAAGGCATGCTATCATCCCACTTGAACTTGACATCCTTTTTAAAAAGTGCTGAGAATAGCTTGCATCTCCTCGATAGGTTGGAAATAAAGCATCTTAGATACGCCAGCCGTCCTTGGAAGGATCTGAGTTGAGTTAAACTCTTAGGAGGTGGCATTTTTAAGATAACTTTAATTTTTTCTAGATCTATTTCTATTCCCTGGTGTCAAACAACAAAACCAAGAAACTTCCCTGAAGCTACTCCGAATGCACACTTCAGGGGTTCATTTTGAGGTTATATTATCTTAATCATTCGAAAGCTACTCTCAAGTCAAAGAGGTGGTCTTCCTTTTCTCTGCTCTTGACTACTAGATCATCAATGTAACACTCAACCTGATGATGGATGAGTTCATTGAAGATCTGAGTCATGGCCCATTGGTATGTAGTACCAGCATTTTTAAGGCCGAAAAGCATGACCTATAATAAAATATTTCAATCGAGATTTCAAAAGTGGTATTTCTTTCATCTTTAGGAGACATCTTAATTTGGTTGTAGCCAGATGACCCATCCTTGAAAGAGAACACTACATGAGATGAGGCGATGTCCACCATTAATTCTGGTATAGGAAAATGAAACTCATCCTTAGGACATGCCTTATTTAAGTCCCTAAAATTGATATGTGAATTTGACCATTCTTCTTCTTAATGGTATGACCTTGCAAGTTGGTATTTTCTTCTCATGAAAACATTGATTAGTTTCTTGACTTCAGAAATAAGCTGTTGTTCAAATTTTAATCACATGCATCTAGGAGCAAGCTTGATAGGGTTAGTGTTAGGATCTATTGCTAGCTTGTGAAATGCGTAGAGATAATCCAGCATTTCTTATAACTCCATGAAGCGTCTTTTTAAGTCAATAGCCTAACTAAGTCATTGGTTTTTTCTTCATTCAGCAGTGAACTGATGTATGTCGGGCGTGGATTTTCTTCTGTCCCAAGGTTGATTTCTTTAAGCTTGTCGATTATTGAATGATTCTCCTCTTCAAATTCTAGAGGTGCATCCTTGATTTGAAGATCATCTGAATCATCTGAGGTTTCTAAACACACATCCTCATAAGAGTTGGTGTTGTGTGAAAAGAACCTATCAAACTCCAAATGATTTGTAACAACAAGCGGTAATCATCGATCTTGGACCTATATTGAATCTAGTCTTGCTCTTGATTGCTTCTTTGTTCCATAAAATTTTAAAATACTCTAACTTGTGGACCATGTATGAGGAACTAAACTTTTTTGTATAAGATTATGAACACAAGGTGAGTAAAAGTAAAATGGTAATTCCATTAATTCTTTAAATGAATCCTCCTCAAGTTCTACATCAACTTGACTTGAGGATGATGAAAAAGAATCTCTTGCATCATCATGAAGACTTAGACTTCCTTAACTTTAACCTTTTTTTGAGATGAAAGTGAGGTTAGAGCTACTCAGTTCGTCGATAGTTTTACATGCACTTGATTTGAATACTTTGCTTTACGGGCCTGTCTTCATCAGCATGGATCAAAGTAATCTCCAATGGAACCCGAGGGGTTGGGCGGTATACTAATCACATGAGACTCATCCTCAGTTAGATTCAAATCTATGTGAATAGTAGGGTACTCTATGAACTAGAACATGGTTGATGGCCAACCAGTCTTCCACCTGGAACCTCTGCCTCACTGGAGGTTGAGTCATTCTACCCACATGTCCATATAATTGAATGAACTGTGGGTGGAATGTGATATGCGGCTCCACTTCTTCTTCAATTCCCCTTTCTTGTTCACTTAGATTTTCATTTTCTTTTCCTTTCTTTTGCTTTTTCTTTTACATTTGCATTTGAATTTTGTCCAAGTTCATGAGAAATGATGTTTTAAGAAAGATAGTAGGTCGCATCCTCATAAATCTTAACATCTCTAACTGAAAATGGCTTTTCATCACCTTTAACGCAATACTCAATTCCATCCTTTCTAAACTTGATACACTGATGGAGGGAGGTTGGAATCATCTTGTTCTGATGTATCCAAGGCCTACTGAGCATAGCAGTGAATGAAGTATTTGAATCAATGATGTAAAACTTAGTTTCAGTCTTCCATTCACTTATCTCCAAAGGTAACACTATGGAACCTAAAGCCTGCTCACCTTGTTCATTGAATTCTCTCAATATCATCTGATCTCCTCGGAGTGTGGAGATGTCGATCTTCAAATAGGCAAGGGTCTTTAGACTCATAATATTCACGATGCACGGATGAAATCTAGCTAGTCGAATCGCCCATATCAGCTGTAATGTAGAGGGATTTATGCATATCCCCAGTAGGTCTTCATCACGTGAAAGTGATCCCCTGAGCTTCTTTGGAATAATGTGTCTCCTCACCAATAGCAGTCAGCTAAGCTAAGTATATTTCAGGATCAAGGAGGGCCTTAATTAATGATTCCCTCATCTCTTTGGATAAGACAATGACATTGTATATGTTTAGCTTAGATGACAACTTTCTTAAATGAGAGAGGACATTGTAGTCCACCTTAGGGCTGATCCTCCACAAGCTTATCCAAGGGTGGAGCATCCTATGGAGGGGCTTCTCGATCCTATCTACCAATGGTTTGTTTCCCTCTATCTTGAGGTGCTGCCCTAGGAGGTAGAACCTTGCCACTATAGAGGTTGACTTAGGTGATCTCTTATGGCATGGTAATGGAAGGTTCTACTAGCATATCAAGCTCACCTACAGCTTCTCCTATGGGACCCTGAGTGATGATTCCAAGTCTATCTCAAGAGGTGAAGAGTGAGTGGGAAAATCCAACTCAAATCGAAGGAAGATCAATTATAGTTATTTTGAATTGAAGAGTTATCATTAGGAATGAAGTAGTCAACCCATCAAAGTGACAGATGTAATTCAAACTAGCTTTATTCTTCAATTTTCTTGGATTTGATAGGAGGTACAAAGTAGAAATCAAGTAAAGTAAGTGGGTAAGATTTGATGCCCTTATCGATATAAGAGTTCTACTAGAAGTAGAGCTTCTGAAGTAAAGAGGTGCCTCATTGATGTGGTAGCTTCTATGATAGGCGGAGGCTGGATCGGTGGTGGCTATACTCTTGGACTATCGGTGGCACATCTCTTCTGTTGAGCTCCCCCCAGTTGCTTTTTGCAAACCTTCCTTGATGTTGGAGGTTTGGTGACTCAGCACTGGAAAGTTTCTTGATCTTGAATGATCTTTTTTAGAGGTTTTGGATAAAGAGATATCCCAACCTTCTTTGGTTTTAGAAGGATCACAAGTATCCCCAAGGATTATAATGCTGAAGGTTATTCCAAGGTATTCCTTAGGGATGACTATGATCTTGAAGCTATGTTCAAGTCCTTAAATGTGAAGCAATCCTTCAAAACATGACCTAGCATGGTGGAAGGGCAAAGTTAGGATCATGGCTTTTGCCCACTTTTCTCCCTCTTAAATGAATAAAGCTTGTCAAGCTTATTTAAAAGAGTTAAGGGTGGCAAAGTATGTATGTGTCACTTCTTATGATGGTATGGTTGAGTAGGAGGCTGAATGGAGGACTTTGGCGGTGATAGCTATGGTGGTAGAGGTGGAGCCAGGTCGTGGTCTCTTGACTGATCTCTAGCTGGTTGCTTCCCTTTCTACCCCTATTCTTCTTCTTCTATATGCCCTTCTTGGCATGATCTTGAAAAGGCAAGCTGTTTGGCCTCTCTTGACTAAGTTGATTAACTTCTCAAAGTTTTGATATGAAGCTTAAGCATGCGTCGGGCCATGGATATTCTTTAAGAATCTTGATGGCATGTTGTTAGTAGCATTTCATTCATAGGTTCACCATCGAGAATAAACAAGGGACTCACTTGTTGTTGTGCTACAACGACATCACCCATAGTGACCCTTTGTTGAGCTCCAACAAACCTCTTGATGAAGAGTTGCTCTAACTCAGTAAATGTCTTCACTAAACTGTTGGAAGTTCACAATGCTATACACTGCTTCTGCTAAGAGAAAAGAAGATTAAAGCATCCACCACAATTTCATAGCTCACAAATGTGATATGCTACCTCGAGATTCCACTACCATCAAAATTCTTGAAGGAAGGTGGCACGAAACTTTTGGGATATTGAATTGCATCAAATTTCTCTAGGTAGTGTCTACCTTGGGAACTGATGATCCTCCCCGGGCTTGAGCCAACACTTCCTTCACCTGCTACTCAACCATGGATTTGATGTCTTTTTCTTGTATGGAGGTACTTTCCACTACCTTCCTATGCATGCTAGTGCTACCTTGCTCACAGGAGGTAAGGTCTTGGCGGGTCCAAGACACTAACTGGTTGACTAGTCTCGTGTGGGATGAACTACTGCTTTCTAAATGCTTGCGCTAATAGATCTTCTAGCCTCTTATCCATCCTATCAATCTTCTCATCCTTCTGCCTTATTTGTGTTAGGAGGTGTTGGGTCGAGTGGGATGTGTCTTCCTGCTCAGCCTCATCACCTTCCATAGCCTACCACTCTCTGAGGAGGGATCCCCTGGTATTTATCATGTAAACCTCCTTTCCCAATAAATCATCTTCATTGGGATCAAAGCTAATCTTCCTCATCGACCAATCTCTCTCCCTATTAGATGGATGGCTATCATCTAAGAATGATCAATCTGAAAGCACAAATGTCTTTAGGCCCGATCCTATCATGTCGAGGCAGGACCACCCTGGAGAATCAATCCTATGAGGACTGTACTCACTAGAAGAAATACACTCCTGGCTATCACTGAATCTGAAAGGGGTAACACTTCTAAGAGGTTCTATGATCATGTGTACGGGATCATCTCCCTACTGGCAACCATCTCTATGTCTGAACGGTGGTGTTGGTGAAGGGATGACCATTATGCTTGGGGATGCCATTCTTCCACCACTGGAATGAAGGTTGGCGAGAGTCACCTCACCATAGAGGTAGATGGAATAGGATCCCGACCATGGCGGATCACCAAAGTGGTGCTTCTCCCGATGTGGCCTTCATGGCCTTTGGTGAAAGCGGAATCTGTGACATGAGCGGGTGGATGGGGGGGTAGAGTGGTGTGGTTGGAACAGGACCTATGATGGGTCATCTCGAGTAAGCATACTATTGTGTGATTTGTGGGTAGCAGTGGAAAATCAATGAGTGTGGAAGCTCTGGTGACTAAACCTCCTCTCTGGTAATGATCTAAAAATGCGGGCCTCCCCATCGAGTTTCCCCACTGAGGGCTCAAATCAATTGAGCTCCAAACTCGAGAATGTCCTAAGCTCAGCCAACTGGCGATTGATGAGAGGCCTATGACCTCTTGCTTTGGCTAAATGGGGCAGTCGGACCAGTGAAGTATGGATCCTCCTAGCATCCTCTTTGTCAAACATAGAGAGAGGATGAAATGGGTTCGCTGTAACCAATGGGAAAGTCAAAATAGTTGTGTAGCGGTCTCCATCTTCCTGGCAATGCATGTACGGTACCTCTTAATCATGCGATTTTTGTTCCTCCTCTGAGTCCTAGTAGGGTGGAGCTAGACCTCAAAGGCGAGGAGGCAATCTAGGGAGAGGAGCCTTACCCTTGAGGTGGTCTTGCTTGGCACGGACCACCATGCACAGATTGTGATGTTGGTACTATCGACACTATTGTAGAAATCCTTTCCTCTTTTGAGGGGATATCGAGTTTGATGGCAAATCAATCGAATGATTGACACCACGCTGGTCTGCTTAGTTGTGAGGGAGTGCCCTCAAGTAATCTTTATCAAAACCTCATCCAAAATGAATGAGGTGGGTGCAGTTAGAGTAGGGTAGATTGGCCTGATCTAAGGCCAAGTCCATGCCATAGGGAAAAGTAAACACATACTTCTGTGAAGCTACCATTATAGTCAACTGAAAAACTTGAAAATTGAACTGTTGCTGCAACTGAGATTGATGCTGAGAATCTGCATTGTTGGAAACAAACTTGGATCAAATTTTTATTTTGTTGATTTATGAATTTGAATTTTAAAATTTGAACCCACATCAAACATCTTGGAAGTGTTAAGTGGGGTTCAAATGAATTTAGAGAAGATTTAGAGATTTGATTGGAAAGAGGAATTTGAATATGGAACCCACTTTCAACAAATTTGGGATATGTTGAAAATGGGTTCAATATATTTTTAGAAAGATGTTTCCATAAGTTCATGTTTGAAATTAGATTTTGATTTGAGGATCCTTTCCTTTAATAAATTTGAGTATAAAGTAAATTGGTTTTTTTGATTTGATATTTTGGAATTTCACTTAGTAAATTTGGGTATGCTAAATGAGATGTTTTAATTGTTTCTTTTTAATTTTGGTTTTATGGAATTCTCATTTAGAAAATTTAGGTATGCTAAATGAGGAATTCAAGTGTGTTTTATTTTATTTTGAAAATAGGATCCTCATTAAATTTAGGTATGCTAAGAAAATCCTAATGTGTTTCTTTTATTTTGATGATTTTGATTTTGAAATTTTGAGACTTCACTTTAGCAAATGGGGTATGCCAAAAATGAAGTTCCAAAATATTTTGAAAATTTTAATTTTGAAATGGAGATTTTAGTTAGCAAATTTGAGTATGCTAAATGAAATTCCAAGATGTGTTTCAAATTTTTGTGTTTGATTTTGTAGACTTCACTTTAGCAAATGGGGTAAGACAAAATGAAGTTCCAAAAATATTTTGAAAATTTTATTTTTGAAATGGAGATTTCACTTAGCAAATTTGAGTATGCTAAATGAAATTCCAAAATGTGTTTCAAATTTTTGTGTTAGATTTTCGAGACTTCACCTTAGCAAAATGGGGTATGCCAAAATAAAGTTCCAAAAGTGTTTTGAAATTTTTTGTGAAATGGAGATTTCACTTAGCAAATTTGAGTATGCTAAGTGAAATTCCAAGATATGTTTCAACTTTTTGTGTTAGATTTTGTTTTGAAAATTTTTGTTGTGTTTTGTTGATTTTGAAAAGGTAGATTTCCATTTAACAAATTTGGGTATGTAAGATGAAAATCAATTATGTTTTATTTTTCATGTGTGGTTGTTACTTTTTGAAAGAGGAAATCCACACTTAAGCATATATGGAATATGTTAAGTGGCATTTCAAAAATAGTGATATTTTATTTGGAAATGAAATTTTCATTCAATAACTTTGGGTATATTGAATGGAGATATTCATATGTGCTTTGAAAAATTTATTTTTGATTTTGATTGAAAATGAAACCTCCATCCAATAAATGTGGGTATACTGAATGGAGAGGTTTCATATGTGCTTTTGATTTTTTTATTGAAAATGAAACCTCCATTCAATAAATGTGGGTATATTGAATGGAGGGGTTTCATATGTGCTTTTGAAAAATTTAAAAATTGTAACTTAACACATGTGGAATGTGTTGAGTGGAATTTCAAAGTTATGGTTTTGTATTGAAGGTGTAACATCTATTCAACATATTTGAATATATTGAATGGAACGGTCCATCTTCAAATTTTTTGTGCTTTTTGAAAGTTTAGGAATGTTGGAATTAGAGTAATTGGTGAAAGTTCATTTGTGCTTTTGAAAATTTATGATTGAAATTTTATTTTTTATATGCCCCTCTATAATAGCTGTAACCATCTCTATGTCCTGTTGAACTGGTGGTGTTGGTGAAGGGATGAACTTTATGCTTCAGGATCACCATTTCTTCCGCACCACCACTGGGATAGAAGGTTGAGCGAGAGAGCTCGGCCTCACCATAGTAGGCGGTGTAGATGGAATAGGATCCCTCGGCCATAGCCGGATCACCAAAGGGGTCAGCGTCTCCCTGAATGTGGCCTTCATGGCCTTCGGTGAAACTGGAGATACTGTGACATGAACTTGTGACGGTGGATGGGGGGTAGAGTGGTGTGGTGGAGACACCACCGACTCTCTTGGAACAGGGACCCTAATCCTATGATGGGTCATCCCGAAGTGTATCATTATCTCAGTGGATCGGGTAGCACGGCGATCAAAAAAATTAATGAGTGTGGAAGCTACAGACTGACGACTAAACCTTTGCCTCTCTCGACTAGTGATCTAAAATGTAGTACGGGCCTCTCTGGCCCTCTCCCATCGTAGGAGTTTCCCCATGCTACGGGAAATAATATATCTCAAATTGAATTGAGCTCCAAAAGAAATGTCTATAGCTAAAACACTAATTCAAAAGCATATGACCTCTGCTTTGGCTAAATAAAAGATACTAGACTTTGGTGGAGAAGATGGATTCTAGCATCCTCTCTATCAAACCAAAAGAGGATGAAATGGGTTGTAACCAGGAAAGTCAAACATTATGTACCTCCATCTCCCAGCAATGCGTGTATAACCTCTAATCATAATTTTTGTTCTCTCCAGTAAGTTGAGTAGTAAGAGCTAGACCCAACCTCAAAAGAGGAGGCAATCTCTATCAAAGAATATCTAATGAGTGGGTCTTGCCCTCACTAAACACCAAATGCTCTTAGATTTCTTATGTTGGACTATTTAAATGTAAATTTTTTCCTCTTTGGTGAGGGATATCAGTTTGATGGCAAATCAATCAATGATACTTTTTATGAACATTGGTCCTAATGTTGTGAGGGATGTCACAAGTAATCTTTGCTTCAAACCTCATCCAAAATGAATGAGGTGGGTATAATAAAGATTCCTGATCTAAGGCCAAGTCCATGCCATAGGAAAAGTAAACACATACTTGGCTACCATTATAGTCAAATGAAAACGAAATTGAAATCAAAGATTGATCTTAGAATCATTATTGAAACAAACTTGGATCAAATTTTTGTTTTGTTGATTTATGAATGAATTTTAAAATTTGAGATCAAACATCTTAAGTATTAAGTGGGGTTTAAATGAATTTAAAAGATTTAAGATTTGATTAAGAGGAATTTGAAAATAACACTTTCAACAAATTTGGGATATGTTGAAAATGGGTTCAATATATTTAGAAAGATGTTTCCATAGTTCATGTTTGAAATTAGATTTTTATTTGAGGATCCTTTCCCTTAATAAATTTGAGTATGTTAAAGTAAGGATCAATTTGTTTTATTTTTTTTTGATTTGATATTTTAGAATTCACTCACTTAGCAAATTTGGGTATGCTAAGTGAGGTGTTTGAAAATGATTGTTTCTTTTAATTTTTT
Source organism: Cymbidium sinense (assembly GCA_021442155.1). Classification (NCBI taxonomy): domain Eukaryota; kingdom Viridiplantae; phylum Streptophyta; class Magnoliopsida; order Asparagales; family Orchidaceae; genus Cymbidium; species Cymbidium sinense. The sequence goes on from CM038227.1 coordinate 98,119,036, forward strand.
TTGCTTTGTTTGGTTTATGAAAATGAAATTCTTATTTAGAAAATTTAGGTATGCTAAATTAGAAATTCAAGTGCATTTTATTTTATTTTGAAAATAGGATCTTCATCAAATTTAGGTATGCTAAGAAAATCTTAATATGTTTCTTCTATTTTGATGATTTTGATTTTGAAATTTTGAGACTTCACTTTAGCAAATGGGGTAAGACAAAATAAAGTTCCAAAATATTTTGTTTTATGAAATGGATTCATTAAATTTAGTATGCTAAATGAAATTCTAAAATGTGTTTCAAATTTTTTGTGTTAGATTTTAGACTTCACTTAGCAAAATGGGGTATGCCAAAATAAGTTGTGTTTTGAAATTTTTTTGTAAAATGGAGATTCACTTAGCAAATTTGAGTATGCTAATGAAATTCAAAATATGTTTCAATTTTTTGTGTTAGATTTTATTTTGAAAATTTTGTTGTGTTTTTTGATTCTTGTAGATTTAAATTTTAAATTTAGGTGTGAGATGGAAATCAATTATGTTTTATTTTTCATGTGTGGTTGTTACTTTTGAAGGAAATCCACACTTAAGCATATATGGAATATTTAATGGCATTTCAAAAATAGTGATATTTATTTAAATGAAATTTCCATTCAATAATTTTATATTGAATGGAGATATATATTAATCAATTTAGATTTTGATTGAAATGAAACCTCCATCCAATAAATTGAATTCTGAATGAGGTTTCATATGTGCTTTTATGATTTTTTTTTATTGAAAATGAAACCTCCATTCAATAAATGTGGGTATATTGAATGGATTTTCATATATTCAGAAAAAAATTTAAAAATTGTGACTTAAATTAATGTGTTGAGTGGAATTTCAAAGTTATGATTTTGGATTGAAGGTGTAACATCCATTCAACATGTTTGAATATATTGAATGGAAAGGTCCATCTTCAAATTTTTTGTGCTTTTTGAAAGTTTAGGAATGTTGGAATTTTATTTTTAAAAATGAAGTCCTCATCAAAATGAATTGAGTGAAGAAGTTCATTTGTGCTTTTTGGAAAATTTATGATTGTTGAAATTTTATTTTTGTAAAGATGATCCTACATATAACAATCATGAGGATTGTTAGATGAAGGTGATTCAGGAAAATTTTTTGCACAAAATATTTTATTATGTGCATTTTGAAAGAGTATTTTTTTTTAAAGCAAATTTTTTTTATGAAATTTATTTTTGTCTTTAAATTTTAGAATGAACCTTTCTTACTATAAAAATGATAAGGAGGAAGTCTTTAAATGTTATTTTTATTAAATTTTTTTATTTTACCCATTGAACTAGGGGTTTTAAAAATACAAAGTGAGGTCCTAAAACCTAAAGATGTTGGCTATCTTAACTTGGATGAAATAAGCTAGTGCCAATGAAAAGAAGATAATCTTGGATTCATACAAAAGTACAAACCCACTCGATATTTGACAATGATCATTTAAGATGGAGAGAGACCATCCAAGAGTGCTAGAAGAATCCATTGGTGAAAATTTTTTTTTGTAAGTATATATATTTTGTTATTTATAATTATAAATCTTTCATCTATCTTCATCCTCTTGGAAAGAAAGAAATGAAAGATAAAGAAAATATATATATGATGATGCTTTTTTTGATGACACCACATAGATCAAATACTTATTAGGGTGATCGGGATGACATTGGGAGGTGTACTATCTCGAGATAGAAGTCACCACCCTACAATGGACATGATCACCTAAATAAGGACTCCCAGGACATGGGTCATGATGATGTAGATTCTTCCCTACTTTACATGAAAAGTAAAGTAGGTTTATTTTAAACCGGGTTCATTAAGTTCCTATAGGAAAGCCCCCATAGTTAATTACATCTAAGGAATGAGATTTAGAATACTACGATTAAGGTAAATGATTGTTGTCTCCAAAGATTTCAATAGGTAGGACTATCAATCGATTAGTTTATTTTAGAAATCAAATGGGATTGATCAAGAGGAGTTATTATCAAGCCAAATAAAAATAAGTAGATGCTTAAGATATTAGAGCAAATTAAACATCCCAAACTATCTATGGTTGGGCTTTACATTTTGAAATTGATTTAATTTGTTTGAGTTGAATTTTATTAGAAATTTTGGGGCTTATGATTCCACAACACAAGATTATGGAAATGCCTAAGAGGTGAGGATTTATGCTTGGCCCAAAGGGAAAAACAATCCCTAAATCTAGGAGCTTTGGCGGGGCCAAAAGCACAACCTAAATCTAAGGAAAATGGGTATTTTTATTTGCCTCACAAGAGGGACAAACCACTTTGTTTGGACTTCAGGGGTGGCCAACTAACTCCTCCTGATTTTAAATTCATGTAGGCAAGTCATATGCTTTATGCAAGATAGCTAATTTATTATTTATTTAAAAGAGACTAAGTCCTTAAACTCACTCTCTAAGAGACTAGATCATATAAGGGCATGCTTTGACCTAAATCTAATAAAATCATATTACATTTTATTTTATTTTTTGGACAATCATTTTGACTCAGCTTATAGGATTCATATGTAATGCATGAAATAAGATTATTGGCCAAAATCGCGAGAAAGGAGGTGTACTTCCATAATGGCTCTCAAAGGTCAAGCTAAGTATTTTTGGTAAAGGTGGAAGCCCTCCAATCAAGAGTAAAAATAATATGCATTTGTGCAAGTGTTATAAAATAAATACACATCTAGCTAAGGGGTTGCTAATTCTTTTATCTTGATTTTAGTTTAAGCTTTAAGTGAGGTTATGAATTATTTATTTAATTTTGAGTTGATTAATTTGGTAGAAGATTTATTTTTCCCTAAGAGCCAAATCCACATCAAGGCCCTATATCAAGCAAGGAAGAAATTAGAAAAAGGATGCATCTTAATGCAAAAGCTAAACAAATCATCAATCAATTTATAAAGCTAACATAAAGAATAAAGAGGCCATTGGTGAGGGCACCACGCAACAAAAAATAAATTGGGTAGCTAGCTCTACCCTATACAACATTATAAATGAATTAAGTATAATTAAGCAAGGAATTCATTGTTATGGGGTCTTCAAGCTTCATTCTTCTTTCTTCTTTTCTTCTTCTTCTTCTTTTTTATTCTTTGGTTCCTTCTTTTGGATGGTTGGAAGGTGGATTGCTCCAAAGGCTTCACATGGTACATAAGATATAATCTTATGACCAATGCTCATCTAATCCCCCCATAAAAAACATGAAAAAAAAGTAAATCTAACACACCAAAATAGAGATTAGCTAAACAAACATATAATCCAAGCATGTATATTGGACTTAGCACCACACATGGGTGACTAAGTCCACCGCCTATTGGATTATGCTTAGGGGTATAAGCACCGCAACAAAAAATTTATATTTTTATTACAACGTCCCTTAAGCACAATCCTCAGAGAAAATAATGATTAGACTAAATGATCCTACCATTCATTCATGCACATTCACCCTAACATCAGACTAAAATATATCACAAAATAAAGCAAACATCAAACCATGCACCCTAACCTAAAGCTAGAAGTGGTGACTTAGCCTAATGTGTGCTTTAAGGTTTATGTGGTATGCTTAGCTAGCTTTAAGTTTGTATTTTCTAAGTGTGAAAATGTTCAACTTAGAGGGTGTTTCATTTAAGTTTTTTGATTTGGGTTGATTTTATTTTTTGTATGTTATTTGGTTTAAGTGAATCCTACAATTAATTACTAAGTGTTGTAAAGAGAGAGAAGAGAACTTCTCTTTCCTTCCTACTAAGTAATTTCTAAAGTGGATTCATATTTAGTTTTTTAGTGAATGTTTTATTATGTGTTTTAATTAATCCTAAGTTTAGATGAACTCTAAACAAACCTATTCAAAAGAAAGGCATTTTAAGATTAAGTAAAGTGAATTAAATTCACAAAACACATCACTTCATTTCTTTCCCAACATGTATAACATGCATATGAATGATCTAAGCATATCTATACATACAAATGAGAATGTTTAGCACACTTTATGATGAATGCTAAATGAGTTACTTAAGAAAATTTGAATGCTTATGATGCATGATTTTCATTAAGTAGAAAAGGGTTTCTTATCCAATTTTCACATGCACATGAATGTATGAAAGGCATAAGTGAGTCATGTCATTGTTAACTAGGGTGTAAGGTACAAGACCTACTTAGGGCTACTTAAAGCCTCACAACTAGGTTGTCGGACTAATATACCACTTTTCTTAAATACAAGCATATGTACAAAAGAAATGAATGGAAAAGAAAAATGCAAAAGTTTGTACTTAATTGTTTGTTTTGTTTATGCAATTTATATGTATAAGTGTAAGTGTCATTCTTAAGTAATAACATAGGAATGGATAAAAAATGGAATTAGATAAGTGTTATGTTCTTTTCAAATGAACTATACACTTTGCAAATCTTATTCAAAACTACTAAAGAGAGGAGAAGAAAACTACACTAAAATCCTTATATTTTATTCACATGCAAGCTATAAATAAAATATAAGTAACACACTTTCAATTTTGGTAATTGATTCATATATTTTGAAAATAATTTGGATTTAATAGTGATAATAGCCACTCATATTTCTATTTTAGCCAAAACATGCAATTTGACATAAAATAAATATTTTACTTTCATTTTGATTTTTGAAAAGAATGAATGCATGAAATTCATATGACATACATATTTAGCATGTTGAGAAGGAACTAAAATGATGATAACATGTAAATTTAAGTTTGTTATTTAAGTTCTATTTTTAAATGATCATTTTATATTTTGATTAGGTTAAGGTATGAATTAAGCATATTAATTACCCCTTACCTATACCACCTTAGCATACTTAATCAAATAATTATGAGCCAATGAGATGACATAAAATCTCACAAGGAATTTAAATTTATAATGCACCTAGGAAAAAAAGGTCTAATGCAATTTAGCTCATGATTAATGATTAACTAAACTAAAGGGTTTAACTTAAGTACTTTCATAACCCCTCTCACACATGAGTTGGGTTTTGATTTCCTTAATGTACTTAGGCTCTTGAACACCTAAGCATCTACCCAAGATAGATTAATTAAGTTCTGAAAGTTTTAGAATTTTATGAAATTAATTAATTAGTGAATTAACCCTAATTAAAAGGATTAAGAAAAAAGGGGTTTGGAATATCTTAGGAAAGTATCCCAAAATTATTCCAAACCTCTACATTTTAATCAAAACTTAATTGACTCAATCGAGGGTTAAACCACTAATTATACCCTTAATTAACTTTAATTATATTAAGGAGTAAGGAATGAACTAGTAATTCCCCTAATTAAACCAATAAATCCCAAGAAAATTAGGGGAGGGTCATCCCCAATTAACACAAGAAATTTTGGGAAATCATGGTGGATTAATTAAGGGTAATTAGCAAATTAACATTCCCAATAAAACCCAAATTTGAAAGAACTATTCAAAATTAATTTATTATTCAATTATCTTTCAATGCAATTTATTTCATATTTTTTGATTTTTTTATGTTGAGATATGAATTTAGAAGTTTAGGTGATTAGAAATTAAATAATCTAATCATATTATTAATCCGATGCCACGTGTATGTTGGCGACATGCTTTACGCGCGGCGTTTTAAACATCACATCGTAGCCGCGTGGCGGTGCTACGCTTTCTCCTCGGCCGTCGATCAAGGATTGGGATTGAGATTAAAGCATGGATTAGAGGAAGAAATATGGATATTTGTGTTTTAATCTCGTCCATCCAAAATGCACGGATGGATGGCCGAGATTATCCTATATTTCTGTGTGAAGGATCCATCCATGTTCAGGCATGATCCAGCTCGATTGAGCTCATTGGATAAATTTAACCCATGTATCACATCTAATGGCTAATCCATGAATATTAACATTCACTTCACAAAGCTCCAAACCATAGCTAGATTAAGCTCAAAAATGGCTAACCTCACGAGGTGATCACTCGATTCCTTGAGAAGCTTGTCGGTTGAGAGAAGCTTTGATGAAGGTTTGAGCTCTTGAGGTGAGTGGATGCTTCTATGGACCAACTCCTTTTCCTTGAGCTCTTGATCAAGATGGCTCCTCCTTTGCCGAACTTGGAAAGAGCTTGGGGTGAGTTCATGAGGTCCTTGAGAGTGTGCAAAAGGAATTGACTTGGTTTTGAGTGTGAGTGAGTTGGCTCTTCAATGGAGCTCCCTATTTTCAATCTGAAAAAATGATGAAGTTGAAATCACTCTAGGAAGCTTGGAGGAGAGCTTCTCACTTCCCAGTTCAATCAATTGAGGAATGATGGATTCAATTAATTAGGGGAGTATATCTTAAGGCAATTGGCAATGAGCTTCATGCCATTTTGATCCAATTGCTCATTAGGGTTTGTTAGGCTTAGGGTGTCCTTGAATTCAATTTTGGCTAGGGAGTGGAATGGTGAAGTGGCCATGTGCTCAAATTGAGTGTAAGGAGGATTCCCATGTGGCCATTTCAAAGCATGTGCTCGGTTTGGCCATTGGGCTAGGTTGGGCTGACTCAAACCCATTGGGTTGGGTGCACCACACTCCCTAGTGTTCACTTGATCCACTAAGAGAGTGCTAAGTGGGTATGAGAGGATTTGACCAAATTCAAGTGGAATTGGCCAAAATTTACCTATGGCCTAGGGGTAAAATGGTCATTTGACCTTGATTTTAATTTGGGTATGTTTGGTATGATGAGAAAATAGGTTTGGCCAAGTTTCATTGAATTTGGAGTTAGTTTGATGTGATTTGGCTCATGTTGACCCATTTAGGTCAAAATGGGTCAACTTGGGTCAAGTTGACCAAATGGTCAAATTGGGTCAAACAAGGGTTGGGCCAAGTTCATATGACCATTTGAAATGTTTTGGTAGCTTTAGTTTGATTCAATTTGGTTTAGGTATGAATTTGGTTCATATATAGTTCATTTAGATCAAATGGGTCAAGTTGACCAATTTGACCCATTTGACCTATTTGAGCTAGGTCATGGGTAGGTTTAGGTTTGGTTGGTCATATGAAAGGGATTGGTATCTTTGTTTCCAATCAATTTTGGTTAAGTTTGAATTTGGCTCAATTTGACCCTTTAGGTCGAGTTGGGTTCAAGGTCAATTGGGCTAGGTTGGGTCTAGTTAACCAATTGAGGCTTTGGTCAAGTTCAACAATCAATTTGGAATAAACTTGACTCATTGGTTTCAATTAATTTGGCTTAGATCAAGTTTTGACATTTTGACTTTTTTAGGTCAAGTTGGTCAACTTGGGTCAAGTGAATTTGACTCAAATGTTGACTTGGTCAAGTTCAAACATTGATGAATGAACTTAGATGGTTTCAATCAATTTGGCCTATGTAGATTTTGGCTATGTTGGGTTTTTATTTTGGTTGTGTTGACTTGGTCAACCTTAGGTTTGACTTGGTTTGACCCCAATTTAGTGATTGATCATCTCATGATGATTGTTGATCATGAGAGGTTTAGGTGGGCTTAGTTCAATCCAATTTGATTAGGATTAGAATTTGGCTCATAAGACTTTAGGTCACTTTGGGTCAAGTGAGCCTAAATGGGTCAAATGGCTTGGTCAAAGCTTGATTTGAGTTTGATTGAACTTGTATATAGACTTATGATTGAAATATAAATCCATTTGCAAGTGGTTTGAAGTCAAATAGGTGTTGATTCATTTGATAATCAAGTCCAAAGGGTGAATATGAAATGAATTTTGGCTTGATTTTTGAATTGAGTTTTGGTTAAGTGATTGAAGTTTGTGTTTATATTTGGATTCATGGTTGAAGGGTTGATTGAATCATGAAGAAAAATCAAGGGTTTTGCTTGATTTGAAATTGATTTGGCTAAGTTCAAGATTTTGACTTGAAAGGCTTAGGTTGAATTTTAAGTAAATTTGAGTTTGATTTTTAGAATTAGTTTTGGTTGTTTGAATTTATATTTCATTTATATTTATTAATATAAATGAGAATATTAATGAGTCATGAGAAAATTTCATGAGTTTGAAGTGATTTGATCATGATCTAGGCTAAGTCCTTAAGAGAAAATCAAAGTGACTTAGGAAAGATTTGTGATTTGAACTTGAATTTTGGATTTATTTTGATTGATTTGAATTTATATTTCAATTATATATGTGAACATAAATGAGAATATAAATGAGTTATGAAAAACTTCATTAATTTGAATTGATTTAGATTTGATTTAGGCTAAGTCCATGAAGGAAAATCAAAGGACATAAGAAGGATTTTGAATTTGGAATTTGATTTGATTGATTTGAATTTATATTTCATTTATATATGTGAATGTAAATGAGAATATAAATGAGTTGTGAGAAAATTTTATGAGTTTGAATTGATTTGAACGTGATCTAGGCTAAGTCTCTAAGAGAAAATCAAAGGGCTTAGGCAAGATTTAGAGTTTGGAATTTCAATCATAGATTTCAATCATGGGTTTCATTCATGTTGCATTGATTTGAGTTCGGAGAAAATCAATTAAAATTGATTTAGGTTTGATGTTGATTTGATTTGGAATTTGACTTGAAGGAAGGAAGGAAGTAATGTGGTTCAAGCTATAGGGTAACAAATTTCCTAACTCCCAGGCATGACTATTCCTATGGCTACCTCTAAGTCTCTAGGGTTAGGTTGAGTGTCCTTTAACTAGATGTGTCTTAAGACTAAGGATCTCTTAAAGTCTAAAAGGAGTCCTATGTCTAAGATGGAGGGGTTGAGAACTCATCCTAAAAATGAGGTCAATAGCCACTCAAAGACATATTGAAATGCCAACTCTACTCTCCATCTTTGCTCCCATTGGCTCTTTATAGATAATTCATAATGTTTTGTTATGGGTTGAACTAGCAACTTAAATAATTTGTTAAGTCATAGTGTATTAAGAGGGTTTGTTTATGGCCCATCTAATGAGCTGCCTACTTATGTATGCTACCATATGAGCGGTTCAAGTCGAGTTAGCTACGCATCACCTTTTACATATAGCCAGTTTCTTCGTGTAATATTCATTATGTTGACCTTTGTTGACCTCGACATTTGGTCCACAATTAGATACAACTGAATATGATGTCGAAGATGGATAACGAATGTGATGTCATACAAAGATGAACTCACCATCTTTTGGTTGTCATCAAACCTATTCCATCACCGTCAATTTCTTGAAAATTAATCAAGTTGATGCAAACAAAATGCTGACATTGCGTATGATTAGCCATCACAATCAATTTGATTAAACTATGACGTTGGGTATCAAACATGATGTTGCATGAATCAAACTTGAAATGTCTCTACATTCACCAAAATAGATTGAATGACCTTCTTTTATGAAACTGGTATTGATGACACACAAAAAAGGTCGTAAAATTCATGTAAGTATTTAGATAATGGCACGATATTTAGAAATATAAAGAATAGTAAAATTTGCAAGGGGAAATGTTATTAAAAGTGGCATTTAAATTAAATTATAATTAATAAACTAAATTGGACTAAATTAAATTAAATTAATTTTTTATCAAGTTATTAAACATAAATGGTTTATATAATTAAAATCAAATTATATATATATATATAAACATAATATTTATATTAAATATAATATAAAATAATAAAATTAAATAGAAGAAATTAATATTAATGTTAATATATATAAGAAAAATCAAATGAAAAAAATCAATTAATTCCTATCAAAATTAAAACTTATTAGTTGACAAATCTAATGATCGATGTAGCCACACTCAGGCCTTATCCTCGTGAAACATCTCATCCCATCCAACCTCATTTAAAAAAAAAAATTTAATTATAATTTTGCTTCACAAATTCTCAAGCCACAAAATTCTCTCTATATCATCGACCTCAACAACTTGTTCAACTCATGATCTCATTTCTCTCTCCCAACTCAACCCACAACAATCCTTATATTCACCATTTCCTTACATGGTATACCTAAACTGGATTATAAATATCTATATTACATTTTGTGCTATCTTATTTTTAAACCTATTAATTTTATGATCAAATAAATATTAATTATTTTTTAGGATTTTGAGGCATCTTAGTATTTTTTTTATATGAAATTATCATGTGTAGAGACCGAACATTTTATTTTATTTTTATGATGGACTGAAATAAAATGAAATACACTCAAGTATAAATATGGTCATGGTCTCGAGTCTAAAAGATTGGTTTTTATTTTTCCTCACATCCCATCTTGAGTGAAAAGAAGACTATCTCTTTCTCAAGAACATCGCTAGGCGGAAGGCCAAATCTCATTGGCTATTTCGGATTACATACACTGATTAAATCTTCTTGATGATTTGACATGAGATTCATACATGATAAATTTATTTTTTATCTTCATATATTTCCAATAAGTGATATTATAGTGATTATCATATTGAATCATTGAAATAAATTTCTTTTAATCTTTCATATTAAGTATTTGAGAATTTTAGATCAAAGTATATGATTCAAATTTTTGTGAAAATCATTTTGTCTTGTGCATAAAGAATCGATATCTTTTAAATCACTTTTTTATTCTTGATTTGAGCAAAAGAATATAACCAAAGTTTATTTTATACTTTGATTGCATTTTCAATTTTTATATAGTCGATGTGTTTATTTTCATAATTATGATCATATTCTGAGAAATAAAATTCATACTCAATCGTATGAATTTGATTCAATCATTGTGATGTTTATTTTCGATGTATTATGGGAGACACAGATGAGGTATACTTGAGGTGATTGAGTACATTAGAGACATACTATCTCAAAGATAGAAATCACTACCTTACAATGGACCAAATCACCATAATAAGGACTCTACATGGTGGGTTTTTATACCGAGATTTTCTCACTGATGGATATAAGATTTATTTAAATTGGGTTTTAAAGTTCTTGTAGAATTGCATAGTTAATTCTCATAAGGAATGTGAGTTTTTTAGAATACTCTTGATTAAAAGCAATCATTGTCTCCAAATATTTCAAAGATACTTTCAATAAATTGGTTATATTTGGAAATTCTGATCAAGGAGAGAGACTTATTAGCCAAAGGAGATGAGTAGATGCTCGTGATACTAGAGATAGTGAGCATTCCAATATCATATGATTGGGCTTTATATTTGAAGTTGAGGAAAATTTTGTTTTGAGGAAATTAAAAATTGGACTTATAAATTCATAATACAAAGTTATGGAAATGCTTAAGAGGATTTATGCTTGTCTGAAAACAATCTGATCTTAAATCTTGGGAGCTTTAGCGACAAAGCATGACCTAAATCAGGCAAAAATGGGTATATGATTTATCTCCACAAGAGGATAAACTATAGCTAAGATGTAGAACATCAAGAGGAACCAAAAATTAGAGCCCAAGGTCCATTTACAAGATCTCTAAAGCCCAAGAAAATTTTAGGTCCATTTACAAGATCTCAAGCTAAAGCCCAAGAAAATTCAAGAAAGAAGTAAATAGCCCATTAACTTAAGGCCCATTTCATGATTTCATCTTTTTCTTATTTCTTTATGTAATTTTAATTTTCTTCTAGAAACTCCATGTTTGAAATTTTGCATTTAAAAATTCAAAGCATGACATGTGAGGTGGTTGAATCCACATAAAAAATGCATGACATGTGGGTGGTTGGTATAAAATAATGAGGCAATTTAATGCTTCACATTAATGTGGCCACCCACTTTCCCTCCATGTTTTGAATTTTTTCTTTTGAAATATGCTTGTAATGGCTATAAATAGCCCTCTTACTTGAATGAAAGGGAACTTTTGGCAATTGCAAAATTTTGAGTTATTCTTGTGGTTTGAGAGCTTGGTGTGGCAATCCTTGGTGGGGAGTTATCCAACATATCTTCTTTTCACCCCACGTTCTCTCAATCTCATCAAAAGAAAGAAAGCCCACCTCCATCAAATTTGGTATGAGCTGAAGCCTGAAGGAGCAATTTGGATAAAGTTGCTTCAACAAAGGGAGCATCTCAAGTAATAGACTTGTCTTCAAACTTGTGAGTTTTTCTTGAACTTGTGAGGTTAATTGATTTTCTTTTATATGATAGTTTAAATACATATTAGTAGCTTGAAGATAGATATTGCTTGCAAGTTTATGGTGATAACATAAAATTTCAATTAGTAAGCTCATATATTTTAGCCATTTCAAGTGTGAACTTGCGCCTCCTCCCCTTCCAAAAAAAAAAAAGGAAAAAAAAAAGAGAAAAAAATTAAGAGAGCACCTTGGTGAGGTAATTCTTCACCAAAATAAAATATAACCTAGCCATTAGTGCAAATCAAAATCTAATTACTTACTTTATTATCTTTGTTATTGTTTATGGTTAATTTTAGAAGTTTTTTTATTAACTTATGATAACTTGCTCTAAAAAAAAAAAAAAAGAGGCTTGATAAATTTGAGCATTTTCATTGCATAATATATATTTTTTTTTTTTTTGCATAATAATATAAATGTGTTAAACTTGGTGATTTTGGAAGCTAAATAGAACTTTGTCAAAAGACCTAAACTGTCAGGAGAGCTTGGGATTTAAGTGGTCTGTACCCCCTCCTCACACAGTTCTCTTAGCCTAAAATTTCTCTTTGATTGCACAATTATATTATACTTTTTTTTTCATTTTTTCACTAGCCCTTTTCATATATATTTTTCATTAAAAAAAAAAAAATCTCATGGCACCAAAATCTATCTCTCAAGATCAAGTTGAAAATTTGACTAGATTAGTTGATGCTTTAGATCTTAGATCCAAGATAATGAATTAAAACTCAACAAATATTAGAAGAAAGTAAGAATCAAATGCAAGAACTTAAAGAACAAATGCAAACTCTTATTTCTACAAAATAATAGAGTACCAACTCCTCCTCCAATACCCCAATGCAATAGGAATAGATGAAGAAGATTCATATCCAAACCATAGAAAATCAACCACTTAGAAGACAATCAATTGCTAGAAATGGTGGAGGGAGAAAATTATTTTAAGACTATAGAAGACTCTAATGATCCATCTCAAGAGTTAAAGTAGAAGCCCCAACTTATGATGGTGTACATGACCCAAATAAATTTCTCGATTGGTTAGTTCAAATGGATGACTTCTTTGATTGGTATAAAATGGATGATTATCAACAGTTACTTTTGCTAAAATGAAATTAATAGGACATGCTAAAATTTATTGGACAAATACTTTAGCTAAAGAACAAAGATTAGGAAGGACAAACCTCACTTGGATAGAAATGAAAGAAATGTTAAGAGCAAAGTATTGTCTAGGCATCATGATAAGAAGCTACATAGTCAATTATTAACTTTGAGACAAGGTAATTATCTTGTAACTTGAATACTTACTTTTGAAGATCTAATTTCTAGAACGATTGTCGATAATGATTAGTAATTAGCCAATAAATTTGTTATTGGTCTTAGGATCGACATTAGAAATGAAGTTGAATTATTTGACCCATAATCTTTAGAGGAAGCATTTCATTATGCATTATTGGTTGAACAACAAAAGAAATCTACCTCCCTCTCTAAAACTAAAGTCAAGTACCTTCCATTTCATCTCATAGATCTATAGACCCACCCATCCAAATGGCCCAACCCCTTTGCCTAAAACTTCAATTGAAGGGAGCTCTAAGAACACTAGGGAAGTAATATGTTTTAAATGTCATAAAAATGGTCATATGCAAAATCAATGTAAAGCTCAAATCTTATTTTAGAAGAAGTTGAAAATCCAATAATCTAGAAGAAGTTTATGATGACACCCCATTATCTGATGAAGAATTAGAATTAAATGATGACACTCATGTTAATGTGATGAGATATCTTAGTGTAATTAAAAATGAGGCAGAAGATTGGAGGAGAAAGAACATTTTAGCATGTATGTTTTGTGTAATGAAAAGAGATGTAGGTTAGTTATAGATGGAGAGAGTGCTGAATGTCATTTCAACACACACCTTAACTCGAGCCAACCTAAAATCTGAACCTCACCCAGCCATTTCATGTTATTGGGTAAATCATACATCTCTTCCCATCACCAATGTGTTTAGTTCCTATTAAAATAGGAAGCTATGAGGATCAAATTTGGTGTGATGTTCTCCCCATGGACATTGCTCATATTCTCTTAGGGCGACCTTGGCTATGATATGAATGTTATTCATTATGGTAGGGAAAATACTTATGTTTTAAACATAATAATACAAGACTATTAAACTCTACCAATAAAGCCGGTAGAAAAACACCCTCCATAACACCACAAAACAACTTGCAACCTAAGCCTCTATTGAAGAAAAATGTCAAACTTCAATTAATTATCATAGAAAATCCTTCTATTATGCCTAATACTATCATTTCTGATCCTTACTTTAAAACATCTACTCTTCCTCCTTTGACCCCAAAGATAGAAATAATAGGTTTTGGAGCTTTACGAAATGAATTTTTGATCCATTTCTTCTTCACATATTACATATAAAAGAAGTCATACCAGAATCTAATGAGTCTCACATACCTGTGGTCTCTTCTCTTCTTTCGATTTTAATGATATTGCACCGATGAGCTTCGATGTACCTCCTCTTAGAGACATTCAACATGCTATTGAGTTCTTACGGGTTCTCAACTTCCTAATCTTCCCTTATAGGATGAACCCTGCGAGCATATTGAGATTAAGAGACAATGAGGAATTATTAAGAAAGGGTTTTATTCAAGAGAGTCTTAGCCCTTGTGCAGCCCAAAGATTATTAACTCCAAAAAAAGATGGAACATAGAATGTGTGTTGATGAGCAATAAATAAAATTACTATTAAATATAGGTTTCCTATTCTCGATTAGATGATATGTTAGATTTAATCTCAGGAGCAAATTTTTTTCAAAGATTGATCTAAAAAGTGGATATCATCAAATTCGGATTAGATCAGGAGATGAGTGGAAGATGGCTTTTAAGACCCCTGATGGACTTTATGAATGGCTTGTCATGCCCTTTGGACTTTCAAATGCTCCTAGCACATTTATGAGATTAATGAATACTGTTCTTAAACCATATATAGGTAAATTTTTGGTGGTGTATTTTGATGATATTCTGATTTTAGTCCAAGTGAAAATGAACATCTACAACACCTACAAAAGTCTTTGAACTACTTAGACAAGAGAAATTATACATTAATTTAAAAGTGTTTCTTTTGCAATGAGGTAATCTTTTAGGCTTTATTATATCCACTATTGGACTTAAACTGATCCTTCTAAAGTAAAAGCAATCTTAGATTGGCCATCACCTAAAAGTTTTAAGTTAGAAGCTTCCATGGTTTAGCCACTTTTATCGAGATTTATTAAGAATTTTAGTACCATTGTTGCTCAATAATATACTAAAATTAGATAAATTTTGTTGGACTCTAATGCACAAAAGGCCTTAGAGCAAATTAAAGTTCTTATCACTCGCACCAATTACTTCCTTAGGCTTTGATTTTCTAAAGCCTTTGAAGTGACATGTGATGCTTCAGGAATTGGGATAGGTGGAATTTTAAGTCAAGAGAATCATCCTATAGCATTCTTTAGTGAAAAGTTAAATGAAGCCAAACAACGATATTCCACTTATGATAGAGAGTTTTATGCTATAATTCAATCCTTAAGGCATTGGCGACACTATCTCTTACATAGAGAATTTTAATTCTGATCATCATGCCTTAAAATTCATTAATACTCAATGAAAATTAAGTCATAGGCATGCAAAATGGGTTGAATTTTTACAAGACTACTCTTTTGTTCTAAAGCATAAGCCTGGAATTGAGAATAAACCTGTTGATGCTTTATCTAGGGTAAACCTAATGATTTCCTCTTTAGAATTGAGAATCGATTTGATAGAATTAAAGATGATTATATTGTGCCCCGATTTTCACTAATTTATCTTGAACACCTAGATAAACCAATAACTTTACAAGGGACATTCTTGATAACAAATGGATATTTATATAAAGGAAAACAATTATGCATTCCTCTTCTCTTAGAGAATTTTATCATCGAGCTACATGTGGGGTGTAGGTCATTTTGGAAAGGATAAGACCATGTTTATTAGAAAATAGATTTTATTGGCCTTCATTAAAACGAGATGTTCAAAAATTAGTGGCTCAATGTTTAATTTGTAAACAAGCTAAAACTATCAAACAAAGGTCTGGACAATACACTTCCTTACCTGTTCCTTATAGGCCTTGGGAAGACCTATCAATGGATTTTATTTTAGGATTACCTGACTGAGGACATGATAGTATTTTGTTGTAATGGATAGATTCTCAAAAATGGCTCATTTCTTACCTTGTTCAAAAACCAATGATGCTTCTTATATAGCTAAATTATTTTTTAAGGAAATAGTGCGACTCCATGGTCTCCCTTTAACCATTGTTTCTGATAGAGATGTTAAGTTTGTCTCATATTTTTAGAAAACATTATGGAAATTATTAGAACCAAATTAAAATTTTCTTCGCTTTCACCCACAAACTGATGGACAAACAAGTAGTTAATCGTAATTAGGAAATTTGCTTAGATGCTTAGTAAAAAGTGGGAAATTGGGATTTACATTTGCCAACCTCAAAATTTGCCTATAATAGTATTACATCTAGAACTACAAAAAATCACCATTTGAGATAGTCTATGGTCAAAACCCACCAATTGATGCAAACCTACCATCTCATATATTTCGATGCAAAGATTCTCATTTGTTAAAGATTTTCAAAGCCTCCATGAAGATATAAGAAAGCAAATTACTATAAGTAATGAAAATTATGCTTCTAAGGCAAATCATAATCGCTCAAAAAAGAATATAAAGAAGGTGATTATGTATTGATTCATTCGCCCGAGTATCAAACCACTAGATATAAGAAATTACATGCATGAGCTGGGCCCATTTAAAATTCTCAAGAAAATTGGAACTAATGCTTATCACCTTGATTTTCACGATATGTTCATTCATCCGCTTATTAATATTGAAGATATTCTATCATATGAAGGAATTAGCAAACCTCCACTTGTTCGCCTAACTCTTTAGCGGAGATATAGCAGCATTTGCGTAAGCCCTCTTTCCTTGAAGTTGACTATTTATCACCGAGGAAGCACCCATTAATCAAGCTTGAACATCTTTCTAGTTCATTGGAAGAATAAGCCACCAGAAGACACATGGTTGACTGCATCGATTTGGAGAAGTTAGCCCCATAATTAGTAGAAATTTCTTAAATTTCAACTCTGAGCAGAGTTCAATTGAGCCTGTGAGATGTAGAACATCAAGAGGAACCAAAAATTAGAGCCCAAGGTCCATTTACAAGATCTCAGAGCTAAGATCCATTTACAAGATCTCAAGCTAAAGCCCAAGAAAATTCAAGAAAGAAGTAGTTGCCCATTACTAAGGCCCATTTCATGATTTCATCTTTTCTTATTTCTTTATGTAATTTTAATTTTCTTCTAGAAACTCCATGTTTGAAATTTTGCATTTAAAAATTCAAAGCATGACATATGAGTGGTTGAATCCACATAAAAAAATGCATGTGGGTGGTTGGCATAAAATAATGAGGCAATTTAATGCTTCACATTAATGTGGCCACCCACTTTCCCTCCATATTTTGAATTCTTTTCTTTTGAAATATGCTTGTAATGGCTATAAATAGCCCCTCTTACTTGAATGAAAGGGAACTTTTGGCAATTGCAAAATTTTGAGTTATTCTTGTGGTTTGAGAGCTTGGTGGCCAAACCTTGGCAATCCTTGGGAGCTAGTTATCCAACATATCTTCTTACTTCTCCCCTAATACACACGTTCTCTCAATCTCATCAAAAGAAAGAAGCCCACCTCCATCAGCTAGACTTATAACTGCTTAGAGTGACGGCCATCTAACTCCTCCTACGCTTTAAAATCATATGGTCAAGTCATATGTCTTGCAAGATGGTTTGTTGTTATTATTTAGAAAGAGACTAAGTCCTTAAACCCACTCCCTAAGAGACTAGAGCATGAGTGATATGAATAATGACTTAATCTAATGCAATCTTTTCAAATTTTATTTGATTTTGGACTCTTCATTTTGAAAAAGCTTTGGGATTTTATATGCCTATATGCATGATGAAATTAGATTATTAGCTAAATCACCAAGAAAGGGTGTTTTTCATCACAAGGGATGCCCTCACAGATCAAACATTCCCCTATCAGCAAGGATGGAAATCTCCTATTTTCAAGAGAGAAAGAATATGCATGCATGATGTGAAACATACAACATTCAGCTAAGAGGTTGCTAAATCTTTTAGTTATCTTGATTTAATGCCTAGGCTTTATGTGAGATTATGAGTTATTTAGAAGTTTAATTATGAGTTATAGTTGGGTAAAAGATTTATTTTTTCCCTAAGAGCCTAATCGCATCCAAGCCACACATTAAATTACCAAACATAAAGAAACTATGAAGATGCATGCTATTTCTTTTACATAATTTAAACAAAACATTAATCGACTTTATAAAACTAGTACAAAAGAATAAAATGTCGGTGGTTAGCATAACTGAAAGAAAATGGTGAGCTCTACCCTTATACAATATGAATGATAAAAAAATAATTACAATTAAGGATGAATACATGCTATGGGGTTCTTCATCTTCATTCTTCATTCTTAACTTCTTTCCTCTTTTGACTTGATTTGGATGTGCTTGCTTCAAAGGCATCATAGGGCCTCCCAGGACAAAGCCTTCTAGCCACTACTCATCCTAATCCCCATAACACTAATCCTAATTACTAATTACAAAATTACATTTAAATGAAAAGAGTAAATCTAACTACACCTACAAAATAGAGGTTAGCTAAACATACATTTCACCCAAGCAATTATATTTATAATTTGGACTTAACACCCTGCACATGGGTAACCAAGCCCACCTGTCCTAACTTGGATTATGCTTAGGGGGTTAAGCAACCTGCAAAAGAGAGCATTTATATTTATTTTAAGCACCCCTTAAGCACAATCTCCTGTAGAAAATATGATTAGGCTAATCACGACCTAACATCCATTTCTAAGGCATACACCCTAACATCCTAAAATAATACATCACAAACCAAACATACATCAAACTATGCACGGCCCTAACATAAAGCTAGAAAGTGGTGAATTAATCTAAGGTGTGTGTATGAAGACTTGTGTGGTATGTCCTAACTAGGCTTTGTTATAATTTTCTAAGTATGAAGAGATTTGATTATGAAGGGTGGTTTCACTTTAAGTGGTTTAATTATTTTGTAAGTTTTACTTAATATTTTCTTTTGTTTCATTTGATTTACACTTAACAACTAAGTGTTATAAAGAGAGGAAAAGAGAGGATCGCTCTCTTTCATCCCTACCTTAAATCACATCTAAAGCTAATTAATAAATCAATTCTCTTTAGTGAATGCCTTATTACATATTTTAATTGATCCTAAGTTTAGGTTCACTTTAAATAGCTTCAATAAGAAATGCCTCTTAATATTAATTAGAATTAATTACTATCACACAACACATGTTTGTTCATTTATTTCCATCATATGTTGCATGCATATGATTAAGTCCTAAACATAACTATACATACAATTTATATCTTAGCACACTTAAATGATGAATGTAAGCAAATATATTTAGAATTGATGTTTCACTTGGTTGAATTATTTTATTGTATTAATTTAAAGCTCTATCTAAATTCTTATACAAAAGCATAAGAAAAGAGCTATAAATCATATGACTAATCAATCCAATCACTTGAATAAAATATGAATGCATGTCTTTTTAATAAAAAAAAGGAGTTTTCATTCATTAGCTAAATACACCTTCAAATGTGTAAAAGTTTTAAGCAAGTACATTGCCATTATTCTGCTCCAAGGGAACGAGGTAGGAACCTCCTTGGGGCTACTTAAGGCCATGCATCCTCGAAATGTCCAGACTAATATACCTGCTATTCTTAAATACATATGGATGTATAAATAACTATAAGAATAGAAAACTATGCAAAAGTAGAGTTTGATTTAATTAATTTATTTATGTGAATGAATTAAAGCTCTATCTAAATTTTAATGTCAAAATATATAAGAATGAAATCAAGCATGCATGTCACCATTGTTTCACATCAAAGGAGTGAGCTAGGAACCTCCTTAGGGCTACTTAAAGTCGTGCATCCCCGGATGTCCAGATTAATATGCCCACTAATATTCTTACTTATGCAAATCAACATATGAATGTAAAAAAAGAAACTTCACTTCATACACTAGTCTTATATTCACATGCCCCTCCTATGTATATATATAACTAAAGTCATAATGTGTATATATTATTATTCATTAATAAGCTTTTGAAAATATATTTATAATTTAATAGTGATAATAGCCACATATATTTTTCATTAAGCCAACACATGCAGCTTGACATAAAGAAAATCATTTATTTTTACTTGAATTTTTTTGAAAGAAATGAATGCATGAATCAAGTGGCATGCAACATTTTAATATGATTGAAAAGAAATAAAGAGGCACAAGCATGTAATTTCATTCAATTCAACTAATTTCTAAGAATAATCATATTAAATAAGCTTATTTAAAATAAACCAAAGCTTCTTATTAAGTTATTTTTGGATGTTTGATTTAATTTAAAGAAAAGAGGAGATTCAATCATTTATTTCTCCTAACCCATTCCCATGTTTGTTAATTGATTTAGTTTAATGGAAGAGGTAATTAGGTTGATTTTATGGATTAATTAGGTTGCAATATGAATTAAGTCTATTAATTAACCCTTGCCTATGTTACCTTAAAGTAGTTAATTAAATAATTATGAGCCAACATGATATACATGGAAGATAACTTGCAATGATTCTAAGAAATGAAAGGGACGAATGCAATTAGCTCATAATTAATGATTAATTAGGTTAAGAAACTTAATTAAGTACTTTTATGACTTCTCCACACATGTAGGTTTCTCAAATAGCTTTAGGTTATTAAACACCTAAAGATCTACCCAAGAAATTTAATTAGATGAGTTCTTGAGTGATTATGATTTTAACTTGATTTATCAAGCAATTTTAATTAATGAATTAAACCATTAATTAGTCCCAAATTAATTAGTTTCAAGTCAAGTGAAATGAACTTAGGGAAAATAATGAGAAAGAGATCCCAATCTCATCGCCATGCCCATTCACTGTTCCACAATGATTAGCAAGATTAATTAATGGTTTCCTTGTTGATTAGCATGCTAATCAATCACCTAATTAATTAAGAAAGTAATTAAGGTTAAGGCAACCAACTTCCATAATTAACCAAGCAATAAATCCCAAGAAAATTATGTAGGGCAGAGGTCATCCCATTAATCAATGTTAGAAAGTTTGAAATTAATTACTTAGGTAATTAGGGAGTAATTAAACTAACTAAGTTTTTAGTTAAACCAAAATTAAGCCTTAATTACTATTCAAAATTAATTAAAATTAATTTTAAATTAATCTCTTTGAAATACCTTTAAAATGAGTACTTATTTGTATTTTTATGATTTGTTATGATTTTTCAAAATTTAAGTTGATTTAAGTGATTATTCATGATTTATATAAAATCCATTAATTTATTTTTACCATTTGAACTTTAGAATGTAATATCTTCGAATCCAGAAATCCTTTTGACTTGAAATTTTTATGGTAGGTGTATTTTAACTTCAATTATAACATCTGAATATTCAACTTAATGTAATGTTTATTTTTGGTTTAATTAATGAAATATAAATTTTACTAAAACTCATATTAAGCTCAAAATATTCAATAAAATTTGAGAATTTTAGCTTTGTTAGATTTCTCTCGAAAAGACGAATCTAACGAGTTCATATTTGCAATTTTTTTAAAGTATTTTAGTTTTTATGAATTTTTGAAGTTTTAGGTGATTTAAATAATTTTTAAAATCAGAAAATCTGGATTTTCCCACTTAACCCAGTCAGCACTGACGGGGCAACGCGATGTGATTGGGCCATGTGGCGCTAATGCGATGTGTGAGCGGGAAAGCGGGTGAACAAGAAAGTGACATGCAGTTCAGATCAGACCGTTCAATCATGGATCTGACAGTCCAAATTTGATTCGTGGGATCTGAAGGTGAAAATGCATGATCGGCGCATGATCTGAGTCGTTCGATCATGGATCAGATGGTTCGAATCTGACCTGCATGATCTAATGTGCCGAAACACGAGATTGACATGCCAAAATGACACCAACGGCTGCACGAAATACATGATAAACCAAGGAAAATACAGAATCTAAATGAAATTTTGTCCAAATGGGCTCATTTTTATAATAATTCACACCGAAAAACTTTTATTTCATATGAGGATTATATAAAATAAAGAATGCGAGGGATTTCTAAGATACAATTCTAAAATTACATGAAAATCGCCACAAAATAAGAAATCTCACTGTGTTTTCTTGAAAGTTATCTCATGGGATGATGGATGAAAGCATGGTCTTGAGTGGGGAAGAAGCCTTAGAATGAACCTAGACCTTCACCTTCACTTCAGAATGATATATCTACTGGTGGTCACCACTTCCTTGCCAGAATCCACTTTATTTTGTTTACTTTTGCTCAAAAATCAAGTGGGAATGAATGATGATTGGTTTGGGAGCTCTGGGTGATAGAAATGAGGGGAATATGATGAGTTTTGTTGCCTCTATTTTTGAGGTTTCAATTGTGGCCGAAAATCCCTTTCATTTTTTGATTCTTGGCTCCAAAATGGGTGTCATTAGCATGTGGTGGTTGGCAATGTAAGGGAATCATCTTAAGTGGCTCTTTTTGGTTGGCTAAGGCATGGGAAGTGGTTGCCATGAAGGATAAATGTGTGTCCTAGTAAGGGGAGGTGGAAGTCCTTCATGCCAAGTCTTCCAATGGGAGAGGTGAGGTGAATTCATCTCTCCATGAGTCATGGCTGCCCCAAACACCTCTTGGGTTAGATGATCGGTGTCCTTGGTGCCTAGGTTGACCAATGTATGAGTGTCAAGTGGCCAAGGAAGAAAAATGAAAAATTGGGCAAGTGTCTTTTCTCATAGGATGCCCTTGACCCAAGGAAAAAGTGGTCATTTAGCATTGGATTTGATTTGAACAGATTTTAAATGAGTCAAAAGTGAGTTAGATCAAATTTCATGTCATTTAGAGTTCATTTGGTTTAATTTGGGTCAATTTGACCTATTTGGGCCAAATTAGGTCAAATCGGGTTAGGTTGACCAATTGGTCAAATTTGGTCAAATCAAGGATTGGGTCAAGTTCAAATGATCATTTGGAGTATATTGGTTCAATTGGTTTCAATCAATTTGGTTTAATTTGGATATTTTGATTTTGGTCAATTTGGGCTGTTGATTTGACCAATTGACCACATGTACTTGAATTACGGCTTGGTTTGGGTTTGGTTGATCATTTAAAATATATTGTAGGCTTTGGTTAAGTTTAATTTGGATTTGATTGGGTTTTAGTTTGATTAAGGTCAAATTAGGCTAAGTTGGGTTAGGTTGACCAATTAGTCAAATTGGGCTCAATTAAGGCTTTGATCAAGTTTAATAATCAATTTAGAATGAACTTGAGTCATTGGTTGCAATCAATTTGGTTTAGGTTGCAATTTGGCTAGTTTGGGTTCATATGAGTTAAATGGTTGACTTGGTCAATGGGCTAGGTTGACTTGGTTTGAACTAATTCATGACAATTAATTAACCTAGGATGATCAACAATCATGACATGAAGTTTGGATTGCCTAAATTCACTTTGATTTGAATTGAATTAGATTTTGGTTCAAGTAGGTCAAATTAGCCACTTTGGGTCAAGTGAGACAATTGGGCTTAGTTGGCATGATTTTGAGTTGAGTTTGATTTAGTTGAGTTTATATATGGATATGAGATTGACATATAAATTCAATTGCAATTGGTTTGAGTTCAAATGAGTTTTGGTTCATTTGAATATTTGTCAAATCAAAGGCTAGTTTGACTTGAGTTGATTCTGATTTGACTTGATGATTGTAGATTTCATTTATATTTGGATAGATGATTGAAGGAATGATTGATTTAAGAGAAAATCCATTGGTTTTGATTTGATTTAGATAGGATTTGGCCAAGTTCAAGGAATTGGCTTAAAGAGTATAAATTGGATTTTGGTTTGATTTTGGATTTGGTTTGGCTATTTGAATTATATTTCATTTATATTTGAGAATATAAATAAAGATATAAATGATTCAAAGAAAATTACTTGAGTTTGAAGTGATTTAGAAGCAAATTTGAGCAAGCTCATGGATGTAGATCAAAAGGGCTTAGAAGGAAATTTGGTTGAGTTAGGATTTGATCATGACATTGAATCATTTGAAGTTGGATTTGAATGAGAATTTAATAGTTTGATTGAAAGATTGAATTGATATTTGAGAAAATCAAATGAATTGGGATTGATTTGGATTTGGTTAAGGCTATGTTCATAAAATGAAATTAAAGAGCTTAGAAAGGGTTCTGAATTCAATCATGAGATTTTATGGAGAAGTTTTGAGCTTGAATTTGATCATGAGATTGATTACGAGTCTTGAAAATTTGGTTTTGGTTTGGCTTAAATTTGAGGTTCAGTTTGAGAAAGAAAGTATGGATTTAGTTTGGGCTATAGGGTAGGCAAGTCTTCCTAAGTCCCTATGGCACAACCTATTCTTGTAGCTAACTCTTCTAAGTCTCAGGCTTAGTTTCACCTAATCACTAGAAGTGTCTTAAGACTAAGGAGCTCTTAGTGTCTATAAGAGTCCTAAATCTATGATAAGGAAGTTGAGAACTCACTACAAAAGTGAGGTCAATAATTTATGTTTCTTCTTCATTTTTTATTGAGAGAGAGAGAGAGAGAGAGAGAAAATGGAAGTTGAAGATTTATAAAATATCGTGACCAAAAGTTTATTATTTTTATGATAATTAAATCAATTTTTATTTTGGTAGGTGAATATCACATTTAAATTTGCTAGGCTTATAAACATTTATATTGAAAGTCTTAAATGACTATATCATACTTCTAATTAAGACTTTGAATAGTGAACATTTCAATTTACTTCATTTATAGCCATTTGTTGACCTCACTTTTAGAGTGAGCTCTTAACTTCCTTATCATAGATCTAGGACTCTCACATACACTAAGAGTTTCTTAGTCTTAAGACGCTTATTAGTGAACACTTAACCTAACCTGAGACTTAGAAAGCTATGGGATGCCTTAAATTTAGAAAGACTTGCTTACCCTATAACCCAAACCAAATCCTTGCTTCCTTCTTCAAATCAAATCTCAAATTCAAATCCAAATTCCAAAATCAAATCCAACTATCAAATAAATCCCATAATCAAATCCAAATCAAATATCCTACTTTAAGCCTTTTATCTCCATGAGCTTGGTCAAAAATTTCCAAATCACTCAAATTCTGTGATTTTTCTCATGAATCATTTATGTGTTCATTTGTATTCCCAAATATAAATGAAATATAAATTCAAATGACCAAAACTAAATCCAAAATCAAACCAAATCCAATTTATACCTTTTGAACCTCTTGACCTTGGTCAAATCCATACAAATCAACTCAAACCCATGGATTCTTCATGATTCAATCACTCATTCAATCATTGTTCCAAATATAAACATAAAATAATATCAAAACCAAATCAAATCAACTCAAGTCAAACCCAACTTAGCCCATTTGACTTGAAATATTCAAATGAGCCAAAACTCATTTGAACCTAAACCAATTGTAATTGATTTAATATGTCAATCTCAAGTCCATATACAAATTCAACTAAATCAAACTCAACTCAAAAATCAAGCCAACTAAGCCCAATTGGCTCACTTGACCTAAAGTGGCCGATTTGACCTACATGAACCAAAATCCAACCGATTCAAATCAAAGTGAATTAAGCCAATCCAAACTTCATGTCATGATTATTGATCATCCTATATTAATCAATTATCATGAATTGGGTCAAACCAAGTCAACCTAGCTCGTTGACCAAGTCAACCTTTAACCCATATGAACCCAAACTAGCTAAATTGCAACCTAAATCAAATTGATTACAACAAATGGCTTAAATTTACTCCGAATTAATTATTGAACTTGACCAAAGCCTCAATTGAGCCCAATTTGATCAATTGGTCAACCTAACCCAACTTAGTCCAATTTGACCTTAAGGGTCAAATCAGCCTAAAATCCAATCAAATCCAAATTAAACTTAACCAAAGCCTATAATATATTTAAAATGATCAACTAAACCCAAACCAAGCTATGATTCAAGCCAATTTGGTCAACTAGGTCAAATTGGTCAACTTAGCCCAAATTGACCTAAAGGATCAAATTGGCCAAAATATAAATTAAATCTAAATTAAATAAAATTAATTGAAACCATTTGAACCAATATACTCCAAATGATCATTTAAACTTGACCCAACCCTTGGTTTGATCCAATTTGACAAATTGGTCAACCAAACCCGTTTTGACCTAATTTGGCCCAAATGGGTCAAATTGACCCAAATTAAACCAAATGAACTCCAAATGAAATGAAATTTGGTCAAACTCATTTTTGACTCATTTGAAATCTGTTCAAATCAAATTTGATGTCAAATGACCACTATGCCCGAGGGTCAAGGGCATCCCATGAGAAAAGACACTTGCCCAAGTGGTCATTTTTCTTCCTTGGCCACTTGGCACTCATACATTGGTCCATGTAGGCACCAAGGACACTGATGATCTAACCCAAGAGGTTGTTGGAGAAACCATGACTCATGGGGAGGTGAATTCACCTCACCTCTCCCATTAGAACACTTGGCATGAAGGACTCCCACCTCGCCTTGCTAGGACACCCATTTGTCCTTCATGGCAGCCATTTTCTATACCTTAGCTAACCAAAATGAGCCACCTAGGATGATTCCCTTCCATTCCTAATCACCCCAAGCCAAATGAAAATATTTTAGAGCAAAAAAATCAAACAAAAAGAAGGATTTTTGGCCAAAATCAAACATAAGACATTAGAGGTAGCAAAACTTCTCCTCCCACTCTCATTTTCATCCCATAGAGCTCACAAACCAACCAACAATCATTCATACTTGATTTTGGGGTGAAAAAGACCAAAAATAAGTGGATTTCAGGGAGGAAGTAGCGGCGATTGGAGAAGGCATCATTCCGAAGAAAGGAAAGAGATCTGGGCTCATTCAAGGCTTCTTCCCTCACTCAAAAGTGTGCTCAGATCAACACTGCCATTGGAAATCATCCCCGGTGAGATAATATTCAAAAAACCCGTAACCGGCCTTAGGATTTCTTTCTTTTTATGATGATGTTCTTGCAATTTTTGGAGTTTTTCTTAGATAAACCTCGCATATTTTTATTTTATTTGATCCCAATATGAAATAAATTTTTCCTGTGAGATCGACATGAAAACGAGCCCAATCGGACCTCATTTCATTTTTTTTTTTTGTATTTTTTTCCTGATTTCACTAGAGACAAGTCATTCATTCCCACGTTCGGGATCAATGATTTAGATTGCATCGGACCATCATCTTTTGACATATCACGCGATCCATCATCCAGATCGATTGAACGATCCATGATGATCGATGGATCCGATCGCCATGGTCACTATTCAGCATTTCCTCCATGTATGTCATGCGCCGAACAATGCTGTCGAATTCCACAAATGACATAGTTCAATGAAAGTGGTGTCAGATCATTGCCACACACCGGGCCGATGGTTAAGTGAAAATCCAGATTTTCTGATTTTAGAAATTATTTAAATCACATAAAATTTTAAAAATTAATAGAAAATAAAATACTTAATAAAAATTTGTAAATAAGGGCTCGTTGGATTCTTCTTTCCAAGGGGATTTGAATAAACTAAAATCCCAAATTTTGCTAGCTAGTTTGAGCTTAATTTAAGTTTTGATAAAAATTAAAATTTCATTAATTAAATTAAAAATACACTTCAAATTAAGTTAAAATTTTTAGAGATTGAAATTGAAGCTAAAATCTACATACCATAAAAATTTCAAGTTAAAATGTCTTATATATTGAAAGATATTGAATTTTGAAGTTCAAATGATTTATTTTAATAAAATAAATTAATAAAATCATGAAAAATCATCTTAATCAACTGAAACTTTGAAAAATCATAACTAATTGTAAAAAAAAATCTAACAAACATAAATAAATACTCATTTTAAAGGTAATTTAGAGGAGATTAATTTAAAATTAATTATAATTAATTTTAAATAGTAATTAAAGCTTAATTGAGGTTATAATGAAAACTTAATTAGCTTAATTTCTCCCTAATTACTCAGGTAATTAATCCAAAAAAATTTTAGTTTGATTAATGGGATGACCTCTACCTCTCATAATTTTTTAAAGATTTATTTTTTGGTTAATAAGAGAAATTGGTTGTCTTAGGCTTAATTATTTTCTTAATTAATCAGGTGATTAATTAATATGCTAAATAGTAAGAAATCATTAATTAAATTTGTTAATCATTGTGGAATAGTGAATGGATATGGGGAATGAGCTTGGGACCTTTTCCCCACTCTTTTTCCTAAGTTCATTTCACTTGACTTGAAATCAATTAATTTGGATTAATTAATGGTTTAAT
The DNA here is from genome assembly GCA_021442155.1 of Cymbidium sinense. Lineage (NCBI taxonomy): Eukaryota > Viridiplantae > Streptophyta > Magnoliopsida > Asparagales > Orchidaceae > Cymbidium > Cymbidium sinense. The sequence continues at coordinate 98,147,647 of CM038227.1, forward strand.
TCATTAATTAAATGGCTTAATTAATTAAATTGAAATCATAATAATTTCAAAACTTGTCTAATTAACTCTTGGGTAGCTCTTTGGGTGTTCAATAACCTAAAGAGAGAGCTAATGAAATTATGATTAGCTCATAAGAGTAATTAAGTGAGCTCCTTATGTTTAATTAATTAATAATTATGAGCTAATTGTATTAAACCCCTTTCATTTCATAGGAGCATTGCTATTTACTTTTCTATATGGTTGCATATCATATTAGCTCATACTTGTTTAATTAATTACCTTAAGGTGACATAGGTAATGATTAATTAATTGATTTAATCCATGCTTAACTTAATTAAACCATAAAATCAACTTAATTACTTCTTCATTAAACCAAATTAACTCACACATGAGGAATGGGATTAGGATTAGCAAACCTCTTTCATTTCCTAAATTTAATAAAACTCAAAATTAAAAATATCATTTAAGAACTTTGGTTTATTTTTAAGTAGCCTTATTTAGTATGATTATCCTTAGGGAATTAATTGGAATGAATGAGATCATGCTTATGTTCTTTTATTTCTTTCCAATCATGTTAAATGTTGCTTACCATATGTAATCATGCATTCATTTGTTTTAAAATTAACTAAATGAAATGGTTTCTTTTATGTCAAATTGCATGTGGTGATTTAAATTAAAAATATGTGTGGCTATTATTACTATTAAATCAAAAGTTATTTTTAAAAGCCCATAAATCAATTATAATAGATGGAATGATGTTAATTACAAGTATCTATAAGTTTGCATGTGTTGATAATATAAGATATGCAATATGAAGCTCTCTTTCCTTATCTTATATGGATTTGCATGGGATTTATAAATGTATAGTTCATTTGAAAAGAACACAACATTTGTCTAAATCTACTCATATGCATCTCCATGCTAAGACTTAGGAAGAATTTCATATCACATATGTAAATCATATAATCAAATCAAATATGACTTCTTGCATGACTTCTCATTCTTTGGTTCTTTTGTATATTCACATGTATCGAGAAAGTGGTATATTAGCGGACACCCAGTAGCTTTAAGTAGCCAAGTAGGTCTTGTACCCAATAGAATGGCGATATACTCACTTAAAACTCTTAGACATATGTATGTATGATGTGACCAATGAATAAGAATCATAATCAAATAAATGAAATATAATTTTTACATGAGGTTTTCCTATCCTTGTAATTGTTTGTAGATCTATGTATCTAAGAAAAGTGGTATGTTAGTATGGACACCCCGGGGTTACGAGGCTTTAAGTAGCCCTAAGTAGGATTTGTACCTTACACCCCTAGTGCAAAATAATGGTTATACTCATTTAAAACTTTTATACATGTGAATGTGTACTTAGCTAATGAATGAAAAATCCTCTTTTATTAAAAGACATGCATTCATAATTTAATCAAATGAATATTTAAATTCCAAACACTTCTTTGCATTCATCATTTAAGTGTAAAGATATATATTGTATGTACAGGTATGCTTAGGATTTAATCATATACATGACATACATGATGGAGAGAAATGAATAAATATGTGTTATGTGATAGTAATTCATTCAAATTAATCTTAATATGTCTTTCTTATTGAATAATGTCATTTAGGGTGAACCTAAACTCAGGATTGATTCAAACATATAACAAGCCATTCACCAAAACAAATTGATTAATTAACTTACTTTAGAAGTGACTTAAGGTAAGGATGAAAGAGAGATTCCCTCTCTTTCTTCTCTTTATAACACTTTGTTGTTAAGTGTAGACCATATGAAATAAAAAAAAAACACTAAGTAAAATCTTCAAATCAATTAAATCACTTAAAGAGAAATCAACACTTTATAAATTAAATCCCTCACACTTAGCAAATTATAACTCTAAAGCCTAGTTAGGACATACCACACAAGCTTTAATTCATCCAAATTAGGCTAAGTCACAATTTCTAGCTTTATGTTAGGGCAGTGTATGGTTTGATGTATGCTTGTTTTGTGATGTATTATTATAGGCGGATGTTAGTATATGCGTGTCTTGATGTTATGACATATTAACTTCATATTTTCTGAGGGGTTGTGCTTAAGGGGTTATAAAAAATATAAATTCTTCTATGCGGTTTTGCTTGTAAGCATAATCAGTTAGGGAATGGGCTTGGTTACCCATGTGTGGGGTGCTAAGTCCAAATTATTCATACAATTGCTTGGGTTGTATGGTGTGTTTAACTAACATATGTTTTGTAGGTGTACCTGGATTTACTTTTCTTCTTTTAATGTAATTTTGCATTAAGATTAGGATGAGTGTTATGGGGGATTAGGATGAGCATTGGTTATAAGACCAAGTCTTATATACCATGTGATGCCTTTGGAGCAATCCAAATCAAGCTAAAAGGAAGAAATAAATAGAGCAAATCAAATGAAGAAATGGAAGATGAAGAAATGAAGAAGGAAGAATGAAGAATGAAGACCCCATAACATTCATCATTTTATAATTATAATTATTCTCTTATCGGGTTGTATAAGGGTAGCTTCTACCTTTCTTTTTTTCTAGTTGTCTTGACGACATAAGCCTTTTATTCTTTTGTGATAGCTTTATAAAATTATTTGATGTTATGTTTAGCTTGTGCATTAAAAAAGCATACCTTTTCATAGTTTATTTATGAATGGTGATTGTTGTATGGCCTGGATGCGATTAGGCTCCTAGGATAAAATTAATTTTCTACCCAAACTAACAATAACTAAACCTCTAAAATAACTCATAACCTCATAATAAAAGCTTAGGCATTAAATCAAGATAATAAATATTTAGTAATCTTTGGATGTTGTATGTTTAATATCATGCATAATCATCTTATTTCACTCTTATTATTAAGAGGGCTTCCATCTTTGCGGATAGTAAGGGCTTAACCTTTGAGAGCCTATGATGGAAGAACACCTCTTTCTCTTTTGATTTGGCCCATAATCAACTTCTCATGCATTTAGGCATATAAAATTCCATAGCTTGTGTCAAAATAAAGAGTCCCAAATTAAATAAAATTTGATAAAAATTTGCATTAGATTTAAGTCATTATTCATACCCCTCATGCTCTAGTCTCTTAGGGAGTGGGTTTAAGGACTTAGTTTCTTTTCTAAATAATAATAGCCTATCCATCTTGCAAAAGCATATGACTTCCTACATGGATTTAAAGCATAGGAGTTAGTCTGAGAGTCCAGTAATTGTGGTTTACTCTCTCTCTTATGGAGGTAAACCATATACCCACTTTCGTCTTAGATTTAGGTCATACTTTGGCCCTCACCAAGCTCCCTAGATTTAGGATATGAGGTTGTTGTTTCCCTTTGCGGGCTATAAGAATAAATCCTCACCTCTTAGGCATTTCCACAATCTTGTATTGTGGAATTATAAATCCTAGATCTAATAAAATTTCAAATCAAATAAATCTCAATTTCAAATATATAAAGCCATAGGATAGATTGGGTGCTCACTTGGTTTCTAATATCATGAGCACTCTACTCATCCCCTTTGGTTTTGATAATAACTCTTCCCTTTTGATCCATCCCACTTGATCTTCTAAAATACAATTTATTGATAGTCTATCTTTTTAATTCTTTGGACATAATCACCTATTTTAATTGAGAGTATTCTTAAGGGATTCATTTTCTTAAGATGTAATTACTATGGGGCTTGCCCCCCTAGAACCTAAATAAACCTACTTTATTCATCCATAAGTAGGAAAAATCTCGTATATTGAGACCCATCATGCCTTAGGAGTCCTTATTAGGTGATTAGGTCCATTAGGGTAGTGACTTATATCTTTGAGATAGTATAATATTCTAATGTCATTCCTAATCACCTCAATAAGTACACCCTCAGATCTGCGTGGTGGCCCCCCCATACAATTGAATAAAAAATAAACACCACAGATTTTTTTGACGACTCCGCTGAGGATGGTTCCTCTCTCCATCTATAGTAGATGATTATTGTCTCCAAGCATTGATAGTGGACTTGCATTTTATGTGAGTTCAAGACTATCTTTCCTTCCATTGGCACTTAGCTTATTTCATTCTTAAGCAAAGTTAGCCAACATCCTTTAGGTTTTAGGACCTCACTCCGTGTAGGTCTTGAAATCCCTATTGGGCTCCCCAATAGATAGAAAATAAAATTTATCATTGAATAGAGATATAATAAAAATCTAGAACATCCTTACCACTAGCTTGGTGAGGCGAGGTTAATCATAAAATTTAAGAAAATAAATTCTTTCACAAAATGACACTTTCCAAAAGCACCTTTTTTGAAAATAGCCACCTTCATTCAACATACTCAAATTTGTTGAATGAAGATTTTATTTTCAAATAATAACATAAAATTGAAACTCCACTGAACATATTTCATATATGCTAGAGTAGAAGTTTCTCTCTTTTCAAAATCATGAAAATACATACATGGCATCAAAACATATCATTGAAATCTATTTAACATACTTAATATTTGTTAAATAAATTTCACCTATATTTTGGAATCTTATTTGACATGCCACATTTGTCAAACAAAGAATTCCCCTCTCTTTCTAGAAAGGAAAGAGAGCACATCAAATACATTTGATTCCCACTTAAACATATCAAAGTTGTTAAAATTGAAACTCCACTCAACATATTTCATATATGCTAGAGTTGAAGTTTCTCTCTTTTCAAAATCATGAAAATACATACATGGCATCAAAACATATCATTGAAATCTATTTAATATACTTAATATTTGTTAAATAAATTTCATCTCTATTTTGAAATCTTATTTGACATGCCACATTTGTCAAACAAGGAATTCTCTCTTTCCAAAGGAAAGAGCACATCAATATTTTTGATTCCCATAACATATCAAAGTTGTTAAGTGAGAATATCATTTTCAAATACATTTGCTTCCCACTTAAACATATCAAAGTTGTTAAGTGAGAATCTCATTTTCATATACATTTGTTTCCCACTTAAACATACCAAAGTTGTTAAGTGAGAATCATTTTCATACATTTGATTCCACTTAACATATCAAAGTTGTTAAGTGAGAATCTTCATTTTCATATACATTTGATTCCCACTTAACATACCAAAGTTGTTAAGTGAGAATCTCATTTTCATATACATTTGATTCCCTTAACATATATCAAATTTGTTAAGTGAGAATCTCATTTTCACTTTGATTCAAACATATATTTGTATATATTTTTATTATATATATCAAAGTGAGAATCATTTCATGTCATTTGTTCACTTAACATATCAAATTGTTAGTGAGAATCTCATTTTTTATATATATATATATATATATATATATATATATATATATATATATTTTATATATATATATATTTGATTCCCATAATATATTTGTTAAGGAGAATCTCATTTCATACATTTGACTTTCACTTAACATGTTAAATTTGTTAAGTGATAGTCTTATTTTCATAAATCATATTTAATTCCACTTAACATATCAAATTTGTTAAGTGATCTTTCATGACATATTTGACTCACACTTATCACCAAATTTGTTAAGATCTCATTTTCATCACATTTTAACATATCAAATTTGTTAAGTAGTCCCATTTTCAAAACACATATCAATCACATTTGGGCTTTCACTTTTACCAAATTTGTTAAGAGAGTCCCATTTTCAAAGAAAAGCAGAACATATATCAATCACATTTGGGCTTTCACTTAAACATACCAAAATTGTTAAGTGGGAGTTCCATTTTCAAAGAAAAGCAAAACATATATCAATCACACTTGGGCTTTCACTTAACATACCAAATTTGTTAAGTGAGAGTTTCATTTAAAAAAATCAAAACATATATCAATCACATTTGGCTTTGACTTAATATATCAAATTGGTTAAGTGAAAGTCACATTTTCAAACATAAATCAAACACATGTTAGTTCTACTTGACATGCCAAATTTGCCAAGTAAGAAGCCTCATTTTCAAATCAACATTTCACTCATCACAAGCAAAAGGTATTTCTCACAAAAAAAATTCAAGCACACAATCACAACCTCTTATTAGTATACTCAAATTTTCTAAGTAGAGGTTCTTTCAAATCATCAACATTTTTAAACAAGAAACACAAAACATAAATATCTCGAAAATCTCTCAAATTTTGACCCAACCTACAATCTTGAGTAGGTTTTTAAAACCAAAATCAAATGACAAAGACTCTCCTCAACATCAAAATATCTCCAATGAACCCCACCTAATATATTTGAATTATTGCGTGTGGGTTCAAAACTCCAAATATATATTACTCTCTTGGGATGAATATTATAGTAGAAATTTGACTCAAATTACATTTCAACACAGCAAGATACTCTGCATGATGTATTGGTTTTGCGGCGGTACATGGCTTCACATAAGTTCATTTTACTTTCCCCTTTGGGATGGGTGCCTTGGATCGACTCCAGACGACTCCACCGGTTTTCTTGGTATTTGAGGGAGCATTACCTGTGAGGGGGCGACCTTCACTATCATCAGTCGGGATGAGGTGGTTGGGCAGCAGTCATCCGCATTGACATGCCCTTTGATTATGAGTACCCTCCGTTGAAGAGGAAGGTTGCAGTGGTTACCATGCCCCATTCATGATAGTTTCAGTACCTGGCCGTCTAGTTGTCCTTAGTATTACTCCAGCTAGAGCTACTACCTCTTTGTTGGTCACCCTAAAGAGGAAGGCTATCTTATCCTCTGAGATAGCCTCCCACTTAGGTGTACTAGTTTTCCCTGCCTTGTTCTCACTCACCAATAAAATTGAAAGATTAAGCAGGAGCATGAGCGAGCAGCCATAGAGCTTGAGGCTGCATCCCATATAGCCGAGGAGGGTTCTCCCTGAGAGGTCTCTCCACTTCTGACCAGCAACAAGTTCCACCTCCTCTCGGCCTTAGATGGAGGAAGATTGAGGATTCGCTTCTCCTCCACCATTAGCATATGAGACACAGGATAGGGAGCATGAGACCCTATGTTAGGCTTAGGGGATCACACGGTTGTGAGCATCTGATGCTCAGTCCGATACCTTGTTTGATTTATGATCATTGATCCCTAGAAGTGTTAGGGTGGATCCATAGGGAGAGAGGTGGAGGCTCAGCATCAGTAGAAGAGAGAGGAGGTATGCCAGAGAACCTTCACTCGATGGATTTTCTTGACCATCCCCTCATTAGGGCTAATCATTCAGATATGATTGTTCTTACCAATGCTACCTGCCACAGGAAGAGATCTCCCATTGAGGGGCAAGTTGGTGTTGCCTTCACACCGCTCCCCTCATCATCCTTCATCACCCGTATAGCTCACAACATCCACCACTCCCGCCAAGATTTAGAAGCCCCTATCCGGGGAGAGACCTTCCCCTCTAGTGATCCAGCTATGGCCCAAGAATCCCACTCGCTCCATCCCACCTGTTGAGGAGAGATCGAGCTCCCCTCGACCCTCCTCTCGGTGTAGTTTTAAGAGTAAGCAGACATCGTGGTGCAACCACCACCATCCGAGCCAATGGCGGGTAGGGGGAAGGTGATAGTTTATTCCCATGATGGTGGATCTCCCAGAGACACCACTCCAGAATCATGAGCATATCTCTTCGGAGCATGACCCTCCAGCTAGCACTCAGTGGCAAGGTGTTAGATGTATCGCATTGAGTAGTCCCTCTACCGGTCGATGTGTGTTTATGCCAGTTAGCTCCTTAGATGACATTTTAGCATAATATTTTACCAAAAAAGGGAACTCTTAGGCAAAGATCATGCAGACTCGAAGAATGAGAGGGTAGCCTTTGATCCCGATGAAGATGACCTTCTTGAGGATTTGGCCGAGGTCACATGGTCATATTAGGAGCTCCCTCCATAGAGGTCAACATAGTCATGAAAGTGTTGTAGTTGAAGAAGTTGATGCCATCCATTCAACCCAACACCTCCGTCAGTAGCTTAAATAGAAGGATGATCAGATCAACTGGATGGAGAAGAGGATGGAAGACTTGTTAGCAGCCCTCCACGCACTTCAAAATCAGGCCTTAGTCCCACAGCATATACTGATAGAGATAGATAATCTCGAGTCAGCACATGTTCTGGATCGACCCAAGCACACTTCTCTAGTAGATCAGGACAGTGGTAGTTTGCATAGAAAGGTGGTGGAAAGGACCTCCATGCATGAGAAATACATTAAAAACATGGTGGAACAGAGGTGAGGGATGCGTTGGCGCAAGCCCAAGGTAGCTCATCCGTTCTAATGGGTAGACCCTACCTAGATGAATTTGATGTTGTTCAATACCCTAAGGGTTTTATGCCTTCTTCCTTCAAAATCTTTGATGATAGTGGGAACCCTCACCCGGCATTTTCGGGCGGTATTTTGCAACAGGTGATGCACTCTTCTTTTAGATTGTTCATTGATCAGCTTGTTGCATTTAATTGGTATGTCAATACCCAAATTTGGTAAAGATATTTGAGTTGGACCACCTCTTCAAGAGATTTGCTGGAGCTCAACAAAGGTTACTATAGGTGACCGTTGTGACAAGCAATCAATAGTCCCTTGTTGATTACATTCTGTGGAGAAACTTGGTATGAAATGCAAACCACTATCAAACATGCCATTGAGATTCTACTCAAGAATATCCATGGCTGGTTCATGCTTTAGGGTTTACAATTAAAACCTTTGAGAAATCAAATAAAGGCAACTAGTCTACATAAGAGGAAGCAATTATCTTTCCATGATGGTCGAGCTCAAACCTCAAAGGCATTTGAGAAGAAAGGCGTCACAATAGTTGATAAGGGAAATAATAGCCCAGGGTCGGTCAGATAGGCCTGTCGGTAGTCTCTCTACCACCTTTTTTACCATCACCTCGGTTGTCATACTAGCCACCTCAATTTCCACAACAGCCTCCACCACCTCCTCCTCAGCAGTATCCTCATCATAGTATTCTACCACCACCGTGGTATCATTTACTACTCTTATCGACAAATTGAATAAACCATATTCATTCAAGAGGGGTAGTTAGGAAGATCTTTAAGAATCTCTTAAAGAAGCTTTTTAGTTGAGCTAGGAGGCCGGGAGGAAGTGGGCAAGTCATGATCAAACTATTGCCCTTCATGCTAGGACATGTCTTAGAAGATTGCTTTACCTTTAGTTGGATTGGCTAGCATAAGTGTGCCATTTCATCCCTAAGGAATATCTACTAGAAACAACCCTAGTTACATTAGGTAATCCTTGGGATACATGATCTTCTTAAGATAGAGGAAGGTTAGGATATCTCCCTTCCCGATCATGTAAGAAAATCATCTCTAAGATCAGAAAGTTACCCTTGCAGGTGCTTGAAGCAGCTCAAACCTCTAACATCAAGGAAGGTTTGCAAGTTGCTAAGGATAACTTGAAGGAGGTATAAGCCCAGTAGCGGCGACTTCCACTTGGGATAGCATAGCTCAACCACCGTCAGTCCGGCACTCATTCACCTTGTAGTTACTACTTCTTTCTTCTCTTTTGACAATAGGAGTGTTGTATCGGTGAGAACTAAACCCTTACTTACTTTATTAGATTTCTATGTACCTCCACACAAAGAAATTAATGAAAGAAAGCTTTCCTTACATCTTGTTCACTTTAGTCTTCACGATGTTATTCCTTTAAAAAATCAAGTCTAATTAATAATAACTCTAGTTCCTCTTCTTCTTGATTAGAAATGGATTTTCCATTCTAAATAATTATTAAGCCCATTGAGATTAATTTGAGTCATCGACTGATGATCCCATAGGAGAAGTAGGTGAAGAGGTAGAACTTTCCACTAAACCATCTCATGAAGTCACAAGTCAACCTCCATAGTGGCAAAGTTCTACCTCCTGGGTAGCACCTCCGTGATGGTAAACAAGTCATTGGTTCTAGTGATCAAGAAGCCCTCCAGGATGCTCCACCTATGGATATGCTTGTGAGGACCAGCCTAGAGTTGACTATAATGTCCTCGCTCACCTAAGAAAGTTGCCGCCTAAACTAAGCATATATGATGCCCTTGTCTTATCCAAAGAGATGGGAGTCATTGATCAAAGCTTGATCCAAAATATGCTTAGCTCACCGCTATTGGAGAGAGGCATATTTTTTCAAGAGAAGCCCAGAGTTACATTCCGATGAAGACCTTCTTTTGGGACAAATGAGCACAACCATCCCCTACATCATAGTGGACATGGGCGATTCAGACTGGGTGTTAGTTGATCCGTGTGCATCGTGAATATTATGAGTCTAAAGACCCTTGCCTACTTGAGGATTGACATCTAAACTCAGGAGATCGATGATGTTGAGAGGATTCAATGAGCAAGGAGAGAGGCTTTAGGCTCCATAGTGTTTATTGGAGATAGATGACTAGAAAATGAAGCCAAGTTCTACATATAGATACATCTTTCACCGCTTTGCTTAGGCCTATATACATGAAATAACACGGTTCCATCCTCTTTACATCAGTGCATCAAATTTCAAAGAGGTGGAATCGAGTATTGTGTCAAATGAGACTTGAAGCCATTTTCAGTTAGAGAGGTCGAGATTTATGAGAACGCAACCTACTATCTTCTCCAAATCAAAAAGTCTATTCTCGTGAACTTGGTGAAAATTCAAAATCAAAAGAAAAAGAAAAAGAAACTGATAAAGAAAAAGAAAAAAAAAAGAAAAAGAAAAAGAATCAGACATCGAGGAAGAGGTGGAGCTAGATGTTATATTCACCCACAGTTTATCCCTCCATATGAACACATGGGTGGATGACCCCCACCGTGTAGAGAAAAGAGGTCCATAGGGGTTCTAGAGGTGGAAGACCTCCTTGTATTGGCCACCCAGGGAGCTATGTCAGCTCATAGAGTACCCCTATCCACATAGACTTAGAGTCCAGTTTAGAGGATGAGTCTCATGTGGTTAGCACACAGACCAACCCCTCTCAGCGGGTCCCTTTGGAGGTGACATTTGAGCCAGACAGTGATGAAGACCAAGCCTCCAAGCAAAGCATGAATGTATCCAAATCATTATGTAGAATAATTAGAAGAGTTGGGAACTTAGCTCTAACCTCACTTTCTTCTAGAAAGTTGAAGGTTTTAGTTAAGGAGGCCCCAAGTCATCCACAAATGTCAAGCCAAAGAGATTTTTTGTGGGAGCATCATCCTCAAGTCAGGAAGCTAATGTATAACTTGAGGATGATTCATATAAAGATTTAATACAACTACCTTTTGAGTGGTATTCACCTTGTGATCTCAACTTAGCAAAGAAGAGATTAATCCCACATACTTGGTCTAAACATAGTCATTACTTTGAAAGGTTATGGGACAACCAAAGTAGATATTCTCAATCAAGACAAGACTAGATTCATTGGTCCAATGATGATGACAACCATTGCCTAGTCATCACCACTCATTTGGGGTCTGATAGGTTCTTCTCAAATCATGCTAACTTATGAGGAGGTATGTTTAGAAACTTCAGATGACCCAAATGTGCCTGAAGTCAGAGATGCACCGCCAGAGTTTGAAGAAGAAATCAGATTAACCATTGATGAACACAAAAAAATCAACTTGGGAATAAAAGAAGATACATGCCCAACATACATGAGTTCCTTATTGAATGAAGAAGAAACCAAGGACTTAGTTAGGCTATTAGGTGAGTTTAAGGACTACTTTACATAAAGTTATGAAGAAATGCTTGGTTTATCTCTAAAGTAGTCCATAACTAGCAATAGATCCTAATGCTAACCCTATCAAGCAAGCTCCTAGACGCATGCAATTAGACATTGAACATAGGTCACTTCTGAAATCAAGAAATTGATCGATGTTAGCTTTATCAAGAAAAAATATCCTACCCGGTTAGCTGTCATCCTAGTTAAGAAAAAAGAATGGCCAAATTCATACGATTTTAGGGATCTAAATAAGGCATGTCCTAAGGATGAATTTTCACTTCTATACCGAATTAATGGTGGACATTGCCTCATCTCATGCAATATTCTCTTTATGGATCATTTACAACCAAATCAAGATGGCCCCAAGGATGAAAGAAAACTACTTTTGAACCCATCGAATTATTATGGTCATGCCTTTTGCCTTAAAATGCCATGCTACATATTAGTGGCCATGACTGATCTTCAATGAACTCATTCATCATCAAGTTGAATGCTATGTTGATGATTTAGTAGTCAAAAGCAAAGAAAAGGAAGACCATCTTTGACTTGAGCATAGTTTTCAAACGGTTAAGATAATTTATCCTAAAAATAAATCCTCAAGTGTGCATTTGAGTAGCTTTAGAAAAATTCCTTGGTTTGTTGTTCGACACCAGGGAATAGAGATCAACCCGAAGAAGATCAATGCTATCTTAAAAATGCCACCCCCTAAAATTCTAACTCAACTTAGATCATTTCAAAGGTGATTAGCGTATCTAAGATGCTTCATATCCAACTTATCAAGAAGATGCTAGCCATTCTCAGCACTTGTCAAAAAAGATGCCAAGTTCAAGTAGGATGATAAGTATCATCATACTTTTGAAGACATCAAGCACTACCTGAAGGCGCCACTAGTTCTAGCAGCCCCTATCCCAGGCAAACCATTGATCCTCTACACTACTACATTAGATGACTCCCTTCACTCTTTGTTGGCTCAAACCAATGATAAAGGAAAAGAAAATGCTCTTTACTATCTCAGTCATCATCTGATCTCTACTGAGGTAAACTACCCACCTATTGAAAAGGCTAGCTTTAATCTTTGCATTCCAAAAGCTATGACATTACATACTTTCTTACAAGGTGAATCTGATCTCTAGAATTAATTCACTGCAATATCTCATGACACGACAAACATTATCTAGACGGTTGGTGCGTTGGTCCATGATTTTGTCACAGTTTAACATCACATTGTACCCTACGTGTGAAAGGACACTAGCAAATTTCTTAGCGACACCCACTTTTGATTCTCGCTTAGTGATGACCTCCCGATGAACAAATCATGAACTTAGGGACACTAGCATTCACCATTGGGAGATATATTTTGAGGTGTGCTTCCTTTCAAGGAGAAGAATCATGATCTACTCTTCCAAGAAAGGTAGAGGTAGGAATAGTTCTCCTAACTCTGGACCATGATGTGATGAGATTCTCATACCATCTATCCAATTATGCACCAATAATGAAGCTGAATATGAGGCTCGATTCAGTGCAGTTAGTCATTACACTATCTCCAGAGCATCAACATCTTGGAGATTCTCACTCATCATCAACCAAATCCTGGGTCCTACAAGTTCTAAAGCCTAAGCTCCATCATTACCATGTATACCATGGAGTTATTGGCCCAAATCTCAGGTTACCATCTACAAGATTCCTCAGGAGATAATATGCTAGATGCATTGGCCAAAAGCTTGGGAGTTTGTAAGATGAGTCCATTCAATAAGGGTCCAAAATAGACAAGTCTTATCCCTTATTGATGCTGAACTCATCAAGATTCTCTCTGAAGGGAGGTTGTCACTGCCAAAAGGATGGAGTCGATTGAGGCAACCATTCATGGATTACATATAGGCAAACTACCTCAAGAGAAGTCATTAGCCCATCGTGAAATAAAGCCTCTCTATGCTCATGGATGGCACACTTATATGGTCTTTCAATCATATGTGGTTATTGTTTAGCCAAACATGAAGCCATAAGATCATGATAGGTACATTCAGTTTATGGAGCTCATCAATCAGTCCAAAGATGAAAGCCAAGATCAAGAGACTAGGACTATTGGCCTTTGATGATTATGCGCATGGATGTAGCTAGGAGATGCCAATGTCAAGTGCGGTGTGGTCTACATCCCACCCAACATTCTACATCCTACATTGGCCTCATGGCCATTTGAGTGTTGGGGACACATAGTGGGTCCATCGATCCTCCTTCTTCCAAGGGTCACGGTTCATTCTAGCGCCATACTACTTTTCCAAGTGGGAGGCAATCCCACTTAGAGAGGTCACACTTCGGCATGTGCATTTTTTAAGAACCATATATATATAGGTTGGGTGCCTCGATGAATTTTATTCGATAATGACACTGCATTCAAGAGCACTAAAATCAATAGCTTTGCTTAGAGACATAGCATAGATTAGATATATTTTACCATTTACTATCCAAGGGCAAATGGTCTATGAGAAGCATTCAACAAAACTCTCATTCAAATATTGAAGAAGACACTCGATGATAACAAGTGATGATGGCAGGTTAGTTGAAGCCTTGTGGGCTTACCACATCAAAACTCCAACTCAATCTACCCCATTCTCCTTAGTGTATGGGTCCAAGTCATTCTACCATTAGAAGTCCAACTCCCATCATAAGGATAGTTGTGGTAGTAAGATTACTCTGAGAATGCCAAGTTGGTTGGAAGAGCTTGAAGGTTTGGAGGAGAGACGCCTCTGGGCATGCTAGAACCTCGAGTTGTACAAAGCCAAAATGATTCAAGCTCTCAACAAGTTGGTCCGTCCTAGAGCTTTTTAAGTAGAAGAGTTTATTTTAGTTATAAGGAGACTAATTGTTATCCGTCGAAAGATGGGAGGTAAGTTTAAACCCACTTAGGAAGGCCCTTTTGCCATAAAGAAGGCCTATCAAGGAGGATCTTATCATCTCATAAACTGTAAGGGAGAACACCATATGCTTCCAATAAATGGGCTCTACCTAAAAAAATATTATCCATAAGTCTTATTTGAAAATAATCATCAATAAAACTTCTTTTCATATCAAATTTTATCTCTTATGTGTTAGAAATATCTTTTGCTTGCAAACCCACCATGATGTGTTTATGGTAGGTGTAAGAGAACGCATCTATCCCTCCACATAACATAAACTACATTCAATCCTCGGTGCTATTAGGATAGGTGTAAGAGAACCCAAGAGGCATCTATTTGACTAGACAACTAAGTTAGGTGTAGAGAACCAAGCGACATCCTTTCTTGGTGGAGTCACACATGTTTAGGTAGGTGTAAGAGAACCCAAGCGACATCTATTCCTTCTTTCACAATACAACAAAATATATCTTTTTGTCTCGGCTATTTTGATGTGGGAGCAAGCCCCATGGCACTCACTCATTAGGCTAGGTGGTCGATATGCTACCTTATTAGTGTGTCACCCTGGTCACTTCGAGATGTGAGTCCCCGCTTTCTTCACTTGACCACATTACAATGAGCACCTTATAGTTTGGTAGGCCTTTCTACCGGTAATAAACTACCCCATGTTGACTTTTTTAAGAGGATGTAAGCCTACATGCTTTCTTCTTGACTAGCCATCAGTATATTTGAGGTTTAGGTAAGTCCCCTGGCTCCTTTCCTCTTAACTACTTCAAGCTTGGGTTTAGTCCACACATGACTCCTTAAAAGTAGGTCGGATAGCCCTGTCAGTGAGACTATCCTGATCATTTCACTTTAGAGATGTAAGTCTACATGCCTTCTTTCTAGGCTGATTATTGCAAATGGCAGCACCTTAGGTTGGTTGGTTATCTCATCTTGATGACCCACGGTGGATACACCACTCTTGGATGTGAGTCCCGCTTTCTCCTTAGTTGGCCACCAAATACCTATAGCTTTCTTTTATGGTTTTGGATAACATGAGCACCTATTTGGATCATGTCATAGCGACCCCATTTAGACACTACCAGTTACTCTTGGATTAGGGTCCCCTTTCTAGTAGCCACCCCTTGGTTGGAGAATTTGTTGTGATGCAGATTCTCCTTGGTCCTAAGTTTGAGATAGGACTAGGTGATATAGCTCTTCTAGTGGTCCCTCAAACCAACAAGGTCTACACAAATATAAAATAAACAAAATATATCTTCACTTGTGGATTAGAGATTCAAGCCCCCAGTGGCCTTTCCAGAGCATCCTATCTTTAGGATAGTGTCAACAAAACTCCCTATAGGAATTGTTTGACTACTTTGAGTTAAGATAAGTCCCCGGGTCAACACTCTCTCAATAGTCACCCTTAGGTCGGGTTCAACTTGTTGTGCCACCAAGTCACCATGGTCATCTTTGCTGAAAGATAAGTTACATGCATTCTTTCCACGCATTTACTTGGGCGAGCTTAGGTTGATTTATTGTTATGATCACCCTAGTGGTCCCTGTTTAGGAGGATGTGAGTCCCCGTATTTTCTTCCTAACTTGACCATTGCATGAAAGGCACCCCAGGTTGGTTAGTTCTACTCGGCGTAGACTATCCCTTTGTAAATCTAAGGATCTAGGTGATATTAGCCCTTCTTAGTGGATCCATCACACCAAGGATCCATCAAATTAAAATAAATAAAATTCAATCAAATGACATTATCACTACTTTTGAGTTGATATAAGTCCCCAGCATTCATTGAGTTCTAGGTTGGGTTGATTTGTTGCATCCAACATCACCCGTGGTTGTCCCTTGCTTTTGGAGATATGTATGCTTTCTCCCTAGCACATGTTGTACACCAAGGCAACCCCTTAGTGGATAGTTCTACCATGTGGTGGACTACTGGATTGAGTAAATGCGAGATAGGCTAGGCTTAGCCCTTGGTGATCCATGCAAATCGATGGTCCATCTCAAAATCTAAAACTTAAACAAACAATCAATCAACTTCTCCTGAGACATCAATCGACACCTCCCGGTTGAGTCAAAAAATTCAAACTTGCATTCCCCCAGTGCACCCTCAAAGAAATCTCATCAAATCCTTATCCTATTGGATAAGAACCTACTTCCTAGTGGAAGGTTCATGCATCTATCTCAGGGTTATACATCTAATCCCCATGGATACTCTACCCAAATCATTGCATTCAAATCCAAACCTCTTATCCCTAGTGGATAACTGAACTGCTTCCCAGTGGAAGGTTCATGCTTGATCCCTTGGTGGATCCCTTCTTCCTCCCTTATGCCCGGCATGAGTGGAGTTACATTGCACTAAGATCTTGATTCCTTCTACATCTCGGTTTAGGGTAGATCATTTTATTAGTGTTTGATCCTTGGACATTGTTGATCATCTCGGTCAACCAATACATGTGGTGTGCCTTGTGTCACACCACAGCCTCTTTGTTGACCTCACTTTTGGAGTGAGCTCTCAACTCTCATCATAGATCTAGGACTCTTATGACACTAAGAGTTCCTTAGTCTTAAGACACTTCTAGTGATTAGGTGAACACTTAACCTAACCTAGAGACTTAGAAGAGTTAGCCATAGAATAGGTTGTGCCTTGGGATTTAGGAGACTTGCCTACCCTATAGCCCAAACCCAATCCTTGCTTCCTTCTTTCAAACCAAACCTCAAATTCAAATACCAAATCAAATCCAACTATCCAATGATTGAAATCCATGATTAAATTCAAACTCAAATCCTTCCTAGCCTTTGATTTTATCTTATGGACTTAGCCTTAACCAAATTCAAATCAACCCCAATCCAATTGATTTTCTCAATTATCAAATTCATCAAATCAAATTCAAATCATAAATCAATTCAAACTCCAAATGATTGAAACCCATGATTAAGTCCAAATTCAAAATCTCTTCTAAGCATGAACCACCTTCATATGAGTCAAAACTCCTTCAAACTACTCAAACTTGGATTTCTTTATAAATCATTCATTCATTCATTTATATTCATAAATATAAATGAAATCATCAAACTTCAAAATCAAAAAATAAATCAAACCCCAAATCCAAGTTAACCTCTTTTGACTTATTCCTTAATTTGGTCAAATTGCTTAAATCACTCAAACTCAAGTAATTTTCTCACAACTATTTATATCTTCATTTATATTCACAAATATAAATGAAAAATAAATTTAAATAACCAAATCAATCAAAACAAATTCAATTTTGTTTTAGCCAAACTTTTGAACTTGGCTAAATGACATCTAAATCAACTTAAAACTCATGGATTTCTTCATGATTCAATCATTCCTTCAATCATTGATCAAATATAAACATAAACCACCATTATCAAACCAAATCAAGTCAACCCAAATCAAGCCCAAGTTAATCCTTTTGACTTGAAATTGTCATATGAACCAAAACCCATTTGGCTTAAACCAATTGCAATTGGATTTATATTTTAATCCAGCTCATATGTGAGTTCAACTAAACTTGAATCAAACTTGATCAAGCCAATTGACATTTAGGCTCACTTGACCCAAAGTGACCTAAAAGACCTTTTGAGCCAAGTTCTAATCCAACCCAAATTGGATTGAACTAAGCCCATCTAAACCTCACAATATAACCAACAATCATGGTGATCAATTAAATTGGGTCAAGTGACCAACATTTTAAAAATGAAACCCAAACTAGCCAAAATCCATGTTATTGAAATTAACTCAAACCCTCATAATCAATGATTGAACATGACCAAACCTCATTGAGCCAAACCAAGCCTAAGGCCATTTGACCTAAGTTGACCCAAATTGGCCTAAAAAGCCAAAATGGGTCAAATCATGATTTAATCCAAATTGATTGCAACCAATGGCTCAAGTTCATTCAAATCACTTATTGAACTTGAAAGCCATGATTGCCAAGTTGACCAATTGGTCAACTTGACTAACTAACAAATTGACCTAAAGGGTCAAAATTGGCCAAAATTCAAATTAATCAAATTAAACCAAACCAAAGCCTACAATTTTTAATCAACCAATTGAACTTGACTCAACACTCCAATTTGGTCAAATTGGTCAACTTGACCAATTTTACCCTTGAATCCAAATGAGTCAAATCCAAACCTAGGCCAAACAATCCAAATTAATTGAACCAAAACATCCCAAATCATCATATGAACTAACCCTTTGGTTTGACCCAATTTGAAATTGTAACCCAACAAATGAACCCATTTGACCAATCTAAGCAAATCTCAAATCACTTAGGATCTTGGCAAACCCCAAAACTCACCCTGTCAAAGACTCCCAAAAGCCAAGTGCCCCCCATTATCCATCAAACCATTTAAAAAACCAATGGATCCAAGCCAAGTCACTCTCCCATCCTTGCAGCCCCATAGCACTCCTTAGAATCTCCACTTGACCCACCTAGCCACCTAACTCACCTAGGTCATGGACCTTTGAGGTGAGTTGACTCAACAACCAGCACCCATTGGATCCAAGCTTTGTTCTTGCACTTGGATCCATGGCACTCACTTCTCCCATCCACGGCGTGCCACCAGACTTGATGGAGACAAGTGGTGGCAAAAAGTGCAAATGTGCACACATAGCCATTCATCCTTCCCTATGAATTGAGGAGGTATACCCCCTCAATTGAGCATATTTTCATTGAAAGCTTTGACATGAAAGCATTTTTGAAACCTCAGAGTGATTCCAAGCCTTCAAGCTCCATCTAGATTTCTATCAAAGTGAAATAGACAATCTGATCCATACTCCTCACCATAATCAAACCAAATTCCTCTTCCATCACCATCTTGTTGGCAACAACCAATTCCCAAGCTTTCAAGTCAGAGAGTGAGTTGATCAAGACCAAAATGTGGATTGGTCCGAGCATTCCACACTAAATCAAACCTAGACTTCTTCAATAGGGTCTCGCCTCAACTAGGCAAAGCTACCTCCAATGACCCACCGCCAAATGTTAGCTCTGGTGAGGTAATTTTATAAATTGAGCCTTGTATGCAAAAATGGGTTAATCTTTTATGAAATAAATTTGAATCCCATGTGAATTTGACCATTGGATGTGTATCCCCCCTCCTTCCAAAGGTGTGGGATCGATTTGATCCCAATCCGAGCTCCGGTGAGCTCGGATCGAGCGAAATGGGGATTCATCTCCGCTCAAAGAAGGATATCATATCTGTCCCCGCGATTGGAATGTGTGATAGATCCTTAGATCCCCATTCTCCTTTAACCGGTGATCGTGGGTATCGATCTTAGATCGAGATCCAGAACCGGATTTGAGTTAGTGCACAATGTGACTACTTAAATAGCCAATTCATCACACCATGTGGAAAGCACGCGTACCATGCGTGGCGACGGGATTAAGGCTTTAATTAGGCTAATTAATTATTTTAATCTAAAACTTCTAAAATCATAACTAATTGTAGAAAATCCAAAAATAAACTTAGCTCATTTTGATATATTTAGAGTGAAATCTAGAAAATTATTATTAATTAATTTTGAAATTAATTTTGGCTTAATTAAGTTTAATCAAAAATCTAATTAGCTTAATTACACCTTAATTAAACATAATTAATCAAATTTTTTGTGGATGTTTAGGGGATGACCTCTATCTTATTTTTTTGGGATTTTATTGATTGCTAATTAGAAAAATCATTGATTAAGCCTAATCACTCTTAATAATTAATCATAATTAATGAATGAAAATTAATTCATTTAAACCTAATTACCTCTTTGAATAGTAAGATAACTTAGGAATGTGATTGGGATATTTTCCTAATTCATTTCTAAGTTTTTCTTTACCTTTAAAAATCAAATTAATTAATGGTTAATGGAATGATTAATTAATTAATTTCTTCAGATAAGAAATCAAAATTTAATTGATTAAATAATTTAGGAAGGATTGAGACTTGCCCTTGATCTTTCCCTAAGTTAATTTCATCATTCAAATTAAAACATAACCAAATTTTTTAATCAATTAATTAAAGGTTTAATGAAAGTAAAATTCAAAAAATCAATTCATACACATCCAAGCAACCTTTAATTGATCTTAGGTAGCTCCTTGGGTGTTCAATAACTCAAGGTAAGAGATAATGAAATTATGGTTAGCTCACATGTGTGAGAAAATCATAAAAGTAATTAAGTGAGATCCCTTTAGCTTAATTAACTATTAATCATAAGCCAATTGCATTAGGCCCCTTTCATTTCTTAGGAGCATTGCAAATTTACTTTCATATGATTGCATATCATATTGGCTTATTATTAATTAGTTAATTAACTTAAGGTGATATAGGTAAGGGTTAATTCACTTAATTCATACCTTAACCTAATTAAATATAAAATCAACTTAAATATTCTTCATTAAACCAAATTAATTCATGGGAATGGGATTAGGATTAGCAAACCTCTTTATTTCCTAAATCAAATCAAACTCAAAGTTAAAATATCTTTAAAGAATTTTGGTTTTATTTTAAATAGCCTTATTTAATGTGATTGTCCTTAGGAATTAATTGGGATGAATGAAATCATGTGCTTATATTCCTTTATTTCTTTCCAATCATGTTAAATATTTGCCATATGAAATCATGCATTCATTTCTTTTAAAATTAATTAAATGAAATGGTTTCTTTTATGTCAAATTACATGTGTTGGCTTAAATTAAAATAGGTGTGGCTATTATTACTATTAAATCAAAAGTTATTTTCAAAAGCCATAAATCAATTATAATATATGAAGTAATGTTAATTACAAATATCTATAAGTTTGCATGTGATAATATAAGATGTGCAATATGAAGTTCTCTTTCCTTATCTTAACGATTCACATAGGATTTTGCAAATGTATAGTTCATTTGAAGAACACAACTAAATCTACCTACATCTCCATGTTAAGACTTAGGAAGAATTTCATATCACATATGTAAATCATACAATCAAATATGACTTCTTGCATGATTCCTTATTCATGTGGTTCTTTTTTGTACATTCATATGTATTTAAAAGTGTATATTAGTCTGACATCCCGGGCTGAGGCTTTAAGTAGCCTAAGTAGGTCTTGTACCTTACTCAGTGTAAAATAAATAACTCACTTAAAACTCTTATACATATGTATGTATGATGGAATGAATAAGAATCATAAATCAAATAAATCAAACAACTTTTGCATGGGTTTTCCTATCCTTATAGTTGCTTCATCTACATGTATCTAAGAAAAGTGGTATATTAGTTGGACCCGGGGCTGAGGCTTTAAGTAGCCCTAAGTAGGTCTTGTACTACGCCCTAGTGTAAAATAATGGCATGTACTCACTTAAAACTTTTATACATGTGAATGTGTATCTAGCTAATGGATGAAAATCTCTTTTCTATAATAAAGGCATGCATTCATAATTCAATCAAAAAAATGAAATATTTAAATTCCAAATACACTTCTTTGCATTCATCATTCAAGTATGCTAAAGATATGATGTATAGTATGCTTAGGATTTAATCATATGCATGATATACATGATGGAAAAAATGAATGAATGTGTTATGTGATAGTAATCCATTCTAATTAATCTTAAGATGTCTTTCTTATTGAATAAGGTCATTTAGAGTGAACCTAAACTTATTAATAAAACATGTAATAAACCATTCACTAAAGAAATTAATTAATTAACTTGCTTTAGAAGTGACTTAAGGTAGGGATGAAAAGATTCTCTCTCTTTCTTCTCTTTATAACACTTAGTTGTTAAGTGTAGGCTATGAAACAAAAGAAAACACTAAGTAAAATCTTCAAATCAATTAAATCACTTAAAGAGAAATCAACCCTTTATAAATTAAATCACTCACACTTAGCAAATTATAACTCTAAAGCCTAGTTAGGACATACCACCACAACACATACATTAGATTAAGTCACCATTTCTAGCTTTATGTTAGGCGGTGCATGGTTTGATGTATGTTTGGTTTTATGATATATTATTTGGATGTTAGGGTGTATATGTGTGTCTGGATGTTAGGCATATTAGCTAATCATATTTTATGTGGGGTTGTGCTTAAGGGGCTATTAAAAATATAAATGCTTTTTGTTGTGCGTTGCTTATACCCTAAGCATACAAGTTAGGAGGTGGGCTTGGTTACCCATGTGTGCTAAGTCCAAATTATTCATATAACTACTTGGGTTGTATGGTGTGTTTAGCTAACATTTATTTTGCAGGTGTAGCTAGATTTACTTTCCTTCTTTTAATGTAATTTTGCATTAGGATTAGGATAAGTGTTATGGGGGATTAGGATGAGCATTGGTTATAAGACCAAGTCTTGTATACCATGTAATGCCTTTGCAAGCAAATCCAAATCAAGAAAGAAAGAAAGAAATGGAGCAAATCAAATGAAGAAATGAAGATGAAGAATGGAGGATGAAGAATGAAGACCCCATAACTTATCATTTTATAATTGTAATTATTCTTTTATTATCAGATGTATAAGGGTAGAGCTTCACTACCACATTTCTTTTCTTATGCGGTACGCATCGACCTCTTATTCTTTTTTATAGCTTTATAAAATTGTTTGATATTTTGTTTAGCATGTGCATTAAAAATAACATGTCTTTTCATAATTTCTTTATGATTGGTGATTGTTGTGTGACCTAGATTCATTTAGGCTCTTAGGATAAAAATACATTTTCTACCCCATTAATAACTCATAACTAAACTTTTAAAATAACTCATAACCTCATATAAAAGCCTAGGCATTAAATCAAGATAATAAAATATTTAGCAACCCTTAGCTGGATGTTGTATGTTTAATATCATGCATAATCATCTTGTTTCATTCTTGATAAGAGAGGGCTTCCATCTTTGCCAGATAGAAATAGGCTTAACCTTTAAGCCTATGATGGAAGAACACCTCTTTCTCTTTTGATTTGGCCCATAATCAACTTCTCATGCATTTAGGCATACAAAATCCATAGCATGTCAAAATAAAGAGTCTAAATTCAAAATAAAATTTGATAAAATTTGCATTAGATTAAGTCATTATTCATACCCCTCTAGTCTAGGGGAGTGGGTTTAAGGACTTAGTTTCTCTTCTAAAATAAATAACAGTAACCATCTTGCAAAGCATATGACTTGTGGATTTAAAGTGTAGGAGAAGTTAGCTGGTTGCCACTCCAGACGCTAATAAGTCCCAAGTTGGTTTACTCTCTCTTGTGGAGGTAAACCATATACCCACTTTCACCTTAGATTTAGGTCATGCTTTGGCCCCAAAGCTCCCTTGATTTAGGATCTGAGGTTGTTGTTTCCTTTTATGTGCTACAAGCATAAATCCTCACCTCTTATGCATTTCTACAATCTTGTATTGTGGAATTCTAAGTCTAGATTTCTAATAAAATTTCAACTCAAATAAAGAAATTTCTTCAATTTCAAATACATAAAATTCAACCAAAGAATAGATTGGAGTGCTCACTAGGCTTCTTAGTATCATAAGCACTCCCTACTCATTTTTTTTTTCGATAATAAATCTCTCCCTTTAATCTATCCCACTTGATTTTCTAAAATATAACTAATTTGTTGATAGTCATAACTTGGAATTCTTTGGAGATAATAATCGCCTACTTTAATCAATAGTATTCTTAAGGGATTTATTTTCCTTAAATTGTAATTAACTATGGGGACTTGCCCATATAGGGAACTTAATCAATTTAAATAAACCTATTTTATTTATCCATGTAAAGTAGGGAAAAAATCTCTGGTATAGTCGAAGACCCATCATGCATTAGAAGTCCTTTTTAGGTGATTAGGTCCATCATGGGATAGTGACTTCTATCTTTTGAGATAGTACTATTTCGCATATCATTCAATCACCTCAATAAGTATATCCTCAGATCTATGGTGTGCCTCACATATACACACACAACACATACCAAAAAATAAATACCCGCAATCTATCTAAGAGGTGGTTACTATTACTCATGAGGTGAATTCACTCTCTCATTAACACTTGGCATGAAGGACTCCCACCTCCCCTTGCTAGACACCCATTTATCCTTCATGATAGCCACTTTCATGCCTTAGCCAACCAAAATGAGCCACCTAGGATGATTCCCTTCCATTCCCAACCATCTCAATCCATATGACAATATTTTGGAGCCAAAAATAAAACAAAATGAAGAATTTTTGGCCAAAATAAAATGCAAGGCATTATAGGCAGCAAACTTCTCCTCTCACTCTCATTTCCATCCCTTAGAGCTCCCAAACCAACCAACAATCATTCTCTTGATTTTGGGGTGAAAAATACTAAAAATAATTAGATTTTGGCGACGAAGTAGTGGTGATTGGAGAAGGCATTATTTTAAAGAAAGACATGAGGTCTAGGCTCATTCCAGGCTTCTTCCCCCACTCAAAAGCATGCTCAGATCATCACCACTGCCAAAAATCATCCCCGGTGATGTAATCCTCAAAAAAACCATGGCCTTAGGATTTCTTATATTTTGAGATTTTAGGAGTTTCCCTAAGATAAACCTCGCATATTTTCATTTTATTTGATCCCAATATGAAATAGAATTTTTTTTGGTGAGATCGATGCAAAAAATGAGCCCACCATTTAATTTATTTGCATTTTTTTCATCGATTTTGTGAGAGCGATCAATCCCATTTGGAGGACTCATCAATCAACTCTTTTTCCACCCATCACGCGATCCATCGATCGTGGATCATCTCGTCGAACAATCCAATCTGATCTGCAGTCTTTGCCATGTTCTGTATTTTCAGGATGCGCACGGCCAATCAGAAATGTGGCACCACGTGCCACACAAAACTACATGGTCCAATCGTACAATGCCACATGTCACCACGTTGCCATGTCAGCATCGCGTGCGGTGCTGAGTGAGTTAAGTGGGAAAATCCATATTTTTTATTTTAGAAATTTTTTAAATCACATGAAACTTCAAAAATTGATAGAAAATAAAATACTTAATGAAAAATTACAAATAAAGGCTCGTTGGATTCGACTTTCTGAGAAAAAAATTCAATAAACCTAAAATCCCCAAATTTTGTTGGCTAGTTTGAGCTTAATTTAAGTTTTGGTAAAAATCAAATTTCATTAATTAAACTAAAAATACACTTCATATTAAGTTAAAATTTTTAGAGATTGAAATTGAAGTTGAAATCTACCTACCATAAAATTTCAAGTTAAATGACATCTAGATTGAAAGATATTGAATTTTGAAGTTTAAATGAATTATTTTAATAAAATAAGTTAACAAAATCATAAAAATCATCTTAATCAACCGAAACTTTGAAAAATCATAACTAATTATTGAAAATTCCAAAAAATACAAATTAATAGTCATTTTAAAGTAATTCAGAGGACATTAATGTAAAATTAATTCTAATTAATTTTGAATAGTAATTAAGACTTAATTTGGTTTAAATAAAAACTTAATTAGCTTAATTACACACTAATTACCCAAGTAATTAATCCCAAACTTTTTAAGTTTGATTAATGAGATGATCTACCTCCTATAATTTTATTGAGATTTATTGCTTGGTTAATTAGAAAATTGGCTTAGCTTTACTTTTCTTAATTAAGTGATTAATTAACATGAATAGTAAGAAAATCATTAATTAAGTTTATTAATCATTGTGGAATAGTGAATGTTTGCATGGGGTATGGGATTGGGACCTCTTTCCCACTCTTTTTCCTAAGTTCATTTCACTTGACTTGAAATCAAATAATTTGGATTAATTAATGGTTTAATTCATTAATTAAATGGCATAATTAATTAAATTGAAGTAATAATAATTTCAGAACTTATCTAATTAACTCTTGGGTAGCTATTTGGGTGTTCAATAACCTAAAGAGAGAGCTAATGAAATTATGATAGCTCATATGTGTGAGAAAATCATAAGAGTAATTAAGTGAGCTCCTTAATTTTAATTAATTATAAATTATGAGCTAATTGCATTAGGCCCCTTTCATTTCATAGGAGAATTACTATTTAATTTTCTATATGGTTGCATATCATATTAGCTCATATTTTAATTAATTACCTTAAGGCATAGTGGGTTAATTAATTGATTTAATCCATGCTTAACTTAATTAAACCATAAAATTAACTTAATTACTTCATTAAACCAAATTAACTCACACATGAGGAATGGGATTAGGATCAACAAACCTCTTTCATTTCCTAAATCAAATCAAACTCAAAATAAAAAATGTCACTTAAGAACTTTGGTTTATTTTTAAGTAGTCTTATTTGGTATGATTGTCCTTAAGAATTAATTGGAATGAATGAGATCATGTGTTTATATTCCTTTATTTCTTTCCAACCATGTTAAATGTTGCTTGCCATATATAATCATGCATTCATTTCTTTTAAAATTAAATAAATAAAATGGTTTCTTTTATGTCAAATTGCATGTGGTGATTTAAATTAAAAATAGATGTGTGTATTATTACTATTAAATCAAAAGTTATTTTTAAAAGCCATAAATCAATTATAATAGATGGAATGATGTTAATTACAAGTATCTATAAGTTTGCATGTGTAGATAATATAAGATATGCAATATGAAGCTCTCTTTCATTATCTTATATGGATTTGCATGGGATTTATAAATGTATAGTTCATTTGAAAAGAACACAACATTTGTCTAAATCTACCCTATGCATCTCCATGCTAAGACTTAGGAAGAATTTCATATCACATATGTAAATCATATAATCAAATCAAATATGACTTCTTGCATGACTTTTCATTCTTTTGGTTCTTTTTACACATTCACATGTATTTGAGAAAAGTGGTATATTAGTGTGGACACCTCGAGGCTATGAGGCTTTAAGTAGCCCTAAGTATGTCTTGTACCTTATGCCTCTGGTGTAAAACAATGGTGTCATACTCACTTAAAGCTCTTATACATATGTATGCATGATATGACCAATAAATAAGAATCATAATCAAAAATGAAATATAACTTTTGCATGGGTTTTTCATATCATTGTAATTTTTTATACATTTATATGTATCTAAGAAAAGTGATATATTAGTCTGGACACCCCGAGGCTACAAGGCTTTAAGTTGTCCTAAGTAGGTTTTGTACCCACAACTGCGTAATAATGGTGACTCACTTAAAACTTTTATATATGTGAATGTGCACTTAGCTAATGGATGAAAAATCCCTCTTTTCTATTAAAAAGATATGCATTCATAATTTAATCAAGTGAAGTATTTAAATTCCAAAAATACTTCTTTGCATTCATCATTTAAGTGTGCTAAGACATACATTGTATGTATAGGTATGCTTAGGATTTAATCATATGCATGATATACATGATGGAGAGAAATGAATAGACATATGCCATGTGATAGTAATTCATTCTAATTAATCTTAAGATATTTTTCTTATTGAATAATGTCATTTAGAGTGAACCTAAACTTAAGATTGACTAAAATATATAACAAGCCATTCACTAAAGGAAATTGATTAATGAACTTGCTTTAGAAGTGACTTAAGGTAGGGATGAAAGAGAGATTTTCTCTCTTTCTTCTCTTTATAACACTTAGTTATTAAGTATAGACCATATGAAACAAAAGAAAATACTAAGTAAAATCTTCAAATCAATTAAATCACTTAAAGAGGAATCAACCTTTTATAAATTAAATCCCTCACATTTAGCGAATTACAACTCGAAAGCCTAGTTAGGGCATATCACATAAGCATTAATTCACACACATTAGACTAAGTCACAATTTCTAACTTTATGTTAGGTCAGTGTATGGTTAGATGTATGCTTATTTTGTGATGTATTATTGTAGACTAGATGCTAGGGTGTATGTGCGTAATTGAAAAATATTAGCCTAATCATATTTTAGGGGTTGTGCTTGGGGTCGCTAAAATTAAAAAAATATATAAATGTTTTGTTGTATTGCTTAGCCTCATAACCCAAGTTAGAATGGGCTTGGTTACCCCATGTGTGTTAAGTTCAAATTATTCATATAACTGCTTGGTTGTATGGTGTATTTAGCTAATATTTATTTTATATAGATTTATTTTCCTTTAATGTAATCTTTATACATTAGGATTAGGATGAGTGTTATGAGGGGTTTGGATGAGCATTGGTTATAAGACCATATCTTATGTACCATGTGATGCCTTTGGAGCAAGCACATCCAAAATAAGCCAAAAGGAAGAAAGAAATGGAGCAAATCAAATGGAGAAATGGAAGATGAAGAAATAAAGAAGGAAGAATGAAGACCCCCATAACATTCATCATTATAATTATAATTATTCTCTTGTAATCTGAGTTGTATAATGATAGAGCTCGGCTACCCACATTTCTTTTTTGTATGGTGGTACCCGACCACATGAACCTTTTATTCTTTTGTGATAACTTTATAAAATTATTTGATGTTATGTTTAGCTTGTCTATTAGAAAAAGCATGCCTTTTCATAGTTTATTTATGATTGGTGATTGGTGTATGGCCTGGATGCGATTAGGTTCCTAGGATAAAAATTAAATTTTTTATCCAAACTAACAACTCATAATTAAACCTCTAAAAATAACTCATAACCTCATATAAAAGCTTATACATTAAATTAAGATAATAAAATATTTAGCAACCTCTTAGCTAGATGTTGTATGTTTAATATCATGCATAATCATCTTATTTCACTCCTGTTAAGAGAGGGCTTCCATCTTTTCTAGATAGATGCTTAACCTTTGAGTGCCTGATGGAAGAACACCTCTTTCCTTTTGATTTGGCCCATAATCAACTTCTCATGCATTTAGGCATACAAAATCCTATACTATGTCAAAATAAAGAGTCCCAAATTAAATGAAATTTGATTGTAAATTAGATTTAAGTCATTATTCATACCCCTCATCCTCTAGTCTCTTAGGGAGTGGGTTTAAGGACTTAGTATCTTTTCTAAATAATAATAGCCTAGCCATCTTGTAAAAGGATATGACTTGTCTACATGGACTTAAAGCGTAGGAGTTAGTTGCTCACTCGCGAATAAGTCCAGTGGTGATTTTACTCTCTTGTATAGGTAAACCATATACCCACTTTTCCTTAGAAGTCATTTTGGCCCTCATCAAAGCTCCCTAGATTTAGGATCTGAGATTGTTGGTTTCCTTTATGGGCTATAAGCATAAATCCTCACCTCTTAGATATTTCCATAATCTTGTATTGTGGAATTATAAGTCCTAGATCTCTAATAAAATTCCAAATCAAATAAATAAATCTCCTCAATTTCAAATATATAAAGCCCAACCATAGATGGGAGTGCTCACTAGGTTTCCTAGTATCATGAGCACTCCTACTCATCTCCTTTGGTTTCGATAATAACTTCCCCTTTTGACCCGTCCCACTTGATCTTATAAAATACAACCTATTGATAGCCCTATCCTTGAATTTTTGGAGATAATAATCACTACTTTAATGAGTATTCTTAATGGATTCATTTTTCTTAAGATGTAATTAACTATGAGGGCTTGCCTAGGAACTTAGAACTCGTTTAAATAAATCCTACTTTATTCATCCATGTAAAGTAGGAAAAAATCTAGTATATTTGAAGACCCATCATGCCTTGAGTCCTGATTAGTCCATTATATAACTTCTATCTGGGATAATACACTATTCTTTAATATCTATCATCAATAAGTACACCATCAGATTTGCATGGTGTCCCCTCCCCCTCCATACAATTGAATCAAAAATAAACTCTGCACCATTATAATATAAATAATTTTATGTGCTTAATATTTATTTCTAATATGCCACATATTTACCTGTGTGGTGTTTTAATTTAGAGAGTTCATAAAGACACCACACGGATCTTAGGGGATACTTATTAAAATGATCAAGTATGACATTAAGGGATGATGTACCATCTCGAAAGATTTGAACATTACTCTTGAAAAGACTAAATCACCTAATAAAGACTCCTAAGTTAATGGGTCTGCGTATATACCAGAGATATTTCCTCCACTTTACACAGATAAGTAAAGGTGAGTTTTATTTTAAGCCAGGTTCTTTAGTTCCTTATGGGAGAAAGCTTCCATAGTTAATTACATCCTATGAAATAAAAATTACCTAAGAACACTCTCATTAAAATAGTTAAATCATGTCTCTAAAGATTTCAAAGTTTGCTAGCCTAGGATTGGTAATATTTAGCAATCAATTGGAAAGGTTCCAAATTGGGAAGACTTCTTTTCAAATTCTAAAGGAGAATAAGTAGGAAGCACTCAAGATACTAGTAGGCCTAGTGAGTACTCCAATCTACCATATAATGAGGGTTTATATTTTTTAAGGAGAAAAATTATATTGATTTAGGTTGAAATTTTATTAGAATGCCATAACTTAGATTCCAACAACACAAGATTATGGAAATGCCTAAGAAATGATGACTTATACTTGTAGTAAAGGAGAAATAAGCAACCTCGGAGCCTACATCTAGAGTGTTCTAGCATAAGCTACGAGCTCGACCTAAATCTACTCGAGGAGGGTGGGATATATCAGTTCACTTTTACTAGGGATAATGCACCAATCCCGACTCTTCTAGACTTACAATCACTTGGAATGGCTACCAGCTAATACCTCCTATGATTTAAAATCATGTGGGCTAGTCATATGTAAATGCAAGATAACTAGGTTATTATATATTAAGAAATAATCTAAAACCCTAAATTCACTTCCTAAGAGACTAAATCATGATTGGTATGAAAATGATGACTTAGATTAATGCAATAAAATTTATAAATTTTTATTTTTTATTTTGACTCATCATTTTGGACTCAAACTTGAAAAAATTTATGCCTAAATGCATGATAAAGATAAATTATGGGCTAAATTAGAGGGAAGGGCTGTTCTCCACTACAAGGGACTACCCTCACAGGTCAAGCATGTCCCTTATCATGTAAGAATGGAGACCCCTTATTTTCAAGAGTGAAATAATATATATGCATGATATTGAAACATACAACCATACAGCTAAGGGGTTACTAAATTATTTATTTTTTGATTAAGATAAGCTTTATGGTTGGGTTATGAGTTAATCAAATTTAGTTAAAATTGTTAAATTGAGGTAGAAAAAATATTTTTTTCTAAAGAGCCTACCGTATCAAGCCACACATCAAATATATACACTTTAAGAAATCTATGAAAAGCATGTCATTTCTATTGCACAATCAATATAAACAATAATTAAACATGGATCAATTAAAAGAATAAGAGGCCGGTGTGGCCAAGAACCGCCGTACACCCTGAAAAAGAAAATAAATTAGGCCACCGAGCTCCACCCTTAAACAACTTGAATTATAATAATTTATAAATAAAAAGTAGCTATGGTGGTCTTCAATTCTTCATTTTCACCTTCACTTCATGGATTGGAACATTCAAAGCTTCATAAGCCCTCCCAAGTCTATACCTTCTAGCCACAGCTCATCCTAAACCCCATAGCACTAATCATACTCCTATTACAAAAATTATATTTTATAAATAAAAAAAATCTAACTACACATACAAAATAGAAGTTAGAGCAACATACATGCAAACAAAGTATTTTATATTATGCATTTGGACTTAGCACCTTGCCTTGGGTAAATAAGCCCACTTATCCTAATGGATCATGCTTTGAGACATATTAGCACCTGCAAGCAAGAAGCATTTTTATTTTTATTATTATTATAATGGTCTCTTAAGTAAAATCATCTATAGAATTCATCATTAGTCTAATATCACCCAAACATCTAGACTATGCACAATCAATCTTAACATCTAGTCTAAAATATTACATCTCAAAATAAAACATCACAATGATCACCGACCTAACCTAACACTAGGGTCCGTGACTATGCAAGGTGTTGTGTATTGTGTCTTAATTGGCCTTTAAGGTTATGAATTCTTCTAATGTTGGATCTTTTTAATGCTTTATTAAATGTGGTTATACTTTACATAGTTACTATTTTATGATAAATTTTAGACAAATTTTATATTTTATTCACTTGAGATTTTAGGGTTGTAAAGAGAAGAAAGAAAGAGATTCCTTCCATCCTTATCCTTAGGTTGAATCTAAGAAGTAAATTTTATTTTTTTTTTTTATGATTGGACTCAACTTAAAGAACCCATATTAAATAGCACAAGTCAAGCTAAGATTACAAAACCCAGGATGAATTCAGTGATAAAGCACCATTGCTTTATATAGAAGTTTTATTTAATCATATTATGCTTAATGAGTGCATGAATGGACATCAATTGGATTGTTAATTAATTAACATAAGTTGGGATCACATGATGCTTGTATTTTATATTGAAAGAAGATAATATTTTTTAGCCTTATGCCAACATATAAGCACATATATATACAATGATTATTTGTAAGTGTGTGTCATTATTGAACAAAGAAGTGAGATAAGAGACTACAACTACTTCGGATGTCAGACTATATATACTTACTAATTCATACACACATGTACACACATAAACATAAAGGGTGAACTTTAAAAAAAAATTTCTTGAATTTAATTAATGAAGTACACACACATGAAGTTAATTTATCACAAATCTCAAGGTATGTGCCATTGTTGAACCAGGAAAGTGAGGTAATCAGGGACCCTTTGGGACTACTTAAAGTCTCGTTGCCTGAGATGTCTAGACTATATACCTTTTTTGACATATGGTTTATACATGTAGTGAAATTAAGATCAATATTTCAATTCATTTGTATACAAAAGATTGATTATATTTTGATTGCTTTAAGAAAAATAATTTGAAATTTACTAGTGAAAATAACCACACTATTTACTTAAAATGCATACAATTAACATAATTTTCATCTAGAACTTTTATTTAAGAAAAAAATTTTGAGATTTATTAGTGATAATAACCATATTATTTACTTCAAATTCATGCAATTAACACAATTTTCTTCTAGGACTTTCATTTTGGAAAATTAACTTTGAGATTTATTAGTGATAATAGTCACACTATTTACTTCAAATGGATGCAATTGATATATTTTTATTTACATGATTTTTATTTCAAAAATATGAATGCATGTGCACATGAGATATGTAACTTTATAAGCAAACTAAGAAAATAAATAGATCTTCACCAAATATCATATTTGGATTCATTAATTCTTATGGACAAATCATATCCACATGAATGCCCTAAGCTTTATCAAATTCATTAAGTTTGGGTTTAAAGTTTGAATTACCTAAACCTAAAGAGATATCAAAATTATTTAAATTACCCCTTCCAATCTTTATTAATTAATTGGTTTAAAGTGAACTTAGATAATTTTTTATAGCTTAATTAACTTTCATTTAATTACTTGATTGTTTAAATTCTCGAAAGAGCCTCTTAATTTGATTAATTATTAAATATAAGCCTACAAACCATGATGGAAAGATTATAGATAAATAAACTTAGGATTAGTAAGGCCTACATATTCTAAATTTAATTAGGCTCATAATTAATAATCAACTAAATTATGAAACATTAAATTAATTAATCAATTACTCTCAAAATTTCTGCATCAATAGAGAGTTTTGATTTCATTGGGGAATCTTTATGTTAGCTAAGCACAAATAGTTTTGGATGAAAATTTGATTAGTTAAAAAAATCAATACAATTTTTTCTAATTTCTAAATCAATTAATTGACTTAATTAATTAATTAAGCATTTTAAGGGTGATCTAGAAGAATGATTAAGACCAAAGGCTCAAATTTTTTTCCTCATCATCCTTAATATTTTGATAATTAATTAAACATCTTTGATTGATTTTATAAATTTCTTAATTTTTATATAATTATTGAATACATAAAATGAACAATTATGATTTGGAAAAAAATTTGATTATTCTACTCCACTAAAAAATAACCCAAAAAATTATGGAAGGCAGAAGTCATCCCAAGAATTAATCACACAAAATCTCAAATTAATTAGCCAAATAATTATAGCCTAATTAAGATAATTAGATAAAATTTTAAACCCTAATTAGTCACTTTTCATTGCATAAAATTTGGGGATTTTATTTTTCCTAATTTTTCTCTATTTAAGCTTTCCAAAATAGATTTATTTATAATTTTAATTTTTCTATAATTAATTATGAATTTTTGAAGTTCTGATTAATTAAATCACATTTTAAACTTTAATTAACTCATTTACATAACCATTATCATGTGATAGTTGCTGTGGTAGTGCTTTCCACATGGCGCTACAAGATTAGTCATATAAATTGTCCAACATGGTGCTCATTAAACTGTAATAGACGCGCTTTCATCTCAGTCGTCCAATCACGGATTGGACTGGGGAGATTAATCTGGTGATTCTAAAGGAAAAAATAAGGAATTTCTAATGCGATTAATTATGGTCGTCTGTTCTAATTATGTGAAATGGATGGCCGATGATCCGTTGTTGTTGACTTCACTTTTGGAGTGAGAATTAGCATTTCTCGTCTTAGACTTAGGAACCTTATAGACACTTGAATTTTCTAGTGCTAAGACACTTCTAGTGATTAAGTAAACACTAAACCTAAGTTTAGAGGATTAGAGAACATAACCCTAAGCCAAAAGTTTACCTTGGGAAAATAGGTTTCATCTACCCTAAGGCCTAAACCAAGACTCATGCCCATCAACTCATCTAAACTTAAGCTCTGTGATTATAATTAAACCAACTCAGACCTATTCAAATAATCTTAAATGATTTTGGTATTCCAGTCCAAGCTCTAAGCCAAATTAACCAAGACCTTAACCCATGTTAACCCACCATAATCCTATAACTCCATTCAAACCCATTAAAGTAAACTAAATCCAGCTTAATTTTCTCAACCACTCCAATTATTCATGAGATCATTTCAAGTCATGCCAATACTTGCAATCAAGTCAATTGAACCAAAGAAAAATGACCAACCCAAGTTAGCCCATTTGACCTAAAGGGTTCAAATGAGCCAAAACCTAATTGATTCCAAATCAATTGTGATCAAAGCCACTAATCAACTCTAAATACATCATTGAACCCCTCTCAACACTTGATTGACACCAACTCAATCCAATTGGCTCTTTTGACCCAATGATACCTAAATGATCAATTTGATTCAAACTTCAATCCAACCCTAATTGGATTAAATCAACTCATCCAATCCCCTCCATAATGATTGTTGATCATCTTTGATTGCCCAATTGTAATCAATTGAGTCAAATCAAGCCAATTTGACCACTTAACCCAAGTTGATCCAATTGACCTAAAGAGCCAAATTGGGTCAAATCTCATTTCAATCCAAATGATTACATCTAATGCCTATAATCAATCAAAAATTGATTATTGAACACCCTACAATCATCAATTGAAACCAATTTGCCTAAGCCAACTCAATTGACCAACTTAGCCCAAATTGACCTAAAAGATCAAATTAAATCAAAACTCATTCTAATCCAAATCAATTCAAACCAACACCTACAATCATTCCCAAATGATCAATCAAACATAGAACAACACTTCATTCAACATAATTTAACTAATTTAACCAATTTAACCAATTCGATCAACTTGACCCATTTGGGCTAAATGAACCCATATGAATCAATCCTAAATCCACTTCAAATTGAGTCAAACCAATTACACTCACTCACTCCAAATGACTAACTGAACTCACCCAAATCATTGGTTTGACTCAATATGGTCAAATTGGTCAATTTAACCCAATTGAACCCATTTGACCCATATGAGTCAAATTAAGCCAAACCCAACCAAACTTGGCATGACTCATCCTTAGGTCAACATGGGTCTACCCAAGTGGGTCATCCCATGGTGAACTTAGTTTGGGTTAAATCCACTGAACCAAGCCACCCAAATGGGATAAATTTCTAATTTTGTTGGGTTCTCCACACCCTTACCCCATGAAAACCACCTTTGGCTCTTCAACATAAGAGACCATTGACCCCTAACCAGTTGGGCTCAGCCTTTGGCCATGAGAAGTGAGTTCACCCATGGAAACCCATTGGTCCACCTAAGGGAGGCTGTACACCCCATGCCAGACCACTACACTCCCTCAGCCTCTCACCCTCAGCCACCTCAACAGTCCCCTAACACCTCCGACCACCTACCCCGGCTGGGAGGCTACTAAAGGTTGAACCAATCTAATCCCTTGGTTCAGTTCAGGAGGAGAGTATACTCCTCCCCATGGATTCAAACTCAATACACACCTTCCTAGAGCATTCCACACAGTCTCATACCCTCTCTTGAGCTCTTCGTGTGCTCCACCGCCGATGACGCCCATCGAACCCAAGAGCTCTGTTCGTTCAAGTTTCCAAAATCTCCACCAAACCCAAATTAACTCTTTCCACACCTTCACCTAACTCTGGTGAACTAAAATGAATCATTTCCTGAGCGATTCATCACCGGAAGATGTCTCAAGATCAACTACAATGAGCTTTACGGTAGTATTTGGTCCACAGAGCAATCAGCGAGGAGGCAGCTTGTGATCTTCTTAATAGGGCTTCATCTCTTTAAGATGAAGCTACCTCTATCGATGGACCATTGGTCTATAGCTCCAATGAGGTAAAAATCTGATAATTGTAGTTTCCCCCTAGGTGTTGGTCTTTTTTGAAGTAAATTGTGTTTTCGTGTGATTTTTACTATAGGATTCCTTAAGATTCATTCCAAGATCATTTTGGAGTCAATTTTTCCATCAAAAGAGCT
Organism: Cymbidium sinense; assembly: GCA_021442155.1. NCBI lineage: Eukaryota > Viridiplantae > Streptophyta > Magnoliopsida > Asparagales > Orchidaceae > Cymbidium > Cymbidium sinense. The sequence continues at coordinate 98,184,930 of CM038227.1, forward strand.
CAAATCGAGCGAAAAGGTAGATAGTGTCCGTCTTTCAGTGCTCGTGGGCTGACAAATCACCGATCATTCATTTCGCATGATTAAAATAGATGACCGTGATTAATCACTCTAGAAATTTTAATTTAATCCCTTTGAAATCACGGGATTAATCTTTGCGATCTCGAGATGAAAGCCGCCAATCGAGTACCGTTGAATGATTTAAATAAGCAATACCACAGTGCCACGTGGAGAGCATTGCCACATCAGCGTCTGATGGATCTAATGGTTTAAAGAGATAATTAAACTTTAAAAATAATTAAATGGTCAGAGCTTCAAAAAAGTATAACTAATTATATAAAAATCCAAAAATATAAATAAACCCATTTTGAAAATGTTAGACTGAGGAGAATTTAAAAAAATAAAATCCTTAATTTATGTCCAATGAATAGTGCTTAGTTAAGATTTGAAGCTTAGGCTAATTACCTTAATTAAGACTTAATTACTTGACCAATTAATTCTAAAATTGGTGGGATGATTCCATGGGATGTTCTTTGCCTCCCATAATTTTCTTAGAATTATTTGCTTTGTAATGTAAAGAAATTAGAATTTAAATCTTAATTACCTTCACTAACTAATTTAATAATTATTAAAATTAATAAATAGTGAAAATTAAATAATTAATGATAATTAATCATTATAAAAAGTGGGAATAGTGAGAAGAAATAATTATGGCCTCTTTCCTAATTATCTTTCTAAAGATATTTTCTTAGGAGGGTTAATTAATGCATGTAATAATTAGGGATTAATTAAAATTTTTGTGATAGAATAGAAATCAAATAAAATTAATGATTGATTCAGATAATTCAAATATAATTCATTAATTTCCCTTTTGTGTTTAATAACATAAAGTTAGTAAGAAAATTATAGTTGACTTATTGGTATGGGAAAATCATAAGAGTACTTAACCTAGATTCTTTCCTTCTTCAATATAGTTAACTCTTAAACATGAGCCTAATTGCATTAGGTTCCCTTAGGTACATTGCAAGTTTTATTTTTTAAAGAGCATATCATTGAAGTTTTATGGCCAAGTAGTTAACTAGATTAAACAAGTTTAAGGAAGGATAATTATGGTGATATGCTTAACAACTTTATCCTAATTAATCTATAAAATCAATTTAATTGCCCTTTTTAAATATGATAAATCACCAACATTGGGTGGGGTAAGTACTAAGTATCGTCTCTCCTCTTTAGGTCTTAATAATTCAAATACCAAAATCAAACCTCATGAGAACTTTTGTTAGTCTTAAGGAATATTTATTTGGCTTGATTGTCCTTAGGACTTAATGTAATTGAATATGTTAATGTGATAATATTTTATTACTTCTTTTCAATAATCATAAATGTGCATGTCATTTGTGTCATATGTTCATGCTTTCAAAACAAAAGAGAATCAAAAGAACATGATTACATCTAAGTTGCATGTATTGGATAAATATTATTATAAGGTGTGTCTATTATCACTAATAAATCCTAAATTATTTTCAAAGCTATAAGCTAATGATAAAAAAAATCTAAGTTAATATTGGTTATAAATATTCAATGAAGTTTACATTTAAGTTATTATTTCAAAATAGTAAGGGTTTGTTTTATCTTTATGTTTCATGTACATATTTACATACATTTTAATTTGTGAGTATATAGTTTGGACATCCGAGAAACACGATGCTTTAGCCCAAGGAGGTCTTAGATAACCTCACTTCCCTGGTTTAATGGCATGTACTTGCTTAATTTCATTTATATGTATTCATGTGCTAGAATTTGAGATAAAACCTTACTCTTCGTGTCACTAAGGTTTGCATAAAAAATGAGATTTGCTATTATATAATCTTTGCATGATCATCATCCCTAAGCTTGTGTTTATTTTTATATGAATTTAATTTGGCAAGTATATAGTCTGGACATCCTGAGAACACAAGGCTTTAAGATACCCCAAGGAGGTTTTAGATAATCTCACTTTCTAGTTTAACAATGGCACGTACTTACCTAAATCTCTAATACAAGTTTACATATGATTAACTAAGGAATGAAATCTTTCTTTTCTATCAAAATACATGAATTAATGATCATTTAAGTGTGCAAAAAATGTCAATATATAATGTATGTATAAATATGTGTATTAAATCAAATATCATGAATAATAAAAATGAAGAAATGTGTATGCTATTGATGATGGAAAGAAATGGTGGAATGTTATTTATATAATGGTGATTCAATTTTATTAATCCTGAGATGCCCTTCATGTTTGAATAAGATCCCTTAAGACTAACCCAAAACCTATGTTCAATAATATATATATATATATAAAGTATTCATGAAAGATACCAAAGTCATAATAGTATACACTTAGAAAATAACAACCCCATTCTTCTATTCATAATGATTAGATATTAAGTAGGTATTAAATGAAAGAAAAAAATATAAATTAAAATTAATCAATTCATTCAAAATTTGAAGTGGAACCTTCCCTAATGTTTAACTTAAATAATTCTGAACTTTAGATAATCATACTTCTAAAACTTAATTAAGACACACCACACTAAATCTTAGCACACACATTAGAATACTAAGTCACTAATTCTAGCCTTTAGGTTAGGCCCGTGTATGTTGTGGTGTTATATTTTATTTTATAATGTAATGCTTTAGGCTGAATGTTAAAATTGTTTGTGTGTAGACTGGATGCTAGGTCATTAATAGCCAAATAATATTTTATAGGGGATTATGCTAAAGGAGTCATAATAATAAGTATATATAAATGTTCTTACTTGTAGGTGCCGCTTACCCCCCTAAGCATAATCCAATTAGGATAGGTGGGCTTGGTTACCCAAGTGATGGGTGCTAAGTCCAAATATGTGGAATATAATTACTTGACTTGTATGCTAGTTTAACTATATCTTGTAAGCATAGTTAGATTCCATTCTCCAAAAATATGTAATTTTTTTTTTGCAATAGGATTATGATTAGTGTTATGGAGTTAAGGATGAGCAGTGGCTAGAAGGTAAAGACTTGGGAGGCCCTATGAAGCCTCAAGAAAATCTGAAAGAAGGAAAGAAAAATAAGAGATTGAAGACCGCCATAGCATTCATTATAATTGTAATATTCTATTATAATATGGGTTGTATAAGGGTAGAGCTAGGCTACCCAATTTTTTTTCTTTTTCGGGGTGTACAGCAGTACCTGGCTGCACCGACCTCTTATTCTTTTATGAAGTTCATATATTTGATTATTGTGTTTAGACTATGTAATAGAAATGACATACTTTTCATAGGTTTCTTAAAGTTTGATGATTTGGATGTGTGGCTTGGATGCGGTGGCTCTTTAGGATAAAATTAAATCTTCTACCCTCACTAAAAACTCATAACTAAATTCTAATGTAATTCATAATCTCATTTTAAAGCTTTGGTTGTTAATCAATATAAATAAAAGATTTAAAAACCCCTTAGTTGAATGTTGTATGTTATCACACCATGCATACCATATTGTGCCACTCTTGAATAGGGATGGTCTTTACTCTTGCATGATAAAGGATATGCTTGACCTTTGAGGGCAATCCCATCTAGTGGAGAACACCTCTTCTAATTGATTTAGCCCATGAATTTATTTTATCATGCATATAGGCATAATTGTCTCAAGCCCTTGGTCCAAAATGAATGTGTCAAAAATGATTTATAAAGTTGTAAATTTTGGCATTAGTTTAAGTTATGTTTTCATACCAAGCATGATACAGTCACTTAGAGAGTGAGTTTAAGATTATAGCTTCCTTCTAATTAAGTAACAACATAGCTATCTTGCATCTCTATAAGACCAGCCTACATGGTTTTAAAGCATAGGAGGTGTTAGATGACGACCACTCCAGGCGACTGTAAGTTTAAAAGAGTCGAGGTGTGTTCATTCTCTCTTATAGAGGTGAATTATCATATCTCATTTTTTTCCTATTAGACTTAGGTCATACTTCTAGCTTATACTAAAGCACTTTAGATTTAGGTTTTGATGCCACTTATTTCATTCGGGCTATGAGCATATGTCCTCACATATTAGGCATTTCTACGATCTTGTGTTGTTAGACTATAAGCCCTAGTATTCTAATAAAGTTTTAACTTAAATAAAAGTAAATTCTCTCTCAAATATATAAAGTCTCATAATGGGGTAGACTGAAGTACTCTGGGCTTCTTAGTATCATTGGTGCTTCTACTTATTCTACTTTAGATTCCGCAAATAAGTCTTCCTACTTGAATTCTCTCATTTGATTTTATAAATACCTAAGCATTTGATAGTCTAGCTTTGAAATCTTTGGAGATACTTATTGAATACTTTAATTAAGAGTATTCTTAGAATATTCCCATTTTCTAAGATGTAATTAACTATGAAGCTTGCTTCTATGGGAGCTAAAGAACCCAACATAAAATATTCCATGTAAAGTTGGGGAGAGATCTAGTACATGCGTAGACCCATCTGCCTTAGGAGTCTTTATTAAGTGATTAGGTCCATTATAGAATAATGTTTTCATCTCCTGAGATAATACATCATACCTTGATATAATACCCGATCACTTCAATAAGTACCCCTTAAGATCTAAGTGGTGTCCCTACGACTCTAAATTAAAACACCATAGTTATCAACCCGTGGTAAGAAATGGACATCATCACCTTTCACCTCTCAATCTGATCTCGTTAGAGCTCGTTTGGTGGCGAATTTAACTCTAAATGTTTGGGGAGAGTTCCAGGGAGACCTTAAGGTGTGAATCACACAAAATGCAAATTTTTTTCATAACACCAATGATTATATAATTTTTTTACTATTAGTTAGAAATTAACTCTCCATAACTCAAGATAAGTGGTTTGCCTACTAAGTTAGCTTTGCCTTAAAGAGGTGAAGCCCTATTGAGAAGCTCGAGAGTTGCCTCCACACCAATCACCCTTTAGACCAAGTATCCCAATGATGCTCATCGAGGTGATCAAACTTTATTATCTGGTGGTCGAATCAATCAGGAATCGATTCATTTTTGGTTCGTCGAAGCTAGGGGAAGGTATGGGAGCGTTTAATTTAATTTTAATAGACTTTAGGTTGAGTTGGATGGAGTGAGGCGGGTTGAGGGAGGAGTTGGTCTCACTAGCAATCGAGGGGACTGGGAGCTCTAGGAAGGCTTAGGAACTGCTCAGGGCTCTTTGAGGAAGGTCTATTAGTTTGAGTGGGGGAGGAGGTGTATACTCTCCACCTCATGTGAACCAACCAAAGGGGTTGGTTTAGGTCTTCGTTGTCGGCTAGCCAATGGGGGTGGCCAGAAATAACATGTGACTGATGAGGTGGAGGTCCCCTAATGGCTGTGGAAGTTTGGTTGCCAGTAGTGTAAGGGACAAGTCCCTTGGGCTAAACCAATGGTCAGTCAAGAGAGGACCTCACATTAGTCAATGGATGAGCCCAACAGCTTTAAGTTAGGTCTAATCAACTTGGGGGAGCTTCAGGCATACTAGGTGGCTACCCAAGGCAAAGGGAGGGGTTGAACCTTTCTATTTTGGGTTTTTATTTTATTTGGAACCCTTGGTTCACTTGGTTTTGGTTGAGCCAGTTCACTTTAGGTTGGGTCCACTTGGATAGGTTAATTGGGGCCTAATGGTGAGTCATGCTAGGTTTGGTTGGATTTAGACTTACTTTAGTTGAGTTCAGCTCAATTTGACTATATAAGTCAATTTGGGTTCAAATGAGTTAGGTTAACCAATTGACCAAATTTGGGTCAAGAGGGTACTCGGGTTATTTTCAATTGACTATTTAGAGTACATTGGTGCAATTGGTTTGATTCAATTTGAAGTGGATTTGAATTTGGTTCAAATGGGTTTATTTAGTCTAAATGGATCAAGTTGATCAAAATGGTCAAATTGATCAAATTGGGTTGGATGAAGGGTTGACTTATGTTTGATTGATCATTTGAAAATGATTATAGGTTTTGGCTTGAATTGATTTGGATTAGAATAAGTTTTGGTTCAATTTGAACATTTTAAGTCAATTTAGGCTAAATGGGATAATTGGGTTGGTTTGATCAAATTGGGTTGGATTGGTGGTTGAAGTATGTTCAATAATTAATTTATGATTGATTGAAGACATTGGTTACAATCAATTTGGATTGGAAAAAGTTTGACCCAATTTGATATTTTAGGTCAAATTAAGTAAACTTGGGTTAAGTGGTCAAATTAACTTGGCTAGATTTAATTCATTGCAATTGGGTGATCAATGATGATCAATAATCATTTTATATAAGGTTGGATATATTAATTTAATCTGATTTGAATTGAATTAAAGTTTGAACCAAATTGGTCTTTTAGGTCAAACTGGTCTAAGTGAACTAATTGAGTTAATTGGGTCAAATTGATGACACTTAGATGTGGTACTCAATGATGGACTTAGAGTTGATTTATAACTTTAATTATGAACAACTTAAGTTAGATTAAATTTTGACTTGTTTGGACCTTTTAGGTCAAATAGGTAAAGTTGGGTTAATTGGACCAATTGGTGACATTGGGTGGGTTGAAGTGAATTAAAATGTTTGATTGGGTGTTTGAAATGATCATGATACTTGGATTAATTTAATTTGGGTTAAATCAAATTGAATTGAATTCTATCCCTATAGGGTTCAAATGGACTAACTTGGGTTAAGCACCAATTAAAATGAAACCAGGCTCGATCAAGTTTCAAATAAGTTTGGGTAAGTTCAATTTTGATTGGATTGTGCTGGTTTTGAATTAACCCCCTTTAATTCCAAATGGATTAAATGAGTCAACCCACCAATTAAACAAAGTTGGATCTTAATGGGTCAACATAGGGCTTAGAATCCTTTGCTACAGGCTTGGATTTAGTTTATAATCAATTGGATTGGATTTGAAGAGTTGGTTTGGTATGAAGTTTGGTTGGGTTTAGTGTAGGTGATTTCTTTCATCTTAGGCTGAGTTATAATCCTATGGTTAGATCCTACAAGTCTTCTAAACTTCAGATTATTGTTCACCTAACCAGTAAGTGCCCTAGCCCTAGTAATACCTTAGTGTCTAGATGAGTCCTAAGTCTAAGGGGAGGATGGTCAACCTCACTAAAAGTGAGGTCAACAACGTGAAAACAAATGCCTTCAGTTAATATCAATTTCAAGTTTGCATATGTTTGTTTTATATGCAATTAGTTACAATAGCTTGTTAAACATTTATTTATCATATTAAAGCAACAATAATCATTAGAGTGTTTTTTATTCTTCCATTTAATCCTCTGAATTCAGTTGATGAATTATAATTGATGGGTCTATAATATGAATAAAATAAAGCTTGAATTCAAGTATTATAATCCAAGTTATATATTATAAATAAATAACATAAATATTTCTAATTAATCATTTGAATGTAAATTTCTTTGTTGTTACATTTAATCTTTATGTTTGGAAATTTCAAGATAGAATTTGCATGCTCTTATAATAGAAAATAACTAGATTAATTACTATAAATTTAAATTAACTATTGTGAGTAAAATAATTTGCATGATCTTATAATTTATATTCATTATTTCAAAATAATTTAAATTAAATAATATGTCACCAAAGTGACCTCTATTATTTATTTAATTTTAAAATATATGAATATTAGTTAACAATTATATTTAAATCAATACAAAAATAATCGACCCAAAGGAAGATTATTTTTTGGCTAGATTTTATATAGAAATAAATATGTGATAATTATTATACTAATCATGCTTATAATATGATAATCCAAAGATATGCACATTATTGATAGAATATATTTTCAATACTTGTTGATTGTAATTTTAAGAGTATTACTTATAAATTATTATTTTTATCCAAAGAATAAATTGTAATATTGTGCTAGGTATCTTATATGTGCCCATCTTATTAAACACTTTATTTTAAGCATGTATATTGTTGATATTTTGTTTACATTATATTGGGAAGAAGCCTAGTGTTAGGCATCTTTATGTCTAAGGATGTCTAGCTGACGCTAGGCCATATAAGCCTAATTAAAGAAAATTGGACTTAAGAACTATTAGACTATTTTGTTGAATACTAAGAAGGTCAAAAGGTTTTAAGTTTTATAACTCTTTAGATAATTTTCTTTTCAAGATGGGCAATGCTAAATTTATTGAGGATGTTGAATATGATGGGAGTAATAAATCTAAAAATTTTATATTTGAAGAGTAATTTATTACTCTTCCTACAATTGCAATAGAAAATGACCCAAGTAATTTTACTTTATATTATTCAAGTTGTAAAAATAAATAATCAAAATATTCTTGAGTTAACTTCCTCTCATATTGAGGAATCACAACAATCTCAAATTGAAGTGTCATTAAAAAATCCACTTGGGAGAGGAGATCAAAAATTTCAGATGATTATATTGTATATCTCCAAGAACATGAGTTTGACATTAGATTGAAAGTGAATCTCTTTTAGTGAAGTCAAATAAAGTGTCAACTCTCATAAATAGATAGAAGCCATTGAGGATGAGAAGAATTAATGAAAGATGATGATGTTTTGATCTTGTCAAATTGCCTAAATCAACAAAACTCATTGGTTGTAAATAAATTTTCAAAATCAAATGAGATTCAAAAGACAATATTGAAAGATATAAAGCATGTGTAGTTGTCAAAGATTTCACTCAAAAGAAAGAAGACATTGATTATAAAGAGACTTTCTATCTAGTTTCTTCAAAAAGACTCATTTATAATCATTATGACACTAGTAGCTCATTATGATTTAGAGTTACATCAAATGAATGTAAAGATTGTATTTCTCAAATGTGATATTAAAAAAACTATATATATGATACAACTATAAAATTTTTAATCTTTTAATTCAAAACTTTTGGTATGCAAATTAAAGAAATCTATTTATGATTTAAAGTAAGCATCTTGTCAATGGTATGAGAAATTTGATCAAGTAATTACTTCATTTAGTTTCAAAGAAAATATTGTTGATCAATGTATTTATCACAAGATAAATGGGAGTAAATTCATCATCCTAGTGTTATATGTTAATGATATTCTACTAACAAGTAGTAATATAGGCCTTTTGCATGAAACCAAGAGATTTTTTTAAATAAATTTGAAATAAAAGATCTTAAGAATGCATCTTTTGTGTTAGGTATACAAATTCATCGAGATCATTCACATGGTATACTTGATTTATCATAAACATCATATATCGATAAAATGCTTAGTAGATTTAGGCATGAAAGATTATGCAGCAGGAGATACATCTATTGTTAAATGTGATAAATAGTTTACTTCATTGACCAAGAAATAAAATTGAAAATAAAGAGATGAAAAATATCTTTATGCATCCGCATTAGGGAGTCTTATGTATGCTCAAGTTTGTATGTAGATATTATGTACATTGTTACAATGCTTGACAGATATTTAAGTAACCCATGAATGGATCATTAGAAAGCAATAAAATGGGTTATGCGGTATTTGAAGAGAACAAAAGATTTTATGCTAACATATATGAGATCAGATCATTTGGAGATTGTGGGGTGCTCCGATTCTAATTTTGCTAGTTGCCTTAATAGTAGAAGATCCACTTCATGTTATATTTTTTTATTAGTTGGAGGAGCTATATCTTGAAAGAGTACTAAATAAATACTCATAGCTTCTTCCACTATAGAAGCATAATTTATAGCTTGTTATGAGACATCAAATCAAAGAATATGGTTATGAAAGTTTTTCACTAGGCTAAATATTTTTGATAAAATAGAAAGACCATTAAAAATAAATTATGATATAATCACTAAGTTGTATTCAAAGAATAATAAAAGTTTGCCAAAATAAAAGTATATTGACATAAAGTTTTAAGAAAGAGTTCAGTTCTCAAGCATTTATTAAACATATTAGTACAAATTTTATGATTATGGATCTACTTACATAAGGTTTAACACCTAGAGTATTTCATGAGCATATAGCTCGTATAAAAGTGGTTTACTTTGATGATATGTTAGCATAGCGAGAGTTTGCTTATGATGTTCAATGATTGTAAACATATTTTTCTAATTATAATAAAATATTATTATTATCTTATTATTAAAAATTCTAAAATAAAGTTATGTTGTTTCAATTTAGTTTAGCACAAATAAATTACCTATATTTAATAATTTTTTTGAGTTATAATATAAGACCGGTTAGAAATAGACATGATATATAATCACATTGCATGAAAATTTTATGTTATACATCCATACTTGACCTATATCATTAATCATATTGATTTAGTGATCATTAATGGTCTTGTTATAGAAAAATTATAACAAATATTACTTTGATTCTATGCTAATATTATTAATAGACAAAATTATCTAAAAATATTTCTCTATGAAGATAATAAGTATTGAGCTCTTAAAGTATTTAATAATATGTAATTATCAAGTAGTATATGTGGCTAAAGTGGGAGATTATTAGAAATTTTAGATGTGGGCTCACACACATATATATATATATATATATATATACATATATATATATATATATATATATATATATATATATATATATATATATATTACATTATGTGTTATCTTATTTTTAAGTCTATTAATTTTATGATCAAATAAATATTAATTATTTTTTAGGCTTTTGAGGCACCTTATTAATTTTTATATGGAATTAGCATGTGTAGAGATCAAGCATTTTATTTTATTTTTATGTTGGGCTAAAATATAATGAAATACACTCAAGTATAAATAAGGTCATGGTCTCTAGTTTAAAGGGTTAGTTCTTTTCTTTTTACATCCCATCTTGACTGAAAAGAAGGCTACCTCTTTCTCAAGAACACTGTTTTAGATGTGGAATGCCTGAAATCCTATATTAGTTCTTTCATGGATTCGGGTACGCTTTCAAATAAATCTTCTTGATGATTTCACATGATCGAGAATGATAAATATATTTTTTATCTTCAAATGTTTCCAACATAAACAACTATAGCCAATTATCCTCTCTTCTTAAACCCATCCCATCTTTCCCTAGCTCCCTTCCGCATCTCTCTCTTATGTTTCTTCCTTACCCAAACTAAATATCTTCTCGATTATCTTTTTCTTTCTAACTTGTCTTTATATATAAATATTATAAATATATTATTATAGAAAATCAATTGAAAAAATACATCCTTGAAATTTATACAAATTCATCTTAATGTCATCATCATCTATTGTAGTAAGGTATAAAAACTTGCAATTGAAAGACTCTTAAACCCTAATTGTAATGTGTTTGTCACAACAAGTAAAACATGCACACACTTTATTTAGCATGGCAATAAAAAGTCACAAGCGAAGCTCTTGATGCAGCAGGTAAGCTTTGGGCATGTTTTTCCTATCAAAATGGGAAAAAAGATATAAACATCTATTTGCACTAATTTAACATGTTGGAGAAATCATTACAATCTTCAAACATGTATTTGAAGATTCATACACACTTTTCTTAGCATTGTGGGAAAAAATTAGGTCATGATTTATATACATGCACTTTTTTAGCAAGGTGGACATGCCTAATATATCGAAGTAGCCTCTTATGTGGCGATGATGTCGAGATGCTATTGAAATGCTGCTGAATTTTAAATCAATAAAAATATAAACAAAATTAAATAATAATGTTCTTAAACTTAAATTAAATTTAAATTGGATATTAAATCAAAATTAAGGTTAAATATAGAAAATTAAAGATTTTAAAATAAAATTGAGCTTGAATGGGAACTTAATAATTCACTTGAGTAAAAATAAAATTAGATAATTTTCTGATGAGTTTGAATGCCATCTCTTGAAGAACACTTAGATTTTATATTTGAATGCAAATATGAAGTACATGAGGACGTATTGAATGCTTATTTTCAAGCTAAAGTGAAATCAAATGAGATTCTTAGAGATTTATAGTGAAGCTAACCCATCAGTAAGCATAACCAAGTCTTCTTAATATATAATTAGATTGCATATGTATTGCACTAAACAAACTGAAAAGTGTAGGGAGAATCTGAATAAAACCTTATAATTAACTTAAAAACTCATCATGAGCATAAACATAACTTTCAAGAAGCTTGATGGTTGACTTATAAGTAAAAATTGATATAAAATTGGATATTAAAAGATATAATGGCTCATTAATGAGCATGAATGAAACTTGAAGTGGACCTAAAATTCTATTTTCTAACGAGAACAAATTCACATAACTTACAATGAACTTCATAGTCACCTGCAAGCAAGACTTTGATTAAACCACTTATCAATGGCATAAATAAACATTATTAATAATCACTTAAACTTTATTATTTGTCTCATTGGGTGAACTGAAAAGGTCAAAAAAAAATTTAAACCTAACTTGAAATGACATTAAAATTTCATTAATAAATACAAGATCTTTCAATAAATATTCAAATGATATTGAAATTTTCATTGAAAGAATTAAAGAGAATTGAGACCAAATAAGAACAAGAGCTTTAAGAAATTTGGACTCGCTAATGAGCATAAACAATATTTTCAACAAGCAATTAAGCTATCTTATAGCTTGCATTAAACAAATTGAATGGAACTAAAAGAATTTGAATGCGACTTGCAATGAACATGATAGCCCATTAATGGGCATAAGTGACCTTGTTAAACATTCAAAACTCAATGAATCATGGACAAAATGAAAAAAAAAAGTACATCACTTTGAAAGAATTCTAAAATGCCATATGTCATCAAATCTACAATAGATATGTACAAGCGGACAAAAGTCATTAACAGAGACTCTAAAAGAACCTTTACATGCATTACAAAACAAGCTATCATTCAACTTAAATGCTTCAAAACTCATGCAAACACTTGAGTGAATTGATTTTCTTGTTGTGAAGCAACCCATCATTAAAGTTAAACATTTCAAAATGAATATACATGACTTAAAAAATGAAGCTGCACACATATTACAAGGCAATGCAACACTCAAACTTAATGCCTCAAAATTTGTACTAGCAGCGTAAAATGAAGTACTTACATATATTACGAGGTGATTTCACACTCAAATCAGTGCCTCAAAAATCATGCTAATCTGGTTGAAAAATATGTAAATCTCTCATATTACATAAAATTCATTGAAGTTGAAATATATTAACATGTGCCTCAACATATGTGTTAATTATTTAAACTTATTGTTTGAGGATGCTGCACGGGTCAAAATAAAGTAAACAAAAAAATTTTATCTTACTTTGAAAATTGTAAGAATACAATAGATTTATGTAAAATTTCCAAAGATTTGGACTCATTTTAATACTCGGTTTGTCTTCATATGCTTCAACCAATACATTAAGTGTTTAATCATATGATTTAAGAATATTGCATAGGCTAAGATCAGAGTTAACTTAAATTTATTATTGTCTCGAAAGTCATTCAAGTATTTATAATGATCAATTATTATTTTCATAAAAATATAATTTCCCAATTTGAAAGATAAACTTAAACTTGTCAATCATACACGTTCTCTCTCTAAAATCATGCAAGTACTTATAATGATCAATCATTATTTTTTATAAAATATTTTCTCTCCATTTCAAAGATAAACCTAAACTTTTTAATCATACACATTCTCTCGAATGGGCCATTTCACCTATATAGTAATTATGAGTCTCATTTAACTATTTTGATTTTCCTTACCGAATGGACAAGAGTTAACAAGACTAATTGGGAAATCAAGCATTCGCCTCTCTAAAATAATTTATTTTACATTTGCTTATGGCCATTAAAGGTTTTAATCAAGGAGTTTCATGTTTAAAACTACAAATTCTTTGTTTTAAAAAAAAATGTATAATCATAAGTCCTAATCACGAACTCGACCCTTTAAAAGAAATAATGCAGAGTTGACAACGTCTGAATTGGTAAAATGGAACTCATCAAATACCCCAATGATGGCCATTTAACTGAAGATCTCAATTGAAAGAATTTAATATAAACAAATAAAACTTTCAAATTATATACATGAGTATTTGAATAATGCTCACCGTGTTGATTGAGAATTTCAACCGGATGAGTATACTATTATCAAAATCTTTTAAAATTCTATTACTAAATTATCAAATTCAAATCTTAATCAATTATTAAATGATCAAAATTTTTAATTCAACAATATTTATAAGTTGAAACAAATTAAATTTTAAAGGAAAATCCATCCACCCTCCAATACCGTTTGTTGAGGTTAACAAACTAAAGAAACTTTAGCTCACAAATGAGCTACTGTTAGATCAAATTTGTCAATATGGTCACTCTCAAATAATCTCAAGCTAGTAAGGGCATGACATTTATTCTCTACCCGGGTGGTTTGACTACTCAATAGCCTTACTAAATTACGGTTACAACTATGATTCTTTGATCATGTAGTTTGGCCTTACTAAATTATTGTCACAACCACGAGGCTCTAACTAGTTAGTTTTATCTCGAAATGACTCTATTAAATTATGATCACAATCATTAGCCCATAAGTTCCCTAATAGCTTGACCCTATGAGTTTTGAATTAGAATTATAGTGTGGGTTTGATAGGGCATAAAACCATATATTAGCTTAGGTCAACTTAAAGTCATCCCCTCAATAAATATCTACTAAGGTCTACAAAGTCTCTTTGGATGAAATAATCCATGATTATCGATATCAATCCTTCAATCAAATTGGGTCGATTACCTCTTTTAACTTAGTAGATTGGAGACTATGATAGTTTGAGATGACGAAACTATAGATTCTAGATCAAGCTCATCATCATTTCTTGTATCATTCACTTTAAGCTAAGGGTGATAAATTTTATCAAATTTAAACTTTATCTATTGCAACTACATGTTAAGTAATTAATAATTTAATAATTAGCTTTAATTAAAACTCTATGACTACTGAGATGGGTTATTACTATAATGCATGCACTTATAGGAAACATAGAATTAGATCTAAAGTCCTCACAAAATGTGAGTAAATCATGATACAATATTTTATCTATAAATCTCATATGCTTTATGAAAGTTTGACCTAACACAAACCTAAACTTTCTTATTTGAGAGGCCAATCATGAATTTTTGAAGCACACAACCTTAAATACCTGATATGAAATAAGTGATTTGCTTATTTGTTATTGATATATTGAAAATTTTTAGTAAATTAATCTTAATAAAAAATTGATATAAATAGTGATGTACTTAAAATATCATTGAAAATTTGATATAATTAAATTCTAAAAGCTCTCAAATATTATTTTATATTAAATTTGAAGATTTATAACAAACAAGATGTGATTACATGCTTTTTTTTACACAAAATACATCCTTATAAAATCATCATTACTAGATGGAAAATTCATTTTTTTTATTTAAATGTAATAATCTATAATCATTTTCTCATTATGAGAAAACAAAAGAAAAAAAAGCAAGATCCTTAAAGCATGCAGCATGTGACTTAATATTGTTGCAAATTGGCATTGTATGATTCATTTCCATAGATGTTTCTCATTGTTTGCATTTTGCTCATTGTGGATTGTTCATAAATAGGATTTATTCTCGAAAAATCAAAGTTTTCATAATCATATGTTTTATTTTGTTAATATTTAAATTTCCAATATATGTCTTTTCTCATCATTTTCTAGCTATTCTATTATTTATATTATTTTTTAAAAGCAATAAATCTATAAATATAATAAGTGTTTTTGCCTTATATATATGTTAAAGTAATATATATATATATATATATATATATATATATAAATTTGAATATATTATATAAATCTATTCTTTTATATTATATTCCTTATATTAATTTTTTTGGAATTACTTGAAGATTTATAACATTTTATCATTATATGTTTTTGTATACATGAACTTTTTTTTTTCTAAACATACATATTAAGTTCTCTAGAAATATTTTTTAAATTCTTCTAACCCCTTTTTTACTTAAAAAGTTAAATGGAAATTTTTTTATCATAACTGTCAAGATACAAACTTATACCATCACATTTGGTAGACTTAAACATGGCATTTGGTTGTGTGCCCCATGTTAAAAATAGTGAAATAAGTTGACAATATTCATGTAATATAAGATTATATGTCAATAGAATAAAAAATAATTGCATATTTGCATTACAATATTGGCCTTTGTGTGCATTCATTTTTAATAAGACAAAAAGGAAAGATTGCTCTTTTATGTAATTATATTTTTGATTATAAGACTAAGTCATGATTTAATATTTATTAAAAAAATTATTGAATAGTTTAAGTCTATCATTATTTATGATGTTGGTTTATAATTAGATGTTTAAGGATTTTAAATAAAAGATATTTTTCTATGAGTAATTTTTGGTTACAATTATGAATATATATATATATATATATATATATATATATATATATATATATATATATATATATATATATATATATATATATATATATATATTATTAATGCCCTTCTCTCCAAAGTAGATGATGTTGAGTAATTCCTCATTATTATCAATTATTTTCTTCTTTGTTGGTTACATGTCACCATTCTAATGTCATTTATTTATTTATCACATCTTATTACTTTAACATATTGTGGAGCTTGACTACTACTTGGTCTTACCTCCATTAATTAAAGTTTAACTTATATCTTTATTATATTAATTCTAAGAAATGAATAAGTATTCATAGAGAGATTTTCAAATTTACATCCATAATATTAAATAGGGACTTATATCATAATCTTATAAATGCTTTCAAATTGATTAGAATTGATATGATATGGAATTAGATTTTGATTACTTTATTTGGTAGTAAAAGTAAGAGAATATATTAAGTAATCTTATTCGTGTGGATATAAGATGAATATCAAATAAGACATATGGAGAAAGCTTTATATTTAAATTTGTTGTGATATTTAATTTTGTGAGGAGCTTAAAGGAAAATTATTTGTGAGTTATGAGGTGATTCATACTCTTGAATATAAGAATGTTAAGAATAATGATATAAAAATTTACTGGTTATATAGATGGTTTTGATGAAACAAAGAGAAGTTAATTTTATTTGAGTTAAAATTTTGGGTATTGGGTATTTTAAAATAACTTTTAAATGTGAGAATTTAGACTTTAGAAATATGTGAGATATATAAATTAAAATTCTAAAATCTAATATTTATATATATATTATATATATATATATAAAAAATAATATATATATATATATATATATATATATAATATATATATATATATATATATATATAGATATATATATATATATTATATATATATATGTCTTTTTTGGGTTGGCTTATCTCCAAGTAGATGATGTTGAGTAATTCATGTTATTATGATTTTCTTCTTTATTGGTTACATGTCACTTATAGATGTCATTTATTTATTTATCACAACATCTTATTACTTTAAATTTATTAAATTACTATGGTCTTATCATTAATTAAAGGTTTAACTTATATCTTTATTATATTAATTCTAAGAAATGAATAAGTATTCATAGTTGTGGTGTTTATTTTTGGCATGTGGGACACCACGCAAATCTTAGGGGGTACTTATTGAAGTGATCGGGTATGACATTAAGGAATGATGTACTATCTAAAGATAGAAATCACTATAATGGACTAATCACTAATAAGGACACTGGCATGATGGGTTCAAATGTACCAAAATCTTTCCTACTTTACATGAAAAGTAAAGTAGGTTTATTTTAAGCGGGTTAGTTAAGTTCCTATAGGCAAGCCCCATAGTTAATTACATCTAAGGAATGACCTTATAAATACTCTTGATTAAAGTAGTGTAGTCTCCAAATATTTCAAGGTTAAGACTATCAAAGATTGGCTATTTTAGAAAATCAAATGGGATAGATCAAGGAGAAGACTTATTTTTGAATCCAAAAGAGAAAGTAATGCTCATGATACTAGGAAGCCTAGTGAGCATTCCAATCTATAATTGGGCTTTATTTTTGAAATTGAAGAGTTAATTATTTGAGTTGACATTTTATTAGATTCTTAGAGCTTATAATTCCACATATAAGATTGTGAAAATGCTGGGGTGAGATTTATGCTTGTAGCCGAAGAAAATAGCTACCTCAGATCCTAAATAGGGAGCTTTACAACAAACTATAAAAAAATAGGTATATGGTTTTCAAGAGATAAACCACCCATTTGGACTTATTCGGAGTGGCCTAACTCCTCCTTCTTTAAATCCATATACAAAGTCTTATGCTTTGCAAGATGGCTTGCATTGTTCATTTAGAAAGGAGTCCTTAAACTCACTCCCTAAGAGACTAGAGCATGAGTGGTATGAATCCATGACTTAATCTAATAAATTTTATCAAATTATTTGATTCTTTTTTGGACTCTTTATTTTGACACAGGCTATGGGATTTTGTATGCCTAAATGCATGAGAATTTGATTATGGGCCAAATCAAGAGAGAAAGGGGTGTTCTTCCATCAAAGGCTCTCAGGTTAAGCCTTCATTCTCAAGATGGAAGCCCCTAGAGTGAAATAATATGACATGCATGATATTATACATTCATTCATCATTAAGGGTTGCTAAAATTTTATTATCTTGATTTAATTCCCTTTTATATGAGGTTATGAGTTGTTTTAAAATTTTAGTTATGAGTTGTTAATTGGGGTAGAAAAATTAATTTTATCCAAGAGCCTATCCAGGCACACATTCTATCAATCATGAAAAACTATGAAAGTATGTAATTCTAGTGCACAATCTAAACATCATCAAATAATTTTATAGACTATCATAAAAGAATAAAAGGCTCGGTGGTTCTACACCCGAAAGAAAAAAAAATGGGTATACAACCCAGATTACAAAAAATAATACATTTTATGGGGTCTTCTTTTTCATTTCTTCTTCTCTTTCTTTTGATTTGATTTGCTCCAAAGGCATCTGGCACCCAGGGACTAAGCCACAGTTTGCTCATCTAATCCCATAACACTAATCTAATTCCTAATATAAAATTACATTAAAAATAGAAAAATAAATCTAGCTACAAAATAAATGTTAGCTAAACACACCATACAATTAAGTAGTTATATGAATAATTTGGACTTACATGGGTAAATGTCTAACATGAGTTATGCTTTGGGGTTAAGCAACAAGAAAATAATTATATTTTTTTTAATTGACTAAGCACAACCCTAAAAATATGATTAGCTAATAACTAACATCCAATCTGAAAAATACACCCAACATCTAGTCTAAAATATTACATCACAAAATAAAACAACAATACATACAACAAACTTAAAGTGGTGACTTAATATTAATATGTGTTCTTAAGGCTTATGTGGCAAGACTTTACTAGGCTTCTTTAGTTTAAGTTTCAATTTGGGTTTGAATTTGTTTAAATTTTACCTTTGGGTGATTTTAATTTAAATGATTTAATGATTTTTTTTATTTTTTTTTCACTTTTATTTTTTTAAAATTTTATTTGGTTAAAATGATATTTAGGTTTTAAGAATGAAGAGTAGAATGAATTCCATTTGTAGATGGAACTCACCTATTCTACATGATTCTTAAAGAATCTAAGGTCCTTAAGTATCTTAATTAGCCATTTGAATTTGTGTAATTCATTTGATTTAGATTTAGAATTTGAGTTGTTTAGTATTTGATTGATTGATTTTGATTTAAATGTTTTGGTTTACATCTTGATAATTCAATATCCTTGATATCTGAAGTTTAAGTTTATTTAAATTCATGTATTTTTGATTGATTAATTTCAGATTAGATATTTTGGTTTAATTAAATCTTGATAATTCAATATCCTTGATCTCTAATGAAGTTTAAGTTTGTTTAAATTCATGTATTTTGTTTGATTAATTTTGATTAGATGTTTTGGTTTAATTAAATCTTGATAATTCAATATCCTTTTAAATTAATATTTAATTCTTTTCTTTGATTATGGTTATGACTTTTTGTTTATGATTTGACTATGGTTCATTTATTTGTAGTTTGATCAGATTAGATTAATTAAGATTTTATTTTGATTTTAATCGAGTTTGATTCCTTATAATTAGGATTTTATCTTTTAATCTCATCCATTTGTCATATTTATCAAAGTTTGGTTTGCATTTTAATTTCATATGCTGGATAGTTAATTAGTTTATCTTATTTAAGTAGGTTGAATGAGATTTGATTTGATTACATATTAAATTGATGAGAGTCTTTCTTAATTTAATTTATTTGATTTGATTTAATTTGATTTGATTAGCTTTATTAGTCTGGGTTTTGCTTAGGTTCAATGATTATGTGATTAGTTTAATTAAGAAGTGTATTTATGTTAATTAAAGGTTTGTTTAATTTTCAATTTGATTTCATATTTGTTTAGGTTAAATGTAATTAATGACTTAATAATTTAAGTTTAATTTAGGTTTTGATTAGTATTTAATTGCATTTTATGTTTGATTAAGCTTAAGTTTAATGATTATTTAATTAGCTTAATTAGTTTATTTAAGGTGTGATTAATTATTAAATTAAATAAAGATTTGTTTAATTTTTTGTTTGATTTCATTTTTATTTAGGTTAATGATGTAATTAATGAGTTAATGATTTAAGTTTAAATTAATTTGATTAGTATTTAATTGCATTTTATGTTTGATTAAGCTTAAGTTTAATATGATTAATTTAATTGACTTAATTTATTTAATAGTGTGATTAAATTAATTAGTAGATTAATTAAGTGTTTGTTTTAATGATTTATAAAATTAATTTGGTTATTAAGATGATTAATTCATTAGTTTGCATTAATTATGTTTATTAATTATATTAGCTTGATTTGGTTTAATTAAGAGTGTGTTTAATTAATTATTAAATTAAATAAAGATTTATTTAATTAATGATGTAATTAATACTTAATGATTTAGGTTTAATTTAGGTTTATTAGTATTTAATTGTATTTTGATTATGTTTGATTAAGCTTAGGTTTTAATATGATTAATTTGATTTAATTAGCTTACTTGAGGGTGTGATTATTATTAAATTTAATTAGGGGTTTGATTTAAGCTTAATTTTGAGTTAGCTTTAATGTAACTTATTTAAATTAATTTGATTAATTGAGATGATGGATTAATTCATTAAGTTTGCATTGATTAGATGTTTGATTAATTAAGTTTGATTAAGGGTAATTAAAATTTTAAATCATTAGATTAATTAAATGTTTGTTTAATTAGAGATTAATGACTTAATTTCTCACATGTGAGTGATTTGATTTAGTTAAGTGTTTTACTTAAGTTTGATTTGATTAAAGATTATTGTACCATCATTGTATTAAGTGAATTAATTATTTATTTCATTTCAATTAAGTTTGATTATTTATGATTAGAGTTTTTATTTGATTTGATTCATTTTATTATGTTTGTTTGATTTCATTAACATGTTTGATTTAGTTATTAGGTTGAAATATTTAATGGTTAATTAATTATCTTATTTCAAATGGATGTGATTTAATCATATGTTAATTAAGTTTACTTTAACTTTATTTGGTTTAATTGATTAGTATTAAATGATTATGTTGTATTGGTTTTATTAATCAATTTGATTTTTTTTTAGTTTTATTTAATGATTTCATATGATTAAAATTTTATGCTTAGTGTAGGTTTAGTTATCGGTTTCACCCATGTTAAAGTTTCTAAATTTTTAATTTTAAGTTTGATTTAATATTTAATCATTTAATTGAGTTTTATTAGGTTAATCATATTTAATTTAATTTCTAAGGATGATATTTTCGATTTGAGTTTGATTAATGATTGCTTAAGTTATTTCATTTGATTTTGATTTGATATTTAAATTATTTTTAGATTATGTTTTAATTAACTTATTAATTGATTAATCTTTAATCTTAAGTGTTTATTTGGGATTCATTGGGATTCAAAATCACATTATTTTCTTGAGAGTCCTAGATATTAATTGAAGTCATTTAAGCCATTTTGAAGATTTTTGTAAATTTTTGAAATTTTATTTGATTTATTTTATTAAAATGAACAATTTGAACTTCAAAATTTAATTTCTTCTAATCGAGAAGTCTTTTTCACCTGAATTTTTTATGTATGTGTGTTTTAACATTGATTTTAATCACTAAAAATTTCAACTTAATCTAACATATATTTTTGATTTAATTAATGGAATTTTATTTTCAATTAAACTCAAATTAAGCTCAAAGTAATCAATAAAATTTGGGGATTTTGGATTTGTTGGATTCCTCTTAGAAAGATGAATCAAACGGGCCCTCGTTTGCAACTTTTGGTTAAGTATTTTATTTTTTTATGAATTTTTGAAGTTTCAGGTGATTTAAATTAATTTTTTTAAAAAAAATTCTACGGCGGCAGCGGCCGCGTGAGCGATTGGAAGTGCGGTGCCGCGAACGCGCATGATTCATGCGGGTGTCGTGTTAGCGTGGCGAAGCGGATCGCGGAAAGCCACTCATGATGCCATGGCGATCGATGGTTGATCGCGATCGATCGTATCATCGCGATCGAGGCCGGATCGCGGTCGGCGTCGATAGTCACATTTGAACGAACTACGGTCGGAGGATCGGTCGCATCAAGATCCGATCGCGCAATCATGCGATCGGCGTCGATCGAGCTACGATCGGACGGCAGGCTTGGTGATGAACAAAAATAACCTTTTTTTTGGAAAAATGAGGGTTTTTCAGCCAAAATTTATCCAAATGGACTCATTTTCGCATCAATTCGCACCGAAAAATTTATATTTTCTAATTGGGATGATTTAAAGTAAAGATGCAAGATTATATAGAGAAAATTCCTAAAATCTCAAGAAAATTAACACAAATGCGCGAAATCATAAGGCTAGCTATGGTTTGGCAAAATTTACGTCGTCAGGGATGATTTTCGGCGGCGTTGAAGATCCGAGTAAACTCTTAGGTATGTGTGGAAGCTTTGGAATAATTTTTAACATTTGCCTCCCTTCGGAATGTCGTCTTCTCCGATGTTTACCGTCGCCTCACTAAAAAGTAACTATTTGTATTTTTGAGCTCAAGAATGGCTCAAAGAGGTGAGGGATGAGTTCCTTTTTACTTTGGGGAGCTTGGGGGCTGAATGGTGATGGGACCAAGAGGTCTAAAGCCTCATTTCCCCCTCCATTTATAATGACCAAAAATCCATTCTTTTTTAAATTTTTTGGCTCTAAATTGATTATCATCTTGCTTGGGGTAGTTGGGATGGATGATGGATTAATTGAGAGCTTTGAATTTTTGCTGCAAAGCTCAATTCAATAGAAATATTGGGGAGGAGTTAAGTGCATGTGATGGGGGAGAATTAAATGAGGTTGGGTGGAATCCTATGTGGGGGAGGATCCATGAGAGATTTAAATGGGTTGAGTTGATTTTGGCTGATCCTAAATGGGTTTGGGTCAGGTTTGATCAGCCCCTAATGGGCCATGGCTTAGTTTCAATAGATTTGGCCCAATTTGGATC
Organism: Cymbidium sinense; assembly: GCA_021442155.1. Classification (NCBI taxonomy): domain Eukaryota; kingdom Viridiplantae; phylum Streptophyta; class Magnoliopsida; order Asparagales; family Orchidaceae; genus Cymbidium; species Cymbidium sinense. The sequence continues at coordinate 98,208,402 of CM038227.1, forward strand.
ATATGGGCCATATTGGGTCAAATTGACTAATTTGATAAAAATTGACCAAATTAGCTTGGATCATGGGCTGATTCATGTTCAATTGGCTAATTAAAGATGAATGTGGTCTTTGGTTTGAATTAATTTGAATTTAATTTGGATTTAGGCCAATTTGGGCTAGGTTGGGTCAAGTTGACCAATTGGGCTTGATTGATCAAATTAGGTTTAATTATGGCTTTGGTCAAGTTTAATAATCAATTTGGAATAAACTTGAGCCATTGGTTGTAATCAATTTGGGTTAGATCAATTTGACATTGATCCCTTTAGGCTAATTTGGGTCAAGGATCAATTTGTCAATTGGGCTTGGTTTTAATTGATTGATTCAATTGATCATCATAGGTGATAATCATGGTGGAAGGTTTTGGTGAGCTTGGTTCAATCCAATTTGGGTTGGATCGAAAGTTGGCTCAAATGGGTCCTTTAGGTTACTTTGGGTCAAGTGGACCTAAGTGGGTCAATTGGTTTGGTTTTGGTATGATTTGAGTTTAGTTGAACTTATATATGAGTCCTAGATTGAAATATAAATTCAACAATAATTAATTTGGAGTCTAAGATATTTTGGCTCATTTAAAATTTTTAAGTCAAAAGGGCTAGGTTGGGTTTGACTTTGATTTGATTTGATGATTGTAGGTTTCATTTATATTTGGGTAGATAATTGAATAAATGATTGATTCAAGAGAAAATTCATTATTTTTGATTTGATCTGGATAGAATTTGGCTAAGTCCAAAGAATTGGCTTAAATGGTTTAGATTGAGTTTGGATTTGATTTTCGATGTAGTTTTGGTCATTTGAATTTAGATTTTATTTATATTTGTGAATATAAATGAAGGAATAATTGATATATAAAGAGATCAATTGAGTTTGATTTGATATAAGGAGAGTTTTTGCTAAGCTTATGAATGTGGTTCATATGGCTTAGGAAAGGTCTTAGGATTTGAATTTTATTTTGGGTTTCAATCATTTGGAGTCAAATTTGAAATTAGATTTGGAATTTGAATTTGAATTTGAGACTTGGTATGAGAATTGAATTTGGGTTTGATTTGAAAAAGTGTGTCTAGATTAGGTTTAGGCTATGGGATAGATAATTTTCTTAAGCCCTAAGGCATAACCTAATTTTATGATTAATACTTCTAAGTCTCTAGGCTTAGGTTAAGTGTTCTCCTAATCACTAGAAGTGTCTTATGACTAAGGAGTTTTTAGTGTCTAGAAGAGTCCTAAGTCTAAGAAGAGGAGGTTAAAAACTCAGTCCAAAAGTGAGGTCAACAGTAGCTGAGAGATTTACCAAGTCTCACATCCATAATATAATTCAACAATTGGACTTATGCTTATAATCTTATAAACCGCTTTGACAAATTGATGCAATTGATATGATGATGTTTGATTTAGCTTTTAGTCGTGATTACTTTTATTTGATAGTAATAAATGTAAGAGAAAATATATTAAGTAATCTTATGTCATGTGGATTATAAGAGGTGGAATATCAAATAACGGCCAAGACATATGGAGAAAGCCTATATTTGTGTTGTTTTGTGAGGAGCTTAAAGGGAAAATTATGTTGTGAGTTATGAGAGTGATTCATACTCTTATGAATATAAGAATGTTAAGAATATGGATATAAAGCTATTTAGGTGGTTATATAGATGGTTTGTTATGAAGAGCAAAAAGAAGATCAATTAGTTGAGCTAGGATAAATTTTGGGTAGGTTGGGTATTTTATGAATAACTTTGACAGTGAGTGTGAGAACGTGTAAAGTAACTCTAAGACACTCAAATGAGATATGTAAATTAAAATAATACTAATAATAATAATAATAATAGTGAGTATTAAATTTCTAATAAAAGACTAATCATCAAAATCATCAAACAAATGATAAAGATTATCCATGAAGCTTTCACTGAGAAAAAAATTCTTTAAATAAAATTTGTTTTATAGATTTCATAATATTTATAAACAGTGCACATATAAAATAAATAAAAAATTTTATAGTCAAATAATAATAAATACACCTTGTCCATTATTTTCTACATTATAACTCCATATTTTAATTATATTGAATGAATATATTGTAAGATGGAACAATCCTTTAGAAGTCTCAAAAAACAATATATCATGCTTGCATTGATTTAGGCCTTAATGACTTCATAAGGTGAGGTGGCAATGTTGATGTAACATAGTGGACCCTACTTGGGTGATTTTGTAATGTGGATCCCACATATTCCAAAATATTAGTTCATGTTATATTTTTGTATTTATATGCTTATATTGCAAATGGTAATTTTCTTAAATTTAAAGAAAAAATAACATAAAAAATAACAAACATAATAATTACAAGATAACTAATATATAATAATATTCATTGATCTATTAATTAGTTTGTGTTAAACTTATCCAACATCATAACTCAAGTCACTACAAAAAATATTTTTGGAAGATTCTTCGTAGTTTATATTCCATCAATTCCCATGTAAGAGAGAAAGTCTATGATCATTTTTTTTCTTCATAGTGGCATGATTGAATACTTTCTCCTCACTTAAACGTGACTCATTTGAAATTCACATAATTATAACATTTATAATGTAATTGACTTCTCAACATTCCTTAAATTTTTATTCACATAACTATTTGTTGTATTATTTATTATATTGAACATTCATTTTATTCCTTTAAGATTTTTTACTCTTCATTGATTGCCTTAACCATTTGATGTGTTTAACATGGTTTATAAGCTGAGTATTTGCATATTCTTTTTAGTGTTACAACATTTACTCATAGAATTTATAGAATTCATCTAGTCCCATGACCACTAATGGAAAGATAATGTTTCAAAGTGATTAGCTTTAAGAACTTTATAACCTAGATATAGATATGGTGAGCCCACCCATAATGAGGCTTTGCATCCCCATCATACACCCAAGAGGTTCTTTTAACTATGAGTCGGATCAAACATGCAATAGATCATTCTACTTTAACTTTGCATTAAATTGTTATTTATTTAGCACTGATAGTGGTACAAGGTTAGAAGATAACACCAATAGTAGTTATAAAGATAGTTTTAATAACTTTGTTAACTACTTGTATTTATGATATTTTTCTTTCATCCTGAGGTTAAGGATGACATATATTGAGCTGTTATTCTCCCTATTAATATCTTCATGCTCTTATGACTCTCATTTCCTATGAGAGGCATTGAGGAAATGTAGGGAAGGCACTTCCCATGTAGTATGTTGAATTTACTCTAGGGCAACTTTACACTTACTGAAGGAGCAGATCCCTAAGGAACACAAAAAGTGTGATTTTGACGAGCAATGCAGGAGGATGCTTTTTTAGCAGTATCAACATAGTGTATGTGATCTAACTAGCTTATAAAGAACATTTAGCTATTTAGAGTTGTAGGTTTCCTCCACTTATTAAGAACTGCGGTGAGGAGGATGTCACTCGCATTATGACAAATTATTATCCTATTTTTTGTCATCACCATAAAAGAGCTCACATAGACACCTTTAGGATTATTACTCATATGATTTAGAGTGTCATTCACTTCACACATGGATTTGATCTTGCAAGTGAGTGCAAGCTTATCATGATGATAGTAACTTTTATTTTTATAGTGTCATAAACATGTTAATACATATAAAAACTAAAAGTAGCATCATAAAAAATAGCTTTTCATCATTCTCAATGCCATTTTAAAGATTCATTCTATGACTCCTTGACATTGTAGTATATGGAAACCTTTTTTGTCTAACTATTTTTATTTCCTATAAATGTAGAAGAGAAAAGTCAATCTTGCTAAGTTATTCCTAACAACCACATTTTAATGATACATATTAATATCATGTGAGTCAGTAAATTCTCATTATAGATATAAGTAAGATAAGTTAGTTATGGTATGAAGTACCTTAAAATTATAAAAATCTTTTGAGTCATAAAAGCATATTATAACATTCCTCGAGCACCTAACTATTGTAATTATGATTCTTATATTTTTATTAAAACATGAACAAACATTAGCATGAGTAGTTAGCATAAAAGCCTAATGAGTCATCTACCACTCCTTACTAGGAGGAGCTTAGGATGTATTAAAAAGACTAGATTCATGATCGAGCCCTCACTCTACCTCATGCATAGTTAAAAGTTTTTCTTAGTCCTCTTTAGTAGAGTTTCTCAACATGGAGAAATCTAAGGCATATATCCAATAGTGCATCAAGATAGAGAGTATAAAAGATTGCATACAAGGTATTAAGCATGTCGTCATCCATCATATTTTTTATGTCTCCACCACAATGCATAAGATTTCTTAAGTTAATATCTAGATATTACAACTGAGGGTAGAGACAATAATTAATAGCTGGTTGCCTTCGATTTTACATTGATCTCAACTATGAAAGAAAAAGGGATATTCACATCAGTCAACACTATTTATATGTGAGATGCTACAAGTAATGATGACTTAGATATCCTTATTGTCATAGTTCTACTATTCATGGATGGAACTTTCATTGTATGAAATGAATATTAAAATTTAGAAATATTTATACCTAATATATAATTTTTATATATTTATATATCTAGTATCTAAATTTTAATATTTATATAAATTACATCTAAAAATTTATATATAAAAAATGTTATATTTATAAATAGCAATTTTTAAGTTTTTGATATTAAATATATAAAATTATGTAGTATATATATATATACTTAAAAATAAAAAATTGAAGGGCCTACGCTACGGCAGGTCTTAAACCCTTCCCCCTTCTTACCCTAATCTATTTCCAGGCCTACGCTACCATCCTGGGCCTCGTTTCGCGAAACCCTAGCGCCGGCGTTCCTCCAGCTTCAGCTCACCGCTCCTCGCAAACCCATATCAACAGCATAGTTGATCCCTGCATACTAAATACCTTCCCTTTTACACGACCGTTGGCCGAATAATCTCCACGTGGCGCAGCCCTCCTTCAGCGTTCTGTTGTGCATCCGCGTAGCAGGCATGTAGTTTTCGTTTCCTTGTGCAAAATTAAAGGGTTAAAATTTGTTCAATTTTTCTCATTTATGCATACGTTCTTTACTGGTTGTTCATAAGTTCCAGATCTTCCAAAACAAGTGCATATACACCCGAATCTTCGACGACGGCGTCAAGATTTGATCGTCCAAGTGATTATCTTGAAATTTTGTTATTCTTTTCCTGTCAATCCATGTACTGGGCCTAGAATGCTTGATTGGAGAAGTAATTTTATGAATATCAACGTCCAACTGTTCTAGCATGCCTTTGTTTAATCTAATTAATGCATTTATTTTGTTTGTAAAAATTAAGGGAATCTTATGATGGATGTGATTACTTTACGCAAACAGCATCGGAGCATTTTGGCGGACTTGTATGCAAGCATATGTGTCTTAGGACATGTAGTTGTTTCATCATGTTGAATATATTTATCTGGCATCTTTAAATAGCTTGATTTTTTTGTTAAGTCAAAATTGTGGCCGAGTCCTTCAGTCATTAATGACTGCAGATTTATTTAGTTCTCTGCGTCATGAGGCTGCAACTTTTAGCATACTTATTCAGTGAAGGGGCTGCAGTTTCCCTGCTCGTTGAGAAGTTTAATGTTCTTATTTACTGGCAGCTGCGTAATCAAAACATTTGCACTACTCACTATGGAAGTTATAGATTAGTCATGGTGCATCATTCCACTGTATGTTTTTGACCCTTCTGTTTTTAGTCTGTTGATTTGCTCTGTTCAGTCTCTCTTCTCCTCACTCTCATGGACATGCATGCATTGTCTTTCTTGATCCATCTCTCTCTTTTTGGGAATTCTGAGTGCAATGCACAAAATTGATACAGGTAGGATTTGAATCTAGATCCTTGGTCAACTTTCATTATATTTACCAACTAAATTAGTTGACACCAACTCCCATTTGTGTTATGTCTTGCATCCCACACATTTTTTGGCAGGTTTTTTTGGATGACTAACTGAATTGCGCGCTTTAATAAGAAAATATGGAGCATGAACAGTTTATTTCTTTTAGATTATTTCATTTGTGTATTAGATTACTTTCTCATGGATATATAATATTTGTTATTTATGAATGAAAAGAGAACTTTTCTTTTTGTATGCAATGTAGGGCTGCATTGGTTTTTGTTATTCTGCTAATGGCTAGGCAACCAAGCCCTGAAATAGATGATGAGCTTTTTAATGAGGTTTATGGAAAAGAATATACTGGACCCACAAGATCAACTTCAAATAATGCAGAGGCCAAAGCTAATGCAATCAAGAGACCCTTGTCTAATGACCAGTCAGATGAGGAAAATGACTCTCGAGATCCAAATGCTGTTCCAACTGATTTTACTAGCAGAGAAGCTAAGGTGTGGGAGGCGAAAGCCAAGGCTATTGAAAGAAATTGGAAGAAAAGGAAAGAAGAAGAAATGATTTGCAAGCTATGTGGAGAATCTGGCCATTTCACTCAGGTATTTAACAGATTAATTTTCTTCTAGTGATACATCCTGTAATGATTGTTTTTTAACAAAAAAAAAGCTTTAATATTTTTTTGTAAGTATCACATGCAGTCCCATATGGAGCTTTCAACAAAGATTCTCTTTTATATTGTATATTGATTGATTTTTGGGAAAGTTGAGTGATAAATCTTGAAGTCTGTTAAACCCATGATCTTTGAGAAATTCTCCAAGGCTATGGATCCTTTCACTATTGATAATTTCATGTTACATGGTTTTCATATTTAAACATTATTTGGCCGTTAACTATTTTAGCTTTAAACTTATTCCACATTTTTGTATGGTACAAATGTAATTATCTCTTTGAAACATTTTTTCAAGAGTGAGGGTCTGTTTCTTTAATTTTTACTTTTTTTAGGAAAAGCAATTGCATTTTTTTGCTATATTTAGATTGCTGCTTTTTACTTGTTTGATGAAATTGAATGCCCGTAGCTGTTGTCAAAATCCATTGTGGGGAAATAGGAAATTTCATGCATCTGGGAAGTGCTTTTATAAACATCATAGCTAATGTCCAGAATACCTTGCACATTTATAAAAATGCTTTCCCTTACCCGCAAGTTTGGACCAATGGTTTTTGTTTTTAAATCTTGCTATTTTATTCTATATAATAATTTGAATTATTTTTTAAAATCTAAAGTGGTTTAGTTTTTTAAAAGTGATTAAAGTTCTGAAGAAAATAACTTAAAAGTGTGTGTTATAAATATTTTTCTCTTGAAAATTTAAATAATTTTTTACAACATTCTAATAAATGCTTAAAAGAGTTTTCACCACAAATTTTTTTGAAAAGCAACCAAAAAGATAGTAGCCAAAAGTAATTTCATTGTTTTTTGACTGCTTTTTGAAAAACAAAACAGCTAGAAAGTTATCTGAAACGCATCCTAAATTGAAGCAGCCTAATTCAAGGATACAAATATTTTAAACAAAAACTTGAAAGTAATTGATAGGTTTCTTGATTTTATGTTTTTAATAGGTACTTGCCATTTTTTAGGAAATATTATTGCAAATTATAATTAAATTATATTTACATTTTTTTTAAATTAATAAATTCTTTTATAATTATTAATAAAAGATAGCTTCTTCTCATTAGTAAACATCATCAAACTCATGGTGCATTGTGGTGAGGGTAAAGATGAGATAAACAAGCAACCAAACAATAGTTTCCATCAAATAAATTTATCCACATTTGTTTTTCATGCATCATTAACACTGGCGTTCTCAAACAGTTCAGCCTACTTTATTAACAACTTTCTACAATAGCTTGTTCTTGAATAATTTGGATGTTATGTTTGATGTTGATATGCAATGGTGGAATCTGGGGAGTCTGTAGTACCATTTGAACAAATGAAATTTAATTTTGCAATGAGCTTCCTCTTAGAACTTCTCAATTTTAGTAATGCTCCTTTGATATAATTGTTATAGCTCCAGCCTAATTAGTATTGCTGTTAATGACATGGTATATAATGATTTTATGAATACATATGTGGAATAAGTGGTTCTATTTAACTCTGGTAATGCATTATTCAATCTGTTCTTATTGTTGAACAAAAGAAATTTAATTTTTTTATTTTCTCCGTTTTTATCTTTTATCCTCTAATTTGCTTACAGGGCTGCCCTTCTACACTTGGAGCAAATCGCAAGTCTGCAGATTTCTTTGAAAGGGTACCTGCAAGAGACAAGAATGTGAGAGCTCTTTTCTCTGACAAGGTGATAAGTCAAATTGAGAAGGATGTTGGCTGTAAAATAAAAATGGATGAGAAATTTTTATTTGTTAGTGCGAAAGACAGATTAATACTCTCTAAAGGTTTAGATGCCGTTCACAAAATAATTCAGGACAAAGACAAAAACAAAAGTCCTAGTAGATCCGACATTAGATCAGAAAGGATAAAGTCCAGATCACCTGATAGAAGTCCTGTAGGTTCTCATTTAAGACGTTCTGAGTCCCAAAAGTCCCGTTCAAGTGTAGGAAATTCCATTCATTTGCATAGCAAGGGCTATGAAGATAATGTACGGGAAGATCTGCAGAGGTTGTCAAGAGGTTCTTCACAAGGTAGGGCCTTGTACCATTCAACTTCAACAGGAAATGTATTATTCCTTGCATGAATATGACCAAATGAAAGAAAGTTTGATTGTGTTTGTTTGCAGGAAGAGGTAAGTTTATGCTGTCAGTTAATGAAATGATTTCTTACATGGTTCTCGACAGACGGTTCATCTGGGATAAATGTATTGAAACATTTCCAGATGTACATGGTTGGATGGCTATTTGAGTATTCCATATAGCATTATTGCTTGTGTAGGATAGTCTATTTAAAACATCACTATAAGTTAGACATCTGGAATTAAAGTGTGGTTTTTCTTACACTGTTCTTCATTTCACGAAGCTTACACTAATGATGGAGCCAAAAGTCATCCAGCCCCTACAAAATCTCCAGTGCGTCCTCCTAGTTATGGTGGTAATTCCTTCAGTTCATTTGATGAACAAAACCGTAATAGTGGGTTGCATAAGCGTAGTGGTTGGGACGTGGGGAAGTCTGAAATGGATTCTCTCTTTGAGCACAAGTCTGACATCCCAAATTATCCACAAACCTTGGAAGAACTAGAAATGGAGTTTAAGAGGGAGATAAATGATTTAGTAAGAGTTCGTGATCAAGAAGAGGATGAAGAGATTCGCAAGCACAGAGAGGTATTATTTTGAATATTTTTTATTTTACAAGCTATTTTCCTATAATCTATTTAACTTTTGCACTAAGTTCCTTACTGCTTATTATTGAATTTTTGTGCCAACAACCAGAAGCATTATAACTGCCATTTATCTGTTCCGTTTCTTTGTTTTCTGTCTTAGAGAACCTTTTATCACACAATTAGCAACCTTTAATTAGTTTTGTTAGGTTAATTTTAATAACTTTTAGTTTCTAAAATGGAGATATTGTTATCACTGATAATTTGTATATGTAATTTTTTTTGGGGTAATTGTAAGTCTTTTTGCATGAGTATATGGATTCATGTATTGTTGTCTGGATGTTGTAATTAATCAATAAAAGCAATCATAAACTTGCAAAGCCCAGGATTGAATGGCCTAAACATGTGATTGCATCCATAAGACATGCACTGTTTCGTCCATGTCTAATGCAAGTTGATATTTTGAGTTTTGTTTTGTTTACTTTAGTTTCTTTAATTTTCAGAATTTTAGTTTTAGTTTGAGTTGTTTATTGCAGGCCTATGATGGTCCCATTAGGGAACAATTTAGTTCAATGCTGATTACTCTTGTTTGGTTCTCGTTTTTTTTATGGCTCTTTTTTTATCCACTTCTTGTGACATAATTCAATGGGGTCTTCTTGGCTTTTCAACTCTTCAAGCTTTGCAACAAAACTGCCCTAAGTTCTTTTTCACAGGCTTTATAAATCTAATTCTCATTATTTCGAATTTTGCAATTAATCCTTTCCCTTTTGTCATGTAAGAGTTAATTAGCTTAGGGGATATTTTATTGCATGTATTTATGATGCATAGTTTTTTAGAATATGGAGTAAAATAAATGCAATGTATTCTGATTAATTTAAATTATTGGTTGTTTGTAAAATTATGGGAGAGAGTAATTGAGCATATATTACGATGTGATACAGAAGTTTCTCACAATCAGTTTGGTTTCATGCCAGGTAGATCTACTATGGATGCTATACATTTGTTATGAGGTTTGATGGAGAAGCATAGAGAAAGTAAGAAGGATCTACATATGATATTTATTGATTTAGAGAAAGCTTATGATAAAGTCTCAAGAGATGTTCTTTGGAGAGTTCTAGAACGAGGAGTTAATATTGGTTATTTTCAAGTTATTAAGGATATGTATACTAGAGATTGTGTCCAAACACAAGGAGGATTGACAAAATATTTTCCTATTTTAGTTGGATTACATCAAGGATCAATATTAAGCCCTTATCTTTTTACACTTTAGTTATGGATGTTCTTAGGCATTTACAAGAAGATGTACCTTGGTGTATGCTTTTGTTGATTCTTCTTGTTGATAAGACTAGAGAGGAGTCCAAGAAACTTGAATTATGGAGGTCAACTTTAGAGTCTAAAGGTTTTAGTTTAAGTAGATCTAAAATGAATATATGGAGTGTAATTTTAGTAGAAGTTTTAGTGATAGTGTTGTGACTTTAGGTGATCAAGTCATTAATAAGAGTGAATTATTGATATTTAGGCTATTGTTCAAAATGATGGTGAAATAGATGGAGATGTTTTAGTAGAAGTTGGATGGTTGAAGTGGAGGAATATCCGCCTATTATGTGATAGAAAAGAATTTAAACTTAAGCTTAAAAATTTTATAAGATGGTGTAACAATGACTTATGTGCGTGAATGTTCAATAAAAGAAGCATAAGACTAAGTGTAGAGAGATGAGGATGCTCGTGGATGAGTGGCTTTACTCTTAGAGATAGAATGCAAAATGAGTATGTTGGGAAAAAGTTGGAGTTCAGATAGATAAGATTAGGAGAAAACCTTAGATGGTTCACATAAAGCGTTCTCTAATGACGATTAGAGTAGATGCATTAGATTTCCTTTATGTTAAGAAAGGTAGAGGTAGACCCAAAAAAGACTTGGTTAAGATGTAAAAATTGATTTTAGTATACTTTTTAGAATATATAATAAGACAAATGACGAAGGATTCATTGCACCTAGTGGGATTAATTGTTGTTGTTGTTGTTGTAAAATACCATTTGGTTGAATGTTTATTCATAATATCATACACTCAACAGATTAAGCTATCATCACCTTGGAAGTAATATAAACCTACAGTTTGCTATAAATCCTAATTGTCGAACAAATATCTATTTTACAAAATATAAAATTGTTGGAGAATGTAGGATGGTTGATTGCCCCAAAATGAAAGGGTGATGGTCCAGCCAAGAAAGGGGACAAAGGAAGAAGATGGCATGGACAACTATTGCAATAACTTCAAGAAGAATTTATAAGTGCTGTATGGTAAAGTTGGGAGATTTGTATTTGTGATTGGTGGTACAACTAGCTGTGATTAGTGAACATCATGATTGGAAAGAAAGTGGCATAAAGATCCACCATAACAGCTGAAAATTGGAAATTTGAAGGCACACATATTCAAGAAGCCTTAAGAAACATTTTTAATTACAATTATTATTATTTTTAGAATTCTATAAGTGGCTCTATATATAAATGCCTCTTGAATGTGTGATAATACAGGCAGGGTTTTACCATTCTCTACCTTCTACATGGTATCATTGGGATTCTAATTTTTGACTTATTTTTCAACCTAATTTTTTATTTGCTTGTTTTTTTCTCCATGTTTGTGAGTTTTGACTTCTCCATAAGAGTGTCATCTATCATGATGAGCCTTGTTTAAAATTGCACAATAAAAGATCTGCCTTGGTGCTTTTTTGAAAAATTGCAATGAGGCATACTTATTGGTGATATGTGTGGCTATGCGAAACTCGCCTTGTCATAGTTTTTTGTGAAGCGTGAGCTTTTATATTTAGATTTTAAAAAATAAATATAAATTTTTATTATCGAAATATAACACAAGTCCTAACACACATGTGGCTGGTCTCAAGATAAACATTACTTAATCGCCTATCCTCTCGTGTGCTCTCCGCTTTTCACACATAGTGCTTGCCATCGCCACCATTCATTCTTGTTTTGTTCTTATTTTGATATTGGATAATAGAAGTGGGAGAGAGAAACTTATTGTTTTAAGCTTATTTTGAGTTATTGTGTCATTAATTTTATTTTGATATCGTATATTACTTTGATGTCATTACAACACTTCTTTACTTCATGATTTGATGTTAAGATATTTTTACGTTATTTGATACTTTGGCACAATTTATTACTTACTATATTAGGATGTTAATTTATTACTTTTTAATATGGTACTAGGTTATGATACTTCTTGCTTTGTGTTTTGATGTATGTATAATATTTCTTAACACAATTTGTTGATTATGAGGCTTACATCTCAAATTTCCTTGAGGTTTATGCCTCACCTCATAGATGAAAAATGCCTCAATCGATTGATCAATTTTCAATTTTAAATTGTGAATTAATAAGAATTAGATCAATCCAATCAAAGGAGAACTCTATGAGTTACACATCTCATATGAATTGAATGAAATTTAACTAAAATGGTCTCAGATCGGGAAAATCTTTCTTGAAAGAAAAGACAAACTTCACCATATTGTTGATCCTCTTTATTTTAAAGGCCCAAAATTCACAATATTTTGTTGAAGGAGACTTTATGATCACGTGTCTATGACTATGGAACTTTATGACATCCAATGTTAATGGATTTTATATGTTTTTTATAATAATAAATGAAGTTTGGAAAGTTGTGTGGGAAACATACTCAAAAACAAAGTATGCTGCCCTCATACATGAGATTGAAACAAAACTATCAACCTTCAAATAAGGTTAACCTTTATATCATTGAATACTTCAATGCAATATAGGTGTTTTAGCTTGAGTTAGATAATTTTTGAGATCTGAAGATGAAATATTATAATGATATTGTCGTTCTAAAATAATATGTAGAAGGAGAAAGGATTTTTGAGTTTCTTGTGGATCTCAAAGTAGAATTTGATTTAAGTTCAAATCTAATTCTTGGTCAAATAAAGAATACCCTTTCTTAATATAAGCTTGCTCTCATGTACTGGTTGAAGAAGAAAGATTGTAATGTTTGAAATACCAAGCTCAGAAGAAGCTGTTATAACAATCATAAAAATTCAAGGTAGAGGATTGCTTGACATTGACCCATTTAAAGAAGAGGCGGTGTGCATAAGAAAAAGTAAAATCTATGGAAGGCCTCAAGGTAGTGATGGATACAAAGAAAGTCAACTAAAAGAACACTTTTTCATAGAGATTGGATGATTCAACTCAGGAGAAATTGGCAGAAGACCTTCTTAATTCTCTAGAAAAATCATATGAGTTAGTCTCTTTAGCTCAAAATGGCTAAGCTTTAATCTTTATGTTTTTAATGACTCATATAGTTCCCCTAATAATTGTCTAATTAACTTAGGTGCTGTTGTACAACATGAAGAAACTCTGCCAATGTCTTAAAAGCCTATAACCTTGTTCTTGCAAGAAAAAAAAGAGTCAAAGTAGTTGATGACTCTTAGTCACTATTATAGGGCAATGGAATATCATCATTTTCCTTTCACTTACCCCAACTCAAGACATGTCCTTCAAGTTGCTGTAAATTTTTATATGTTCATAAAATACCCATGATCAAAATTTAAGGTGACATTCTTTATCTACCATTATTTTTTTAGGACCTAATTATATTGAAGTTGATTGGGCAAATAAGAGAAAATGATGGGTTATAGTTATTTGAAGACAATCAAAATTTTAATAATCATTCATCTTTTTTTTTTTGTTTTTAATAAAGATATTATTTTAGATCATCTTTACAGATAAAGACATCTATTTCCCTTTTAAAATCCTCAAACTTATGTCTCCCTCATTATTAAAAATGTTGACATTTAAAATTTTCATTTTGAAACTTATGAGATTGGCAAACATCATATGTTATGCTTGCTATTAAATGAATTTCAATCATCTACTCCTTTCATGTTATTCTACTTTGATACTTGGGGGTCCTTGATAATCTCTAGTATCTTTAGAGCTAGAGTATTTATAATATTTATTGATGTTTGCACTTGAATGATATGAGTATATTTTAACTAACAAAAATTTTATAACAGCTATATTATTGTAGCCTTTGTTACTAAAATGAAAAATTAGCTGGTATTATTTACTACGATCCATATCATGATATTCCCAATAAAGTAGTGTGTTTGAAAAGTATACAACTTGAGCTATCATTCACTCTTCTCTTCCAAAAGAAGGTTCCAAAAGGATATTAAGAAGTTATCCTAACCTACCTTTTACAATAATTTATTTCAAAGCTCCTTGAGCTACATCACTAAATATTTTTCTAAGAGCAATTTTTTCACATATATTTCTCAAAAAATATTGGCTGTTTTACGCACACATTTATAAATAATGGGGTAAGCTGGATCCTAGAATATTTGTGTATTTTTTTGGGATAGTCACATTTAAATGGTGTATAAATGCTATCATCTAACCACCAAAAAATCCTTGAAATTAATAGTTGTCATATTTAATGAAAATTAATTTTTTTTGAATCATAGTTATTTAGGGGGAGAAGTCACATATATTAAGTTTGATGAACTTGATATTTTATATCGTTTGTTCATCTACTAATACACAAGAAAGAAAACAATTTTATCTACTAATATTATCACTCCAATTACTAAACCATTTTAGGCATATACAAGAAATGGAAAACCTATCTAAACTCTCTTGCAAGGTTAAAAACTTGAAATTAGTACTGGGTAACTTTCTTTCTTATCCTAACAATGATTTTGATTAGCCTATTGTTGTATAAAAAGATGCTACGTATTTTCTGTTTGGTGCAACTTAATGCTCATTCTTTTGAAAAACTTCTCTATTATACACCAAGCCTTATTTACAGTTATAAATACTATTAACATTCAACAATCCTTGTTTGAGGCATTAGGAAATAAGAATTAGAGGAAAGTTGTGATAGAAGAGATGAGTTCTATACAAAAGAACCACATTTAGGAAATAGTTGAGCTACCTAAAGATAAATGGGTTGTAGGATATTGTGAGTTTTAACATTAAAATATAAAGCTGCTGTGAGCTTAAAAAGTTATGAAGTTATGCTAATAACAAAATGATTTATCTAGTTATATAGAATACATTATTAGAGAACATTTGCATAAGTTGCAAAATGGAATGTCGATAATATAATTCTTATTGTAGATGTTGGTAATATAATTATTACTAGTGATGATGAAGGAAAAGAATCACTTAGAAAAATTCATTGTTGAGTTTGAGATGGAAATAACTCAACTAACTTAAATATTTTCTTGGCATGGAAGTGTCTTAATTAAAAAAAGGAATATTTATCTCAACAGAAAATATGTCATGAATCTATTAAGAGAAACAAATATGATAGACAACAAGTTGTGTGAAACTTAAGTATAATCATATGAGAAATTAGATAATGATAAAGAAGGAGCCAATATTGAAAATTAATCTACCTATACATTACATTTGTAATAAGCCTCATAAGTTATGTCATGTATAAATCAAAGAAATCTCACCTTTAAAGTGCTTTGAGAGTCTTACTGTAGAAATCTAATTTTGGAAATTGAGTTATTTGTAAAAGGCATTAAACTCTAAAATTAGAAGACTATATTAATGCTAATTATGTGGGCTCACTGATAGATAGAAGATCAATTTCAGGTCATTTTGTTACACATTACTTGAAGGATGTCCTGAAATATGGAGAGAAAATAATAGCTGGTCGTCTCAAGATCAAGTGCATAATTAGAGTTAGAGCAGTTTCTCAAGGTATCTGTTAACTTGTGGTTAAAAAATGGTACTAGAAGATCTAAATGTTAAATGTGAATGACCTCTAAGGATATAGTGTGATAATAATTTTGTTATTAACATTGCCCACAATTTACTGTAATATGATTGAACTAAACATGCTGAGGTCGTTAAACCTTTCATTAAAAAAATTGATAGTTTCTTGATCTGTACTCATTATGTTCTAAGATGCAAATACTTTATTGATATATTCACAAAAGACATTTGCAATCCACATTCAAAAATATTTTGAGCAAACTTGAGTTAGTAGATCTTTGTCAACTAATTTGAGAGGGAGTATTTGGAGTGCAGGATGGTTTGTTGCCTTAAAATGAAAGAATGATGATACAACCAAGCAAGCTAACAAATGCAAGAGCGGAGGAAATTTATGGTAATAGTTTTAGGAATTATTTATGGGTGATTGCATGCTAGAGATAGAAGGTATGCAATCGTGATTGGTCGTCCAACAAATTATGATTAATGGACAATAGAATAGGAAAGAAAGAGGCACATGAATCTATGGCAGCTGGTGACAATTGGAGATCTGAAGATACAAAAATTCAAGAAACTTGGAAAACAATTTTAGTTGTAATTATTTCTCTTTCTAAAGATGTATGGACACCACTGCATATAAATATAATTTGAATATGTGATAGTGCAAGTAAGCTTTTGTCATTCTCCAATTTTATACAGAATACTACAAATTCATGTGCATAATATTCATATTTTTGTACCAAAGTGCCCAACAACTCTTTTTTTATCCTTGAACTCTTTAAGGAAGCTCCACCAAGGACATGTCATTCAAACCCTTGCTTCCTTACTGGATTCTTGGGTTTGAAGGAGTTGGAGGACAATGACATTGGTTTGGAATAGGAGGATGGCTTCGACGGGGCAGTTGCATTTTCATTGATTTGAGAGTTTTTGTGGTGAGTTTGACTGGTAAAAGGGCCAACAAGGCTAAAGGATATGTCAACAATGTAATGCGAGTTATAGGGGAAAGAGAGGAGTGGAGGTGGAGGTCGAGCGATGCTGTGACAATTAAATCAATGAGTGTTTTACTGTTTTCATAATAGTGAGGGTTGATGCGAGAAAGATGCCATAAAGATGAGGCTTTCAATTGTGGGAGAAGGGGAGGAAACAATTGAGGAGATACTGATTTATGTAGCGGCTATTTTTGTTTGAATTATGTTCATATTATTTCGTAGATGTAAAAAATCATCATAAAAGGAGGGCAAAAGTGCATGAACTAGGGAAGGATTTTATTTTTTGGGTACTAAGATGTAAGGGTGGAGAGTGGTGAAGAGGTGAAATGTGCTCTTTTACTTGGTATAGTTGATTTCAACTCCCCTTAAATTTGTTATTAGTATGCCATGTTTATATTCCTTTAATGAATGCAAATTTTGTTATTGGTTGCTATATTTGTTATTGATTGCAAGTTCAATTGACTTTTCAACATATAAAATGAGAAATCGTTATTTGTATGCCATCTCTGTTAGGAAAAAAACCTACTTGTTTATGCAGAAGTACTTAATCGGAATGAACTTGATAATGCACAAAATAATTAATAAAGAGACAATGCACCACAAGAAGATACCAAGATTTATATAATTCTACTAAAAGATTTGTCTATATCCATGGGAGATGAAAGATAACTGCTTCAATATTAATATGTCAAATGGATTTTTAAACAAAGTTACCAGGAAATACTCTTCCTCACACCTAGGTACACCTAATTCTTATTACAATGAAAAGTCCCAAATCTCTCTAGTCAAATAAATAAGAATAGTTTTAAATTCTTTGTGAAAATATATGAATCTCACAGTGATAGATATCTAAGTCATCCTAGAAGATTTTTACTCAGTGCCCTTTAAAGAAGACGCCACACAAGTTTATCCTTTTTTTTCAGTTCTTAAACACATCAAATCTTGTATTCATTCTTTTAATTATAGGAGTTCAACAAGGTGAAAATTTATAATAAGAATTGGTTAAATTTTTTGATTTAAGCTAGTCATAAATTTGTGTGTTCTATATAAGAACAATATTTTTCTTAAAAAACTATCTATTTTGAATATTTGCTTGACAACATTATTGTGGAAATGTTCTTAATTTTAAGAATCTAGCAATTTGTAGTGGATGTCATTTGAGAATCCTCTTTAATCAGAACTCTCTAAGTTCCTAAAGCCCTAGCAGGAAGCATTGCTCAATGATACAAATCATAGATTACATGAACTTAACACCAATAAGAAACCTTTGAATTACATATGATGCAAATTGAAGTGGATCTATTGATAATGTAATTGCATTGTTCATTAAATGTTGTACCATTGGAGTGTGTCTTTATGCTCTAGATACTACAATAGTACATAAACAACTCATGCAACATGAGTTTGATTCACCTGATTATTTTTCCCCCTGAACTTGTGCTTTTTTGTTTTGGAATTGGAATTGCCATTATGAATTTAACTCCTAGTATTTTCTGAAGTTAGAGTGATCCAACATAAATGATGAAACTAAAGCAACTCTAATTGGAGTTACACTTCGAAATACATAACCCAATAATTACATTTTTTTTTTCATGACAACTAATGTACCCTTGCAAATTTTATATGCTTCAACATTCATTGAGAACTAACATCTTACTTGATTAAGAATAAGGATATAAATGAGTTGTTTTGAGTTTGAATTACCATTGGTTTGACTTGAGTTTTATTAATTAATTGAGTTTAAGCTGAAGCTCAATCTCATTTCTATGAGTTCTGGAAAGCTCATTTATTATGAAAAGAGAGAATTGATTTTGATTCAAGCATTTAATGTATTAAAATGATACAATGAATGCAAATTTAGATGTGAAAGAATGATAAGTCACTTAATATAAAGAAGTGAGATAATTTAAAACTATTTTTAATATTTTTGTGTTAAAACTCTTAAACTTTAGTTTATTATTTTTTATTTTTTGTATTAACAATTCATTGTTTTAACTAACTTACTTGATTTAATAAGAGTTGTTGGCTCAAGCTTTTGGATTATTAGCTTATTGAGCTTGATTCATGAGTCATTTATTGAGTTTAGCTCGATCTGCTTGATTTAGCTACACCTCTAAAGATATTATATTTTTTTTAAAGGTGTGGCATATTCTTGAGTATTGTTGATATTTTTGTCACAACAGTTGTTCATTTTCAACTTAATTAATTATGTTAAAACCTGCTTTTGTGCACCACACTATACACTATTTATAAATGGAACCACTAACATATGGCTCATTAACAGAAAACAATTCCTTCCGTATGTTGTGTGGGTCAAAGGAAAGTGAATGTCATGAAATGTCATCTCTATAATTTGTTGGTTGATTATGAATTTACAACCATTTATTTGAGCTTTTAAACTCTTTTTCATTTATTTTTCCATCATACAAACACAAGAATATTTTAATAACAAGCTACATTAAGAATCCACTTATCATTTTATACGGCTCTTGCTATCATCAGAAGAATATTACATGAATACTCATATGACAATTCTATAGTCATAATAAAATCTTGTCAACTAATCCTTGTTCTCGGCATGCTTCTTTTTTATCAAAGCTTGATAATCCCTCTTGCTGTGGCATGATTTTTGCAACAGAAATAAGCTTACCTCTTTGTACCTATCATAAAACTTAATCTTGCCATGATTAGATGTTGTCCTTTTTCAAAAAGTCTTCCACAAACCTACACTCCCTTTGCATGCATTTTGCTACTTTCAAGCTTAACATTCACATAATTCAGAAGTGAATTCTTATTATTCTCTAAGCTAATTGTGGCTCTTTCATATTACATGTTGTCATGTGAAAAACTTTTAAAAGGGAAATAGAGAGGATACGAGTAACATAATTGTCATCATCAACACAATCATATTAATATTCTAAGTTCCTGTTGCATTAACATATCTTATATTCTGATTCTTGGAAGCCTAACGTTTTTGAGCCATTATCAAAGTTAGCATTTTTTGAGCCAACGAGTTTTTCTATCTCCAACTTCATTGCTATTTTATTTCTCATTAATTTTGGTATTGGGTTTTAGAAAAAGCTATTTAATAGCATGGAGATTAAGCATCACAACAATACACCAATACACCAATACTTTCATAATTTATAAAAAAAAGGGGTCCTCGAGATAACAAATTTATCAAACTATTAAGTCACAAATGTACAGACATTTCAGGAAAAAGACTTTATGCTCCAGAAAATAAAATTTGAACTAACAAAGATAAGCTCGATTTCTAAGCCAAGCCAAGCAAATAGGAAGAATTTCTAATACTTCGTAGAAATATAAGATCCACATAGAGAATAAAATATTCAGATCTAAGTTATAGAAGAAGCTCTCTTTGATGTTCCTGGATGGCAGTGCCACACCTTTTATCTGTCATGCTCCCTTTTTTCCTTCTTATAGAGGTTGGCTACAATTCTAAAACACACCCCAACTTTTTACATTCTCTTTATGGGAGTTCAGGAAGATGAATATTTGAAACAAAATCTTGTTTAAATTGTGATTTGAATTTAATTTATAAAAATATAATTTCAATCCTTCATTTATCCGATAACAGAGAATATCTTGTATTTATTCTAAAACTATCTGTTTTTAACTTATTGTTTAATTTGTAGCCAGTAGCCATCTTGATAGACTTTAGCATATGCAGTGGAAAGATAATTCATATAAGAAATTTCTAATTTAGATTATGTTTATATCAATATTAAGGATAATTCTGGTGTTTGATGTGACAACAATTTAGATGTTTTATGAGACCAGTGTTTATTTCAAATTTAGTGATTAATTCCTTTGTTAAGTCATATTCATTAAACTGACAGCAGGCTATCTTTTATTTTTAAATCGTCTTTTAAATTTCAAATGTTAGATGGGCATCATTTACTTTTATCAACCTTTTTCTGGAAGTAATTGCTATTCTTTTATGCATGCAGTGTACACGGGATCTAACTGAAAACTATATGAAGAAGATAGCAACCATTAGAGGTATTCAGGCGAGGCAGTGGGAAGATTTTCTCCAATTCAGCCAGAATAGGCAGCAGCAGTTTAGCACGCAGAATGCATATGGCCAACCTGCGCATCCTGATTACGATCAGTCCTCCAGGAATCTTACCTATGGAGGACCAAGCGTATCTATGGATTCAAGGAACAGATACGCCTACCCCGGTGAGAACTATCAACAAGCTCCTAGGCCTCATGAAGCATATAGCGAGTTTCAACGCCAGCGACGTGGTGACTTCGGCACCACACATTGGCGATATTGACCCCAGTTAATATGGTGGTGAGTCAAACTCTTCCCTTTTAGTTTTCCTAATTTAGGTTAGTAATAGTCTAATTTACTTAATCAATAGTGCGCCAAGGGTCCTTGTATCAGACATACTGGTCAGGATGGTGTAAGCGTTGAAAATATATGGGATTTAGATTAACTCCTCTTAGTATCCTAAATGGAATTATTTTACCTGCTAACAAAGTGAGATCTCTCCAGGGAGAATGCTTTTTCGGTTTGCAATTTCTTGTCCGCTGGTTTTTAGCTAAAGCAGTTCCCCAAATTTTCAGGGTGCAGGTGCGTGCTTCAGGTTTTATTATACAGATGGTTTCCTGGTTAAGTATCTACTTCTCGTATCTCATTCAGATCCATTGGGAACAAGGTTTCAGTTGATTTGGTTTGTAGTTGAAAGTGCCTCTTCTTTATATATCGCATAGAGATATGTTTATGGGTAGGTATTTGGACATATAATTTGGAATCATCGTGAAAACTTATGTGCAACTTTCCATGGTGTTTCTCCCATTTCTAAGAATCAACTGTTGAAGTTTGTTCTTTGTTATTAGTGTCTCCACAAATTTTTCTGCAGGTAATATGTTTATTTATTGGGCATTTATATATATAGCACACAATTCTTTTATATATATATATATATAACATTGAAACTTTCATATTTACATCATTAACATTCAAATCTTTAATATTACATAAAATATAGTACTAATATTAATTAAAAGTGAATTACTCTCTTTATGCATATAAAAAGTACTATATTAATAAATATTAAAGGATAGGCGTTTAATATATAAATGCCAAAGAATTGTGTGCTATGTATGCAAATTTTTCCAAATTTTTGTGCTGATGAAGCAACCAAGCAAGTAGATACTGCTTTTTTGTGCAATCTTTGGTTTTTAAATTTTCTGCAAACATGATGTTCGAATCCCCTTCAAAAAATCAGACTATTCAATGATTTCCATGAGGTTTTTGGAGATCATGTGAAGGTACAAGTATGGTGAATCACCTCAGTATCTTGGTTCAGTGCAGAAACCTGCGTGGTGCGGTATGCGTCAAAAGTTGTGGAGGTTTGTTTCAAGCTTTGTAGTATCTGTAACGTTCTCGTGGTTTTGCTTTAATGCACCTAGTTAATTTAGTTGGTCTAGCGTATAGTTATTTTGAGTTGAATTAGTTCGACTTGAAATTAAAATGAAATTATATCAAATTTGTGTTATCAAACCCAGCTTGAGTTTTGCCCGTTACCCAACACGACGGTCACAGTAAGAAAGGCTTTTCAACAATATCTTGATGCAGTTGGTGGTATTATTCTCTTCCCTAAACACTACTGTTGCATTTGGATGCTAGGAATTTAACACGTATTACCATGGCTATATTTTATAATCAAATGATAGTTTATTAATTTTGGATTTATCTCCTTCAGTACCAACGAATTGTAGGAGTCAATAGGTAAGGTTAAACTAAAACAATCCAAGAGTGGGAGCTAAAATGAGAGATGCAGT
Source organism: Cymbidium sinense (assembly GCA_021442155.1). Classification (NCBI taxonomy): domain Eukaryota; kingdom Viridiplantae; phylum Streptophyta; class Magnoliopsida; order Asparagales; family Orchidaceae; genus Cymbidium; species Cymbidium sinense. The sequence goes on from CM038227.1 coordinate 98,231,183, forward strand.
AAAAGATCACAAGTAAATTGATATTTGGGTCAATCCAATTTCATCATATAGTAAACATATTGAAAGGACTTAATGCATCTTCTCGAATTCTTATTTCATTATGCGTTTTTTTTTTTAATAAAAAAAAGTAGTAACAAGTATAGGGGGTTTGGTGTTGGGCTGCAAATAAATTGAGCAATCAACAAGTTACTTGTGGTTCAATTTCATTAGATCTTGTTCATGATTATTTGATTTATTAATCGAATGAGTTTTAATATTTTCGGAAATAATTGATTGTTAAATGTTTAATCTTGAATAATTTGTTATTTTGTTTATTTATGTTCATGAATTGTATTGTTTGAAGTTCTTGAATAAGTTTGTTAAAAAATTTGATTATGCTTCATTAAGAATTTTTTGTTGATTGTATTGTTTAAGTTTTTATTTTTTATGGTTTAATAAGTTTTAATTGATATAATTTGTGTATATTTTTCAAAACCTGTTTGCAAAGTAGTTGGACTAAGGCTTGATTAAAGTTTTGTTTATTTTATTGAATGAGTTGTTGGTTAACGGGTTTGATATTCATTTTGAACCAAGCATGTGAACAATTTTGTATTGAGCTCGAGCTCAATAATGATAAATATGCTCAAGCTTGAACATCATCTTCAATCGAGATTGAGCTCGATAATAGTAAATAAATTTAAACTTGAATATGAATTTGCTTGGCTTGCCTTGTTTTGTTAGCAATTCTAGATTGGTTTGAGACTTTTCTTTTGGGACTTTAGCTTTAGCTTTAGCAACCCTAGATTTGTTAGCAACCCTAGAAGTATTTTATTTTAGCTTTAGCATAGAGGATCAGATTTGAATTTTTTTTTTTTGGGAGCTTGAACTTGAAAAGTTATTTGATAGATTTATTTTTTATCATTATATAATAGAATTAGCTTCTTAAATTTTATTAAGTGAAAATTTTGTAATATTAGTATTAAATTTTTAGATTTTGTTAATTTAGAACCGGTCTTAAGATTCAATTGGGGTTGTTCATTACTCTAAAATTTATAGTTTTTCAAATCTTAATTCTAGTTTGAGCATAAATGATCATGTTTGAGATTTTTCTCTTGAGCTTGAACTTGAGAATAAAGGATGAGTTTGAGATTTTCCTCTTGAGAGTTTGAACTTAAGAAATTATATTAACAATGATGTTGATAGATTTATTTTTTACAATTCTATGATAGAATTAATTATCAGATTTTATTAAATTAAAAAATATTATAATAAAATTTACTTCAGTTTTAGTGTAGAGGATCAGATTTGAGATTTTTTTTCTTGGGAATTTGAACTTGAGAAGTTACATTAACAATGATGTTGATAGATTTTTCTTTTGTCATTCTGTAATAGAATTAATTTCTTAAATTTTAATAAGTGCAAATTCTTATAATAATATTATTAGATTTTTATGTTTTGTTAATCCGGACTCAGTCCTAAGACACAATCGGGGTTATTCATTACCCCAAAATTTATAGTCATTCAAATCTTGTTAATTCTAGTTTGAGCATAAATGATCGGGTTTGAGACTTTCTCTTGAGAGGTTGAACTTGAGAATAAAAAATCGAGTTTGAGACTTTATTCTTGAGAGTGTGAACTTGAGAAGTTATATTAATAATGATACTGATGGATTTATTTTTTATAATTTTATGATAGAATTAGCTTTTCAGATTTTATTAAGTTGAAAAATATTATAATAGTATAATTAGAATTTTTAAATTTTATTAACCCGGATCCGATCCTAAGACTTAATCGGGGTTTGACATGCGTAACATCCTCAAACAATAAGTTTAGATTTTTGATATATGTGTTGGGGCATATGTGGGTGAATAATTGATTTTGAATGATCGTATGTATTTGTTCATTCATCTCTTAAATAATTTGCATATTTTAAAAAATTGTCACTAATACATATAAGTATTTGTTTGAAATGTTATATCAAAAGTTGAAATAATTATGATACATGTGCCAAATTGCAAGTATAGATTTTTCAATACCTAATGTTATAAATCAAATGTAGATCTATTCTATAAAATATGAATTTGACCTTTTCAAATATTTGTCATAGATCAAGTAGAGGTCTGTTTTGTAAGAAATGAGTCGACTCTTTAAACTGCTTGTAATAAGTCAAGTATACATTTATTTTATAGGACATTCGTTGACTCTTTCAAATATTTGCATGAATCAAGTGAGAATATGTTCTAATATGAGCTTTGTTCTTTCAAATGTTTATATGAATTAAGCAATTAAGTGAAATATTATTCTATGAAGTAAGCATGAGATTCAATTAACTTGAGTATTCATATGTCTTCTCAATTTGAATGGAATGTAATAGTATTTTGAATATACGTTATGAGTCATTCTATTAAACATTTGGTATGGAGCTTAAAGCTATAGATTATGATGAAATTATGATAAGTATAAGAGTAGCTCTTTTGGATATTTACATAAATCATAAAACAACAAGTTTAGATGTAGAATTAAATTCATTCAAATATTTAGATTAGTCTCAAACTAAATATTCATTTTACATTAATGTTTAATGAAGTCATGCCATTCATATTCATTGATGAATTATCAAATTTTTTGCTTATACTCATAAAGGAGCTATCAAGCTTTGCAAGCTCTTATATCTCAATTTGAGTTGTCTTTAATTCTCCTCCCAAGAAAATATTTAATTTTTACTCAATCCATTTCACATTTTCAATGCATGATATAATATAATTGAATTGTATTGAAAAGTTTATTTTGCATTTACTGGCAAACAATTAATTGAATGTATATATTGAAATTTATTTTGCATTTATTGGCAAACTTAAGGGCATTTAAACTTAATTTAAGTCTCTCATATGCTCTTTTGATTCAACCAATAAAATTATCTTTGCATTTCAAATGATGATTGAAGTCTATCCTTGCTTGCATTTAAGCTATCAAATCATATGCTTGTTAGTAAGTAAGTCGTCAAATTCTTTTAAGTCTTTTTAATTAATTCATTTGATGTCTTATAATTTATGATTCTAAGTATCCATTTCATGATTTAAATCTTAATTCACATTCTTCTTGTGATATATAAGATTCAAAATTTTATCTAAAATATTAAACTTTACAAGTTTAGTTCACTAGAAATTTCAGCAGTCTCCAGGCATTTTCTCTCATAATAGGGAGTTACTTCGAGAGATTAAGCTTTCTCACTATGAAGAAAGGCGTGCATGTAGATAGAATTAGATATCACAGTCAAAATATTATTTACCCATTATGCCAAGAAAGGTGTGCATGAGTTTATATAACATAGTATTTCTTTGCTGCGTTGGAATAACATGAACAAGTATTTATATCACAAGTTTTTCTGTCGCATTAAAACAATGTGAACGGGTACTTAGTTTATAGCACAATTTTCTTGCCAACTCGGAACAACATGAGTAAGTATTTATATCGCAAGTTTTTTCATTATATTAGAACAATGTGAATGAGTATTTAGAACAAATTTCCCTGTCACCTTTACATATGCATTGAAATGATACACTTAAGATATAAGTAGAGTTGAAATATCATATCATGGTTGTATTCACTTTTTATTCAAAATTTTTCTTTTGAATACACTAAACAACAAACAATAGTATAAATTCTCAATAAATATAAGCCACATTTCATTATTTTTGATATTAAGCATCAAAGTACTATTTCTTTCTTCAAATCCAACAAATAAAATGAGAATCTTATGGAAGAGCATAGCTAAATTTCAGCATTTTGCATTGGAAAGAAAGCAATATTATACTCTAAAAATATGAGAATTTCATAAATCTGAAATTTCAACATCATTTTAGCTCACATAAGCTTAAAAGAGGCATTAAAGTAAGAACAATAAACAAGATTTATGTTCACATGAAGGAAAATTGAAATTTCGTTCTCTTTTGCTTGCCTCAAACCCAACAAGTGAAATAACATAATTGATAGCACTACATAAGCAAATTTTAGCACATTGAAAATATGAGATAGGAAAAACCAAAGTAAGGAGGCCTCAAAGAACACTTTACTTTCTCTTTCATTTCTCTTTCTTCAACATAATAGCCAAAAGAGTTTAAGCCACTTAAAATGAATAGCCACATTAGGTTTGATATTACATAAACTTAAAAGAAAATTTCAGATTTAGTAAAACATCCTTAAAATCATAAGATTTGAGTGAAGATCAAATTGAATCTTGTTAAATGGTAGGAAGAGACAAGAGGTAGGGCAAGAGTAACTAAATTTCAGCAAGGTACTCAAGTGAAATAATAAGTGACAATTGAAAATCTTATAATATTATTTATTTAGGAAGTCAAAGAATGTCAACTTTAAGTTGCATGCAAATGGGGCTTCATTTCACATCCCATTTTAAAAATTTATTGATTTGGTAATGAAGGTAGTAAAGAGAATTTGCATTAAGTCAAAAATCCCAATTTATTCCTTCCAAATCCAAGCAAATAAGATAATAAATCAATAATCAATTCAAATTTCAGAAAATGATCATATGAAGGTTTCCAAAAATCTGAAAATTTCAACTAGTCGTATTTTTCATTCACTTGAAGGTAAGGAAAGGTAATGAACATATGAATTCCAATGACTATAAGCATGCATTACATTGTGGATAGCAAGATAACAATTTTATAGAGAGATATAGGAAGATATTACTCAACCAAATAACAAAATGGAATAAAATAAATCCCAGTAAGTGAAAATAGGATTTTAAATTGATGGTAAGCCACATGTACTCATCTTCCTTACTTGATTTTAAGATAATAAAAAGGTTCAAACAAGATTTAATTGAGCAAGGAAAAAAGTAGCCGTTCTAAACCTTTCAAATTATTCATTCAATCAATGAAGGATAATGGCTTTTAAGTTTTATGCAAATGAAATTTCATTTTAGATTGCACTTCAAATGTTCATTAGCTTGATGATAATAATGGACAGAAAAGAATAATAACAATGCTAGCAAAGTCAATCACTCTCCTTCTCATCCCCTTTCTTTTAAAAATAATAGCCAAGTAGAATTTAAGCCACATAAAGTAATCAATTTTAAGGAATTTTAAAACCAAGAAAGCATGTCATATTCTACATCTACACCAATTCATTTCAGTTTTAATGCAAGATAAAGATTTGACAATTGCTTGTAAGTATAATATGAACAAGCATTAGGTTAGATGCAATCTTAATGAAGTTAAACAACAAAAATGAAAGCTTTAAACTTGCACAAAATCTCATTTTAGATTGCATTTCAAAGACCCATTAACTTAGTGATCATAAAAGAGAGGAAAACAAGTACAATGCTAGCAAAGTCAATCACTCCTTTCTTCATTCTCTTCCTTTAACATGATAATTACATGGACTTTAGACTACATAAACTAAACAATCACATTAAGTTTGATAAGTCCAGAAAATCTAAAATCTTGCCTAAATAAGCCTTCTTCATGATTGCAAGTAATCAAACAAAGGAAAGAGGCATAAGAAAGCAAGGGAACCCTCATGACTAATTTTACATTTTTTCATTTACTTGGTAACTCAAATAGATGCACCATAGGAATGCTTAGTGACAAAAGCAAAGCAACCATCTCAATTCAGCAAAATATAAAATATGAACTTTCAATTTTACCTACCCATAATATGTCAAACAATAGTAAGAGATACAATAGATAATCATGCAAGTAATACGCTTGCCAATTTCTTTCCCTTTTTGCTTAGCCATCAAAAGAAACAACACACAATGGTGTAGCATGTGGGGATGCTTACTAACAAAATCATGATTTAAATTATTTCATGCATCAAACTTTATATCTATTCTCATATCCAATTTCATATAGAAAGCATAACCCAACCTTAGAAAATGCATGCAAGAAGAGTTTATTGAACTCATTTTCATCCAAAGGAGAGAATCAAAATTGCAATGTAAGGCTTAGGGTTAGATGGAAACAATCTGGAAATTTGATTGGAAAAAGAGGAAGAAGGAAGCTTAGCTAGGGCTTATCGCTTGGTTGCAATAGGAATGGGGACGAAGAGATGCTCAGCCCGTGCGTCCAATAGGGAGCAACGACCATGAAGGAAATTCCCTTGGTTTCGACTGAGAGAGGGACAGACACGGGAGGAGAGAATCCCCTTTGTTTGCTCGGCTCGAACAAATGGAACGAGAAGAATCTTGTTCGTGTGCTGCTCGGCTAGGACGACACGAAAAGAGGGGTTGAGAATCCCCTTCGGCTGCTCGGCTCGCACGGACATAACGTGAAGGAGGAGGAACTGAGAGTGAGAGAGGCTCGGGGGGTCATTTCGTTTGGATACATGCGAATGGGATGGAAATTGTGTTCGCTTGGGGTATTATGGCCGATCGGCTCACTCAATTTGTTGCCCAAACGACAGCCAATAAGGAGTACTGGGCGGCGAATTCTATTGGGTGAATTAACCGGCTATTCCGATTGGGCAATTGGACAACCAAATGGGATTAGTCAGCTTGGGTGGCTGATTAGGAGGATATTAAGATATTTAAGCAGCCATTAATCATCTTACTTGCAATTCGGCATAATAACGACACTATTATTAATAATTTCACGACAAATCTTTGACGAATCTCTCCACGTAGCGAACCCTAGTAATATAGGTGTCAATTTTAGGTATTTTTGCTACGACGGACGCAACAACGATGTCCGTTTCACAAATGGAAGTGGTTTGAACAACTTCGACGATAACCGAGTGAAATTGGGCATAAATTTCACGAAGTCGCGTTCAAATCGCTCGATATTTGCGTACACTTGCCGAATTGATCGCGGAAGGTGTCGTTTGATAGATTTTAAAATTTCAACGATAACGATGTAATCAATTTCGGGAACGAAGGTCGTTCGGCTGTCGTTGGGATTTCTCAACCTCAATATGCGCGTAATTTCATTAAAAGTTATTTTAATTAATTGATCGGTTATTAATTTATGATATTTTTCATTTAATTAATTTTAATGTTTTAAGCTTACTTATGAAGTTGAATTTTAGATTGAGACTTTTTTGATTGAATTTGATCACGATTAGGATATTTTAAACTTAATTCATGCGATGCTACTTTCGTTAATCATTGATTTCAACTTTTGTGCATCGTTTGATTTATGAATCATATGTGGAGGTCAACAAATGCCCCCAACAAACATGGTTCGCGCATGGAGCGGACCGTATTTATTGCAAATAAGTTGACCTTGCGGATCTCCAAGAGATTTGCTTGGATGTCACACTGGAGTTGTAATTTCGACAACTTTTAATAATACCTGATCGCTGCCTTTGATGAAAGTAAATATAACTCTCACGTTGAGCAAGCATTTGAATTTCATCGGTTCGTCTGCGATAACGCGTTGAACCAATATAAGTTTTCATCAATCCAATACTTTCTTCTTGATGGGCTAGATGAAGGAGATGCTTTGACTTGTCATTATCGACTCGTCGAGAGAATTTGGAGTGTCTTCGGTCTCTAGCTTAGTATTGTGATGGACTTGTTGAAGACTTCCTTCAGAGAGTTTGCAATTTATATTTTCCTCCTATCTTGGCTTCGTGCCTTAGTGGACTTGATGGAGTTGATGACTTGTTGCAGAGATGAGAATGTCTTTGGTCCTATGCTTTGTGCTAGACTTATTGAAGATTCAATCTCAAAATTTGAAAATTATATTTTCCTCTTGTCCTACCTTTTTGCCTTAGTGGATTTGATAGAGTTGATGACTTGATACTGAGATGAGAGTGTTTTAAAACTATGCTTCATGCTTTGGCGGACTAATTGAAGATTCAATCTCAAGATTTTGTTGTTCATATTTCCTTCTATCCTGGCTTTATGCTTTGACGAATTTGGTGATGGAATTCACTAAATTGTCTTGAGGACTTGTCAGGTGATACAAACTTGCCTTTTGCCCTAGCTTTCTGCTTTCTTGGGCTTATAGAAGGATGTTTGTTGACGACCTAGCTCGCAAAGCTTATGTTGGGTCAATAGTGAAGAGTCATTAGTCCTATGCTTTGCTCGTAATGGATGTGTTGATGACATAACTCCCTTAGTTTAGCCTTTGGCTTTGTATGAACATTTGGGTGACTTCTTCGGTTCCTTGCTTTTTTGCTTGGTTGGACTTGCTGAAGAAGTGATTCCTTCAGTTTTTACTTTATACTTAACAGACTTGTTGAAGGAATTGAAATTTCACATTTTACATTGATACCAAACTTGGCTTAATGTCTTCTTGAGTAAAGTTTTTTTGTTGGATATTGGAAATGACTTCACGATTATTGAGGATGATTTCTTAGTCTGGGACACTTAAACTCACCAAGTTGGAGGGATTTGGGATTTTGGATGCTATTGTCTTTAAACTAATGAAGTAGGAGAATCCGTTACTGTAGCCTTTATGGCATGTTGAGTAAGCAGATTTGTCAGTGATTCGGCCATATTTGGGCGTATTGAGTCCAACCTAATGCACTCACTTGAGTCTTGAAATTAAGGAATTAATGGATGATTTTATCATCAGGTCAACGAGGTGGGGTTCTCTTACTGCGACCTTTGTGGGTTGTTGAGTAAGCAAACCTGTCAGCGACTCCATCGTATTTGAGCGTGTTGAGTCCGGCCTTATGCAACCACTCAAGCCCTAGATTTGATGTATGGAGGGATGACATGTCTCCAACTTGATTTGCTATAGTTTGCAGACTTACAAATTTCTCCTTTCGGTTAATAAGACTTTGAAATTTGTAAAATTTTAATACGTAATTTGAATGTGTACATGGAGATATCATCCTTAAGCATGATGTTAACCCAAATATAAAAAGAAGGCCTCCTGCCTTATCGGGAAAGCCTGACATTTTGCTATAAAATTAAAAAAATGCTCCCCTGTCTGAAAAGGGGAATTTTGTTTTATTTCAGAAATGCATTCTAGTGTTACAAGAGAATTCTCAAGTAAAATTCACGAAGGCTTTAAGTACGATATTCATTTGATTACACTTTTATGTATAATATTTTTTTAGATATCAACCATTGATTGATGACATTAGTCTTTTACCTTCGAAGTCAATAAGCTAATATGCTCTTCTTTGATGTACTTTTTCAATGACAAAGGGTCCTTCCCAATTAGGTTCAAAGTTACCGCCAATTTTGCGGTGAGGGATAATAGTCTTCTCAACACCAGGACCAATTCACCTTCTTGAAAGGTTCGTGGACGCACCATATGATCGAATGCTTTGAACATCCTCGCTTGGTAGACTTCTGGATTTTATTGAGTTTGGAGCCTAACTTTGTCAAACGCATCAAGCTCTTCCATCCGTAGACGGGCATTCTCATCTTGAGTAGGATTGTGTTGAATGGCTACTCAGAGAGAGGGTAGTTCAATTTTGAGTAGTAAGACTGCTCAGCTCCAAACACTAGTGCATATGGAGTGAATTTTATGGAAGTCTTGGAAGTGGTGTAGTAAGCCCATAATACTTCTACAAGCTTGGTATGCCATTCCATTTTATTGTTTATGAGGATTTTTCTAAGTAGTTTGACGAGTGTTTTGTTGAAAGCCTCGATTAAGCTATTTGTTCTCGGATTATAAATTGATGAGTATTGCCAATCAATCTTATGCTGATCATCAAATTTGTAGATTTTAGTGCTTTTGAAGGCCGTACTATTGTTTGAGATAATTTGACGCGACACCAAATCTGTAGACAATATTGTGGGTGGAGAAGTTGGTCACATGCTCGGCTGCGACTTCCTTGAATGGGGCGGCTTCAACCCACTTAAAGAAATAATCAGTGGCTACTAGGATGAAGCGATGACCAACTAATGGCGGTGGATCAATTTGTCCAATTATATTCATTCCCTAGCATTCGAATGGACAAGATGCTATCATTGGGTGCAATAGATTGGAGGCTGATGAATGATGTTGCCGTGAACCTGACATTCATGATACCTCTTAGCATGAACGATACAATCTTTTATCATAGATAGCCAATAGTATCCCATTCTCTTGATTTTGAAAGTCATTTTAGGACCTGATTGGTGTGCACCGCAGAGTCCTTCATGAATTTCAACAATTACTTTGTTGGCTTATTTTATTCCCAAACATCGTAGCCACATTTATTTGACAACATAAGCATATAGTCAAAGTCTCTTCTCGAGTTGTGCAGCCATCGACTTATTGTTTAGCAATTTACCTTCCTTGAAGTAGTCGACAAAGGGTTGTCTCTAATCTTTCTTCTTTTCTACTGCAAAGATTTCATTTTGTGATTTTGACACTTCTTTAGATTGAGGTCATTCCTCATGAATAGCCTAAGGCTCATCTTGTTGATTTGAGAAGCAATTTGTAAGAGAGTGTGAGGAGCAATGTGAGCTCTATCCTCATGATTTGCATTTGATGACCCCTCTTCCAGTGAAGATTTTAGGTTTGTTGGCTTTAGGACCCGATGAGTGCAAATGCTAATTAGTATGTAGTCATCGTCGTCCATACTCGTCATTTCTTTAGGTAACTTAGCTAAACAATCTACTTTGCTATTTTTAGCTTAGGAGACTTGAGTCATAATGACATTTATGATTTGCTTTATAAGCTCGAGAACTTGCTTGTGATAGTGGGCCAATTCAAACTTGTTGATTTTGTAAATGCCCAACGCTTGATTAATGATGAGCTGAGAATCATCATAAACTTGTAGATTTTGGACTCCCATGGAGATAACTTCCTCCAAACCTGCCACCAATATTTCATACTCTACTTCGTTGTTGGTTCGTGACTCAATAACATATAGTAGTGACTCATTATACCACATTCTAACGTGATCAAAATGAGGCCAATACCAGCTCAATTTTTTGGGAGATTTGAGGGTTGAGTGTACTTGATGGATGAAGCTCCATAAAAATACAGTTCTCACATTTGCTGCTTTTCTTTTTTTCATATATATGCATAATCTGCTTGTTAGGAAGATCATCATTTAACGATGAATCTGCCGGGATAGGATGTGCAACAAGGAAGTTTGCTAGAATTTGCCCTTTTACACTTTTTGAGGAACAAATCTGATGTCAAATTGTAGTAGAAGAACAACCCATCATGCCAAGCGACCCGTCAACGCTGATCTTGTCATGAAGAACTTCAACGGATCGATCATTATGATGAGAGTAATTTTATGAGACAACATATAATGACAGAGCTTTTGGATATCAAAGATTAATGATAAACAATGCTTCTCAATTGGAGAGTATCACATTTCGCTCCTATTAGTCTTCGACTGATGTAATATAGAGCATTTTCCTTCCCCTATTCATTGTGTTGCGCCAACAATGCACCAAGAGATTCTTCCAGTGCTGTTGTGTACAAGATGATAGGCTTCCTTGGGATCGCCATTGTAAGAATAGGCAGATTCAACAAATATTTCTTAATACTGTTAGCCTTTTGACATTCTTTGTCCCATTTGAAAGGAGTGTCTTTTTTCATCGGTCTTGTAAATGGTTGACATCTGCCTGATAGATTTGATATAAACCTTCTAATAAATGCGAAATGTCCCTGCATAGAACAAAGTTGGTGAAGGCTTCTTAGAGAGGGCATTTCAACTATTGCTTTGATTTTTTTGAGATCGATTTCAATCCCTCTACGATGCACAACATATCCAAGGAACTTTCCCGAGGAGACTTCAAAGCCGCACTTGAGAGGATTCATCTTGAGATCGTATTTCCTGATTATTTCAAAAGTAATCCTCAAGTCATCGAGGTGATCTTTGCGATCTATATTTTTGATAATGAGATCATCAATGTAACACTCTACTTTTTGATGAATCAACTCGCTGAATATGCACATCATAGCCCTTTAGTATGTAGCCCCAACATTCTTCAAGCTGAATGACATGACTATGTAGTAATATATGTCGATTGACATCCTGAGGTATGTTTCTCATCTTTAGAAGCCATTTTGATTTGATTGTATCTTGATTATCCATCCATAAATAAGAACATGTCATGGTTTGAAGTGTTGTCTACCAACAGTTTTGATATAGGGAGTGAAAAGTCATCATTTGGACATGTTTTATTTAAGTCCCTGAAGTCGTTACAGATACAAATCTGATCATTCTTTCTCTTCATTGGGACAATATTAGCTATCCAGCTGGCATGCTTTTCTTCCTGAATGAAATCAGCTTCAATGAGCTTCTTGGTTTCTGCAATCAACTGTTCTTCAATCTCCAATCTCATTCGCTTGGAAGCTTGCTTGACTGGTGCTGCATCTAGCTTGATTGCTAGTCTATGAACCTCGACTTCAGGGGATAAGCCTGACATCTCAGCATATGTCCAAGAAAAGCAGTAATTGAATTCACAGAGCAGTGCTTTTAATTCTTCCACTTTATTTTCAGGAAGCAGAGCATTAATGAACGTTGGACGAGGATCTTCCTTAGTTCCTAAATTAATTTATTTAAGTTCATCCATAGTAGATGTCTGCTCACCATCTTCAAGCTCCTCAGGTGCTGGCTTGGCTTCTACCTCTTCATTATTTGCAAGATTGATTTCAAAGAAATCATTCTCATTTTCGTTATCACCTTCAATTTCTATTCTTACTATAACATAACATGCCTTTTCTTGCAGAAAGTTGTTTTTGATGAACCCAAGGCCTCTAGTAGTGTGTTTGTTTCTTCTATCAATGATTTGAAAACCTTTTGGGTACCACATCATTTTAAAGAGTTTAGTCATTTGCTTGCTTGCTCTGGCATGGACCTCATGCTTACACATTAGCCCCTGCATTTTTGGAGAATAGTATTTTGGAATCTTTGTGGGCGCAGCTTCTTTTTCTTTAGATAATTGCATTACCTAATCAGGATCTTCTTCTTGACATCCCTCAGATTTATAAAATAGGTTTCCTGTCCCACACTTTTTAGGGAGGAGATGTACATAGAAAGTCACCAATTTCTTAACATTGTGAACTTCTCGAGGAGTGATTTCTTTGAAATGTAGGGGAGGAATAGGAGTGACTACGAGTGTAGTCTTCGTTGCCAATGGATCTATGACAGTTTTGAAGTATGTGCACTGCGCCTTGCCTTCAAAAGTAGATTCGAACTCATAATCAGATTGAAAATGCTCCTCCTCATTTGATACTTTGCTTGAAGATTTATATGAACTTCTGGATTTGGTAGAAGCACATTCATCTTCTTCTTCAGTATCACTGCCCAAATGAGGGACAGTTCTATTTATTTTGGACTTGCTCTTTATATATCTAGAGATATTTGGAGCGATCTCCTTTCTTTTAATTGGTTTCTTTTCACCCTTCTTCTTAACTTATTCTTTTGTGAGTCTTGAAGTAGATGCAATATTTTCTAGCTATTCTATTAGCTTTGATTCCTTCGGAAGGAAGTAACTAACATCTTGATATATCTTCATTTCATGCATCGCAAAAGGTTGCATATCACCCACAATCTTGCATTCGACCCCATCTTTTGTGTATTTCATACATTGATGCAGTATAGACGAGACAATGCCATACTCATGAAGCCATGATCGGCTTAGAAGAGCTCAGAATGAGGTATCTGCATCGACCACATGAAACTTGGCTTCTGTATAGAGGTCTCCGAATTTGAGAGGGAGGACGAATGACCCACCCTTCTCATTGAAACCTTGGACCAGGACCTTATCTCATTCCAGATGTTGCACATTTAGAGATAGCCACCTGAGGGTTCATAGGTTCATAAGGTTCGTGGAGGAACCAGGATCAATCAAGATCTGTGGTTTATAACTTCATCACTTTCAACTGTAACATATAAAGGACGATTGTGCTATGTAGTTTCAAGCATGAGATCTTCTCTTGAAAATGTGATGGCTGGAGGGTCTTGAGCATGTAAAGCCTCCGTTAGAGGACGTTCATCAAAATATGCTTCAAACTTCTCTGGCTTTTTAAGAGCTTCAATTAGAGTATTACGAAGATCTTCTCACATCAAAAGTGCTTCATATACGTTGAGTTGTGCCAAAATTTTTCTTAAGTGGGATATAATGTTGTAGTCAATCCCCGTATTTGGTGAAAGCTTCTTATTTGAATCCTTGGGAATGACTTTCTCGTTAATTTCAATTTCTTTTTTCTTTATCTTTGTTCATCTACCCTTTCTTCCGTTGAGGTGGTAGTACTCGACCACTTCTCACTTGTACTCGGGCTATCTCTTTTGGATTTGAATCTTTAGAACTTGATGAAGTTGGAGATTACTCGATTCATCTTCATTTGGAAACAGAATTCCCCTAAGTTGTTTTCAGCTTCATGTTCCACTAAACAAGATTCAGTGGGAAGTTCTTCATCTTCTTTCCTTGCTTTTTTTACTGATATGGAGTTTGGTAATGAAATCAACAAGTATGATGGGTCGTCTTGCAGGTTATTGGTAATCATCCATATTATTGATGATTTTGTATTACAATCTTTTTCTTTCTTTTTTTGGATTTGCTCTTTGACTTGGCAGACTTTCTGGCCTTCCCTTGTGGGACTTGGCTAGACTGTCTCTCATGAGATGAAATAGCATTTCCATAATATCTTCGAGTGGATGACGTTGAGGCAAACACATCCAACCTCGGATTTTCCTTTAACTCAAGCATTCTACTGGCTCAAGTGGTGACTTCCACTTAATGCTTGTAACGCCTTCTAGTTGTTTCAATATTTTTGCAGTCATTTTAGAAACTACAGCTTGCCACGCTTCATCATTAGTTGATTTCTTCTTGCCTTAATCATTGTTTGATGGCACTGGAGAGGAGGTAATCACCTTTGTGGACTCCTTTAGATGCACCAATACATTGTCCAATAACATAAATTCTCCATTTCTATACTTTCGCACTAGTCAATTCTTGAATATGTAGTAATCTTCAATGGGATGACTGATTACCCGATGATATGAAAAATAATTAGGTTTATCAGTCTGTCAAGCTTCTTCAGGCTTTTTACAGTTTGGTAGCTGGAGACCTGTTTTGAGTGCATGCTTGAATAATTTAGCCACACTTTTTCTTAAAAGAATACTCTTTGTTCAATTTTTTTGAGCATTAGGGTTATTAAGTCATTCGCTCCTTTCACTTGCTCTGGTAGCTCGCCTTCACTGAAGCGACCTCGAGGCACATCATTATCTCTAAGCATGAGCTTTGGTTGTGGAGCATGATTGAATGATTGCTTTGGTCTATCTTGGTAAGTGGGTTGTTTTCCTTTATCCACATTGTATACTATCTGCTTCCCACTATCTTTATTAAAGGAGGTGAGATGTGTTTCACTCTTTCTTGGATACAGAGCTTTGTCTCTTTTCGATTTATCCGAATGGCTATCAGAGCTTGTTTTGTTTAGTTTCTCAAATTTAGCCATCCTATCAAGCAGCTCCTGAAATATGACAATTGAAGCCTTGCAGAGATGAGGCGCCATCTTGTCATCGATGTTACCCATAAGTAATTGAATTGCATGTTCCTCTTCTAATTGTTTATCACATTTCATGCTCATGTTTCGCCAGTGCGTGATGTACCTAGTTACTGACTTGTCTTTCTTCCTTTTCTCAAGGGCAAGATCAACAATAGTTGTGTTCTTGGTTGCACTGGAGAATCTTTTGACAAATATATTTTCAAATTCCACAAAAGCTTTGACTAGGTCATTTGACAACTCAACATACCATTCGAAAGTAGTGGAAGTCAGATTGCTAACGAATTGGTGGAATAATAATGCATCATTGCCCCTTATGTTGTCGCATGATGCTTTGAACTGGGCTAGATGCTATGTTGGGTTGCCATTGTCATAAAAAATGTTGAACTTTGGTATTGAATAACCTTTTGGATATGGAGTTTGGTCATACTCTGTGGGATACGGATGACCCTTGTTCACTAGCTTTTCTGCCTGCTCCGCAGCTATAACAGCTTTGATTTTCTCGTTTAAGGTAGTATCAAGCTGGGAGGTTGTCATAGCTTTAGATATGCTTGGAGCATTTTGAGAAGCAGGTTGACGAGACTTCAATCCTCCCTTCAGGTTCAATTTGAACTCCCAAAGCTTGTGAGATTGGGTTGATGGGAGGATTATCGTGGATATTGATAGAGGCTTGATGATTGTTTGGAGGAACATGTGCTGGACCTGCCACAACATTTCTTTGTATCAGCTGCATCATCGTAGTCATCTGCATCATTATTTCATTCATTTTAGTGTTTAGTTGTGCAATCTCTTTATCTTTGGCCTTCATTTAGTGTTGGATTTGTTTTTATGCCTCTGCCAAAGTGGTTATGTCTGTGAATGTGGGATTTTCTTCCCTTGTCTCCTTCTTCTTCTTTCTCTCATGAAGAACCAGAGGATGCTTCCTATATTTGGACATTCTATTATTCTCCCAATTTGTTGATGGGGAGGGCGGTACATGCGATCTTTTATGTTGATATTAAGCATGGCATTTGAGATGGCTTCTTGGGACTTGTTGTACCATATACACCACTTCGATGGTCATAGTATCATCATCTTCTTCTTCATCTTCTTGGACCCAAATCTCGATCGTCATCTCTAATGGACTTCAGGCTCCAAGTGCGGAATAGGAATTTCTTCGATTGGAGGGCTTTGATCGAAGCTAACCTCCTCTCGATGGGATGGAGTTGATTGGCGACGGGATCCCCTAGAGGATTCTCCAGGGTGTCGACCGTTAGAGACTTTATCATCTGGGACCTTCTTCTTAGGTTTCCATCGATGATAGGTTTGAGTTGGGGCGGATCTCTGGGAGTGCACACTAGATGTCACGTCGTGTCTTTTCTCAAAGATAAATTTTTTTAGGCTTAGGCCTCCATACCTACTTACCCTTTCTCCGGGACCTTTCGACGACAGATTCTTGGACTCGTGGTCCAAGTGTCAAGCCTCGATGCTCATCGCACGAGACTTGATTGGGTTGGCATCTTGTTGGGCTTGTAGGAGAATGTCTCCTTGGAGGAGTAGCTCTAACCTTCATGATGACAGGACCCTAATACTTTTTTTTCATCTGTCCTCTCTCCTTAGCAACTTTGAGGACCCGATGCAGTATTGCAGATACATTTTTGGGTTTCCTCACTAGAGGAGCTGGAGCTTGATGCTGTTGGGTCCATAATGACTATTTGATTTAACTAGTAGAGCAGTTTTGCTTTAACCATTTTAGGTTGTCAAACTTGTTATGGGTTGGAACACTCATTATTGGTTTCACAATTGGTTGTACAGCTGGCTGTACATGCAACAATTATTGAGCACAGAGCTCAATGCTTCTTCTTCTTTGTTGCCTCTGGGTGAGCTTGCTTCTAGATGAAGAAGAAAATTCCTGGCAAAAGGTTCTAATAATTTGTATTATTTTGGGGGACTAAAGAGACAGTCCTCCCAATAACAATCCTTTTCATGACAGGGGTTTTTGACTTGCCAAGCCTCTCAAAGATAGAAGGCTTCTTTTGAGGCGCCCTAGCGGCAGTAAGGGTAGTGGCCTCAATAGATCTTCAGATCTTGCTGCACACGGTGTGCAGGATGTGCAGGACCATCAACAAATTAAGCTAAAGTGTTCATGGAATTTTCTTTGGGAAATCGATCTTACTTAGATGGATCGCGTTAACAGTGATGGAGTGTTCCGAAAGCAGATTAGCAATTGACAATCAAATATCCACTTTCAAATGTGAACATAGGCTCTAAATAAATGTCTTTAAATAATTCAAGACCCTATCTAGAAAGCATTTAAGTTTGTTAGTAGTTCTCTTTAGTGATCCACTTGAACTTCTCATTTCCCCTTTCATTTTCATTTGTTATTTCTTTTTTTATATATACTCCACTGCAATCATAACTTAGGTTTGACTAGCCAAAGATGGAAAGAGAAACATCCCCAACGGAGTTGTCACAAATCCGTGGGCTCTAAAAATTCGCCATCGACCTCTCGCGATGAAGAGAGTGTTTAAAATATCGGTGAAATTTTCAGAAGGTAGATGGAATAGTATATAAGACACTACCTAGAGATTTCAATTTGCGAGGACTTCAAATCTGGTTCTAGGATTCTTATAGGCACAAGCACTTATAGTTAATTGCCCCTCTCAATACTGAGAAATCACTTTCGATTAAGGTTAGTCGATGAATCGTTCCTGAGGGCTAATTCAAGTTTTGGATTAAGCAGTGCAAGTCTAAATAACGAGTGTATAATAGTAGTGAGTGGAGTTTAGGATTTATGAGATTTATTATCTCAATTTAAAGCTTATGTTTGGGGGAACGATGACGTGCCCGATCAAGATCCCATGGTTCTATCATCCCGACCGTGGTCCGGTTTACTTGTCGGAGGAGGTGTGACCCAACGGCCGAAGGATCTTTGTCAACTATTAATCGTCGTCCAAGGTGTCCTTGTAGACATGGGGTGGAGTTTGTCTAAGGGGACAAATAATAGTCGACCTTAGCTAACATAAGATTTTTTTTCTCAATCAAATACATTATATAGTTTACAGCTCAAAGAGCAAAGCTGTTAGAGAACATACGGGCTGAGGTCATGACCATAATTTAGTGGTGACATATCGCAATAAACCATCCAATCCGAGGGCTCTGATTGTGACCACAATTATGGTGCCATTTGGGATAAAATCACGAGGACAGAGGACACGGGTTGCATCTTTACTGACTTAAGATTATTTGAGTGTGAAAATAGTTATGTATTTGATTTGACATTGACTCTTTGTGAGTAAAAATCTTTCTAATTTGTCACCATCGACAAACAGTTGTGAGAGAGGGGGGGGGGGAGAGGTGGACAGATTTTACTTTAAATTTAAATTATTAATTTTATTTATTTAAAATATGATCATTTCATAATTGATTTCGATTTAATATATCATGATCTAACATTAAAATTTGAATGAAGTTTGATTATAGAAACCCATTCGGTTGAAATATTCAGTCAACACCACCATCATCGGGGTAGACCTTGTTCACTTTGCTTATTTTCTTGCAAAGGATCGAGACTAGATTCATTGTCTCTATATTTATAGTCCTCAAAACATTGTCAACTCTAGCTTGAACATAGATGATCAGGTTTGAGATTTTCTTCTTGGGAGCTTGAACTTGAGAAGCTACATTAGAAATGATGCTGATAGATTTATTTTTTACCTTTCTATGACATAATTAGCTTCTCAAATTTTATTATGTGAAAATTCTTATAATAATATTATTAGATTTTTAGTTTTTATTAACCCGGACTTAGTCCTAAGACCTAATCGAGGTTATTCATTACTTTAAAATTTATAGTCCTCCAAATGTTGTCAACTCTAGCCTGAGCATAAATGATAGTGTTTGAGACTTTCCTCTTGAGAGCTTAAACTTGAGAAGTTATATTAATAATGATGTCGATAGATTTACCTTTTGCAATTCTATGATAGAATTAGCTTCTTAGATTTTATTAAGTTGAAAATATTATAATAACATAATTAGAATTTTTAGGTTTTGTTAACCCGGACTTGACCGTCAGAGAATTTTTAGGTTTTACTCGCACAACATCCTCAGACACTAAGTTTAGTTTTTGATGCATGTGTTGGGGCACATGTGGGTGAATAATTGGCTTTGAATGACTGTATGTATTTGTTCATTCATCTCCTAAATAACTTGAATATTTTTTTAAGTGTTTGATCTAGTGAATATTTCAACATACATATAAGTATATGTTTCTTAAAATGTTGTACAGACATTGAAATGTCTAAGTTGAAGTAATTATATTTGACATGATATATGTGTCAAATTGCAAGCATAGATTTTTCAATACATAATATCATAAATTAAATGTAGTTCTATTTTTATCAAATATGAATTTGATAATTTCAAATATTTATCATAGATCAAGTAGAGGTCTGTTTTATAAGACATGAGTTGACTCTTTCAAGTGCTTGTCAAGAGTCAAGTATATATCTATTCTATAAGACATGCGTTATCTCTTTCAAATACTTGCATGAATCAAGTGAGAATATGTTCTAATATGAGCTTGGCTCTTTCAAATGTTTACATGAATCAAACAATTAAGCGAAACATCGGTCTATGAAGTAAGCATGAGATTCATTTAACTTAAGTATTCATACGTCTGTTCAATTTGAATGGAATGTAGTAGTATTTTGAATATACGTTATGAGTCATTCCATTAAACATTCAACATGAAGCCCAAAGCTATAGATTCAATGAATCTATGATAGGTGCAAGAGTAGCTCCTTTGGACATTTACATAAATCACAAAGCAATAAGTTTAGATGTAGAATTACATTCATTCAAATATTTAGATTAGTCTCAAATTAAATATTCATTTTACATCAATGTTTAATGAAGTCACTTCATTCATATTCATTGATGAATTATCAAATTTTTTACTTATGCTCATAATGGAGCTATTAAGCTTTGCAAGCTCTTATATCTCAATTTGAGTTGTCTTTAATTCTTCTCCTAAGAAAAGAACTAATTTGGACTCAATCCTTTTCACATTTTCAATGCATGATATAATACAATTGAATTAAACATATATATTGAAAAATTTAGCTTGCATTTACTGCAAACTTAAGGGCATTCAAGTTAGCTTAAGCCTTTCATAAGCTCTTTTGATTCAACCAATAAAATCATCTTTGCATTTCAAATGATGATTGGAAGTCCATCCTTGCTTGGTATTAAACTATTAAATCATATGTTTGTTAGTGAGCAAGCCATCAAATTCTTTTAAGTCTCTTAAACTAATTCATTAAGTGTCTTATAATTTATGGTTCTAAGTGTCCATTTCATGATTTGAATCTTAATTCACATTCATCTTGTGATACATAAGGTTCAAAAGTTTATCTAAATTGTAAAACCTTATAGGTTTAATTCACTAGAAATTTTGGCAGCCTCCCGACATCATCCCCTCATAGTGGACTACTTCGGGAGACTAGGCCTTCACATAATACCAAGAAAGATGTGCATGAGTTTGCATAGTATAGCATTTCCTTGTCGCATTGGAACAATGTGAGCAAGTACTTATATCATAAGTTTTCTCGCCGCATTGGAACAATGTGAACGGATACTTAGTTTATAGCACAATTTCCTTTCCACGTTGGAACAACGTAAGTACTTATATCACAAGTTTGCCTACAACATTAGAATGATGCAAACATGTACTTAATTTATAGCACAATTTTCTTGCCATATTGGAACAACGTGACTAAGTACTTATATCACAAGTTTCTTCACAACATTGGAATAATGTGAACAATTACTTATATCAGACCAGATTTTCCTGCCACATTAGAACAATATGAATAGGTACTTATATCATAATAAATTTTCCTGCCACCTTCACATATGCATTGAAATGATACACTTAAGATATAAGTGGAGTTGTGCTATCATACCATGACTGTATTCACCTTTATTCAAAATTTTCCTTTTCAAATACACCAAATAGCAAACTATATTATAAATTCCTAATAAACATGAGCCATATTACATTATTTTTGATATTAAGCATCAAAGTACCATTTCTTTCTTCAAATCTAGCAAATAAAATGAGAATCTTATGGAAGAACATAGCTAAATTTCAGCCTTTTGCATTAAATAGAAAGCAATATTATACTCCACAAATATGAGAATTTCATAAATCTGAAATTTCATCAGCATTTTGACTCACATAAGCTTAAAGAGACATTAAAGTAGGAATAATAAACAAGATTTATGTTCACATGAATGAAAACTGAAATTTCATTCTCTTTTACTTGCCTCAAACCCAACAAGTGAAATAGTATAATTGATAGCAAGGAATAAGCAAATTTCATCACATTGAAAATATAAGATAGGCAAAACAAAGGTAAAGAAGTCTCAAAGAACACTTTACCCTTCCTTTCATTTCTCTTTCTTCAACATGATAGACAAAAGATTTTAAACCACTTAAAATGAACTACATTAGGCTTGATATTATATAAACTCAAAGAAGTCAAAAATCCCAATCTATCCCCTCCAAATCTAAGCAAATGGGATTAATAAATTAATAACCAATTCAAATTTCAGAAAATGATCATATGAAGGTCTCTAAAAATTTGAAAATTTTAACTAGTCTCACTCCACATTCACTTGAAGGTAAGGAAAGGTAATGAATATGAATTCCAATGACCTTAAGCATGCATTATATTCTAGATAGCAAGATAGCAATTTGATAGAGAGATATATGAAGATACTACTCAACCAAATCACAAAACGCAACAAAATAAATTCCAATCAACAAAAACAAGATTTTAAATTGATGGAAAGCCATTTGCACTCATCTTCCTTACTTGATTTCAAGAGAGTAGAAAGGTCCAAGCAAGAATTAATTGAGCAAGGTAAAAAGTAGCCGTTCTAAATCTTGTAAATTATTCATTCAACCAATGAAGGACAATGACTTTTAAGCTCTATGCAAATGAAATCTTATTTTAGATTGCACTTCAAATGTCCATTAGCTTGATGATAATATTGGAGAGAAAATAACAATAATAATGCAAGCAAAGCCAATCACTCCCCCTCTCATCCCCTTTCTTTTAAAAATAATAGGCAAGTAGAATTTAAGCCATATAAAGCAAGCAATTTTAAGGGAATGTTGAAACCAAGAATGCATGTCATATCCTACATCTACACCAATTCATTTCAATTTTAATGCAAGATAGAGATTGACAATTGATTGTGAGTATAATATGAACAAGCACTAGGTAAGATGCAACCTTAATGAAGCTACATAACAAAAATGAAAGCTTTAAACTTACACAAAATCTCATTTAAGATTGCATTTCAAAGGCCCATTAACTTAGTAATCACAAAAGAGAGGAAAACAAGCACATTGCTAGCAAAGTCAATCACTCCTCCCTTCATTCTCTTCTTTTAACATGATAATTACATGGAGTTTAGACAACATAAATTAAACAATCACATTAAGTTTGATAAGTCCATAAAATTTAAAATCTTGCCTAAACAAGATAGTCATCTTCATGATCGCAAGTAATCAAACAAAGGAAAGAGGCATAACAAAGCAAGGGAACCCTCATGACTAATTTTACATTTTTTCATTTGTTTGGTAACTCAAATAGATGCACCATAGGAAAAAGCAAATCAACCATCTTGAATTTAGCAAAATATAAAATCTTAACTTTCAATTTTACCTAAGGGGTCATTTGCATAATATCATGATGTCAAACAATAGTAAGAGACACAATAGAGTTAATGCAATCTCATGCAAGTAATACTCTTGCCAATTTCTTTCCCTTTTTGCTTATCCATCAAAAGAAACAACACACAATGGTGAAGCATGTGGGGATGCTTACTAACAAAACCATGATTTAAATTATTCAATGCATCAAACTCCATATCTTTTCTCATTTCCAATTTCATATAGAAAGTATAACCCAACCTTAGAAAATGCATGCAAGAAGAGTTCATTGAACTCATTTTCATCCAAAGGAGAGAATCGAAATTGCAATGTAAGGCTTAGGGTTAGATGGAAATGACCTGGAAATTTGATTGGAAAAAGAGACTAGGGCTTATCGCTTGGTTGTTACAGGAAAGGGAGCAGAGAGATGCTCAGCCCATGCGTCCAGTAGGGAGCAACAACCATGAGGGAAATTCCCTTGGTTTTGGTTGAGAGAGGGACATACACGGGAGGAGAGAATCCCCTTTGTTTGCTCAGCTTGAATAGATGGAATGAGAAGAATCTCGTTATGTCTCGCTTTAGCAGAAATGAAAAGATCTGGTCGAGAATCCCCTTGGTTCGGCACGGACGGAAGTGAAGGAGGGAATTGAGTGAGAGGGGATCGGTTGATATGTGCGAATGGGATGAAAATTGTGTTTGGTTGGGGTATTAGGGCCGATCGACTCACTCGATTGGCTGCCCAAACAACAACCAATAAGGAGTATTGGGCGGCGAATTCTATTGGGTGAGCTAATCGGCTATTCCGATTGGGTAATTGGGCGGCCAAATGGGATTAGTCAGCTTGGGTGGCTGATTAGGAGGATATAAAGGGATTTAAGCAGCCATTAATCATCTTAATTGCATTTTGATATAATAACGACATTATTATTGATAATTTTGCACCAAATCCTTGGCGAATCATTCCACACATCAAATCCTAGCAATATAGGTGTCAATTTTAGATATTTTTATTATGATGGCCGCAACAGCGATGTCCGTTTCGCGATCGGAAGTGGTTTGAGCAACTTCAGTGATAATCGGAGTGAAATTAGGCTTAAATTGTGCGACGTCGCATTCAAATCGCTTGACGTTCGCGTAGACTTTGTCAAATTGATCATGGAAGGTGTCGTTTAATAGATTTCAAAAGTTCACAGTGATAACAGCGCAGTCAATTTTGCGAACGGAGGTCGTTCGGACATCGTTGTTGTTTTGCAACCTTGATATGCATGTAATTTCAGTAAAAATTGATTTTAATTATATGATCGGTTATTAATTGATTCAATATTTTTCATTTAATTAATTTTGATATTTTAAACACAATTATGAAGCTAAATTTTAGATCGAGTCTATTTTTTGATTGAATTTGATCACGCTTAAGGTATTTTAAACCTGATTCATGTGATGCTGCTTTCGCTAATCATTGATTTCAACTTTTGTACATCGTTTATTTTGTGAACCATATGTGGAGGTCAAAACAACTATTTTTATTTGCTTCTTGAATGACTATGAAGGTATATCGCGTAAGATGACCCAGTTCTTTTTTCATACACAAAATGCTTTCTCGATTGCACCATGCAATGAAGAGTGACGCTTGTTGAACAATTCTTTTCTGCCTATGATAACTTGGCTACTATACTAAAAATCAGGGAGATGATATTTTGTATCGAGAAATAATTTTAGAAAACCTCGTTGCATGGGATACCCAACATCGACGAGATAATATTTTCCTGGAGATAAACACTGATATTTGTAAATAGTAAATTACAACTTCATTTTAATTTTAATTTTCATAACTTCGTAAATGTACTAAGAGGAGACATTGGGAAATTGTATTCGCATATACGACTATCATGCGCACAATCTTCCCATCTTGCCATCAAGAATGTAAAGCACATATTGAAGTCGTCTACTAGAATTATATTTATATTGGTGAACCACAACATTCGATATATACTATCTTCTCATTATTGGCGACACGTGCATCGACATGTGTTCCATCATTGGCTCTTATGCAGTCCTGTTGCAAATATTATAGTTTTAGAATATTTACTTGATTAGGCAGAACATTTAAATAAAATGTGATTCAATAATGAATACCTTAAAGAACGATATATATTTGGTATCATTTCACTTGGTGTACTCATGAAAGTAGAATCTGTTGGCTTGACAATATTTGATGACAATTTCACGAACACATTTATACCAATATCAAAGTATCCGCTAATTATCTATGTTGATTGCTGAAATTGTTCAGAAGTTGCACGTATCGACTCTTTATGAGATAGAATATATAAAGTAATGGCCAATACTTCTCTTGATGTAGTTTTGGATGATCCATGTAAACCATATAAAGTATGCATTTCATCTAGCAGATTACAGAAGATTATTTTTGACATTCGGAACATATTATGAAATCTATGTGGGTGACCTTCAAGAAGCTCATTAATCTATTTGCTTCCTATAAAAGAGGATGTCATGCAAGGGATGTTACATATGTAAGACTCATAGTACTCATTGATGAGTCATATTGTCGTCACAAAAATAGTAATTTATTGTGTTATATCCAATAATTCATCTTTATTTGTTGGATCCATCAATAGTCTATATTTAAAAGAAAAATTAGGTAAAGAATTACATTTATGACAACTTACATTGTAAAAAAATATAAATAAATTGCAAAAGATATTATAGGAAATCAAAATAAATACTGGATAAAGAAATCAAAAACTTAAACATAATAACACATAGTTCAAACAAAAATAATTTAAAGTAAATTAGATGTTATGCTTAGTAGAACAAACATAATCACATAACTTATTACACAATGTTTATGTAGCTTGATTGTTAAAAATAACGAAAGTAATGAGCCCTCTGCTCTGGTATCATTGTAATGAAAGTCTCTTCGCTTAGTTGAATCTTCAAGGAGTTTTGCAGAAAATAGATATAGTGGCTTTTCCTCGAAAATTTCTGGAGTGCTGTCTAGTATCTTAATGGCTATTGACATCGGCAGACAAATGTGAATTGTGCGAGCACTCAATGTCATACTAGCACAAGTTGTAACTAATTGTGATATTTGTTCTCTTAAATATGTAGCACTACATTTCCTCCTTTTTTTCTGGGTTGTTTGCATATATAGATAGGAGTATAAAATACATATCCAGGATTGCTTTATTTTCATATAAAGACCTCAATAGATCATTGTCCATTTAAAAGCAAATAGTTTGATGATTAACAGACAAATATATGTAGTCTCATATGATAATAAGAAGAAAATGTTGTGAACCATTTACAATCTAAAGAACACTCAATAGGAAAATTCCATGATAGATACACTTGTTGGCTTGTTGCATATGAAGAAGACCCATCTACATAAAATGAATTAGAATATAACTTGCTAGCTTGTTGCATTCATAAGCATTGAATGATTTAATAAAGAAAATTATAACTGTAATATTGTAATAAAATTATGATCTGTGCTAAGAATTCAAGTGTCCAACTAGAGTAAACTATGATCCTAGTTTTTTTTAGAAAAGATAACTTTAATTAGTTAAATTTTGTACATGATGATGCCTGAAAGAATGGCAATTGGCCATAGAACCTGCTCAGTGGAACCAAAATTTCCATCAATCTTATTCTTCAAGAAACTCTAAACTCTAGCAACTGCAACATGTATGATTCAAATTAATCAGAACAGGTGATAAGGAGCTCAACAAGTTACGATTTTGGTCTTCTTTCAAATAACAATGAAAAGATCAAGGAAAAAAAGAGAAGCCTTGCGAAAAATTTCAAGAAGTACATCATCCTGAAATTGCAAAGCTATGCTCATCAACGAGCAAAGATGTGTCCTACGTACTAGTAAAATCTCACAAGGATAGTGTGGTGAAAATTTTCATCCTTCATCTATCTTTCTTAGAGGAAAAATAAATGAAAAACAAAAATAACAACTTTCTTGTGTTGAACACTATGTAGATCTACAGATGTTCTTATTAGGGTGATCGGATACGATATTGAGGAATGGTGTACTATTTCGAGAGACAGAAGTTACCATCCTACAATGGACCTAATCACCTTAATAAGGACTCCTAAGGACTATGAGTATTCGTATGTACTAGAGATTCTTCCCCTACTTTATATGGAAAAGTAAATTATGGTTTATTTTAAATCGAGTTCGTTAAGTTCCCTGTGGAGGCAAGTCCTCATAGTTAATTACATCTTAAGGAATGAGATTCTTTAGAAATACTCTTAATTAAGGTAAATGATCATTGTCTCCAAAGATTTCAAAGATATCACTATCAATCAATAAATTTATTTTTAGAAGATCAAGCGAGACTGATTAAGAGGAGGGAGTTATTATTGAAACCAAAGGAAAATAAATAGGGGATGCTTATGATATTAGGAAGCCTAGTAAGCATCCCAAACTATCCTATAGTTGTGCTTTATATTTTTTGAAATTGAAGTGATTTATATATTTGAGTTAAATTTTTATTAGAAATCTAAGACTTATAATTCCACAATACAAGATCATGAAAATGCCTAAGAGGTGAGGATTTATGCTTAGAGCTCGCAAAGGGAAGTAGCAACCTCTGAACCTAAATCTAGGGAGCTTCGGAGAGGGCCAAGACACGACCTAAATCTAAGGTGAAAATGGGTATTTGGTTTACCTCCACAAGAGAGGATAAACCACTCGATTGTTTAGAATTACAACTGCCTGGGGGTGGCCACCAACTAACTCCTCCTATGATTTTAAATACATGTAAGTAAGTCTTATGCTTTTTGCAAGATAACTAAGCTGCTGTTTATTTAGAAAGAGACTAAATCCTTAAACACACTCCTTAAGAGACTAGATCATTTAGGGCATGATTAATGACTTAAATCTAATGCAAATTTTTGTTATGTTTTATTTTCATTTTTGGACAATTGATTTGACACATACTATGGGATTCATATGCGTAATGCATGAGAAATTAGATTATGGGCCAAAATCAGCAAGAAGAGGTGTGTTTTCACCATGGCTCTCAAAGGCCAAGCCAAGTTCCCTAGCAAAGGTGGAAGCCCTCAATAACAAGAGTGAAACAAGATACTTTTTATGCATGATGTGAAAATATATAACATCCAGCTAAGGGGTTGCTAAATCTTTTATCTTAATTTACAACCTAGGTTTTAAGTGAGGTTATGAGTTATTAATTTTTAATTTTGAGTTTATTAGTTGGATAGAAAATTTATTTTCTCCTAAGAGCCTAATTACATCCAGGTCATTCATCAAATCAAGAAAGAAATTAAGAAAAAGATGTCATCTTAATGCATAAGCTAAACAAACATCAACTAATTTATAAAGCTAGCACAAAAGAATAAAAGGCCTTTGTGGTCGAGCTCCACCGCATAAACTCGAAAAGAAATTGGGTAGCCGAGCTCTACCATTATATAACCTGGATTACAAATGAATTAATTACAATAAAGAAAGAATTCATGTTATGGGGGTCTTCATTCTTCATTTCTTCATTTCTTTCTGCTTTCTTCTTTCTTCTTTCTCCACTTAGTTGGTTGTAATGTGGTTGTTCCAAAAGATTCACATGGTGCATAAGACATAGTCTTATGAGCAATGTTCATCATAATCCCCCATAAAATTCATTACAAATCCTAATTGTAAAATAACATGAAAATGAGAAAAGTAAATCTAATTAAAACCTGCAAAATAGAGAATAGCTAAACAAACCACATAATCCCAAGCATGCATATGAATAAATTGGACTTATCACCCCACACATGGGTAACTAAGTCCACCTGGCCAATTTTGAATTATGCTTAGGGGTATAAGCAACCTGCATAACAAAAGTATTATATTTTTATTACAACGTCCTTTAAGCACAATCCCCTGAAAAAGATAATAGTTAGACTAAGATCGCCCTACCATTAAGTCTACGCACAGACACCCTAACATCCAGACTAAAATATCACATCACAAAATAAAATCAAGCATCAAACCATGCACCGCCCTAACACAGAGCTAGAAATGATGGCTTGTGTGGTATGTCTTAGTTAGGCTTTGAGATTAGAATTTTCTAATTGTGAAAAATTCAACTTAGAGGGTGGTTTCATTTAAGTGATCTAGTTGATTTGGTTGATTTTATTTGATGATTTGATTTGGTTTGAATGAACCTACACTTAATTACTTAGTGTTATAAAGAGAGGAAAAGAGATGAGAACTTCTTTTTCCTCCTTACCTTAAGTAATTTCAAAGGTACATTCATTAGTAATTTTTCTTTAGCGAATATTTTATTATGTGTTTTAATTAATCCTAAGTTTAGATTTGCTCTAAATAAACTTATCCAAATAAGAAAGATATTTTAGATTAATTAAAGTGAATTACTATCACAAATCACACAACACTTTATTTCTTTCCAACATGTGTATCATGCATATGAAATGATCCTAAACATATCTATACATGCAAATACAAATATTTAGCACACCTTAATGATGAATGCTAAGGGATGTTGCTTAAGAAAATTTGGATGCTTCATGATGCATGATTTTATTAAGTAGAAAATAGAAGGATTCTTTTATCCATTAATCAAATGCACATTTACATGTATAAAAGACATAAGTGAGTACGACGTCATTATTTTCTATACTAAGGATATAAGGTAGAAGACCATCTTAGGGCTACTTAAAGCCTCGCAATCCCGGGATGTCTAGATTTATATATCACTTTTCTTAAGTACATGTGCATGTATAGAAAGAAATGAATGGAAAAAGAGTCATGCAAAAGATTTTTATGTTTATTTTGATTATGCAATTTACTTGTGTAAATGTGAAGATCCTTCTTAAATGATAACACATGAATGAATAGGAATAGATTTAAGCAAGTGTTGTGTTCTTTTCAAATGAACTATACACTTTGCAAATCCTATTCAAAATTATGTTAAAAAAGAAGAGAAGAGAAAGTCACATAATGCACATCTTATGTTATACTCACATGCAAGCTTATAGGTAATTATAAGTAGCATACCTTTCATTTGTAATATTTGATTTATAGGTTTTGGAAATAATTTTGGATTTAATAGTGATAATAGCCATTCATATTCTTACTTTAGCCAAAATATGCAATTTGACATAAAGAAAATATTTCTTTTTAATTTATTTTTCAAAAGATATGAATGCATGAGTTCATATGGCAAACAATAATTAACATACTTGGAAAGAGATAAAGTGATATAAGCATATAATTTCATTCACTCTAATTAATTCCTAAAGACAATCTTATGGAATAAGATCATTTAAAGTGAATCAAAATTGTTTAGAGAAATTTTTGTTTTAATTTTGAGTTTGATTTGATTTTAGGAAATGTGAAAAGGTTTGCTGGTCCTAACCCATCTCCCACATGTGTGTTATTTTAGTTTAATTTTTAGAGCCATTAAATTGATTTTATGTTTTGAGGTTAATGTGTGAATTAAGTTCATTAATTACCCATTACCTACACCTCCTTAACATAATTATTCAAACAATTGTGAGCCAACATATGATATGCAACCAAATTGAATTTAAATTAGTAATGCACCTAAGAGAGAAATGGACCTAATGCAATTGACTCACAATCATTGATTAATTAAGCTAAAAGAATTTAATTAAGTACTTTCATAACCTTCCCACACATATGGGTTGGAAATGATTTCCTTAAATTAACCTTAGGCTTTTGAACACCTAAGGATCTACACAGGTAAGGATTGATTAAGTTCAGATTGATTTTGAAAATTTGATTAAGCTAATTAAGAAGATCATTGTGAATTAATCCTTAATTAGGTTTGGATTAAGGAAGGAAGAGAGTTTAGGGAATAACTTTGAAAAAAATAGCCCAGACCTATTCCATAAACCTCCTCATCACTTAAACAATGTTTAATTACCTTAATTAAATAATTAAACCACTGTTCACATACTTAATTACCCTTAATTACATTGAAAGAGTGATTAAGATTCAATAATTGATTTTCCTAATTAACTCATTAATAAATTTCAAGAAAATTAGGGGAGGCAGAGGTCATCCCACTAAATATGTCTAAGAAGTTTGGAATTAATTAATGAAATAATTAAAGAGTAATTAGGGTTATTAAGATTTTAAATAAATCTTAATTAAGAAAAAATCACTATTTAAAATCAATTAAAAATAATTTTATATTATTTCTCACTGAATTATCTTTAAAATGAGTACTCATTTATAATTTTTTGAATTTTCTACATTTAATTATGAATATTTGAAGTTTTAGTGATTATTAGAAAATTAAGAAGCCTAATTAATTAACTAATCCGGTGCCACGTGAACCACTGACACGATGCACACTTTCCACGTGGCATGACAGGATTGGTTATTTAAGTTGTCACATCTTATGCTGCGTCAGTCGGCGGCGCTACGCGCTTTCTCTTGGACCGCTCGATCAAAGATTGGATGGTCGAGATCAAGCCCACAATTTTTAAAGGAATTAATCATAGGATCTAATCGAATTAATCAGGACCGTCCATCCAAAACACGCGGGATGGACGGTCCATGATTCATCCCTGCCCTCGCCTGCGGGAGATGGAGGCCGTCCATCCTCCATGGCTTGATCCGAGCTCACTTGAGCTCAGATTGAGCTAGGATTCAACCCACACCATCAAGAGGTGTGGGGAAGAATATCCAACAGTCAATTTCAATTGGGATTAAAGTTCTCTTCACAAAGGACCAAAGAAAATTCTCCCTAGGCTCGATTTTGAAGCATACCTCGTCGGAGGCTATCACTAGCACACCCAACCATCGAGGTAGCTTCGTCTAGTGGAGATGAAGCCCTGTTGAAGGTTTGAAGGCTTGAGATGAAGTGGATCTTCCTATTGGCCAAACTCATCTTCAAAGGCTTGCGGCTTTGGTCTAGCTTCTCCTTCCCATGGCTTGATTGCTTGGGATTTGATTTGGGTGAGCTCGATTGGGTCCTCTGATGGTGCTTGCAAGAGGAATTGAACTTCTATAGAGTGATGAGTGAGTTTGGATTTCTTCCTACCTCCCCTATTTTCAGCTTAAGGAAAATCGAGAATGGGAATTGGGAAGAGCTTGGGGATTGTTTGAGTGAGCTTGGGGAGCTTGCCTTAGGTTTCTCTGGTTCAATTGATTACAAGTGATGTCAATTGGAATGAAATTAGGGGGAGTATATCTCCCCTTACTAGAATCAGACGATCATGTGCTCACATGCCGTTTTGATCAAATTGATCACATGGAAAAGGTTTGTTAAGCTGTTAGAGGTGCCATGTGATTCGGTTTGGTAGGAGAGTGTAGTGGAGGAATTGCCCATGTGTTAAATGAGGATGTGAGGGATTCCATGTGGAGAATTTTTCATTGGGTGGTTAGTTTTGGCCTTGGGTTGGGTTTAGCTGACCCAAACCCATTGTGTCATGTGTGCCACACTCATTAGTGTTCATTTGGTCCTCTAAGAGGATGCCAAGGGGTCATAAAAATGATTTGATCAAATTCCAAGTGGAATTGGCCATAGGTTACCCCTTGACCTAGGGGTAAAATGGTCATTTGGCTTTGATTTTAATTTAGACAGATTTGGAATAGTTTGAACTTGGGTTAGGCCAAATTTCAAAGAATTTGGAGTTGATTTGATATCATTTGGCTCAAGTTGACCTATTAGGTCAAAATGGGTCAACTTGGGTCAAGTTGACCAATTGGTCAAATTGGGTCAAACCAAGAGTTGGGTCAAGTTCATATGACCATTTGAAATATTTGGTATCATTGGTTTGGTTCAATTTGATTTGTATTTGATTTTGGTTCATCTGAGTCACTTAGGTCAAATAGGTCAAGTTGACCAATTTGATCATTTGACCCAATTGGGTTAGGCCATGGGTTGGTTTAAGTTTGGTTGGTCATTTGAAATATTTTGCAAGCTTTGGTTTCAATCAATTTTGGTTTGATTTGATATTGACTTGATTTGACCTTTTAGGTCAAGTTAGGTTCATGGTCAATTGGGCTAAGTTGGGTCTAGTTGGCCAATTGAGATTTTGGTCAAGTTCAACATGTGATTTAAAATGAACTTGACCCATTGGTTGCAATTGATTTGGCTTAGATCAATATTTGACCCATTTTGACTTTTTAGGTCAAGTTGGGTCAAGTAGCCAATTGGGCTAGGTTATGCTCAAATGATGACTTGATTATGTTCAAACATTGATCATAAACTGGTTTTGATCAATGGTTTTAATCTATTTGGCCTATGATAGATTTTAGCTAGTTTAGGTTTCATTTGGGTCAAATTTTGACTTGGTCAAAGGCTAGATTTGACTTGGTTTGACCCAATTTGAGTGATTGATCATCTCATAATGATTGTTGCTCATAATGTGAGGCTTAGATGAGCTTAGTTCAATCCAATTTGGATAGGATTAGAATTTGGCTCAAAAGGGTGCTTTAGTTCACTTTGGGTTAACTGAGGGGTCAATTGACTTGATCAAGGCTTGATTCAAGTTTGGTTGAACTCACATATAGACTTATGATTGAAATATAAATCCATTTGCAAGTGATTTGAAGTCAAATGAGTTTTGATTCATTTGACACTTTTAAGTTCAAAGGATGAACACGGGTTTGATTTGGGTTTGAGTTTTGAATTAGTTTTGGTTTGATGATTGAAGTTTGTGTTTATATTTAGTTTCATGATTGAAGGATTGATTGAATCATGAATAAAAACCAAGAGTTTGAATTGATTTGATGTTGATTTGGTCAAGTTCAAGAATTTGACTTGAAAAGGTTTAGGTTGGTTTTTGGTTAGATTTGGTTTGAGTTTTGAATTGATTTTTGGATATTTAAATTTATATTTCATTTATATTTGTGAATATAAATGAGAATATACATAAGTTATGAGAAAATCTCTTGAGTTTGAAGTGATTTGAATTTGATTTGAGCCAAGTCCATAAGATGAAATCAAAGTGACTTGGAAAAGATTTTAGATTTGGACTTGACCATGGATTTCAATCATTTGGAATTGATTCATGATTTGAGAAAATCCATTGAAATTGATTTAATATTTGAGAAAATTAATTAAGTTGGAATTGATTTGAGTTTGAAGTTGATTTGGAGTTGAAGTTGATTTGAATTTGAAGTTGATTTGGGGTTGAGGTTGATTTGGATTTGAGAAAATCAATTAAGTTGGAATTGATTTGAGTTTGAAGTTGGTTTGGAGTTGAAGTTTGACTTGAAAGAAGGAGGTAAGGATTTGGTTTGAGCTATAAGGTAGACAAGTTTTTCTGACACCCCCAAGGCATGACTTATTCCTATGGCTAACTCTTCTAAGTCTTTAGGGTTAGGTTAAGTGTTCACCTAATCACTAGAAGTATCTTAAGACTAAGGAACTCTTAGTCCTATGTCTAAGATAGAGAGGTTGAGAGCTCATTCTAAAAACAAGGTCAACAAAGGGCGCCCAATAGGTGTTGTGTGACTGACAAGGTACACCGCACGTATCTGTGTTGATCGAGACGATCAATGACACCGAACGATCACAAGCATTAATAGAAATGATCTACTCCTAACCCAAGGTGTAGAATGAATCATGAGCTTAGCTCAATGTGACTCTACTCATGTCAAAGACATAAGAGAATGAAGGAGGAATCTACTTAGGGATTGAGTATGTGAACCTTCCATTAGGGAAACAAATTCAAGTCATCCACTAGGGGATGAGATGTTGTGAAACCCGCTGAGGGATTATAATTCGGGATCTGCTGGGGAATTGGAAAGACTTGCATCTCACTAAAAATAAGCAAGTGATTTGATTTGTTTGTTTAATTTGGTTTGATTATTTTGATTGTCTGATGATTTGATTTGACTCCACCGAGGGAGGTTGATTGGATTTATTTTGTTTGTTTAGTTGGACTCCATTGAGGGAGGAGGGTTGAATTTATTTTAGATTTTTAATTTTTTTTGATTTTGAGATGGATCATATTGGTTTACGATGGATCACACTGAGTAGGAGCCATGTAGGCCTTGGGTTAACTCAGATTTACCAATCCAAAGAGAGTAGTTTACTAACCACACAGTAGGACTATCCAGTCAAAGGGATTGCCTTTCGATGCTCAGCAGTTGTACTAGGAAGAAAGCATAGTAGACTTACATCCTCTAAAGTAGGGACCAGTTGCTGGGGTTATCCATTTACGAGACAACAGATTGAACCCAACCTTAGGCTGACTATTGAGTGCTGGGACTTAAACTCAAAGATAGTCAAGATTAATTTTATTTTTTAATTATTTTTGATGGATCCCATTGGTTTGTGATGAACTGCATTGAGTAGGGGCCATGTAGGCCTTGGTCTAACACAGATTTACCAATTCAAAGGGATAGTCTACCAACCACATAGTAGGACTATCCAACCAAAGGGGTGCCATTCGGTTTATAATGGTTAAGTTTAAGAAGAAAGTGTGGGGACTCACATCTTCCAAAATAAGGAACCACTAGGGTGGTCGGTTACTTGCGCAATAAATCAAACCTGACATAGGGCTGACTATTGAGTGAATGCCACCGAAGGGACTTAAATCAGCTCAAAGATAGTCACAATTAATTTTATTTTTTAGTTGTTTTGATGGATCCCATCGGTTTGCGATGAACTGCACTGAGTAGGGGTCATGAGGCCTTGGTCCAACATTTACCAATCCAAAAGGGTAGTCTGCCAACCACATAGTAGGATTATCCAACCAAAGGGGTGTCTTTTGATTTACAATGGTTAAGTTTAAGAAGAAAGTGCGGGGACTCACATCTTCCAAAACAAAGAACCACTGGGGTGATCAGTTACTTGCGCAACGAATCGAACCCGACCTAGGGCTGACTATTGAGTGAATGCTGCTGGGGGACTTAAATAAGCTTGAAGATAGTCACAGTTAATTTCATTTTTAGTTATTTTTATGGATCTGTTATGAGGGATCACACTAAGAAGGAGCTTAGATTAACCTAGACCTATCTCCAATTTACTAAACCCATGGGAGTAGCTTCCCGATCGAGGAGAGAACTATCCAACTAAAGGAGTGCCTTTCGGTTTGCAATGGTCAATTCAGGGGAAGAAAATGCAGGGACTCACATCTTCCACTACAAAGACCACAGGGTGATTGCTTGGGCAACAAATCGAACGACCAGAGTGCGTCGGTTCAGTCATGCTAGATGCGTAGAGCTTACATCTTCCGGAATGACTACAACAACTTGGCAAAATAGATTGAACCTAACCTAAGGGCGACTATGGAGAGAGTATCGAGCTCGGGGACTTATCTCAACTCAGGTAGTTAGGAAATTCCTATAGGGAGTTCTGCTGACATTGCCCTAAAGATACGATGCCTGCTTCGAAAAAAGGGACCCTTTGGGGGATTGAATTCCTAACCCACAAGTGAATATTTTGTTTGTCTATTTTGTTTGTTTATCATAGACCTTGTTAGCTTGTGAGGGATCATACTAAGAAGAACCTTATATCAACCTAGACCTATCTCAGATTCACTGAACCAAGGGAGAATCTGCGCATCCGCTGAACAAATTCTCCAACCATAAGGATGACTACTAGGAAAGGGGGACTATCCAATCCAAAAGTTACTTGGGTAGTGTCTAAATAGGGTCGCAAAGGATGTGATCCAAGTAGAATGCCCACAAGGAGAGGGGTCGCTAAGGGCTTTTTACAAAACCTTGGAGAAGATAATATGCATAGGTATTCGGTGGCCAACTCAAAGAGAAAGTGCGGGGACTCACATCTATCAAGAATTGTGTATCCACCGGGTGAGTCGCTGTCAGCATAGAACATCAACCAACCTAAGGTATCTATCGATTTGCAACAACTAGCTTAGGAAGAAAGCATCGGGGACTCACATCCTCTATGTGACATTGTTGGGATAATATGTCTTGACATGTGTTATCCGACCTAGGGGACATCGTGAATGCCGAGGGAGTTATATCAACTCAAAAGTAGTCAAGAGAAAAAAAGTCACTGGGGGACTTATCCTAAACCTCAAATATACTCGACCTAGTCATGTATGATGGTTAGTTCAAGAAGAAAGCACGGAGACTCACATCTTCTTGAACAAAATCAATATGAGGTAATTTACTGGCTGGGCAGTGAAGCCTACCAAACTAACAAGGTGCTTGTTGGTTTGCAATGGTCAATTCAGAAAGAAAGCATGGGGACTCACATCCGCCAGACAAATGACCACTGGGGTGACATACTAGCAAGGTAGCATGTTAACCCGACCTAGAGCAGCTAATGAGTGAGTGCCATAGGGGGCTTGCTCCCACATTAAAATAGTTCGAGACAAAAAGAATACATGTTTATTTTTGTTTGTGCTCGTGTTAGAAGGAATAGGATGCCACTTGGGTTATCTCACACCTATCCTAAACACGCTTGGGGAATTTGATGAAATGGTGCCGCGAATGGTAGCTGAGATTCCACCAAGAAAGGATGCCGCTTGGGTTCTCTTACACCTAACTCAATTATGCTAATCGAAATAGGATGCCTCTTGGGTTCTCTCACACCTATTCTAGTAGCACAGAGGAATTGTGTTTGATTATATTTGTGTTGTGAAAGAGGGATATGATGCCTCTTGGGTTCTCTTACACCTATCCTAAACACATCATGGCGGATTCACAAGACAAGCAAACAACGCTTCGAAAGAAGATATGACTTTGATGAATTGGAATGAAATTTTATTCTTTTGATGATAATTATTTTCAAACATGATTTATGGGTAATATTTCTTCAAATAGAGCCCATTAATTGAAAACATATGGTGTTCCCCTTTACAATCAATAAGCTGATAAGATCCTCCTTGGTAGATCTTCTCTATAATAAAAGAGCCTTCCCAAGTGGGTTCAAACTTCCATCTTTCGACGGGCAACAATTAGTCTCCTTAGGACTAATACAAGTTCTCTTACTTGAAAAACCCTAGGGCGGACCAGCTTGTTGTGAGCTTGAATCATTTTGACCATGTACAACTTGAGGTTTTGGCACGCCCGTAGGCGTCTCTCCTCTAAACCTTCAAGCTCTTCTAACTGCAACTTGGCATTCTGCTCTATAGTGATCTTGCTACCCAATGCTATCCTTAGTGATGGGTGTTGAACTTCTAAGGGAAGAATGGCTTCAGACCCATACACTAAGGAGAATGGAGTAGAATGAGTTGGAGTTCAGTATGTGGTGCGGTATGCTTATGGCTTCAACCAACTGCTCATGCCACTGTCGTTTGTTGTCATCAAGCATCTTCTTTAGTATCTGGATAGGAGTTTTGTTGAATGCTTCTGCTAGGCCATTCGCTTTGGGGTAGTATATGGTGAATTATCTCCAATCTATACCATATTTTCTGGCGAAGCTGTTGATCTTGGTGCTTTTAAATGCAGTACCATTATCAGATATAATTCATCGAGGCAACTATATATGATATGGTTTAAAAAACTAAATGCCGTGTGACCTCTCGAGTGGGATTGCCTGCCCACTTGGAAAAAGTAATGGCGACTAGAATGAACTGATGACCTTTGAAAAAAGGAGGATCGATATGACCCACAATGTCAGTACCCCAACACTCAAATGACCATGAGGCCAATGTAGGATGTAGAATGTTGGGTGCTTAATGTAGGACCATACCGTGTACCTGGCACTGATGGCATCTTCTAGATACATCCATGCAATCTGTGATCATCGAAGGCTAGTAGTATTCTAGTCTCTTGATATTTGCTTTCATCTTCGTACCAGATTGATGTGCTCCACATAGACCTAAATTTACCTCAATCATGATCCTACAGGCTTTGTGTTTGTCCAAAAGCGTAACCACATTTGATCGAAAGACCGTCGGTACAAGGTGCCATCCACGAGAGCATAGGAGAGAGCTCTCTATTTCATCTGATGGGCTTGTGATTTCTCTTGAGGTAGTTTGCCGGTGTTCAAGTAATCTATGAACAGTTGCCTCCAATCCAACACCTTGTCCTTATTGACAACGACAACCTCCCCTTTAAGAGAAAGTCTCTCGATGAGTTCAGTGTCAATAAGGGATAAGACTTGTTTGTTTTGGACCCTTATTGGAATGGACTCATCTTCCAGACATGTCAACTCTTTGGCAAGTTTGGCCAAAGCATCTGCTATTGTGTTCTCTCATCGAGGGACCTTGTAGATGGTGATCTCAGGAATCTAGGTCAACAGCTTCATGGTGTACTCATGGTAATAATGAAGCTTGGGTTTTAGAACCTTGTAGGACCCGACAATCTAGTTAATGATGAACTAAGAGTCCCCGTAAATGTTGATGCCCTTAGCACACACTATAATGGCTAACTTCGGACCGACAATCAGAGCCTCATACTCAAATTCGTTGTTGGTGCAGGGATTGGAGAGATAATATGAGAATCTCATCACATCATTGTCTAGAGTTAAGAGAATTATTCCTACTCCTGCCTTTCCTGGAAGAGTAGATCGTGGTTTTTCTCCTTTTTTTTGAAAGGAAGCTGCACCATCAAAATATATCTCCCAACAGTGGTTGTCAACCTCCCCTAAGTTCATGATTTGTTTGTTAGGGAGATCGCCAATAAGCGGGGAATCAATAGGCAGTGGTGTGCTACTAAGAAATCCGCTAGTGCTTGTCCTTTCATTGCACAGAGAGATACGAATATGATATCAAACTGTGAGTGAATCATGGACCAACGTGCCAAACATCCAGATAGCATTGGCTGCGTCATGAGATACTGCAGTGGATTGGTTCTGGAAATCAAGTTCACCTTATGAGAAAGTATATAGTGTCGTAGCTTTTAGGATGCAAAGATTAAAGCTAGATAATGTTTCTCAATATGTGGGTAGTTCACTTCAGCAAGAATTAGACAACATCTAAGGTAGTATAGAGCACTCTCTACCCTTTATCGTTGGCTTGGGCCAACAAAGTGCCAAGGGAGTCATCCAATGCAGTAGTGTAGAGGATGAGTGGCCTACCCGGGATAGGGCCTGCTAGAACTGTCGGCTTCACCAAATACTGTTTGATATCTTCAAAGACATACTGACACTTGTCATCCCAATTGAACTTGACATCCCTTTTGACAAGTGCTGAAAATGGCTTGCTTCCCTCCAATAAGTTGGAGATAAAGCGTCTTAGATCGTAACCTCCCTTGAAAGATCTGAGTTGAGTTAAACGTTGGGGGGTGACATTTCTAAGATAGCTTTGATCTTTTCTAGATCTATTTCTATTCCCAGGAGTCGGACAACAAACCTAAGAAACTTTCCTGAAGTTACTCCGAATGCACACTTCAGGAGATTCATTTTGAGGTTAAATTGTCTAAACCATTTGAAAACTACTCAAGTCAAAGAGATTGTCTTCCTTTTCTTTGCTCTTGACTACTAGATCATCAACATAGCACTCAACCTGATGATAGATGAGTTCATTGAAGATCTGTGATGGCTCGTTGATATGTAGCACCATCATTTTAAGGCCAAAATGACCCTTATAATAATAGATTCATCGGGGTTCAAAAAGTAGTGTTTCTTTCATCCTGGGGCCATCTTGATTTGGTTGTATCCATGAAGGAGAATGCATGAGATGAGGCGATGTCCACCATTAATTTTGGTATAGGAAGAGGAAACTCATCCTTAAGACATGCCTTATTTAAGTCTCTAAAATTGACGCATATGCGAATTTGACCATTCTTCTTTTTAACTGGGATGACATTGGCTAACCAGGTAGGGTATTTTTCTTCTTTGATGAAATTAATATTGATCAATTTATTGACTTCAGAAATAGCCTGTTGTTCGATTTCTAATTGCATGCATCTAGGAGCTTGCTTAATAGGGTCAACGTTAGGGTCTATTGCTAGTTAATGGACTGCTATGTCAGGAGATAATCCGGACATCTCTTCATAGTCCATGCAAAGCAGTCCTTAAACTCAATCAATAGCCTAACTAAGTCATTGGTTTCTTCTACATTCAACAACGAACTGATGTATGTCGGGCATGGATTTTCTTTCATCCCAAGATTGATTTCTTTAAGCTTGTCAACTGTTTAATGGATCTCCTCTTCAAATTCTGGTGGTGCATCTTTGATTTGGAGATCATCTATCATCTGAAATTTCTAAACACATATTTTTATAAGAGTTGGTATGATTGGAGAAGAACCTATCATACTCCAAATGATTGGTGACAACTAATTAGTAATCATCGTCATCGACCGACCCAATCATCAATCAAATCGATCTTGATTGTGCATCCTTGCTCTATTGTTCCATAGCTCAAGTACTCTAACTTAGACCATGTATAAGGAATCAAACCTTTCTTGCAAGATTAAGAACACAAGGTACCAATCAAAAGGCAATTCCATTAATTCTTTATATGAATTATCCTCAAGTCTATCAATTTATGGACTTGAAGGATGATGATCCCAATAGAATCTCTTCACTTGACATCCCCGAAGACAGGGCTTCCTTAACTACTAAACCTTCAACTTTTGAGAAAAAGTGATTAGAGCTAAGGTTCCTAATTCTCGATAGTTTCACATAAACTTGATTTGAATAAATTCATACTTTACTTGGAGGCCTGGTCTTCACTATCCTGCCAGTGTCACCTCCAATGAAACCCAGAGAGGGGTTGGTATGCTAATCACATTAGACTCATCCTCCAGGATTCTCTATGTGAATAGAGGGTACTCCGGAAATGGAACATAACCCTATTGGTCGGCCAACCAGGGTCTTCCACCTGAACTGACTCTATTTCTCTACCGCCTGGTGGAGGTCGAGTCATCCTACCCACATGTCCATATGATAGAATGGACTATGGGTGGAATGTGACATGCAGCTCTATTTCTTCCTTGATGTCCTTTTTTCGTTCACTTGGACTTTTATTTTTCTTTTCTTTTTCTTTTTCTTTTTCTTTTTCTTCTTTTTCTTTTTCTTCTTTTCCTTTTTCTTTTGCGTTTAAATTTTGACTAAGTTCATGAGAAAAAGTATTTTGAGGAAGATAGTAGGTCGCATCTTCATATATCTCAACATCTCTGACTTAAAATAGCTTTTCATCTCCTTTGACATAGTATTTAATCTCATCCCTTTAGAACTTGATGCACTGATGAAGAGAGGATGGATCATCTTATTTTGATGTATCCAAGGCCTACCGAGCAAAGTGGTGAATGAAGTATTCAAATCAATGATATAGAACTTGGCTTCAGTCTTCTAGTCACCTATCTCCAAAGGTAACACTGTGAAACCTAAAACCCTCTCTCACCTTGTTAATTGAATTCTCTCAACATCATACGATCTCCTCGAGTGTAGAAATATCAATCCTCAAATAAGCAAGAGTTTTTAGACTCATAATATTCACCGATACACCTGGATCAATAAAAACCCTGGAAAGTCTGAAGCTGCCCATGTCCATTGTAATGTATAGGGGACAGTTGTAGTCCATGTTCTTTAGAAGAAGGTCTTCATTTATGAAAGTGACTCATTGGGCTTTTCTAGAATAATGCACCTCCTCTCCAACAGTGATCAGCTGAGCTAAGCATATATCTGAATCAAGAAGAGCCTTGATTAATGATTCTCTTATTTCTTTGGATAAGATAAGGGTATCATATATACTTAACTTAGATGAAAACTTTCTGAGGTGAGAGAGGATCCAACATCCAGGGGCTTCTAGATCATCTAATCAATGGCTTATTTTCACTTTTTGAGGTGTCCTCTAGAGGTAGAACCTGCCACTACGGAGGTTGACTTGGTGATCTCTTATTAGTGGAATATTCTACCTGCTCATCAGGCTCACCTATAACTTCTCCTATGGGACATTCGGAATCAGATGATTCCTAGTCTATCTCAAGAGGTGAACCTGTAGTATTCAGAGAAGGAAAGTCCAACTCTGAATAATAAAGATGAAGATCGGAGTTGTTATAGTTATTGTTTAGACTTGGAGAGTTTTCTATAATAGTAGAATTAAACTACCATCAGAAGTGACGCAGATGTAATTCAAACTAGTTTTATTCCTTGATTTCTTGGATTTTGAAGGAGGTACATAATAGAAATCTAGTACAGTAAGTGGTGGGAGGGATTTGATGCCCTCATTCGCTGATACAAGATGTCTACTAGAGGAAGAGCTAGCTGAAGTAGAGGTGCTTGTTGAAGTAGTAGTTGCAATGATGGATTAGAGGCTGGGCTCGATCGATAGTTGTACTATTTGGCTATCCAGGGCTGGCATGTGCTACTATTGAGCTCCTGCCTTCCCCAAGTTGTCTTTGACAACTTGCAAACCTTCCTTGATGTTGGAGGTTTGAGTTGCCTCAGGCACTTGCAAGCAAAGTTTTATAATTTTGGACACAATCTTCTTAGAGGTTCGAGATAAGGAGATATCCCAACCTTTTTTGGTTTTGAGAGGATCGCAAGTATCCCCAAGGATTACCCTAATGGAACTGGATGGTTATTCCACAAGGTACTCCTTCGGGATAACTATGGTGCCTGTCTTGAAGCTATGCTCAAGCCAGTCATTGAATGTAAAGTAATCCTCCAAAACATGACTTAGCATGTGGTGGTAGGGGAAAAATTAGGATCATTG
The DNA here is from genome assembly GCA_021442155.1 of Cymbidium sinense. NCBI lineage: Eukaryota > Viridiplantae > Streptophyta > Magnoliopsida > Asparagales > Orchidaceae > Cymbidium > Cymbidium sinense. The sequence continues at coordinate 98,274,805 of CM038227.1, forward strand.
CTCTTGCCCACTTCCTCTGGCTTTCTAAGCTCGGGTAGTTGAAAATCAAGTTTCTTTAAGAGATTCTTAAACATTTTTCTGATTACCTCCCTCTTAAATGAATATTGTTTATTTAGTTTATCCATAAGAGTAGGTAGATAGTAGTTACCTGGCAGCGGGTATGTGTATCGCTACTACTGTGGATATGGCTGAGGAGGAGGCGGTGAAGGCTGTGGAAGCTACTGTGGCTGCCAGTAGGATGGCCTCGATGGTGGTAGAGGAGGTGGAAGTGACGGCTGTGGAGCACAAGGTCTCTCATCCTGCTCTCTGCCCGGTTGCTTCGCCTTGTCTATTATTATCAATGCCCCTAGCTTCTTCTCATAAGCTTTTTGTTACTTTGGCTTTGTTGATTGATCCAAAAAAGTAACTATTTGACTTCTCCTTGTAAGCTAACCGCCTTATTGATTAGCTTCTCAAATATCTTGATGGTAAAACCTTTGAGCATGAAGGCGACTGGGCCATGAATATTCTTTAGTAGAATTTTAATGGCGTGCTATTCAGACAGCCACGGTTTGCATTTGATATTCAAATTATGCCATATGAGAATATAATCAATGAGGGACTCACCAGAGTGTTGTTAAGCCACAATGAGATCGCCTACAGTCACCCTTTGCTGAGCTCCAACAAATCTCTTAATGAAGAGTTACTCCAACTCAACAAAAGTCTTCATTAAAGTGGAGTTCAACGATCAATCAAAGGCTATGCTGCTAAGCCGACAAAAAGATGAAATAGATCGATCATCGCACCACCCGTTGCAAATGCTGGCGCGCTATGTGTCGTGGGTTCCGCCATCAAGCTTTTGAAAGAAGGTGGCACGAAACCCTTAGGATAATGGATGGCATCAAATTCCTCTGGGTAGGGTCTACCCTTTGGAACCGATGATCCTCCTCAGGCTTGTGCCAATGCTTCTCTCACTTACTGCTCAACCATAATTTTGATGTCCTTTTCTTGTACGAAGATACTATCAACTACCTTCCTATACAAGATGGTGCTGCCCTACTCTACTAGAGGTGAAGTCTTGGCTTGATCCAAGACATGCAACAACTCAAGCTGACTTGCTTCTGTAGTAGTAGGATGCACTGTCCGGGCTTGGTTCTGAAGTGCCAAAATTGCTGCTAGAAAGTCTTCAAGCCTCTTCCCCATCCTATCAATTTGTTCATTCTTTTGCTTTAATTGTTGAAGGAGATGTTAAGTCGAATGAGCCATGTCATCCTACTCGGCCTCAACACCTTCCAAACTTGCTGGTTATGGAGGAGGGAACCCCTAGTATCTACCATGTGCACTCCTGTTGAATCCTCCAGCAGGTCATCTTCATTAGGATCAAAATTGATCTTCTCATCCTCTAGGTCAAACCAGGCATACCCTAGAATTTTCTTCTTCTCCACTAAATACTGTGTTACAATGTGATCTAGGGAATGATCCAAATGAATAAGTACAAAAGATCGAGGCTGACCAATAGTAGGATCACTATCATGAACATAAATGTATCTAACCTCTGCTGCTACTAGAGAGCTAACCCTATGAGGGCTATGCTCACTAGAAGAAAGATGCTCTTGGCTGTCACTGGATCTGGGTGGAGTAATACTCCTAGGATGATCTATGACCATGGGGAAGACTGAACTATCTCCTCCTCCCTCTACTACTGCTATTTTTGTGCTCTGCTGCGGTGGTGGTGGTGATGGAACACCTACTATACTCTGAGGTTGCCATTCCCTCTTCACCATAATCAAGGGGAGCAGGGAGAGCTCGCCTCTCCTCGGTGGTGGTGTAGATGAAATGTGATCTCTTGTCAGATCACTAGTGGGGCTCTCTTCTCCCGAAAGATTCATAGCTTTTCGGAACAAGTGGATGACATGTACCGAGATGGTGGGCAAGGAGTAGAGCAGTGTGGTGAAGGTACCACCGACTCTCTCTAGGCAGGAGCTCCTCTCCTGTGGTGGGTAGTACCCATCAATAAAATGCTATAAGTATGATCAGCTCGGGTAGCATGCCGATCGAGAGTCGAGGCCGGACTATCGCATACCACCTCTCCCCGCTAGTAAAACCATAACAGCCTCCTCGGTCTTCTCCTATTTGATATGTCTGCACACAGTGCGGGGGATGACTAAACGTAAATCAAACTGAGCCCCAGACTCTAATCATCCATAAGCTCGCCTACTCGGCACAAAATTGATCTAAGGCTGGCATACGACCTTCTCCTATCATTGATGTGAGCCTTAAAGTGAACTGAGGGCGGAGGTGAAATTGAAATCCTCCTAATGTCTTTCTCTCCATCGGAACCAAAGAGGGGGTGAAACTTGTTCTCTATGATGAGAGGAGACATTATCCTAAGTAACTCCTCTATGCATCGAGTGGCGCCACTAGCTCCTTTTGGATCGGATGCCACTTGATCTTCATGCATGCGAGTCCTAGGAGGGGCGACGAACTAGACCCAACCTTGGTGGGGAGACTCTAAATAGGGTAGCCTTCCCCTTAAAAGGAGCCAACGAGTGGGTGCTAGCCCATACTAGGGCAGAAAGGGGAACCATTGAGCACACTGGCACTAGAATTGCTACTATTGCGAGAACTACCACAAACTTTCTCTTTAGTGAGAGAAACTCTAAGTCAGACGACATCTCAACTTGGATGATCAGCTTCTGCCCAATCACCACACTCTTGCTGACTGTTGTGAGGGTGGTCCCATGACAAGTGTTCCTAGCCCCCTCAAAACCTCGGCCAAAATGAATGAGGTGGTTGAAGTCAGACTGTGGGAGGCTGGCCCGATCCAAGACTAAATCCATCTGAAAGGAAATGTGAACACGTACTTCTGGGCTGCCATTAAAACTGAATTGAACTGACTGAAACTGATTGAAAGTCTGTAATGTTAAAAAACAAACCCGAATCAGATTTCTGCTTTAATTTATTTTTTGAATTTTGAACCCACACTTAATAATTTGGATATGTTAAGTGGGGCTCTTTGGATTTTAAGAGAGATTTTTGAATTGATTGGAAAGGATATTTTTGAATTTTGAATCCATTTTCAATAAATTTGTGTATGTTAAAAATGGGTTCAAATATTTTTGAAGAGATTGATGCTTCCATAGGTTCATATTTGAATTTGATTTTTTGATTGTGTTTGAGGACCATTTATTTAATAAATTTGAGTATGTTAAAATAAGGAGTCAATTGATTTTGTTTTGATTTGTGATTTTGGAATTTACTCACATAGCAAATATATGTATACTAAGTAAGGTGTTTGAAAATAATTTTCTTCTTTTATTTGCTTGTTTGTGAATTATGTGTGAAATTGAAAATGAAATCTTTACTTAGTAAATTTAAGTATGCAAAATGATGAATCCAAATATTTTGTTGTTTTTGAAAAAAGGATCTTCACTTAGCAAATTTGGGTCTGCTAAATAAAGAATCTTAATGTGTTTTATTTTTGATTGATTTTGAAAATATGATCTTTAGCAAATTTAGGTATGCTAAAGAAATCCAAATGTGTTTTATTTTGATTTTTGAAAAGGGAGTTCTTTACTTATCAAATTTGGGTATGCTAAATAAAAGAAATCCAAATGTGTTTTGATTTGATGTTTTTTTTTTGAAAAGAAGATTCTTAACAAATTTAGGTATGCTAAAGAAATCTAAATGTATTTTATTTTGATTTTTTGAAAAGAAGATTCTTTACTTAGCAAATTTAAGTATGATAAATATAGGATCCATGTGTTGTTTCATGTTTTAATGTATTTTTTTTTTAAATTTTTGAAAAGAGGATCTTCATTTAGCAAATTTGAGTATGCTAAATGAAAGATCCAAATGTGCTTTTGATTTTGATTTTTGAAAAGAGGATCTTCACTTAGCAAATTTGGGTATGCTAAATGAAAGATCCAAATGTTGTTTGATTTATTTATTTATTTTTTTGAAAAGGGGATCTTCACTTAGAAAATTTGGGTATGCAAATGAAAGATCCAAATGTTGTTTGATTTTTGATTTTGAATAGAGGATATTCACTTAATAAATTTAGGTATGCTAAATAAAGGATCCAAATGTTATTTAAATTTTGAAAAGGTGATTGTTAATTTTGTCTTGAAAAGATGATTGTTGATTTTATTTTTGAAAATGATTGTTGATTTTATTTTGGAAATGAAATCTTCATTCAATAAATTGAATGAGGATATTCATTTGGGCTTTTGGAAAAATATGATTTTAGATTTTATTTTTGAAAAGATGATTGTTGCTTTTGTTTTGAAAAATGAAATCTTCATTCAATAAATTGAATGAGGATATTCATTTGTGCTTTTAGAAAATATGATGATTTTGATTTTTTTGAAAATAAAATCATCAGCTAAATAAATTGAGTGAAGATGTTCATTTCTATTTTTTATTTTGAAAATATGATTTTAGATTTTACTTTTGAAAAGATGATTATTAATTTTATTTTGAAAATATGATTATTGATTTTTTTTTGAAAATGAAATCTTCATTCAATAAATTGAACGAGGATGTTCATTTGTGCTTTTGAAAATATGATTGTTGATTTTATTCTTTTTTTTTCAAAATGAAATCTTCATCAAAATAAATTGAGTGAAGATATTCATTTGTGCTTTTTGAAAATATGGTTTTGGATTTTATTTTTGAAAAGATCCTACATATAATAATCATGAAGATTATTAGATGAGATTGATTTATGAAAATGTTAGTGCAAACATTGTATTATGTGCATTTGGAAAAAATACTTTTTGAAATTGTTATTTTTTATGAAGGATTTATTTTTCTTTATTTTTAAGACCTTCATGGAGTGAAGTCCTAAAACTTAAAGGATGTTGGCTAGCTTAGCTTAAGAATGAAATAAACTAAGTGCCAACAGAAAAGAAAGATAGTCTCGAACTTATATAAAGTACAAATCTACTATTGATACTTGGAGATAACGATCATTTACCAAAGATGGAGAGAGGAACTATTCTCAGCGGAGTCGCCAGAAAAATCCATGGTGAAAATTTTCATCCTTCATTTATCTTTCTGAGAGGAAAAATAAATGAAGAACAAAAATAATAACTTTCTTGTGTTGGACACCACATAGATCTGCATATGTTCTTATTAGGGTGATCGAGTATGACATTGAGGAATGATGTACTATCTCGAGAGACAGAAGTCACCATCCTATAATGGACCTAATCACCTTAATAGGGACTCCTAAGGACTATGGTCTTCGTATGTACAAGCGATTCTTCCCCTACTTTACATGGAAAAGTAAAATAGGATTTATTTTAAATTGGGTTCGTTAAGTTCCCTATGGAGGCAAGCCCTGATAGTTAATTACATCCTAAGGAATAAGATTCCTTAGGAATACTCTCGATTAAGGTAAATGATGACTCTTTTCAAAAAGAGAGGACTATTAATCAATTGGTTTATTTTTAGAAGATCAATTGGAATTGATCAAGAGGAGGGAGTTATTATCAAAATCAAAGGAAGATATGTAAGGGATGCTTATGATACTAGGAAGCCTAGTAAGCATCCCAAACTATCCTATGGTTGAGCTTTATATTTTTTTGAAATTGAAGTGATTTATTTTTTTGAGTTAAATTTTTATTAAAAATCTAGGACTTACAATTCCACAATACAAGATCATGGAAATGCCTAAAAGCTGAAGATTTATGCTTATAGCTCGTAAAAGAAAGTATCAACCTCTGAACCTAAATCTAGGGAGCTTTGGCGAGGGCCAAGGCACGACTTAAATCTAAGGTGAAAATGGGTATTTGGTTTACCTCCATAAGAGAGGGTAAACCACCGACTATTTGGACTTACAACTGCCTGAGGGTGGCTGACAATTAACTCCTATAATTTTAAATACATGTAGGCAAGTCTTATGCTTTCTGTAAGATAGCTAAGTTGTTGTTCATTTAAAAAGAGACTAAGTCCTTAAACACACTCCCTAAGAGACTAGATCATGTAGGGAATGATTAATGACTTAAATCTAATGCAAATTTTTGTTATATTTTATTTTTATTTTTGGACAATTGATTTGACACAGGCTATGGTATTCATATGCATAATGTATGAGAAATTGGATTATGGGCCAAAATCAGCAAGAAAGAGGTGTGTTTCCATCATGGCTCTCAAAAGTCAAGCCAAGTTCCTTGGCAAAAGGTGGAAGCCCTCCATAACAAGAGTGAAATAAAATACTTTTTATGCATGATATGAAAACATACAACATCCAACTAAAAGGTTGCTAAATTTTTTATCTTGATTTACAACCTAAGCTTTAGATGAGGTTATGAGTTGTTAATTTTTAATTTTGAGTTTATTAGTTGGATAGAAAATTTATTTTTTTCTTAGAGCCTAATCTCATCTAGGCCATTCATCAAAGCAAGTAAGAAACTAGAAAAAAAAAGATGTCATCTTAATGCACAAGCTAAACAAACATCAAACAATTTATAAAGCTAGAACAAAAAAATAAAAGGCCTTTTGTGGTCGAGCTCCACCGCACAAACCCAAAAAAATTGGATAGTCGAGCTCTACCCTTTTACAACTCGGATTACAAATGAATTAATTACAATAAAAAAAGAATTCATGTTATGGGGGTCTTCATTCTTCATTTCTTCTTTCTTCATTTCTTCATTTCTTTCTTTTTTCTTCTTTCTTCTTTCTTCTTTCTTCTTTTGGTTGGTTGTAATGTGATTGCTCCAAAGGCTTCACATGGTGCATAAGACATAGTCTTATGACCAATATTTATTCTAATCCTCATAACATTCATTCCAAATCCTAATTGTAAAATTACATAAAAATGAAAAAATGGAAAAAGTAAATCAAATTAAAACCTGCAAAATAGAGAATAGCTAAACAAACCACACAATCCTAAGCATGTATATGAATAAATTGGACTTAACACCCCACACATGGGTAACTAAGTCTACTTGGCCTACTTTAGATTATGCTTAGGGTATAAGCAACCTGCATAACAAAAATATTTATATTTTTATTATAACGCCCCTTAAGCACAATCCCTTGCAGAAGATAATGGTTAGACTAAGATCACCTACCATTTAGTCTACGCATAGACACCCTAGCATCCAGACTAAAATATCATATCACAAAATAAAATCAAGCATCAAACCATGCACCGCCCTAACATAGAGCTATAAATAGTAACTTAGGCTAATGTGTGTGTCATTTAAGGCTTGTGTGGTATGTCTTAGCTAGGCTTTGAGGTTAGAAATTTCTAAGTGTGAAAAGTTTAACTAAGAGGGTGGTTTCATTTAAGTGATTTAGTTGATTTGGTTGATTTTATTTGATGATTTGATTTGATTTGATTAAACCTACACTTAATTACTAAGTATTGTAAAGAGAGAAAAAGAGAAGAGAACTTCTCTTTCCTTCCAACCTTAAATAATTTCTAAGATAGATTCATTAGTAATTTTTCTTTAGTGAATATTTTATTATGCATTTTAATTAATCCTAAGTTTAGATTTGCTCTAAATAAACCTATCCAAATAAGAAAGATATTTTAGGATTAATTAAAGTGAATTATTATAACAAAATATACAACACTTTATTTCTTTCTAACATGTGTATCATGCATATGAAATGATCCTAAGCATATCTATACATGCAAATGCAAATATTTAACACACCTTAATGATGAATGCTATGGGATGTTGCTTAAGAAAATTTGGATGCTTCATGATGCATGATTTTATTAAGTAGAAAAGAGAGGGATTCTTTTATCCATTAATCAAATGCACATTTACATGTATGAAAGACATAAGGGAGTATGGCGTCATTATTTTCTACACTAAGGGTATATGGTACAAGACCGTCTTAGGGCTACTTAAAGTCTCGTAACCTCGAGATGCCCAGACTAATATACCACATTTCTTAAATGCATGTGCATGTACAAAAAGAAATGAATGAAAAAAGAGTCATGCAAAAGATTTTTATGTTTATTTTGATTATGCAATTTACATGTGTAAATATGAAGATCCTTCTTAAATGATAACAAAGCAATGAATATGAATAGATTTAAGCAAGTGTTGTGCTTTTTTCAAATAAAGTATATACTTTGGAAATCCTATTCAAAACTATTAAAAGAGAAGAGAAGAGAAAGTCACATAATGCACATCTTATGTTATACTCACATGCAAGCTTATAAGTAATTATAAGTAGCATACATTTCATTTGTAATATTTGATTTGTAAGTTTTGAAAATAATTTTGGATTTAATAGCGATAATAGTCATTCATATTCTTATTTTAGTCAAAACATGCAATTTGACATAAAGAAAATGTTTTATTTTAATTTTTTTTTCAAAAGATATGAATGCATGAGTTCACATGGAAAATAACATTTAACATATTTGGAAAGAGATAAAGTGATGTAAGAATATACTTTCATTCACTCCAATTAATTCCTAAAGACAATCCTATGGAATAAGATTATTTAAAGTGAATCAAAACTGTTTAGAGAAATTTTTGTTTTAATTTTGAGTTTGATTTGATTTTAAGAAATATGAAAATGTTTGCTGGTCCTAACCCATCTCCCACATGTGTGTGTTATTTTAGTTTAATTTTTAGAGCCATTAGATTGATTTTATGTTTTGCTTAAGTTAAGGTTTGAATTAAGCTCATTAATTACCCCTTACATACACCTTCTTAACATAATTATTCAAACAATTATGAGCGAACATATGATATGCAACCAAATTGAATTTAAATCAGTAATGCACCTAAGAGAGAAAGGGGCCTAATGCAATCGGCTCACTATCATTGATTAATTAAGCTAAATGGTTTAATTAAATACTTTCATAATCTTCCTATACATGTGGGTTGTAAATAACAACAACAACAACAAGCCTTAATCCCACTAGGTGGGGTCGGCTACATGAATCCTTCGTCTCCATTGTGTCCTATTATGTGTCAAATTCTCATCTAATTCAAGTATACTAAGATCATTTTTATACATCTTAACCAAGTCTTTTAGGTCTACCTTTCTTAACATAAGGCAAATATAATGCATCTACTCTCTTAATGGGTCACCTACGCTTTATGTGGCCAAACCATCTAAGCGACTCTCCTAATCTTATCTACCACTGAGCTCAACTTTTCCTAACATACTATTTTGCATTCTATCTCTGAGTAAAGCCACTCATCCACCTAAGCATCCTCATCTCGTAACACTTAACTTAGTCTTATGCTTCTTTTATTGGCCAACATTCGCACCATAAGTCATTGCAGTCTTACCACCATCTTATAAAATTTTCCTTAAGTTTAAGTGGAACTTTTCTATCACATAATAAAGCCGATGCATTCCTCTCCACTTCAACCATCCAACTTGAATTCTACTAATAACATCTCCATCTATTTCACCATCATTTTGAACAATAGAGCCTAAATATAATCGCCACTCTTATTAATGACTTGATCACCTAAAGTCACAACACTATCACTAAAACTTCTACAACTAAAATTACACTCCATATATTCAGTTTTAGATCTACTTAAATGAAAACCTTTAGACTCTAAAGTTGACCTCCATAATTCAAGTTTCTTAGACTCCTCTAGTCAACAAGAAGAATGTCATCGCAAAAAAGCATACACCAAGGTACATCTTCTTGTAAATGCCTCGTAAGAACATCCATAACTAAAGTAAAAAGATAAGGGCTTAATGTTGATCCTTGATGTAATCCAACCGAAATAGGAAAATATTTTGTCAATCCTCCTTATGTTTGGACACAAGTAACGACTCTTGTATACATATCCTTAATGACTTGAATATAACCAATATTAACTCCTTTCGTTCTAGAACTCTCCAAAGAACATCTCTTGAGACTTTATCATAAGCTTTCTCAATAAATATCATATGTAGATCCTTCTTACTTTCTCGCTTCTATTAAACCTCTTAACAAATGTATAGCATCCATAGTAGATCCCGCATGAAACCAAACTGACAGTGAGAAACTGTATCACATTGTAACCTATGCTCACTATTTTCTCCCATAATTTTAATGTATGACACATTAACTTAATTCCTCTATAATTTGCACACTCTTGTGCATCACCTTTATTCATAAATATAGGAACCAATAGACTCTTTCCACTCATCCGCATCTTTTAGTCTTTAAAATAACATTAAAAGATTTGTAAGCCAAGAAATTCCTTGATCTCCTAAACATTTTCACACATCTATTGGAATATTATCCGTCCTATGCTTTTCACATTTCATTTTCTTTAAAGCTTCACGACTTCATTTACTAATACGATGATAAATGAAATTCTTTATTTTTGTTTAGGGTATTAAGGTTGCTAAAATCAATTGTACTTTCAGATCCTTCATTGAAAAGTTTATCAAAATATCTCATCAACCTATTTTCAATATCTTTTTCTAAGAAAAGTACTTTATTATTTTCATCCTTAATAGCCCTCACTTGAACTATGTCTTTACTTCTCCTGCCTCTTTGCTAACTTATACATACATCTTTCACCTTCTTTGGTATCTAATCTATTGTATAAATCACTAAAGCTAAATTTTTATCATATATTATTTTCTTAGAATCTCTACATGCCATTTTATATCTTTCCCAATTGAATTTTACATCTAAACCAAGTTTTATAACAATGCTTCTTATTTCTTATCTTTTCTTGCACACTCTAACTCCACCACCAACTATTCTTATTAAAAGAAGCTTTTCTTTTTGATTCTCCAAGCACATCTTTAGCAACTTGCTTAATTTCACTTGATATTTTTTCTCACATAACGTTAATTTCTTTATGAACACCCCAAATTCTAATATCTTGTAGCTTGCTCTTAAAAATATTTTTATTTGTATTCTTTAAGTGTCCCCATCTAATCCTAGGATAATAATTTAGTTTATTTTTTCTCTTACAATCTTTCATCTTAAAATCTAAAACTAATAGTCAATGTTGGTACTTAAAATTTCACTTGGTATGACCTTACAATCTTTTAATTTAAACGATCTATTTTTCTTATCAAAAATAATCAACTGTTTTACTAGATCCATTTTATAAGTAATAATATGTTCATCTCTTTTCTTAAAAAAAGTATTAGCAACTACAAAATCATAAAATAAAATCTAATATAATCTTACCTTCTTCATTAGTCACTCCAAATCCATAACCACCATGAATACTTTTAAAATTTTCTACTACTCTACCAACATGTCCATTTAAATCTCCTCCAATAAATACTTTTCTTCAAGAGGTACATGTGGGTTGTAAATGATTTCCTTAAATTAACCTTAGGCTTTTAAACACCTAAGGATCTACCCAGCAAAGGATTGATTAAGTTCAAATTGATTTTGAAAATTTGATTAAGCTAATTAAGAAGATCATTAGTGGATTAATCATTAATTAGGTTTGGATTAAGGAAAGAAGGGGGTTTAGAGAATAACTTAGGGAAAATACCCCAAACCCATTCTATAAATCTCCTCTTAACTTAAATAATATTTAATTATCTTAATTAAATAATTAAACCACTATCCACATGCTTAATTACCCTTAATTATATTAAGAGTGTGATTTGATTTCTCTAATTAACTTATTAATAAATTTCAAGAAAATTAAGGGAGATAGAGGTCATCCCACTAAATATGCCTGAGAAGTTTGGAATTAATTAATGAAATGATTAGGGAGTAATTAGGGTTATTAAGATTTTAAATAAACTCTAATTAAGAAAAAAATCACAATTTAAAATCAATTAGAAATAATTTTATATTATTCGTCATTGAATTATCTTTAAAATGAGCCTTAGTTTATATTTTTTTTTTCTGATTTTTCTATATTTAGTTATAAATATTTGAAGTTTTAGTGATTTCTAAAATTATGAACTGGTCATTTAACCTAAAAGCAATACGTATCCACGTGGCACGACGGGATTGGTTATTTAAGTTATCACATCCTATGCCGTGTTAGCCGACAGTACTACGCGCTTTCTCTTGGACCGTCCGATCAAAGACTGAACGGTCAAGATCAAGCCCGTGGTTTCTAAAGGAATTCATCATAGGATCTAATTGGATTTATTAGGACCATCCATCTAAAACACGCGGGATGGACTGTCCATGATTCATCCCTACCTCGCTTTAGAGATGGAGGCGCCCATCCTCCATAGATCCGAAGCTCACTTGAGCTCTGATTGAGCTAGATTCAACCCACACCATCAAGAGGTGTAAGAACATCCAATGATCAATTTCAATGTTAAAGTTCTCTTCACAAGGACCAAAGAAAATTCTCAGGCTCGATTTTGAAGCATACCTGCTGGAGGCTATCACCTGCTTCCAAACAGGTAGTCATAGTGGAGACAAGTGTTGAAGGTTTGAAGGCCTGAGATGAAGTGGATCTTCCTATTTGCCAAACTCCTCTTCAAAAGCTTGCGGGTTTGGCCTAGCTCCTCCTTCCCATGGCTTGATTGCTTGGGATTTGATTTGGGTGAGTTCGATTGGGTCCTCTGATGATGCTTGCAAGAGGAATTGAACTTCTATAGAGTGATGAGTGAGTTTGGATTTCTTCCCTCCTCCCCTATTTTTGGCTTAAGGAAAACCAAGAATGGGAATTGGGAAGAGCTTGGGGTTTGCTTGAGAGAGCTTGATGAGCTTGCCTTAGGTCTCTCTGGTTCAATCGATTGCAAGTGATATTAATTGGAATGAAATTAGGGGGAGTATATCTCCCCCTACTTGAATTGGATGGTTGTGAGCTCACATGCCATTTTGATCAAATTGATCACATGGAATGGGTTTGTTAGGCTGTTAGTGTCATGTGATTCGATTTTGGCAGGGGAGTGTAGTGGAGGAGTTGCCCATGTGTTAAATGAGGATGTGAGGGATTTCATGTGGAGAATTTTTCATTGGTGGTTAGTTTTGGCCTTGGGTTTGGTTTGACAAACCCAAATCCATTGGGTAATGTACACCACACTCACTAGTATCCATTTGGTCCACTAAGAGGGTGTCAAGTGGTCATGAAAAAGATTTGACCAAATTCTAAGTGGAATTGGCCATAGGTAAGGGTGTGTGTTTGATTGATTTGGATGGATTGGATGATAAATTTTTAAAACCGATTGGTTTTGGATTCCTAAAAATATTGAACCAAACCAACTAAATAAAATGCAAAACCAAACAAATCGAATAATAATTTGGTTCAATTATTTTAGTTTGGTTTTGATAAATCATTACATTTAAAATTATTTACATAATTTTTTATTGTATAATGAACAAGCAATAAACAAAATAACATAAATATAATAAAAAAATGCAATGAACTACTTTATGCGCTAAAAATATTTAAAACTAAGTTTTACTTACCTGAACGATGTTTTGAACTTAGAAGTTGATGGAACTATATTACCATATTATGAGATCAAAATATTTTGAAAAATTGGATGATAGTTCTCCCAGAAAACACCTACTAAGTATTTAAAAAATAAATAAAAAAGTGTATAATAGATAAGCCTATTATATATAAATTAATAATACCATATTACATATAACTAATTTAGCTTATTTGGTTCCATCCAAAATTTTAATTAACCAACTGATCCAAAACCAAAAACCAAAGTTTCATTAATTAAAACCAAAATACAAATTACTAAGTTCAAAACCAAACCAAATTACTCAAAAATTTTGGTTCAGTTTGATTTTTTGGTTAAAACCAAATAATGCACACCCCTAGCCATAGGTTACCCATTGACCTAGGGATAAAATGATCATTTGACTTTGATTTTGATTTAGACAGATTTGGAATAGTTTGAAATTGGGTTGGGCCAAATTTCAAAGAATTTGGAGTTGATTTGATATCATTTGTCTCTTGTTGACCCATTTAGGTCAAAATGGATCAACTTGGGTGGATCAAGTTGACCAATTAGTAAAATTGGGTCAAACCAAATGTTAGATCAAGTTCATATGACTATTTAAAATATTTTGGTATCATTGGTTTGGTTCAATTTGATTTGTATTTGATTTTAGTTCATTTGAGTTCACTTAGGTCAAATAGGTCAAGTTGACCAATTTGATCCATTTGACCCAATTGAGTTAGGTCATAGGTTGGTTTAGGTTTGGTTGATCATTTGAAATATTTTATAAGCTTTGGTTTTAATCAATTTTGGTTTGATTTGATTTTGGCTTGATTTGACCTTTTAGATCAAGTTGAGTTCATGCTCAATTGGGCTACGTTGGATCTAGTTGACCAATTAAAGTTTTGATCAAGTTCAACAAGTGATTAAGAATGAACTTGACCATTGGTTGCAATTGATTTGACTTAGATTAAGATTTGACCCTTTTTGACATTTTAGATCAAATTGGGTCAAGTGGCCAATTGGGCTAAGTTAGGCTCAAATGATGACTTAGTCAAGTTCAAACATTGATCATAAATTGATTTTGATCAATGGTTTCAATCATTTTAACATATGGTAGATTTTGACTAGTTTAGGTTTCATTTGGGTCAAATGTTGACTTGGCCAAAGGCTAGGTTTAACTTGGTTTGGCCCAATTTGAGTGATTGATCATCTCATGATGATTTTTGTTCACAATGTGAGGCTTAAGTAGCTTATTTCAATCTAATTTGGGTAAGATTAGAATTTGGCTCAAAAGGGTGCTTCAGGTCACTTTGGGCCAAGTGAGTCTAAAGGGGTCAATTGACTTAATCAAGACTTGATTCGAGTTTAGTTGAACTCACATATAGACTTATGATTGAAATATAAATCCATTTGCAAGTGATTTAAATTCAAATGAGTTTTGATTCATTTGATAATTTCAAGTTCAAAGGATGAACATGTGTTTGATTTAGATTTGAGTTTTGAATTTAGTTTTGATTTGATGATTGAAATTTGTGTTTATATTTGGTTTCATTATTGAAGGATTGATTGAATCATCAAGAAAATCCAAGAGGTTGAATTGATTTGGTCAAGTTCAAGAATTTGACTTGAAAATGTTTAGGCTGAATTTTGGTTAGATTTGGGTTTGAGTTTTGAATTGATTTTTGGGTATTTGAATTTATATTTCATTTATATTTGTGAATAAATAAAATAGAATATAAAATTGTTAAAAATCTGAGTTAAAGTGAGGAATTTGATTTGAGCTAAGTTCATAAGATGAAATCAATGTGATTTAGGAAAGATTTTAGATTTTGACTTGATTATGGATTTCAATCATTTCGAATTGATTCATGATTTAAGGAAATCCATTGGAATTGATTTAAGGTTTGAGAAAATCAATTAAGTTGGAATTGATTTGAGTTTGAAGTTGGTTTGGAGTTGAAGTTGATTTGGGTTTGAGGTTGATTTGGATTTGAGAAAATCAATTAAGTTGGAACTGATTTGAGTTTGAAGTTGGTTTGGAGTTGAAGTTTGACTTGAAAGAAGGAGGTAATGATTTGATTCAAGTTATAGGGTAGGAAAATTTTCCTAACATTCCTATATTTAATTTATTCTTAGAATTCTTCTAAATCTTTGTGCTAAGATTCACCAATCTAGAAGTATCTTAAGACTAAATAAATCTTAGTATCTAAGAGGAGTCCTGTGTCTAAGATGGAGAGGTTGAGAGCTTATTCTAAAAATAAGGTTAACACATAGCCAAAGAAAAAACACTGATAAAAGGGAAGAAGCCCAAATCCTATTATTCACCCATGGAAGAAAGCAAACCTTAGCGTGGATCGAAACTCAAAAAATGAGTTCCGCTCTTTGAAACTCTTTATTCAGTATTCGTGTCTCTTATGCATACGATAAAAGCAACGAAGAATCCAATGGAGTGAAATCATTGATTATTCATACTTGTATAAGAGATCTAATTGAAACTCTAGTTCGGCTCCAATGAAAAACCAAGATAATAGCATAGAACAAGTAACAACACAGTGGAACAATGCATCAATCTAACGCATTTTGGACAAGCTCTGCTCCAATGGAAAACCAGTGAAAATCAACTGGTGGAGATAGTTAATGAATGGTTTACCTTGAACATACTATCGTGATATTTGTCGATGTCCTCAGTTTGGCAACCGCCGAACTTCGAATCACTGAACTGCTGTCGATTGTCGGCTTCTCGTGGAGTTGTATGATGCCCAAGAGCCGTAAATGAGTGTTTCCTCTGTGCAGGTGAAACTCGATTCGAGAAGTGCAAGTATATCGAGGTTTTTTCCGAGTAATTTGGGTTAAATAGCAGGGATAAAATGGTAACTTTAATTTCAAAATAGCCGAACGTAGAGGCAATCGGACTTGGGGATGTGAAGTTGCAAAATCTCATTTTGCGACGGAATTCGTATAAACACCGCCGAAGTGGTGCTCCCCAAACATGCTCATGGCTACGTCTCCAAACGAAAAGCAGGTGAAACGTCGCCTCAAATGTGCGATTGAGAGTATGATTTAGTTGACTAAATCTATTATACAATAGGAATAAGTTCTATCAACTCATCGTCTCTTAGCTCAATTAGTGGGTGAGTGTGGCCGAGTATATCCAAACTGAGTTTGAATCCTCTCCAAGGAGGAGGCTATAGAAAAGTGGGGGCAGATGACAGTGATGAGATGATAGGCTCTGATTAATACACGACATTTCAAAAGATGGTAGTGGATACATTCCAAAAAAAAAAAAAAGTTCTATCAATTTTTTTTGTCAGAATTTATCCACCTAACACCCTACCCATCTTGGATGAATAATCTCAGTAAGATTACATTCATCACCCACACGTGCCTCACTTATTTCACCTAGAGAAATCCCTAAAAAATTCCAAATGGAGATTTCGCCATGCTCACCACCAACTGAACTAAGAGACTCTGAGTAATTTTAAGCTTTAGAATATCCTTCCATCAAAAAGAGAATGGTCTGCTCGATAAAGTAGTGGACTCAGAGATATTTGAGGTGATTTTTGTCGGCTCTCTCATTTTAGGAAAAATAATAATTATATATAATATGAATAATTGTTTCATTTCATAGTTGTTAATTTGTAGAAAATTTATTTCTATTGCGTCATAAAAAATTCTCAATGTTTGAGGTGATTTTTGTCGGCTCTCTCATTTTAGGAAAAATAATAATTATATATAATATGAATAATTGTTTCATTTCACAGTTGTTAATTTGTAGAAAATTTATTTCTATTGCGTGATAAAA
The DNA here is from genome assembly GCA_021442155.1 of Cymbidium sinense. Lineage (NCBI taxonomy): Eukaryota > Viridiplantae > Streptophyta > Magnoliopsida > Asparagales > Orchidaceae > Cymbidium > Cymbidium sinense. The sequence continues at coordinate 98,291,921 of CM038227.1, forward strand.
AATTCTAAATAGAAAGAGTAAAATTTTCTATTTTAGTTTTGCATAAAATTTAGCACACACACAAGTAATCAAAAAGAGAACAAGAGATTAGGATTTTTATGTGAAAAAATTTTAAAACATAGGAGAAAAAAATCATGAGACTTAGTCTAATTTAAATATTCCATTATATATACTTTGAATTATAAAGTTATAATCTTTCTAAGAATGGAGTTATAATATTGTGCATGAAAATTCAAGGCAACGGGATCTTTTGATTACAACAACTGCATGGGGTGATCATGTAACGGTTGCATGTGGGCATACTCGCTGTTTGGATGCTCTTAGCTCCTCTCTTAGCTCTCTCCCTAGGCTTTCTCTCATTTTATGATGATAATAAGATCCTATTTATAGGATTTTGAGAGGATCATTTTGATAATCGTAGCTAAAATCTTAAAATATTTAATCGGATGGTTCATATTATTTTTTTGATCGCAGGTAATCTCTTGATGATTTAAGAATTTTAACGATGTTCGACTCGAGTAATCTTAGACTCATTTATCGAGGCATTCGATTCGACTATAAGTACGCCAAATTTTGGGATCATTTGACCATCTAATTAATATTTCGAAGATTGTAGGTATACTTCCTAAGTTTGATTTGAGCTCATTTAAACTCGAACCAACTTATTCTTAGCGTTGGTGGACTTGTCTCACTGAGACGTTCAATTTGATTATAATTTTATTAAAATCAGAGCTCGAACTATTTCTAATTTAATTTTAAAAAAATAATACGTATTTTATCTCGAGATTCATATTCGATAGATTTTAACATGATATATCAACCTCCAATATTAAGGGTAAATTCTTTAGTTATCTTTTATTTGGAGTTCCGGATAAGTTCTATGAACTCACATTGTTAATTTTACAATAAAACATAGTTGTTCAAACTTTTTCTGAACTGAAAAGCTTTTTTGGTCATATGAACCCATAGCTTAATCTATTGACATGGCGGTGTTATTATTATTATTTTTTATTGTAAAAGAGGTTTTCAAGGAAACAACGGCCTTGCCTACAAATATAATAATAAAAAAAGAGAGTTAAAATAAAGTGGCTCAATTGAATACTCACATGGTGATGGCCCTACCACATTATAGGGCCCACGAGAATATGAATATTAGAACTATCCGAATTCACAAGGTTCCATCATTCCTAAAATAAAATAATAGTGCATTTTATTTTGTCATTGAGGTTTTTGCATAATATTTTATGATCTAAAACTTATATATTCTTGTATTATTCAGTTTCTTTGATGTTACAAGCCAGTAAATTTTTTTAAATATTTAAATTAATTTAATAATAAATTCAAATACATAATATATATATATTAAAATTTAAATATATCATATGATATGTATATAAATTTTTACCTAAAAAAAAAAGGCTAGCTTCCAATTACACGGAGGCACAGTAAGAGCTCTGACAGATAAAAAAAGTACACCAAACTTACCGTTAATGGTCCCCAGCGTTCACTCATAGTAATTAACCTACCAATAACCTAAGCAAGTCTCAGTTGTTATTTTGTGTGCATCATACCAACACAAATTACAATAAGTTTAAAAAAAAAAACAAGAAACAACCTAAAAGTAAAAAAAAAGAGATATTTACATACATAACAAATAATTTTTAAAAATTTACGTATTTAATATTCAATTTTTAATATTTACATTCACAACATTCAAATCATTAATTTCATATCAAAAATATCAATATTAAAATAAATATATATTTTCAAATATATATATAATATAAAATATAAAATATATAAATATCAAATCTTAAGTATAAGATATGAAAATACTTTTCAATTAAATATTTCTTTAAAAAAAAATTAAAAGTTATGAATCACAACATCCTAACATTTTCACTAAAGGATCTTTCACCTAATAATAATAATAAAATCATCTTTTTATTTATTTATTTCCGGTGTTAGATTCTCCATCATCACACACTTAAGTACTTAGGTCTACGCCTACGAGGGGGTAGGGATGGGCGTGTGTGTACTCATAATAGACAGGATATATATATATATATATATATATATATATATAGACAGGATATATATATATATATATATATATATCTCACCACGCAAAAAAGCTCGACCTATGCCTCCCCCCCCGCTCTCAATCTGTTGCAGCTACTCATAGCTCCCTTCCCTTATTGCTCTCTAGTTTCATTCCCCTTCCTTAAATTACACCACTCTGAAAATGCCATGTTTAGCCACAACCGCTAAGCCCATTTACTCTTCCCCCCAACATTCCTTACCACCAACTACACGCCATCTAGGCCACCCACAAGGACAACACCCATTTCCATCATAAGTATTGCTACAATCTTCCTAGAAAAAAAAGGGATTTTAATTAATAAAATAATTAAAATTTTTACTTAAACTAGTTGATTAAGGCTTTACTTCATTCTCCAAGATCTTGAATTTGAATTTTAAAAAAAATACATAAATATATAAATTTATCATAAAAATAAATCATATATATATATATATATATATATATATATATATATATAAAATCAAAATGATATTTTATAGCTATTACATACAAATAAATACTTATGAAATGAAAGTGCCACAAAGATATGAAAATAATAATAGTGAAGAAGTATACTCCAAAATAAATTAATAAGTATCTAATGTGTATTTTATAAGTATTTGCAATCTTACAAAACTTTCCCAATTAGGAGTATAATTGAAATTATCGGTGTCATCAAATTTGCTGTTTATTGAGGGCCTAACAATGAGGTTGCATCATTCAATTTGTTCAGTTTCATCCAATAAAGATGGGAGAGAATAATATTTTTTTGCTTGAAAAATATTGTGATTGGGCTCTAATTCATGTTTTTGTATGAATTTTTTGAGTGAAGATAGGGTTTCCATGCAACTGAACACAGAAATTAACTAAATGCATTGACTTCATATATAGGTCAATAAGATGCATAAAACTATGACGAGATTCTACCCTTGCATGTAGATGGAGATAAAAAATCATCCCTACTTAATTCCACTAATATAACCATAAGAAGCTAATTAGATAGGAGCAGAATAGCAGAAAATAGAATGAAAGCTTCTTCCTTCCCATTTTTATACTCACTGTCATTCACCTATTATAGATCTCGATGTGAATCTCTCTCTCTTTCCTTCTTGCCCTCTATCATTTGGTAAGCTCTACAATTTGTAACATATCTATTATTTGTTATATATAAAATTGGCACAAGTAATAATCTACTGTTATCTTCTTCAGTCTGGCATTCCATTTAAACCCTAACCCTAGACTTTTACATAAATGCTTACAATGAAGAAAACAAAAATATTGTCATTTTTCTAAGTTGGCTTCAGGGTTGCACCTCTACAGATATAGTAACAATAGTCTAGGATAATAACTGGAAAGAGATAAAAAAATTCAAAAGTTTCCATGCTAATAATCAGAAAGAAAGAAAAAAAAACGATTTTTATGAGCAAGTTGTTGAAGAATAAATAAACTATATTTTTCTAAGCTAATTAAGAATCGAAGAAATTGAGAAGAAAAAAAAAAACTGATAATTATACATGGTAGAGGTACATGGGTTCAGCGGAAGAAGTCTAAGTTCAATGTTTAAGTTAGAAGTAATTGGTTCCATAGGAATAAAAAAACCCGAAGGAATAAATCTTCGATCAACCTACGTAAATCCGGCGGTTAAGCGGTGAATCACGGCCGTCTACATATCTACTGCTCCCTTTTCATCATCACCTCTGATGGGATTAAATCTTGTAAAAGCCCGTGATCCCGTAATCCGACCCCCATCGCCGCATCACAGTAACTACGCTCGCAGAATCCCAGTGCAGGAATTGGCCGCGGCGGCGGCGGAAGCGGCGGCGGAGCGCCCGTGATCACCGGACGGATATTCAACGGCTGGGAAGAGAGAAGGTACGAGCTTTGTAGCTGAAAGCGGTGGAGATCGATCAGCTCCGGCGATGGGGGAGCGAAATGGTGGGTGCCACGTGGAATTATTGGGCTTGTGTGAGTGTGTTGGCCCTCGTAGGTGGTGACCACCACCGTCGGGTCGTTGGAATGACGTTCCACTCTCTTCTTCACGCCGCAGAGAGCGCTCGTGCACCGGTAATAGCTCCTGCAATCGAATGACCACAGCGCCCGTCGATTTCAGCATAAATTACGAGCTATTGGAGTGGCATGCAGGTGAAGGGAGGTAGTAAATACGTACCTGGGGAAGGGGCTATTCTTTACGGCCTTCTGACCGTACTTCCGCCAGCGATAACCGTCTTCCAGATGATCCACTTCGCTCTTGGTCAGAAACGCGAATCGTGGCTCCCTCTGGCGCTTTTGCCCTTTCTTCCGTCCCTTTGAATCCGATCCCCTTTAAAACATAAATATCAGCATGTCAGAAACCATCTTGATCGACTTCTTCCGAACAGATTAAACACTAATGGGTGAATGAATGCTTACAACTTCTTAGATTGGTCGTGATCGGCGGCGTCGTTTTCGGTCTCCGGGGGATCGGACGCGGGCACCATCGGATCGGTCTCGGGACAGGCATCGGAAGAGGAGGAGGAGATTGAAGATGAGTTCGGCGTGGCCGGGAAGTTTTGGGTCTCCGATGATTCTGGTGGTGCAGCGGCAGAAGCTGAGGAAGCCGGAGGAGTATATGACTCGGTCTCGAGCAGAGATTGGGGGAGATCGTGCAGTCCAAGAAGGTCGACGAAGCCGAACGATCCGCGGTCACCGGCGTCGATGTCGGTGGGGAGGTCGAAGAATCCTCCTCCAATGAGAGGGAAAGTGGGTTCAGTCGCGTCGACGGAGAAGGGAGAGATAGCCCCTGTCATAAAATCCAACTTTTCTTCTCTCTTCTCCGTCATCATCACTCCTTTCTCATATGAAGCCTTCGATCTCTACCTCGCCTTGTAGGGGTTTTTGAGCTTTTTAGCTGAACAAAAAAGACGCGGAATTTCAGAAGATAGAGAGAGAGAGAGAGAGAGAGTGAGGCGTAGGAAGAGAGCAGTGAGTTTCTTTTATCGTTTATAAGGACGCGGGTGCGACCGGCAATAGCCGGTGACATCGTACGGTGCCACGGGTGGAGTGCAATAAATGTTGGCGCGGGCGCTTGTCTCGCAAGGATGCCGGTCGGCGCTTTCATACGGCATTACGGTGGGGTCGCGTTGAGCGGTAACCGGTTCCGTGTGAAGGAGACCAGTGCGCACGTGCTAGATATAATACGGCGGGAGAGTATTGAACGGTTTCGCGCGTGCGCGCTCCTATAGCTGTTGTTTCTAGACGGATTCAAATGCCTGGGGCGGACTAAAGAAGCTTCGCTGACCGTTTGATCTTAATCAAACGGTATGGTTTGGAAGAGCTAGTGGGAACTCGCAGCATGGGAGAGCGGCGAGTGCGTGTGAGGGACATTTTAGGTCAAAAGTCAAAACGTTCCACTCATTTCAATTTCGATCCTTTAAAATGATGATATATGATATTTATAAATTTAAATGTTTACTCAATTTATCTTTTAATTAAAATTTATATTAAAATAAAAACATTATAATCATTCTAACATTATAATTTTAAAATTTGAAAACATTTTACCCCAAAATCCAAATTTAAAAAATATTCATGCTCATATATAATCTGAAATTTGAATAAATTTTTTTAGTATCATTTTAAAGATGAAATATTTAATTTTGAATATATTTATATGGGATTTAGAAATTCTAACATTGTCATATAAATCAAAAATATAATCAAAATTTTAATAATATGTAAATAATATTAGCATTTAATAGTATCTATATTATATTTGATATGTCATTGAAAAATCTCCTAGTCGAAACACGAATCTTGATGTATATATTATTGAACATCACTTACAATCAAAATATTAATCTTTCAAACTCTCTTTTAATATAAAACATTTTGATTAGATCAAAAGCAATCTGATTATGAGTCCAAATTAGCCCCGATCAAGCACTTAAAATATAATTAGAAACTTTAGGATATCAGTCGAATTCGTAAATAACTTATGAAATGTTTATAGTCAAATCGAGCATCTTGATGACTCGAATCTAACAAGCATAAGATTTTTTAATTCTGACTTTATTTAAGCATTCAAATATTTAAAATACATGAGATGATCAAAGGGATCATTTTGAGATGTCCGATGGAGTGGTTTGGATTTTGCCTGTATTTACAGAAATGTTACTCCCATATTCTATAAATAGTTCATCATTCTTCATATGAGGGGATCCAAGCTAAAGATGAGAGTGAGCTCTGTTATTTGAAGAATTTCAAGCCATAATTAGGCTACCGCGTGATTGTCGTTGGACCATAAACTCTTGGCCTTTCGGATCATCGTTGCCAAATGTGCCATCTGGGAGTCTCCACCAGGTCCCTTGCCAATAATTGCCATGGATTTATCGGTCCTTCAGCTATTGATACCAATCTAATCTCGATCGTTATTGTCGAATCATGAGACTACCACTTCAAGCGAAGTCTTCTTCGCTGATCCAGTAAAGTTTCTCAGAAAACCTACTATCGTAAGCTATCATTCTCCAACTTTGGAGACAAGATAATAATTGTAACAAATACTGATATAGTGAAATTATTTCTAAGTGGGCTTGATCCCGTGGTTTTTCCCTTATTGGGTTTTCCATGTAAAAATCTTTATGTCTCTCAAATTCTTTTGTTGTGTGTAGAACTTTAGTTATCTTAAGACATCTAATTCTATCTGATACAATCTTCCTGCTAATATTTATTTTATAAAGTGTATAATTCAGCCTAAAATTATTTGACAAACATAATTTTTTTGTTAATTTTATGTATTTTTAGGTGTATATTTATATTTAATTAATATTAAATTATGATTATTTTCGTTATTTTTTATATTTTTGGCTGGAATTTTTTATTTGAAGTAAAAAAGAAAGAAAAGTAGAAGTTTCAATACCAACGCTGCAACGTTGCATTTGAAGAATTTTTGGTGTGAAGACAATGGCTTCAGCTCAATGGTGTTGGATGACTTGCATTTAGACACTAAATCTAAAGAAATTTATACCTCAAGATAGTAACTTCAGTGCCATGTCATTACCATAACAACGCTGTGGTGCTTGAAAAAGCCTAAAAAAAATGTTTGAAGATCTGAGTGTCTTCGAGCTGAAGAACTAGCACTATGATACAAAAATCTTTCAACATAAAGACAAAAATCAGTGCACATTGGCATTGAAATATGATTGTTGTAGCACAAAAATAGTTCTTATTTTGCAGAAAGATAAATACTTTGGTATGGTGTTACGACTCGAAGATGTAGTTTCAAGAAGGTTCAACAGTTGATTTATGGAGTTTCAAGGATAGTTTTTGAAAGTTTTTAGAGAGGACGTGGTGACAACAGAGAGAGAAGTGCAACTCTTTTATATAAGTCTTCATTTACATTGAGAAAGAATTTTGACAAGTGTGTAACCGATGTTTAGTGTATGAGTACAAGTGTAGTGTAAAGTCACATGGAGAGTGAGACTCTAAGGGTTAGTGTTTGTGTGCAGTGTTTATGAAGTATTTATGTTATTTGTTATGGAGAATGGTGAAATAGTAAATCCAAAAAAAGGGAGATTCAAGCTGGCAAGAAGGTAAAAGGTATAAGTAAGAAGAATTTAGAGTACTATTACTCAGGTCTATCTTTTCTTACTATTGATTATTCCTGGTGGTCTTTTACATTTATGTTATGATAATGTTCTCTTATTTTCAAATGAATAGCTAAATATGTTGTACTTTAGATTTGTGGAATCTTATATTGTCTACTAAGAATAATATATTACAAAGTTTAAGCTTAATATTTTGTGTTGTGATTTCTTCTATTATTTTGCTTTTTTTTTTTTCATGGTTAATTTAGTTGTGATCTAACTAATTGTAATTTTAAAATTAAGTGTGATATAAAGATGTCAGAAAAGTCCTAAAAGAATAATTAGAGAGAATCAATCAAATCTTTTAAATATACATATGCATATAATATTTAGTGATTTACAATCATATATGGAGATAAGAATAATGCAATCCCTTATTTTAATTAATATATAAACATATAACTAATTAACTATAATGATTTGGTATTTTTGATCTCAATATAGATAAAAAAATAAAATTACTCATAATTGAAAATTACATAATATAACTTTACAATTACAAAATCCTTAGAAGCAAAAGTAACCTTAAATTAAGAGTATATTTTTTAAAATTAAGTAAACTTTTTTATTTTATAAGTAGTTTTTATAAATTTTTAGTTAATTTATCTTTTATGAATTTTCACTTGATTAGATAAAAATTAAGGTAGCAAAAGACTAGTACTTAACTTGTTAAAATTTATAGAAGATCCTTATGTAAGTAATACTCAACTCATCATTATATCACTTGAATGGTATGTGAACATGCATGCACGATCTTAGCACGATCAAGTTTTTGCGCTATTATCGGGGATCTAACAAAATTTTAATTAAGTTAATATTAATCTTGTTATTTCCTTTGAGATAATAACTAAACTACAATAGCCTACATTTTTACTTAAACTAACATTTTCTTTGAGTTTAATCATTTATGTGCTGAACAACATAGTTGATTCTTATGAATTTGAGCCAATTGATTGCTATAAATAATTTTTGCTTATTATTTTGTTAATCACAATATGATTTTCTCTCTTGAATTCAATACATTTAGTTACTTTAATAAATTCATTGATTTACTTAGATTATAAGGTAATTTCAAGTATTATTATTGTTTTATACTTAGCCACAAGTGTTTTCTTCTTTCATCTTTGTTATTATTATTATTATTATTATTATTATTATTATTATTATTATTATTATTATTATTATTATTGTTATTATTATTATTTTACTTTTAGAAGATCACCTTATTAGCCAAGTGTCTTTTTAATATTATTGATTTTCATACTTTTCCATTATTCTTATAAGTTTAATGTTAATTCAAATGAATTATTAATTTTTACTGAATGACATAATATCCAATTGATACTAATCATGGTAATGTTATAAAATAATAATGATAGCATTTTATAATATAACAATCAACTAAATTCATAAAAAATCTTCTATATGTGGGGCACATATGAAAATTTTAATCTCATTAAAAATTACCAGTTCTTGAAAAAATTTTAATTATTAATAATTTAAGTTACAATTCATCTTTTTTAATAACTTAATATAAGTCCTATTTTCCAAACTAAAATATTATTTAATTAATTTTGATTCCAAAGTTTTACTTAACCAATTATACATTAAAGTTTTAGAAAATAACATATAATTAAATAAAGATAAGTAATAATAAAAATTTAAATTTCATTAAACATGGTAATAATTACACAAAGTTTACAACGTCGTGGCAATGTCTATTTCAGTGCCTTAGGCAGTGAACACAAAACTTAAATTTTTTAAAAATTAAAATATCATGCCACTCTCTCAAACTCATTTTTTTTTACAATACATTAACATAAAATAAATACAAAAATAAACTAATAAAATAAATAAGATAACAAAAATAAAGAAAGGGAACACCATAATTATAATTTTCATCATCATCTCCTTCTTCATCCTCTTCTTCATCAGCTGTTTGACTTTGGCTTACACAGGGCTGGAATTGTGCATTGTAGGAAAATAAATATGATCAAAATTCACATTCACCTATAATTGTGAAACATGTGGGCCAAGTAAGAGTTATAATCAATCATATAAGAAAATTGTTGCTATTTGCTAGGCCATATAGTGATCAAATTTTCTTCCCATTTCTTGATGTCACTAGTAACTTTTCGTAGCCCTTTATTGTAGATTTGTTACTTTCTCACTCAGATTAAGTAGCTGCTCACTCACTATTTTGGATGATCAATATTTAGAGTCGTGTACATGAATTCTTGCCAAAGTTATATTTTAAATCCTATTGTCCAAATGATTCTCATTGGGATCTCTTAAAACTCCTGTTTAAGTGCAAAGCTAATAAATGAGTGAAGGGTGCCTATAACATTCTAAAGTACTTCTTTTAATTATATTCATAGTAGAATAATGAATAACTTTACGTACATCTATGAAAAACTCTTTTAGAATGTCTAAATTGAGGTTGCCCCTATCCTTAGTCATATTATTGATCCCATTTGACATCAACTTGACAAATATAAAATAAGTGAAGCTTATACATTAACAATTATACTAGTAGTAGGAAAGTTTATTATTTTATCCTTCCTTTTTATTTATTGTGTGTGATTCTCTAATGGCAAGGAACCTAACTGTTTTTTTTCAAAATTCAAGTTACCACTCTAAAATCTTGGTGCTACTTGGTATTGATAAAAAAAAATCTTTAGCTATAGGAACTATACATGAATGACTCTCATAAGCTAACATCTTGTAACCCCTCTATGTGATAATACTCTTATTTTCTCTCTAAGGATAAAAATCCTTTCTTAGGAATGAGATTTTTGTGATAAGGGCAGTGGTGTACCTTTCTTATGCATTTGAACTAATGAACTTCTAAAAGTCATAAGATGTAAACATCTTTCTCTTACCAATGGTTTTGATCAGCATCTTAGCAAAAGAGAAAGGCTACTACAAAGGGCAAGGTGTTAAAAAGGAAACTCTAAAGATAAAGGGCTACGAAGTGAATGAACAATGAAAATAGGCTTAGGGCTCTATTTTATAAACTTTTGTGAATTGTAGTGCTGAATCTATAGCACTTAAGTGCTTTCCTTACTATCTTTCATTTCAGAATAGTAACAGCGCTACACTAGTTATCAACACCTAGGCTTTGGTCAAATAGTCTAATTTCAGGTCAAATGGTAGTAAATACATTATTGAATATGAACCAATATCAATTATTACAATATGAAAAATAATATCAGCCATTGAATACATTGATGGAGAACTGCAATGTTGGTCAATCGTGCTTATATGCTCTACCTAATTTATCCTCATATTAATAAATATGTTTGTTGGTTGCCGAGAGTTGACTTGATTGTTGACTAGCGTAGCATAATTGGTCAACCTAGCAACACGCATTGACAAAGCCAAAAGTCAAGTGGATTTTTTTTATAATTTCAATAGTATATGCAATTTTAACACTACTAATGTAGTAATTAAGCATAGCACCACGATGCTGATACATTAGTGCCTAGGCACTACACCAAACTTGCAAATTTCACAAATATTTCAAAGATCATTAAACATACAAACAAATACACTCCATAACAATTAAGTACACCTTGTGTTGCATCTCAAAAAATACTTAGTTTATAGTCCTCAGTATGACTTAATCTTCTCTCAAATATCTTTAATATAAATGAAGCTAATTGATTCTTTAAGTCGAATTACCTTACCTAGACCCAGAAAAATTCTTAAATTTTTTACCATTTACCTTAAAAATATTCTGAGTTTTCATATCTTAAATGTTTGCAATACTATGTGGTTAAGCTTTAATAACTAGGCAAAGCTCTGTTCATATAGACTTCAATTTCTTAGAAAATAATTATAACTAGAATTAAATAATAATAATAATTATTATTTATGCCTAAAGTACTTCTTATGGAGCTTCTAATCATGATATTTTTTATATTATTCTTTATAAACCCTAGCTTTTTCATAAGCTCCCAATCTTATTCTTTCTATTTCATTTAATTCTTTGAGCCTTTTCTCTTTTATATATGTGGTTTTTGTTTTCGATTATGTGTATGGGGGACACCATACAGATCTGAGGGTGTACTTATTGAGGTGATCAGGTACGATAACAAATAATGACGCACTATCTCGAAAGATAGAAATCATCACTTTACAATGGACCTAATCATCTAATAAGGACTCCTAAGGCATGATGGGTCTTCGAATATATCTGAGATTTTTCTTCTACTTTATATGGATGAATAAAGCAGGATTTATTTAAATCGGGTTCTAAAGTTTCCTATAGGGGCAAGCCCCCATAGTTAATTATATCCTAATGAAGGCGAGTTCCTTAGGAATACTCTTGATTAAAGTAGACAATTATTATCTCCAAAGATTTCAAAAATAGGACTATCAATAAATTAGCTATGTTTGGAAAATCAATCGGAATAGATAAAAAAATGAAGACTTATTAACGAAGCCAAAAGAGATGAGTAGGGAGTGTTCATGATACTAGGAAACATAGTGAGCATTCTAATATATCCTATGGTTGGACTTTATATGTTTGAAATTAAAGAGAATTATATATTTAAGTTGAAATTTATTAGAAGGCTAGGACTCATAATATCATAATACAAGATTGTGGAAATGCTTAAGAGGTGAGAACTTATGCTTGTAGCCCGAGGGAAAAAAAAACCTTAGATCCTAAATCTAGGGAGCTTTAGCTAGGGACAAAGCGCGTCCTAAATCTAAGCGAAGATGGGTATATGATTTACCTCCACAAGAGAGGGTGAACTCCCCGACTGCTGAACTTGTAACTGCTGGAGTGGCGGCCAACTAACTCCTCCTATGCTTTAAAATCACGTGGTCAAATCACATATTTTGAAAAATGGTTAGGTTGTTATTATTAGAAAGAAACTAAAGTCCTTAAACCCACTCCCTAAGAGACTAGAGCATGAATGGTATGAATAAAGCAAATCTTATCAATTTTTATTTGATTTTGGACTCTTCATTTTGACAAAAGCTATAGGATTTTTATATATCTAAATGCATGATGAAATAAGATTATTAGCTAAATCAGAAGGTAAGAGGTATTTTTCACCATAGGGGAGACCCTCAAAGGTCAAATCTTTTCTAATCGTGCAAGGATGGAAACCCTCTCTTAGCAAAAGTGAAACAAGATGACATGTATGATATTAAGCATATAACATCCAGCTAAGGAGTTGCTAAATCTTTTAATTATCTTGATTTAATGCCAAGGTTTTATGTGAGGTTATGAGTTATTTAGAAAGTTTAGTTATGAGTTATAATTGGGGTAGAAAAATTAATTTTTTCTTAAGAGCCTAATCGGATCCAAGCTAGACAATAAATCACCATATATGAAGAAACTAGGAAAATACATGCCATTTCTATTGCGTAATTGTGAATAAAATATCAAGAAAATTTATAAATCTAATGTAAAAGAATAACAGGTCGGTGCGGTCGGGTACCACCGTACAACCTGAAAAGAGAAATGGTAGCCGAGCTCTACCCTTATATAACCCGATATATGAAAGAATAGTTATAATTTTTACAAATGTATAAATGCTATGGTGGGGGGGTCTTCTTATCTTCTTTCTTCATATATCCTCCCTTTCTTCATTTAGGTTTACTTGCACTAAAGGCATCACGAGGGCCTCCCAAGACAAAGCCTTCAAGCCTCCGCTCATCCTAATCCCCCCATAACACTATTCCTAATTCTTAATGTATAATTATATTAAAAAAAATAAGAAAAGTAAATATAACTATACCTGCGAAACAAGCATTAGCAAAACATACCATATAACCCAAGCAGTTATATGTATAACTTAGACTTAGCACCCTGCACATGTGTAAGTAAATCCATCTGTACTAATTTAGATTGTGCTTAGGGGTTAAGCAACCTACAAAAGAGAGCATATATTTATTTTTAAGCGCCCTTAAGCATAATCTCTTGCAAAAAATATGATTAGGCTAATTATGATATAATATCTAGTCTATGAAGTATACACCCTAACATCCAGTCTTCAATACTACATCATAAAACTAAACATACATCAAACCATGCACCATCCTAATATAAGGCTAAAAGTGGTGACTTAATTCAAAATTGTGTGTATTAAGGCTTCTGTGATATGCCTTAACTAGGCTTTGTTGTGATTTTCTAAGTATGAAATGATTTAATTATAAAAGATGGTTTTACTTTAAGTGGCTTAATTGATTTGCAAGTTTTACTTAATATTTTCTATTATTTCACTTGGTTTATACTTAATAGCTAAGTGTTATAAAGAGAAGAAAAGAGAGGATCACTCTCTTTTATCCTTATCTTAAGTCACATCTAAAGCAAATTAATTAAATGAATTCTCTTTAGTGAATGTCTTATTACATATTTTAATTAGTCCTAGGTTTAGGTTCACTTTAAATAGTCTCATTCAATAAGAAAAACATCTTAAGATTAATTAAAGTTAATTATTATCACATAATGCATGCTTGTTCATTTCTTTCCATCATATGTAGCATGCATATGACTAAGTCCTAAACATATCTATACATGCAATATATTTTTGGCACACTTAAATGCAAGATGCATAAATGAGTTTAATAGAAAAAGAGGATTCTTATTTATTAGCTAAATACACATTCAAATGTATGAAAGTTCTAACCAAGTACTTTGCCATTGTTTGAATAGGAGAATGAGGTAAGAACCTCCTTGGGGTTACTTAAAGCTGTGCATCCTCGAGTATCCAGACGAGTTATACCTGCTATTCTTAAATACATATGGATGTATAAATAACTATAAGAATAGAAAATTATGCAAAAAATGTATTTTTGTTTTGAATTATGCATATGGAATAAGGTGAGATTTTCATTCATTAGCCAAATGCACACACAAGTGTATAAAAATTATAAGGAAGTACTACGCCATTGTTTGACCAGGAGAATGAGGTAGAAATCTCCTTAGGACTACTTAAAGCCGTGCATCCCCGGGTGTCCAGACTAGATATACTCGCCATCCTTAAATACTCATGAGTGTATAAATAACTATAAGAATGAAAATCATACAAGAATTGTATTTTGATTTATTTATACATGTGAGCTAAAATTCTATCTAAATTCTTACATGGATATACATAAGAATAAACTGAAGCAAGTGTTGTGTCCTTTTTAAATGAACTATACACTTGTTATTATTCATATCCTTATGTAAATTCATGAAGATTAAAGAAAAGATAACTTCATATCACATGTCCTAAAGTGTAAGCACATGCAAGCTTATAAATATTTATAATTATCATCACTCCCATGTTATAGTTGATTTATATATTTTTTACAAATAATTTTCTATTTAATAATAATAATAGCCACACATATTTTTAATTAAGTCAACACATGCAAATTTGACATAAAAAAATCATTTATTTTAATTGATTTTTGAAAGAAATGAATGTATAAATCAAGTTGCATGCAACATTTTAATATGATTGGGAAGAAATAAAGAAACATAAGCATGTAATTTCATTCAATCTAACTAATTCCTAAGGTCAATCACATTAAATAAGCTTATTTAAAATAAACTAAAGTTTCTTAAAGTCACTTTTGATTTTATGTTTAGTTTGATTTAAGAAAGATGTGAGAAAGAGGTTCTAATCCTAATACCATTCCCCATATATGTGAATTAATTTGATTTAATAAGAAGCAAATAAATGATTTTTATGGATTGATTAAGTTAAGTATGGATTAAATAAATTAATTAACCCTTACCTATGATACTTTAAGATAATTGATTAAATGATTATGAGATAATATAATATGCAAATGAATTGAAAAGTAAATAACAATGCTCCTATGAAATGAAAGGGGCCTAATGCAATTAGCTCATAATCATTTAATAATTAAGCTTAAGGAACCATTTTAATTACTTTCATGATTTTCTTACACATGTGAGCTAATCATAATTTTATTAAGCTTCTTTAGGTTCTTGAACACCTAAAGCTCTACCTAAGATGGATTAAGGGAAAAATCAAATTTAATTAGACTTTTCAAATCAATTAAACTAATAATCCATTAATTCACCTCTCCTAAAAAATGAGACTAACCAAAGTTAATAATTATCTTGAAGTGAGATGGGCTTAAGGGAAAGGTAGGGAAAGAGGTCCCCACCTATTTCCATAAGCCATCCACTAGATTAAGCATGATTTAATATGATTTAAATTCCAATTTAACTAATTAAATCTCTAATTAGTTAATTAATTAATAATTAGGACTTTAGTTGAAGAGAGAGGGAAAATTAGAGAAATGATTTGGAGGGAGGCTCCAATCCACTTCCCTAAGTCTCCTTATTGTCCAACAGTGATTAGGGTTTCTAAATAATTAAATAATCACTATTCATATGCTTAATATCCCCTTAATAAAGTTAAAGAGTAATTAGAGCTTAATCAATCAATCCTCCTAATTTAGCAAGTAATAAATCCCTAGAAAATTAGAGGAGGTAGAAGTATCCTCTCAAACATTCTCAAAAATTTTGGGACAATCATTTAAGAGATTAGAGAGTAATTAAGTTAATTAAATTTGTATTAAACCTTAATTAAGCTCTATTTATTATTTAAAATCAATTGAAAATATTTTTATTAAATTCTTCTCAGAAATACCTTTAAACTGAGCCACTATTTGTGTTTTTTAGAATTTCTATAATTAGTTATGAATTATGGAAGTTTTAGCCTAAAAAATATTATTTAATCTTAATTAATCTAAATCCCACTGGTGCCATGTGGCACGTAGATGCGATGCACTTTCCATTTGGCACTATGGGATTGATTATTTAAGTTATCACATCTGGCACCGAGTCAGCTGGCGGAGGATGCGGCATTGATCCCTGCTGCCCGATCTTAGATTGGACAGTGTGGATCAAACTTGAAGCATAAAGGAAAAAATCTTGTTTGATTGGATCACAGCTGTCAGTTCCAATCACATGGAATGGACGGCCCGTGATCCTCCTTCCTGTGAGTGACAAACGATAACGTCTCGTCTACCATGGATCATTTGATTCGAGCTCACCCATGCTCGGATGAACTTCAAAATCAACCCACACCATCAAGGGAAGGAGGCGAGCACATCCAACAATCAAGATCGCATGCAATGAAAATTTTCTTTGAAAAGGACCAAGCACACTTAACCTAGAGATTGATTTTCATGGAAATACCTCACTGGAGCTAAGATCGGCGGCTTGCATGCTTGAGGAAGCTTCACCTAGTTGAGGCAAAGCCCTGTTGATTAGCACAGGCCTTGATTTCATGTGAATTACTTTGGAGACCAAGATCCTACTCCTTAGCATTTGGCTTTGATCGAACTCAAACTTGGAGTTAATTTGGAGCTCAAAAAATGATTTGGGTGGCCTTGATGAGGTGTAGTGATGGTGTAGGAACAAGAAATTTGATTGAAGTGGGGTATTGGTGAAGTTGGGATCGAAGCTAGCCTCCCTTATTTTATTTCCTCACGGGAAGAGAGAATGCCGAGAGCGAGATTCTTGGAATCACTCTAAAACTCATAGGGGAGCTCAAAAATGTCTTTGGAAGCTCACATGAAATGAATTCATGAAGTTCTCGTTTGATTTGGGGGAGTATACCCCTTGATGTGCTGAGTTGGATGGATGGGATGGCCTCCCATTTTTCAAATGCCCAACGGAGGTGTCTCAATCGAGTCCACGTGGCTTGGAAGAACATGGGAGGTGGCTCAAGGTCTGATGTGGGGAGATCTCTTGGCTTGGATCCATAGAGTGCTCGGCTTGTATGGGAGGTGAGTCAACTCGCCTCCCCTTGGTCCATGGCCGACCTAGCTTGGGTTAGGTGGCCTAAATGGGTTAGCTGCACCCTCATTTGGAAGTTGGATGGCTGCCAAGGTGATGGGAGAGTGGACTTTTTCATTTATGGGTGGAATCTTATATAAAGAGGGCTTAACTAATGGATTATGGCTTGGGTGGGGTCCACTTTGCTTTTGGCATGACTTTGGGCTGACTTAGGGTCAATTTGAGTAGGGTTTGGTCAGCCACCAAAGTCCTATGGGCTAGTTTTAAGGGTTTTGGCTTCATTTGATCAAATGGGTTCATGTTGGGTTGGGTTGACCAATTGATCAAATTGGGTCAAACCAAAGTTTGGGTTAGATTCAAATGATGATTTGAAGCATTTTAGTTCAAGTGGTTTCAATTAATTTGGCCTAGGTTTGATTTTGGCTCACTTGAATTCATATAGGTCAAATGGGCTAAGTTGACCAATTTGACCAATTTGACTAAATTGGGTTGGGTTCAGTGTTGATTCATATTCAATAGGTCAATTAAAAATGATTGTAGGCTTTGGCTTGAATCAATTTGGATTTAATTTGAATTTTGGCCAACTTAACCCTTTAGATCAATTTGGGCTTAGTTGGGTCAAGTTGACCAATTGGTCAAATTAGGCTCAATTGTGGCTTTGGTCAAGTTCAATAATCAATTTTAAATGAACTTGAGCCATTAGTTACAATCAATTTAGGTTAAATCATGATTCGACCCATTTTTGGCTTTTTAGGCCAATTGGGGGCAACTTAGGTCAAATTCCAATTGGACTTAATTTGGCTTAATTGGGGGTCAAGTCATGTTCAAACATTGATCATGAGTTGGTTTGAATTAATGGTTTCAATCAATTTGGTGTATGATAGATTTTGGCTTGTTTAGGTTTCATTTAGGCCAAATGTTGACTTAGTCAAATGACCAAGTTGTCTTGGTTTGATTCAGTTCAAGATGGTTGATCATCCTAGGGTGATTGTTGATCATGATATGAGGTTTAGATGGGCTTAGTTCAATCCAATTTGAGTTGAATTAGAACTTGACTCAAAAAAGTCCTTTAGGCCACTTTGGGTCAAGTTGACCTAAATGGGTCAATTAGTTTGATTTTGGCTTGATTCAGGTTTAGTTGAATTTATATATGAGCTTGAGATTGAAATATAGATCCAATTGCAATCAATTTGGAGTTAAAATAGATTTTGGCTCATTTAAGTTTTCAAGCAAAGGGCTAACTTGGGCTTGACTTGGGTTAACTTGAGGTTGGTTTGATAATTGTAGGTTTCATTTATATTGGATAAATGATTGATTCAAGAGAAAATTTATTGATTTTGGCTTGATTTGGATAGGATTTGGCCAAGTCTAAGAAATTGGCTTAAAAGGCTTGAATTGGGTTTTAGTTTAATTTTGGATTTGGTTTTGGCTATTTGAATTTGTATTTCATTTATATTTGGGAATATAAATGAAGATAATGATTCATGAGAAAATCACTTGAGTTTGGAGTGATTTGGAAGCAAATTTGACCAAGCTTAAGGATGTTGGTCAAAAGTGCTTAAGTAGGGAATTGATTTAGTTTGATTTATTTTTGGTCATTAGAGGGTGGGTTTCATTCATATTTATGAATATAAATGAAGGATTAATTGGTTTATAAAGAAACCAATTGATTTTGGGTTGATTTGTGTGAGATTTGTCCATGCTTATGGAGGCGGGTCAATAAGTCTTAAGATGGGATTTAATTGGATTTTGATTTAGTTTGATTTAGTTTTGGCTAGTTGAGTTTATATCTCATTTATATTTGTGAATATGAATGGATATATAAATGATTCCTGAAGAGATCACTCAAGTTTGGGTTGAATTGGGTGGAGGTTTGGCTTAGTTTATGAGAATGGGTCATATGGCTTAGGGAAGAATTTTGGAACTTTGGAATTGATTTTGGGATTGAATCATTTGGTTTGGAATTTAGATTTGAATTTTGTAAATGATTGAGGGATTGAATTGATCCTTGAGAAAATCAGATGAATTGAGGTTGATTTGAATTCGGTTAAGGCTAAGTCCATAGGATGAAATCAAAAGGATTTGGGAGAATGTTGATCTTGGATTTGATTATGGGTTTCAATGATTTGGTTTGGAATTTGAATTTAGATTTGGTATTTGAGTTGGATTTAAGGAAGAAAGTATGGATTGGGTTTAGGCTATAGGGTAGGTAAGTTTTCCTAAGTCCCAAAAGCATAACCTATTCCTATGGCTAACCCTTCTAAGTCTCTAGGCTTAGGTTAAGTGTTCACCCAATCACTAGAAGTGTCTTAAGACTAAGGAGCTCTTAGTGTCTACAAGAGTCCTAGATCTATGATGAAGAAGTTGAGAACTCACTCCAAAAGTGAGGTCAATAATATCCTTCATTGAAAAATTAACTTGTTGATCCACTTATATGCTTTATATTCTAATTCCAATGATAAGTGATAAGATTTTCCAAATAATATTTTATAGGACAACATTTCAATTTGAGTCTTAAATGTTATCCAATCTATTTGACCAACCTTTCCTAGTTGGACCTACACTCTTTTCTAAAATGCTCTTAATCTTCTTATTTAAAATTTTCACTTTACCACTTGATTGAGGATGGTATGTTATATCCATGCTTTATTTCTCTTCATATTTTGTTAAAAATGATTTTAATTTCTTATTACAAAAATTTATGCTCTCATCATTAATAATGATTCTAGATGATCAATTTATTAAAACTATTTTTCTTAAAAAAAATTAATACAATTTTATAATCATTTCATGGAGCAACTATTTCTTCAATCCATTTGAAAAAAAAATTTATAGAAACCAAAATATACTTATTTACAAAAGAAAGAATAGAAGGTCCTATAAAATCACTTCTCAAAATATCAAGGATCTTAACCTCAAGTATATAATTTAATAACATTTCAAGATATTTTGATATGTTTCTTTGGCATTTGTCACAATTCTTCACATAGTCATTAATAGGGTAGACTAATAAAGTCCACTTTACAACACCTTAGTTGTCCTATTTCCTCAATAATACCCCCTATACGTAGAACCATGACATAATCTCAATATTTCATTTATTTCATTATCTGGAACACATGTCATATTTTAGCATGAACATTTCTTATACATAAATGGTTCATCCCAAAAATAAAATCCTTCATCTTGAATTTTTATTTATTTGAAGATAACTTAACCCATAAGAGAAGATCTCATTCACTAAATAATTCATAATATTTACATACCAAGAAATAATTTTATATTTATATACAAAAAATGCTGAGAAAAAAAATTCTTCTATAATCTCACCACTAAACTTAAACTCTTCTCCTACTTCTAATCTTGATAAATGATTATCTACTTAATCTTTTATACCTATCTTATTCTTAGGGTACGTTTGAGGTTGCAATGACAATGTGGTGCGATACAAAAATGCATTGCAATACTATTTGAAAACTATAATCTGGACATGTTTTGGAGAATATGTCATGAGAAATTATATTTTTCAACTTAACCTAATAATGTGCAGTGTCTATCAAAAATTTATGGCCTAACTTTTTAAAGAAAATAAAAAATTGTATTATCTACGGCAACTTTTTAGCAACATCTTTTGCAACAACTTCACCATAACTTTTTCAAACTACTACAGTTGTCTCAAATAGACCCTTAATATATGTGATATTTATTTTTGGATGGTTCGTGTGGACACCACGCATATCGTAGGGGGTACTTATTGAAGTTGGGTGTGACATTAAGGTATGTTGTACTATCCTGAAAGATAGAAACATCACACTATAATGGACCTAATCACCTAATAAGAACTCCTAAGGTATGATGGGTCTTCATTTATTCCATAGATTCTTCCCCAACTTTACATGAAAAAGTATAACATGGTTTATTTTATGCTGGGTTCTTTAGTTCCCTATGGAGGCAAGCCTCCATAGTTAATTACATCATAGAAAATGTGATTTTTTAAGAACACTCTCAATTAAAGTAGTCAATTATTATCTCCAAAGATTTGAAGGTTAGACTATCAAAGAATTGTTTATTTTAGAAAATCAATTAGGAATGTTCAATTAGAAAGACTTATTTTGGAGTCCAAATGAGAATAAGTAGGAACTTCTCATGATACTAGAAAGCCTAGTGAGCACTCCAAATCTACCCTATGGTGAGGCTTTATTTTTTTGAATGATAGAGTACTTATCTTATTTGAGTTAAAATTTTATTAGATTACTAGGGCTTATAATCCATCAACTTAAGATTACAAAAATACCTAAGATGTGAGGATTTATGCTCGTAGCCTGAAGAAAACATGCAGGCTCAGATCATAAATCTAGGGAGCTTTAGCACAAGCTAGAGCATGACATAAATCTAAGCGGAAAGGGGACATAAGCATTTACCTCCATAAGAGAGAATAAATCCATCCGACTCTTCTGGACTTACAACTGCCTAAAGTTGCTGCCAACTAACACCTCCTATCATTTAAACCCATGTAGACCGATCTTATGAAATTGCAAGATGATTTAAGTTGTTATTTAATTTGAAAGAGACTAGAGTCCTAACTCCCTAAGAGACTAGATCGTGTTTGATATGAGAATATGACTTAGTCTAAATATAAAATCTATTCAAATTTTATATTATTCTTTGACACATTATTTTGGACAAAGGCTTGGGATATTTTATGCCCAATTGCATGATGAAATTTGGTTATTTCCAAATAAAGATAGAAAGAGGGTGAAGCTCTACCATAAGGGGTTTCTCTCATAGGTCAAGCCATCCCTAAAGTGCAAGAATGGAGGCCCTCATTTTGCAAGAGTGATAGGAGATGCCATGCATGATATGAGACATACAACATACAACTAAGAGATTGCTAAATCTTTTAGTTATCTTGATTATATCATAGGCTTTGAAATTAGGTTATAAGTTATTTTAAAATTTAGTTATGAGTTGTTAATTGGGGTATAAAAATTAAACTTTTCCTAAGAGCCTACTGCATCCAGGCCATACATTCAAACATCAATCACTAAGAAACTATAAAAATTATGCTATTCTAGTATGCAGACTAAACACAACAACAATCATTTTATAGACTACCGTGAAAGAATAAGAGGTCAGCGCGGTTGGGTACTGTCGTACACCCTAAAAAAGAGAAAATTAGATAGTCGAGCTCTACCATTATACAACCCAGATTACAAAATAATATTACAATTTAGAATTAAATACATGCTATGGGAGTTTTCATTCTTTATTTTTTCTTTCTTCTTTCTTTTTTTTTATTTGATTAGATTTGCTCTAAGGCATCATAGGGCACCCAAGACTAAGCCTTCTAGCCACTGCTCATCCTAATCCCCATATCCCTAATTCTAATTCCCATTGTAAAATTATAATTTTAGAAAAGTAAATCTAACTACAGCTACAAAATAGAGGTTAGCTAAACATACATACAAACTCAAGCAGTTATAGTTTATAATTTGGACTTAGCACTCTACATATAGGTAACCAAGCCCACATATCCTAACATGGATTATGCTTAGGGGCATAAGCAACTGCAAGCAAAATATTTATATTTATTTTTACAATGGCCCCATTAGCACAATCCCCTGTAGAAAATAATGTTAGGCTAACCACACCTAACATCTAGTTTATGATCCACATTTCTAACACCCAGTTTAAAACATTATATCACAAAATAAAATAGAACATCATACATATATCATCCTAACCTAAAGCTAGAAGTGGTGACTTCACATTTTAATGTGTGTGCTTAGGCTTAGTGTGGTATATCTTAATTAGGCTTTATAATTATAATTTTCTAAGTTTAAGATTATTTAATTTAGTATGATGGTTGGTTTCATTTAAAGTTATTTAGGTAATTTGCACATTTTAATTTATATTTTGTTTTATTTAATTTGATTTACACTTAGCATCTAAGTGTTATAAAGAGAAGAGGGAGGCTTAACCTTGTTCATCCCTACCTTAAGCCACTTTCTAAAGCACATTATTATGATCTAGTTTTCTTTAGTGAATAATTTATTAAATATTTTTTATTAATCCTAAGTTTAAGTTAACTTTAAAGAATTCTATTGAACATTAAAGGCATCTTAAGATTAATTGGTTGAATTAGCATCACATAGAATATGTTGAGCCATTCCTTTTTATTACCCATAACATGCATATAATTTAACATTTTGTACCTACACATGTAATAAACTTTTGGCACACTTAAATGATTATGAATTTATACAATTTTGGTAACAAAGAGGATCCTCATTCATTAACCAAATACACACACACACATATGTATAAAATATGTAAGAAAGTACATGTCATTGTTTAAATCAGGGAAATGAGATAATCAAATGACCTCTTTGGGGCTACTTAAAGCTTCGTATTCTCCGGATGTCCATACTATATACTTATTATCTTAAATACATATGAATGCATACACAACTATAAGAATAAAAATCATGTAAAAGATTGTATTTTATTTGATTGAATTATTTATACATGTAAATTAAAGCTCTACCAAAATTCTAATACAAATGTACATAGGAATGAAATTACATAAGTATGTGCCATTGTTAACTAGGAAAGTGAGATAATCAAATGACCTTCTTGAGACTACTTAAAGCCTCATATTCCCATAATGTCCAGACTATATACTTATTATCATTCAAACATATGTAAATCGATATAAGAACTTAAGAAAGAAAGCACTATCTTCACATGCTTAAGTATAAACACATGCACATCCTATATGTATTCATAACTACTATCACTCCAAATATTATTATCACTTTATAGCTTTTGAAAAATAAATTTAGATTTATTAGTGATAATAGCCACACATATAATAAGATTAAGTAAATTCATTTGACTTTGAAAATATGAATGCATGATATCACATGACATACAACATTTAAAGTGATTGAAAAGGAATAGCCAAACATCTCTATATGATTCATTTAACTACACTAATTCCCGAGGACAATCATATTAAATAAAACCATTTACAAAAAACCAAAGCTTCTTGTTAATTTTAATTTTGAATTTTAATTAAACTTAAGGAGGAGAAGTCATTTTCTATTTTCATCCCATTCCCATGTTGGTAATCTTAATTTATTTAAGGAAAGATAACTAAGTGATTTTTATGATTTAATTAAGTTGAACCATTACACAATTCATTTAATTACCCTTTCCTATGCTTCTTTAATTTGATTAATCATTTAATCATGAGCCACAAATGATATGAATATGAGAAAAATAAAATTGTAATGCTCCTAAAGGACCTATTGGAATTAGCTCATGATTAGAGATTAATTAGATTAAAGAATTTAATAAAGTACTTTTATGATTTTCTCACATTTATGGGCTAATCATAATTTTCTTAAGGGTCTTTATGTTATTGAATATATAAAGAGGAACCACTAATTTCACTGTTGATTATCTGAAGTGATGAGCATTTTAATTTGATTTGATTGGGCCATTAACTAATTAATTAATCTCTTAATTAAACTCCACATTAATTAACTCTCTTTTAATGAAATGAATTTGGAAAAATGATTAGGAAAGAAGTCCTAATCACCCTCCCACATCATCTCACTGTTGATCAGTGATTAATGAAGTTAAAATAATTAATCTCTAATGTTTAGATCTTTAAATAATCATCAAGTTAATTAAGAGGGTAATTAAGGCTTGAATTTCAAATTCCCTTAATTACATAGCTAATAAATCCCAAAAAAAATTATGGGAGGCAGAGGTCATCCCATTAAATCATCATGCTAAATTTGGAAATAATTTCCCAAATAATCAGGGCTAAATTAAGCTAATTATTAAATCATTCAAACCCTAATTAAGCCTTAATTACTATTTAAAACATAATGAAATATTTTTTTTATTCTCCTATATTTAACCTTTCCAAAATATATTTGTTTATATATTTTTTGATTTTTCTATAATTAGTTATGATTTTGAGGAAGTTTCAGCCAATTAATTATATTTTTAAACACTAATTAATCCCTAATCCTATCGGTTCCACATGGGCGGCTGAGGCGACAGTGCTTTCCACGTGGGGCCATGGGATTGACCACTTAAATGGTCCAATGTGGCACTGACATGGTGGCGATGGACTCGACGGTGGTGGGGATTAATCCTCAATTTTTATAGAATTAAATCGAATAAATTTAATCAAATTAATCACGGACGCCCATTCTAATCATGCGGAATGGATGACAGATGATCCTTCATCTTTCAAGCGATGAAAGATGGGCACCGTCTGCCCTCCTCTGCTCGATCTGAGCCCGCTAGAGCTCGTGTGGCATCGGGATTGACTCCAAAAGTATTAGGAAAGAAATTTAGAGGGATCTAATGATGGAAATCACACAAAGTCACCATTTATTTCACAAAGTCCAAACAAAAAAAAAATGAAAATTCTACTTGTTCGAATTTATCTCGCCGGAGCTCAAGATCGCAGTTAACCGACCGAGGTAGTTTCGTCTTGAAGAGATGAAGCCCTGCTGAGAAGCTCATGCCTTGCCTCCTCGTCGGTGGCTCTATGGATCAAACGTCATCAAAATCATTGCCTAAGTTAGGCTTGGAGTGGTCTCCGGTGCTCGTATTGAATGAGAATCGATTCAATTTTTCTCGATAAAACTTGGTGAATGTGTGAGTGAAGTTAATTTGAAAATGGTAGAGTTTGGATGAGGTTGGATAGAGATGGGCTTTGTCCTATGTTTGGCTTGGTGTTTTTGACGATGGGGAGGCTCAAGGAACTTGGGAAATCGCTCTGAATGTTTGTCTTGACTCTCTTATGCTCTGAGGAAACTTTGAATGTGTGTTTGAATTGAATGGGGAGGAGTATACTCTCCTCCCCATCCAAACTGATGGCTTGGATCAATTTTGCCTTGGGTAGACATCCAACAGGCACAAGCGATTATGCATGATAGAAAATATGTGAGGTGGCTTGGCTTAAGTGGAGGAGTGAAGAGAAGTGGGCTGCCAAGGCTGAGTTGGCTTGTCCTTAGTTTCCAAGTGTTCCGATGGGAGGAAGTGGGTTAGCTCACCTCCATTTGGCTCATGACTGACCTAAATCAGCTTAAGGTTAGGTGAGCTAGTGGTCCTCATGTCCATTTTTAGCTTAGGGTGGCTGCTAAGGGTAAGAGAGTGGGTTTGACCATCCAAATGTGGTTTTGTCCCATTTGGAAGGCTTTACCTAATGGGCAATGGGTCAATTTGGGTTAAACTTGGGCTGAGTTTGATTTGGGCTGTCCCTGGTGTACCAAGGATGGGTCATTCCAAGTTTGAATGGGTTTGGGCTTGGTTTGGATGGGTTTGGCTCAATTTGATCCATGTAGATCAAATTGGGCTAGGTTGGATCAAGTTTACCAATTGGTCAAATTTGGTCAAGCCATGGGTTGAGACAAGTTCAAATGATTATTGGGATGTTTTGGTTCAATTGGTTTGACTTGATTTGGATTAGATTTGAATTTGACCCATATGGGTTCATATAGGTCAAATGGGCTAAGGTGACCCATTTGGCCAAATTGGACAAATTGGCTTGGGTTAGGTGTTGGTTTAGGTTCAATTGATCATTTGAAGATGATTGTAGGTTTTAATTTTAATCAGTTTAGATTTAGGAGTGATTTAGACCAATTTGACCATTCAGGTCAATTTGGGCTAAATGGGTCAATTAGGTTGACTTGTCAAATTGGATTCAATGAAGGGTTTGATTATGTTCAATATTCAATTTGTAATGGATATGAGTCATTGGTTGTAGTCAATTTAGATTAGAATTTGATTTGGCCCAATTTGGCCTTTTAGGTCAAATTGGATCAACTTGGGTCAAAGGTCCAATTGGACTTGGTTTGGCCTAATTGATGGTCAAGTCATGTTCAAGGGTTGGTTTATGATTGATTAGAATCATTGGTTTCAATTGATTTGCAATGGAATGAGATTTTGTTCATTTGGCTCATGTAGGCTAATTGGGTCAACTTGATCAAGTGACCAAATTGACTTGGTTTAACCAAATTGATTACAATTGGACAATCAAGATTAATTTTGGATAAGTTGGTTCAATCAAATTTGGGTTGGATTGAGGTTTGGCTCAAATGAGTCCTTCAAGTCACTTTGGGTCAAGTGAACCTAATGGGTCAATTGGCTTGATTGGATTGAATTAATGGCAGTTAGGCTACCCAAGATGATCAACATTCATCATGGTGAAGATTTGAGTGGTTGATCCAATCCAATTTAGGTTGGAGTGGAGTTTAGTTTAATTTAGTCAAATTGATCACTTTGGGTCAGGTGGACTAATTAGGCTAATTGAATTTGATTAGGTTGATTTGGGTTGAATAGAGTTTAATGTTGACTTAGGATTGATTGTTGTCTTTGATTGCAATTGATTTGGGTTTGATTGGATTTTAGCTCATTTGAACATTTTGGGTTCAAATGGGCTAGCTTGGGTTAATTGAATTGATTTTGGTTAATAATTTTGATTGGCTTGATTGCAAAGTTTGGAATGAAGATTTGAATGGTTAGAGTGCTTTTGTGAAAATCAATTGAGTTTCGTTTGAAGGAACTTGGTTAAGTCCATAGGGTTGGCTTAAGGATTAATATGGATTTAGGTTTAAGTCATTTTGGCATAGAGCTTGGATATGAAATAGGGTTCAATTGGGATTAGTTGAAATCAATTTGAAGTTGGCTTTGGACTTAGGGTTAGACATGGGGTTTGGTTTAGGCCATAGGATGGGTAGGTTCCTTTAGTCCTAAGGCATAGCCTAGGAGAACTCCTCCTAAGCCTCTAGGTTTGGGTTAAGTGTTCACTTAGTCACTAGAAGTGTCATATGACAAAAGAAATCTTAGTGTGTAGGAGAGTCCTAAGCCTATGATGGGAAGATTGAATCCTCACTTCAAAAGTGAGGTCAATAATATCTAAGTCAAATTATTATAAAAGGAAAACCTATCTAATCAATTAGGTTTAATATTTTCTCTATAAGATATTTTATAACTACATGATCAATATATATATAATAACTTTAGCACCAACAAAGTATGACTATAACTTATCAAAGACAAATATTACTGTTAAAAAGACTTTTTTAATTATAGAATAATTTAATTCAGATTTATTATGAGTTTTACTAGCAAGTAAATAACATAAATTTTTTTCCTTCTTTGCCCAAGTACAACACCTATAACATAATCACTAGCATCAATTAAGTTCAAAAGGACTATTCCAATCAGGTGTTATAATAACAGGTATAAAATATCATTAGTTTTTAATAAGTTAAATGCCTCTAAACATTTAAGAGTGAATGTAAATTTTGTATCTTTTTCTAATAGGTTACTTAGGAGTTTTAAAATTATAGAATTATGAATCTCATATAGAATCCAACATGTCCTATAACTCTTAATTCCTTTAACATCAATTGGATCAGAGGTGGTATTTTTCTATGATTTGAATCTTGGCTTTGTCAACTTCAATCCTAAATTCATATATTCTATGACCAAGAACTATTCATTTTCTCACCATAAAATGACACTTTCTCATTTCAATACTAAAATTTTCTCCTCACATCTCCTTCAGATTAACTCTAAATTTTCTAAGCAATTTAAAATTTTTTTAAGTTATACTTCAAATACAAAAAAATCATCCATAAAGACTTTAAAGTAATGTTCAAGTAGACCAAAAAATAATAGTCATCATACAATATTGAAATGTAGCAGAAGCATTATATAATCTAAAAGGCAATCTCCTAAAAGCAAAGTGCCATAAAGATAAGTGAAAGTAGTTTTTTTTT
Organism: Cymbidium sinense; assembly: GCA_021442155.1. NCBI lineage: Eukaryota > Viridiplantae > Streptophyta > Magnoliopsida > Asparagales > Orchidaceae > Cymbidium > Cymbidium sinense. The sequence continues at coordinate 98,321,228 of CM038227.1, forward strand.
TAATTCTCAAGTGCTATAGCTATTTAAATATATCATGAATACTCATCTAAGAAATAATAAAATGAATGTCTTCTTAACCTATCTAATATTTAATTAAAAAATATAATAAAAAATGATATTTCATAGTGACCTTATTTAATTTTTTATAGTTTATACAAATTCTCCAACATGTAATAGTATTAGTATGTATTATTTCATTACTTTCATTTATTACAATAGTCATCCCACTTTTTGAGGCACACAATAAACTAGATTAACCCATGAATTATCAAAAATAGAACATATGATACTACATCTAACTATTTCAAAATCTCATTCTTCACTATTTCCTTTATAATTGGGTTTAGTTTTCTTTGATTTTCAACAAAATGTTTAATTTTTTATGTTAAAATTTTATGCATACATATATATGGGCTAATTCCTCTAATATTTGCAATAATATAATCTAATCAAATGCCCTCTTATGTTCTATATGTACACTCATCAACATATCCTCTTAATTTTCATTTAATTTCTAGAAGTTATTAGAATTAAGGTTGATGATTTTTTTAAAGTTTACATAATTTAAACAATTAAGTTAATGCTTCAACTCTAATTTTGGAGCTTTTAAAATAGATGACTTAAGACTACGATTGCTAATAGATAAATCTAAAAGCTCAAAATGTTCTCGTTGCATATCTAATGAATTGATCATAGTTAATTTCTTTATCAACCTTAACTATGGCTTGTTTTAATGAATCTTCAATTAATAATGTCTCAAAATTCTTCACTACATTCTCATCATTAAGCCTTATATTATAGCACTCTTTATTTTTATCATTAGGAAATTTATAGAATTAAAAAAATATAAAAAGTGGTTTTTGATCTTGAACTGTCATTATTAATCTCTCTTTTTGCACTTCTATCATAGTTCTCTCTATTTATAAGAAGGATTTTTCTAAAATGATATGAATCTTCTTGTCTCCCTCTGTATCTAGCATAATGAAATTCATAAGGAATATAAATTTATCAACCTTTACTAACACATCCTCTATTATCCCCTTAGGATAGGTCAAAGATCTATCTACCAATTCAAGGGTAATATTAGTGGCTTGGACTTCTTCTAGTCCTAATTTCTTAAATATAGGTAATGACATCAAGTTTATACTAGCTCCTAAGTCACACAAAGCTTTCCCAAAAAATTTGTCTTTCATAGTGCAAGATATAGTAAAACTATTAGGTTATTTTAATTTTTAAGATAATTTTCTTTGAATTATAGCACTACATTCTTTAACTAATGCCACTATTTCTTTCTCTTCTAATTTTCTTCTTTTTATATAACATATCTTTTATAAATTTTGCATATGAAATATTAATTGAAAATTTTTAAATACATATAAACACTTTAAAATTATTTATCTAAATTTTTTTGAATGCTTTGAAAGACTGGTGATAGTGCTCTCTCTCATCTTCTTGAAGGTTCCTCTCTCAGCTTTCTCTTTTTCACTTAACTCCATTTTTTTCTTCTTTCTTTTCTTGAACTAAATCTTTTAAATATTCAATTTTATCTTCCATTTTCTCTTGTCTAAATTTCACTTCTCTTACTTCTTTTCTACTTCTCCATTTTATGGCTTTACATTCTCTTTACCCTTTTCTTTAAGATTAGCTTCAGTATTACTAGGTAAACTATCCCAGGATCTACTAGTTAAGTTTCTAGCTAATTGTTCTATTTTAATTTTTAAATTTCTAGTAGAGTTAGCTTGACTTTGTAAATAGGTCCCAATTTATAATACTAAATCTTCAAATGAAGGCTACTTGTCCTTATATTGGTTTTAAAGAGGATATGCTGGTGGAACTATATGTTATAATTTTGATTATTAAAATTCAAAATTTTAATTTAATTTTTGATATTCTCATTTTTATTATTGCATTAGAAAAATGATGATTCTTTTATCCAGGGTGATATATGTTTGAGAATGAATCATTTGATCTATTGGCTATATAATTAAACATTTCTTCACCTTGATTAGTAGGCTATTTCAACATGATTGCTTTACTACTTCACCAACAAGATTGTTAGTGGCCAAGCCCTAAATTATCAAGTTTCTTAGACAATGCTATTACTTATGAAGTTAACATGAAATTGCATTAAAACTATGCACATTAGCAACTTTATGAGAGTTTAATATATTTGATTGGCAGTGAAAATTATTAATAGCCATTTCTTCAAATATAACATAGACTTCTTAAAAAGGTTTAGACATAAGACTACCGCCTGTTGTTGTATCTATAATTATTTGAAGTGATCCTACTGAGCCATTAAAATTAATTAACCAATAAGGCATGGAATAATGTGGATGTTTTTTAATTATTATTTATATTTTTTCTAGGCCTCATAAATTGATTCATTATTTATTTGAATGAAGGAGGTGATGTCATTCTTAAGCTTAACAGTCTTTGAGGGTGAAAAATACTTGGATTAACACTTCCAAGCTAATTCAGTTTAACTAGTAATAGATCTTTCATTTAATGAATTTAATCTTAGATTTATCTCTAAGTGAAAATGAGAACAATCTAAGTCTAATTACAACACCATTAACCCTATTATAGGTTAAGTTGGCACAAATTTTTAAGGAGTTAGCTCTATGCATGTTAAAGGCTTCTAAAGGTGAATCCCCAAAAATAAGAATTTTAAACTTTGATTTATTAATAGTTTTATATCAACATTAATAGCTTAAATTGTAGGTCTATTAATACTTTAATGCACTCCATCTACTAAAAGTGTAGAATAATCTTTAAGTAGTTTAGGATGTTCTACTTCTCCACATTGATTAATCATTTTTAAAATTTTGATTTAATTTCTATTTTCATTCTTTAATCTCCTACAAGTTTCTACAATCTTAAAATTGAATGGTAAAAGTTCTACATTATTATCATTGTGATTCAATGGAGTAAAACATATTAAAATTATAAAACACAACATAAAATTACTAAACAAGTTCATGGAAATGAAAATCACAATGCAAAATTTAAAACTTACTATAACTAAAAAAATTAACACAAATAATTTGAATTAAAAATAGACTAGCAAGATTAATATTAATTTAATTAAAATTTTAGATTTCCAGCAACAATGCCACAAATATGATTGGGCTAAAATCATGTATGCAAGTGCACATGATGTTTAAATAATATAATAATAAATTGAGTATCCTTTCTATAAAAATTAAATATAATTTTTGAAGTTAATTACCAATGTTTTGCTACTCTAATTTTTATCCAATCAACTAGAAATTAAGAAAAGTTAAATTAAGTAAAACTAATAGAAGCTACTTTTGAAAATAATAATTATTTTTACTTAATTTTTGAAAATATACTTTGAATTTATGATTTCTCGATTACTTATAATAATTTTATAATTCTAAAGTAATTTTATATAATTTTCAATAAAGAGCTATATTATGAGATGCTATACTATGAAAGAATTGTATAAAAATAAGATTTTAAAAGATACAAATACATGGATTGTCTTCAACCTAGGTACATATACACTCTTTCTCTTACAATTATGGTTATAAATGGTGATATCCCCAAACAGATACTATGAGAAAATGTATAAGATAAGTAGTATGGGTGAGTATGCATGGAAAGCCCTCCTAGAGAGTACTCTTTGTATGTACTTCTCAATGAGTCTATCGTGAGCTCCTCTTATGGATTGTCTAGTCTTTTGAAAGGCATGTTGTCCTATATATGGAAAAAATATCCTTATTGTTGGCTTCTTTAAAAGTTAAGTGCCCTTTGAGACAAATTCACCTTAATATAGTCGATGATGAGGTGAATCCCTTCTCTTAAATGAAGGTGGTATTGAGTGAACCCTCAACCGAGTTCTCCATTACCAACAAACTTGATTGGTGTAAGATGCACCAACCTAACTGAGCACATTAGTATATATGATAATATAAATAACTTACTATTAATATAAAAACTCAACCATTTAATTAATGTGTTAATTATTTCATTAAATTTGAGAAAATACCTTTTCTAGTTGTTGCCTCACAAAGCTGTCATTCATCATTCTCAAGTTGACTAGTGATGGTTACTTTGAAGATGTTTACCTATATGCTTGAGAACATTAACCTACTTATAATCACATAATGAGAACATAAAGTCTTAGTTTTACTGATTGTGGTGTTTATTTTTGGATGGTTCATATGGACACCACATGGATCGTAGGGGGTACTTAATAAAGTGATTGGGTGTGACAATGATGTATGATATACTATCTCGAAAGATAGAAATATCACCCTACAATGGATCTAATAAGGACTCCTAAGGCATGATGGGACTTCGTATATAACAGAGATTCTTTCCCCACTTTACATGGAAAAGTAAAGCAGGATTTATTTTGTGCCCGGTTCCTTAGTTCCCTATGGAGGCAAGCCTCCATAGTTAATTACATTCTAAAAAATATGATTTCTTAATAACACTCTCAATTAAACTAGTCAATTATTATCTCCAAAGATTTCAAGGTTAGACTATCAAAGGATTGGTTATTTTAGAAAATTAATTGGAAAAACTTATTTTGGAATCCAAAGGAAAAGCAAGAAGTGCTCATGATACTGGGAAACCAAGTAAGCACTCCAACCTATCATATGGTGAGACTTTATATGTTTGAAAGTGAGAGGATTTACTTTGTTTGAGTTGAGAATTTATTAGTTTACTAGGGATTATAATCCACCAACACAAGATTATAGAAATGCCTAAGAGGTGAGGATTTATGCTCGTAGCCCAAAGAAAATAAGCAATCTCAGATCCTAAATCTAGGGAACTTTAACACAAGCTAAAGCATGACCTAAATCAAAGTGAATGGGAGAACACAAGGGCCTATTCTAATTCCATAAGGGAAGATAGGCCCGTTTGACTCTTCTGGACTTACAATCGCCTAGAGTAGCTGCCAATTAACACCTCCAATGCTTTAAAACCATGGTGTCTGATCTTATGAAATTACAAGATAGTTTGGATTGTTATTTCATTAGAAAGAGACTAGAGTCCTATACTCACACCCTAAGAGTCTAGATCATGAATAGCATGAGTATATGACTTAGTCTACAAATGTAAAATTTTACAAATTCATTATCTCATTTTGACACATTCATTTTGGACAAAGGCTTTAGGATATCTTATGCCTAAATGCATGATGAAATTTGGTTATTGGCCAAATCAAAAGAGAAAGAGGGTGAAGCTCCATCATAAGGGGTTGCTCTCATAGGTCAAGTGGTCTTTAAAGTGCCAGAATGGAGGTCCTCAATTTGCAAGAGTGATAGAAGATGTCATGCATGATGTTGGACATACAACACATAGCTAAGGGGTTACTAAATCTTTTCATTATCTTGATTATAAACTAAGCTTTAAGAAAAGGTTATAAATTATTTAAAATTTAATTATGAGTTATTAATTATTATAGAAAAATTAATTTTGTCCCAAGAGCCTACCGCATCCAGACCACATATTCAATCATCAAGTTTAAGAAACTATGAAGAAGATGCAATTCTATTGCACAATCTAAACATAACAACAACCAAACAAGTATGGATTGCATATTAGAATAAAAGATTGATATGGTTGGGTACCATCATATACCTCAGAAAAGAGAAAATTGGGTAGCCGAGCTTTACCCTTAAACAACCCGGAATATAAAATATAGAATACATGCTATGAGGGTCTTCATTCTTCATTTATTCTTTCTTGTTCCTTCATTGATTTAATTTGAATTACTCCAAGGCATCACAGGGCACCTTAGGACTAGGCCTTCTAGCCAATGCTCATCCTAATCTCCATAGCACTAATCCTAATTCCTATTTCAAAATTATAGTTTTAGAAAAGTAAATCTAACTACACATATAAAATAGAGGTTAACTAAACATACATACAAACACAAGCAATTATAGTTTATAATTTGGACTTAGCACCCTGTGTATGGGTAACCAAGCTCACCTATCCTAATGTGGATTATGCTTAGGGGCATAAGCAACCTGTAAGCAAAACATTTATATTTATTTTTATAGCAGCCCCATTAGCACAATCCCCTAAAATAATATTAGGTTAACAATGGCCTAACATCTAGTTTGAAATATTACATCATAAAATAAAAAATATCATCATTACATACACCGTCCTAACCTAAAGCTAGAAGTGCTTAATTTACATTCTAATATGTGTGCTTAGGCTTTTTGTAGTATGTCTTAGCTATGCTTTTGAGTTATAATTTTCTAAGTTGGGAAAAGTTTAATTTAACATGATTATTGATTTAACCTTAAGTTGTTTAGAAGTTTGTTAATTTTAATTTGTATTTTATTATATTTTATTTGATTTACACTTAGCATCTAAGTGTTATAAAGAGGGAAGAAGGCTTAACCTCCTTCATCCCTACCTTAAGTTATTTTCTAAAAGCACATTTTTTATGATTTAGTTTCTTTTAATGAATGACTTATTAAATATTTTATTAAACTTAAGTTTAGGTTAAATCTTAAAGAATCTTATTTAACATAAAAGGCATCTTAAGATTGGTATAGTTGAATTACCATCACATAAAACATGTTAAACTATTCCTTTTCATCACCCATAACATGCATATGATGTGACACTTAGTATACCTATACATACAACATATTTTGGCACACTTGAATGATCATGGATGCATACATTTGGAAATTGTATTTTTTACTTGATTGAAATGTTTATACATGTAAATTAAATCTCTATCCAAATTCTAATACAAATATACATATGAATGAAATTAGATAAGTACGTGCTATTGTTAAACCAGGGAAGTGAGGTAATCAAATGACCTCATTGGGGCTATTTAAAGCCTCATATTCCCAGGATGTCCAAACTATATACTTATCATCATTCAAACATATGTAAATCCATATACGAACAAGGGAAAAAAAGCACTACCTTTACATGTAATACATTTTGGTGTACTTAAATGGTTATGGATGCTTGTATTTTTAATAGAAAAGAGAATTTTCATTCTTTAACTAAATACACATATACATGTATGAAAGTTTTAAGCAAGTATGTGTCATTGTTAAACCAGGAAAATGAGGTAATCAAATGAAATCCTTGGGGCTACTTAAAGCCTCAAAATTCTCGGAATGTACAGACTATATACTTGCTATCTTAAATACATATGAATGTATATACAACTATAAGAATGAAAATCATGCAAAAGAATATATTTTATTTGATTGGATTATTGATGCATGTGAATTAACGCTCTATCCAAATTCTAATATAAATATACATAGGAATGAAATTAGATAAGTACGTATTGTTAAACCAGGAAAGTGAGGTAATCAAATGACCTCCTTGGGGCAACTTAAAGCCTCGTATTCTCGAGATGTCCAGACTATATACTTATTACCATTCAAACACATGTGAATTTATACATGAATATAAGAAAGAAAGTAAAACTTCAAATGCTTAAGCTATAAACACATGCAAATCCTATGTATATAGTCATAGCTAGTATCACTCCACATTTCATTATCAATTTATAACTTTTAAAAAATAATTTTGAATTTATTAGTGATAATAGCCACACATACAATAAAATTTAAGCCAACATATGCAATTTTACATAAGTAAATTCATTTGATTATTTGATTTTGAAAGTATGAATGCATGAGATCACATAACGTACAACATTCAAAGTGATTGAAAAGGACTAACAAAACATCTCCTTATAATTTCTTCAACTACATTAATTCCTAAGGATAATCACATTAAATAAGGTTAGTAAAAGAAAATCAAAGCTTCTTATTAATTTTGATTGAACTTAATGATGAGAGATCATTTGCTATTTTTCATCCCATGTTGGTGATTTGGTATATTTAAGGAAAGGCAATTAAATAATTTTTATGAATTAATTAAGTTGAATCATTAAGTAATTCATTTAATTATCCTTTTCTTTGCTTCTTTATTTTAATTAATCATTTAATCACGAGCCATGAATAATATGAACATGAGGAAAAATAAAAGTGCAATGCTCCTAAAGGATATAATACAATTGGCTCATGATTAGAGATTAATTAAGTTAAAGAATCTGATTAAGTATGATTTTCCTACACTTATGAGCTAATCATAATTTTCTTAATGGTCTTTATGTTATTAAACACTTAAAGAGGAATCCTTATTTTAAATGTTGATTATCTGAAGGGATTAACAATTTAATTTGATTTGATTTATCCATTAATTAATTAATTAAGTCCTTAATTAAGCCAAGTATTAATTATGCAATTCCATATTAAGCCAAGTATTAATCAAAGGCTAAAAGAAGATTGAGATTTTGATAGTTTGCTAGAGTTTACCTCACTGGAGCTCAGGACCAGCGGTTAACCGACTAAGGTGGTTTCATCTTGAAGAGACAAATCCATGTTGAGAAGCTTATGCCGTGCCTCCTCGATGGTTGCTCTATTGACTAAACACCGCTAGAATCCTCACCGGAGTTAGGCTTGAAGTGGTCTCCGGTGCTCAAATCGATCGGGAATTGATTCGTTTCTCCTCGCCGAAGCTTGGTGAACATGTGGGTAAAGTTCATTTAAAAATAGTGGAGTTCCGAGGAGGTTAGACAGAGATTGGCTCTATCCTATTTCAGGCTTGGCTTTTCTTATAATGGGGAGGCTTTGAAGCACGGGAATGCACTCGGGGAGATCGCCTTGAGTCACTCGTGCTACAAGAAACTTTGATTGTGCATTTGAATTGAATAAGGAGGAGTATACTCTCATCCCCATACAAACTGAATGTTTGGATTGGTTCTAAAAATTGCAGGTGTCCGGCCAGCGCATGCGACTGTGGGTGGCAGGGAATCGATGAGGTGGCTCGGTTTGAGTGGTCAAGTGAGGAGAGTGGGATGCCAAAGGATGAGGTGGGTTATCCTTGGTTTCCAAGTGTTCCAATGAGAAGAAATAGGGTAGATCACCTTCACTTTGATCATGGCTAACCCAAAACTAGCTTTGGGTCATATGAGCCAGTGGTCCTCATGTCCATTTGGAGCTTACGGTAGCTGTCAAGGGTAGGAGAGTGGGTTTTATCCCATTTGGAAGGCTTTACCCAATGGGTAATGGGTCAAATCAGGTTGGGCTTAGGTTGGGTTTGATTTGGATTGACCCATGGTGACCTAAGGATGGGTCATGCCAAGTTTGAATGGGTTTGGAGTTGATTTGGTTGAGTTTGGCTCAATTTGACCCATGTAGGTCAAATTGGGCTAGGTTGGGTTAGGTTAACCAATTGTTAAAATTGAGTCAAATGAAGACTTGTCAAGTTCAAATGATGATTTGGGATGTTTGGGTTCAATTGGTTTGATTTAGTTTTGAGTAGATTTGAATTTGACTCATATGAATTCATATGGGTTAAATGGGCTAAGTTGACCAATTTGATAAAATTGGCCAAATTGGCTTGGATTAGGTGTTGGCTTAAGTTCAATTGGTCATTTGAAGATGATTGTAGGTTTTGATTTCAATCAATTTAGATTTAGGAATGATTTAGACCAATTTTCCCTTTAGGTCAATTTGGACTAAATGGGTCAATTGGGTTCAATAGAGGCTTTGATCATATTCAATAATTAACTTGAAATGGATTTGAGTCATTGTAATGAATTTGGATTAGAACTTGATTTGACCCAATTTGGCCTGTCAAATCAAATTGGGTCATAGGGCCAATTTGACTTGGTTTGGTTCAATTGATGGTCAAGTCATGTTCAAGGGTTGATTTATGATTGATTGGAATCATTGGTTTCAATTGATTTTCATTGGAATGAGATTTGGTTCATTTGGCTCATGTAGGCTAATTGGGTCAATTGGATCAAGTGACCAAATTGACGTAGTTTGATCCAATTAATTATAATTGATCAATCAAGGATGATCAACAATCAATATATAAAGTTTTGGATGGTTTGGTTCAATTCCAATTTGGGTTGGATTAGAGTTTAGTTCAAATGGGTCCTTTAGGTCACTTTGGGTTAAGTGAGCCAAATGGATCAATTGAGTTGATTTTGGGGTTGCGTTGAGTTTGATTAAGTTTGATAATTGATTTGGGATCGATTGGATTTTGGCTCATTTGGACATTTTGGGTTCAAATGGGATAGCTTGGGTTAATTGAATTGATTTTGATCAATGGCTAGATTGAAATTTTTGGTAGACTTTGGAATGAAGATTTAGAAGGTTGGAGTGCTTTTGTGAAAATCAAATGAGTTTGGTTTTGATTGAAGGAACTTTGGTTAAGCCCATAGAGTTGGCTTAGGGATTAAGATGGAATTAGGTTAGGGTTTTAATCATTTGGCTTAAAATTTGGATATGAATTGAGATTTCAATTGGGATTGGTTGAATTGATTTGAGGTTTGGTTTTGGCTAAGGAGGTAGGTATGGGCTTGGTTGGGCCATAAGATAGGTAAGCATCCTTAGATCCTAAGACATAGTCTAAACCTATGGAAAGTCCTCCTAAGTCCCTAGGTTTGGGTTAAGTGTTCACCTAACCACTAGAAGTGTCATATGACTAAGAATATTTTAGTATTTAGAAGACTCCTAGATCTAAGATGGAAAGATTGAAACCTCTCTCCAAAAGTAAGGTCAGCACTCATCAACTACAACAAAGTTTTTCCATCTATATCTTCACCTTTTTCTCCTCTATAAACTTAGTCTTCATAGAAAGTCATTCTTCTCTTTAGTAACTTGGCCTACCTAGTTCTCGTTCATCTAAGATGTCCCAAGATGTTTCATTAATCATATAAAACCTAAATCATTATCTTAACCAATTAAAAGTGACACATGTAAGTCATACCATGACAGCTCTTTAACACTTCCATCGCATTGCCAAGGATAGGTGATTCCCACTATGCATGTTAACTCTTTATGCTTTACATTTTGCTGAAGGTCTCATTGGCTAGTTAGCCAGTTAACCTTTTTAGTGAATCAAAACTTAAACTTGACATTTTGTCACCTTTTAGACTAATATACAAACCACAATATGATATCATTGTTAGCACTGGCTTTAGACCTAAAGCATCTCATGAATGCCCTTTGGGAGATGAAGTCTCTTGTATAGAAAAGAAGATGAATCTTATCTCCAACATTTTTCTTCTTGGTGCCTCCCAATAGGTGGTGAAACTACTTTTATGTACAATATAATTTGCTTTCCATAGTAGACTATTCATTATTATTTTATCAATGTAGGCTTTAAAGAGAAAATGTATATTTTTTGATCTCAATATGATATTATTCACATACTTTTCTCCAATTCCTCCTCTATATATGAGAATGACATAGTGCACACTTATTTTCTTCTCTCATGAATCCCATTGCACCATCTCTGAGAGCTATCCATTATTCTCACCTCACAAAAGACTCTTCTATTGATCTTCATCTTTACTTTTTTTTTGAGCCAATAAGTATCTATAGTTTGATATTATAATGAATACTAGAACATTATCAATGATCAAATTCATCCATCAATTCATTTTACTTTATAAATTTATATTTGATATTCAATTTTAATATACTTAATAATAATTTAAACTATCTAAATAAGTTGAATAAATATATATTTTCTTCAACAAATTTTCATCTATGTCAACTAAATATGAGATTTGGTTGAATTTCATTTGTGATTTACATATTCTATTCTCATTAAAATATAAAAATCATTTTCTTATTTGATAAAGAAATAATTTAAAATTTGGTTAATTAACACCACCTGAGCAAAAAATGACTTTTTTTTTTATTAAATAAAGAGTGTATTAATTAAAATTAGAAATGAATCATATATTTTTATTCAAAAAAAGTAACTTGTATATTTAAAACCTTAATCATGTTTTCTTGTAGTCTCATTCAATGCTGAAGTTTTATTGATGGTCAAAAAGTCAAATAGGTGAGTCTAGTTCATCAAAGAGAATATATGAGATTAGTTTTGAAATGTTTAATGATGTATTTGGGAATTTGATGATTCTTGATTTTATTTATTTCTGATCAAATAGGATGATTTAACTCAAATCTATCACCTTCATGAATTGGCTATATAATTGGATATGTACCATATTGGACAACTACTTTTTATAAATTATCTCAAAGATAATCAAATTTTGTAAAAAAAAAATATAAATGTAGATTACATTATGTGAGCTGATTTTAAAAGAGCAGTATTATGGCATTAAGGGTGGCCAACTGCAATTTTATTTATAATTTCTAAAGTTAAAATTAAATTGATTAATAAGAGGATAAGATTCAAAATATAATTATTAAGTCAAAATTAATTATCAATAAGATAGAAGGGATAACACTACAAGGTTTTAACTCACTAAAACACCATAAAATGATTATTATTTTAGTTCTTGTTATTCACTATGACCCTAATTATTCTGAGGAGCACTCCTTGGTAAATGTTGGTGACAATAACATGCAACATCTTGGTTTGATATAATGTGAATAGTAGCACTTTGATTTTTTTTGAATATGCTTCTTAGTTATTGTAGCAAAGTGATTGCCCTATAAAGAAGTACAATCACTATTAATATTAAAGATAAAATTTTAATAAGAAAAATTTATTAGCAAGAATAAATTTACCCCTAATAGGTTTCCTTCTAAAAGTAATGTAAGATTAGGGGATGAAAGAAATATTAGATGAAAATCAAGAGGGTAGCAACCTAAATAGTTAAATTGAAATTTACAATAATAGTTTTCCATTTGAACTAAAAATATGAAAGCAATATTTTAGATACTTTTTTTTTACAAAAGTATGAATGAAAAATAAAATGAAACATAAACAAAATAATTATTAAATCTACTTTTTTTACTTTAATAAATTTGATGAATTATTCATTTTTTATTTTTCACATAAATAAGTGTATTGTCATGCAAAATACCTTACTTCATACAATACCATATAATAAGAATAACATAAGCTCTTGAGGGAGTTCTAATATTGGAGAACTTATTGAGCACAAAGGCCTAATATTACATAATAATGTGATTTTATTGTATATATTGAATTATAATTATGTTGTAGATTTCATTCATATGGCTAACTATCTTTAAAGAATATCCTATAAACTAACTATAAATAAAGACATATGGTATATATGCAAGTCTCATCAAACGAAAAAATTTTTTAAAGCTCAAAATTTTTCAAATAAGTAGCACATGATGAAAAATATAAGTTAAGGGTCATTATTTTAATTTTTTTAAATTTTTTTCCTGTAAACACAAGCCTGCTTGGGGATTAGGGTTGATAAAGTTATATCATGACTTGAAATTGTATGATTACTACTTATTAACTTAGATTATCTATTGAATTCAACTATTATATTATATATGCTATAATTCACCTTTTGATCCTCCCATATAAGTAAGAGGCCAAGTTTCAGAATTGGGAATATCATGCATATAATTTAGTCATTTAGGTAATCCTAAGCACAAAATTTTAGAAAATCCTAGATTTTAAAGATTTATGATGCTCCCTTTATCTCTTTTTTGAGGTTATGCTCTCTTAGGATTGATTTATTTTTCATCTTATCTATGGAAGGTTTAATTAAATTCTAAAACATAATTCAAACCTTTCCTTTCTTACTATGTCCCTTGAATTGTGTTGAAATCTCAAGTAGGATTATGTCTGATTCTACCATAAAATTTTGGATCTAACACTTTCTTAGTTGTAATATGCATGTAAATAAGTTTAAACTTGGAGTCATACAATAAACCATAAGTTCATTCGTGAGCAAACTCCATAGAGTGAGAGATAGAAAGATCAATTTATTTTATTTCATTATTATGAGATGAAAAATTATTTTACTTGGATGTTCCAAAATGTCATTAAGCACTTATCTCATATTGTTCAATCACTTTCTGATCTTCTTCCTTTGCTTCCTTAGGCATTATGTAAATTACTAAAGTGCCATGCATCCTTTATATCACTTTCAATTTTTTGAGTTATTTAAGGATGAATCTTTTTATGCACTAGAAGATTGTAATAAGAAGTCAACATCTGAGAAAGAAACAACTAGATTTTATAATAGACCAATGTTTTCTATATGGAGATCATTGAGGAGCAACCTCTATATAAGTTCACAATGTTTTCCTTGATTAATATAAAGAAAATTTAAATCCCACCAACCATATTTTCTTTTTTGAATTCACCATCTATCTCTTTAACATTAGTGTTGCTTGTAGATGTTGATATGAAGGGACAAAAATAATAACATGTAGATCCTTCTCCCCTCACTGAATGTTTTAAAGAAAAGTTAAACACAACCAATATGTTTAAACTTCTTTAAAAATTTACTAATTCAAATCTTGCATAATGTACAAAAACTAAAGCAAAGAGGTTTAACAAAAAAAGAGCAAATATGTGAAGGTTAAATATATATAATGAAAATAAAAATTTACATGATATTACTTAGAGCAAGATAATAAAATGATGTTTGATACATGCATGAGATTTAATTTTCAAGTTAAAACTAGATACAACAACAAAAAAGCTATATCAATTATGCTAATTTACACTAAAGCAATTAAAGCTAATTTCAAATACGAGATATAGTGATGTATAGATTTATGTTATCAAGAGAACTTTAAATAATATTAATGTTTGGTATAATTTTTACATTATAAGATTAAGCATATGAACATGCATGTCATTCACCACTAACCAGTTTTAACAAGCAATATATGTGATTAGAAAAAAAGTGCAATTAATGTAAGGTTATAAATATCTACACACAAAAATTTGTTTATAGTTTTGCTAAATCTAAGTCTTACATTTATGCCCTAACTAACACCTAAAGTAAGCTTCCATTATTTGTGTAATAAGCATAAACTATATCTCTTTCATGTGATGAAAACCCTTACACAACAAAATCTTTATGGAAAATATATGAAAAAAATGCTCAATGAAAATATTTAAAACTAAATATGAAAAATTATTTGATACATAAATTCTTAAAGATCATGTTAAGGTGTTTCTAATATAATCCCATAAGGAATTGAGAGATATTAGAATTTCTTTTTGGAAGCTCCTTAATTGATTGTTTTTCACTTAGCTTTAATTTGTATTAATTTATTAGAATTATTTTCTCATGTTGTAGTGTTTATAGCCATTGATAACCACTTAATTTATAGATTCAAATATTTGAAAGTTATTTCAAAGTAACTCATCATATTAGATTCTAATGGTCAACACAAAATACAAAGAAAATTTTAATGGTTAGTTATATATGAAAAATAATTAATATATTAGAAAATTATAATAAATTTAATTAGGATCAAAATAATTATATAACTTATGAAAATTGCATGTTAAAAAAATGTATATCTAGTTGAATATAAATTAAGTTTAAATTCTATATAATAGAATAGATTACAAAAAATATTTTAATTTTAAGCAAAAAATTTATGAAAAAAATCATGGAGCCTAGCTAAATCAAAATAATCGGCTATGTAAATAAAATTAAAGAATTTCACTCTTATGTCTAACAAAAAAAATGTGGTTACGAGATTAAGAGTTGTTGCGTGCTAGAAAACCAGTTGCGGTAGAATAAAAGTTTACGCTTTAGCCTTCCAGCACAATCACAGATATTTGAAGAGTGAACAATAAAACTCCATAATTTTTACGTGAAAAAATCCCTGAAGAGGAGGAAAAAACCACGGGGCCTAGCATAGTAAAAATTTTCCACTATGTATTTGTTTCAGAGTACAAAGATTTCCCGATAACGGGATTATAGAATTGTATATGAGAAGGGCTGATAATAAGAATTAATCGCAACAAGCATTACCGTGCAGGTAGCAGGGTTGGTAGCGATGATGGTGAACAACGGGAGTCAACAATCAACGGTGACAATTGGCGGTGGTGATGACCGGTGGAGATGGCCGGCGGAGGCGACCGACTACGGTGGTCAGCAGCGGTGACTGGCGATGGCGGCCGGCAACGGTGGTCGGTGGTGATGACCAACGACGGTGGTTAATGACGACGATGATTGATGGTGGTGGCCGATGGTGACGACCGATGGTGGTCTAGTAATAATGAGACCGGCGGTAGAATGCCACAATGGTTCACGATGACCGCTGATGGTGGTCGACGCAGCGAGCACCGGCGACCGGGCGATGGTGGTTAACCAGCGATGAGACGCGGTCGGCGATGACCGGCGACGGTCGACGAATGACCGACGGCGGCCGCAATGGTGGTCGGCGTGATGACCGCAACGCTTCTTGATGACGACGGGATCGGCGCGGGGCGACATGTGCGTGTGGTTGGTAGCCAACGGTGGTGGTCGGTGACCGTCGAGTGGTGGCACGATTATGTTTGGAGGATTTTTAAGTTTTAGACCTCTCTCTTCTCTTTAGCTTGGACCTCCCCTCATGTAAAGAATGAGGAGTTATTTATAGATTAGAGAAGTGACATTTTTATAAATATATGCAAAATCCAAACCACTCCATCGGACGACTCGAAATGATTCCTTTGATCATTTGATGTATTTTAAGTATTTGAATGCTCAAATAAAGTCAGAATTAGGAGATCTTAGGCTTGTTAGATCCGACTCGTCAAGACGCTCGATTTAACTATAAACACTCCATAGTTAAGAGCCAACTAATATCACAAAAATTTCAATTATATTTTAAGGGCTTGATTTAGGTTAGTCTCGACTTAAAATCAGATTGCTTTCGATAGAATTTTCAGTGTCATATTAGTTGCCTCCCTATTTTGGATGACATTACTTGTTTCATCCAAAAATATATTAATTTTTTTTAAAATAAAATAACTTTACTTATTATTATGATTTGTAATTACATATGTTATATGTATTAATTTATTTATTAACTAATTAATTATCAATGTTTATTTATTTGACTATATATATATATATCAACATTTAATCTTGAAAGAGATGAAGTTTTTTTTAAAATAAATGTCATAATGAGGAGAGGGGGTTTATTTTTTTTAATTACATGTCATAATGAGGAGAGAGTTTTTTTAATTAAATGTCATAATGAGAAGAGAGTTTTTTTTAAAAAAATTAAATGCCATAATGAGGAGAGAATTTTTTTTTATAATTAAATGTCATAATGAGGAGATGATTTTTTTTTTTAAACTTTATTCTCTCTTTCCCCCTACAGTGGATCTATGAAAACCCCCTATGGTCAAGTAAGGGACACAATTCTCATATGCTCTAGTGTTCTTCTACGTTGTATGAGAAATTATCTAACAGAAGTTCAAGGGTTAGGGTAAAAAAAACAAATTTTTTTTGTTATTTTTTCTTTCTTTTGTCAGCGAAGACCTTCTTTCTAGAAGAAGGTCATGCGTCGATCAAGACCCGTAGCTCATATGGTGAGGCTTCGATTTTTTCTTGAGAGAGTCGTCAACTATCTTCGTCGGATCTACTGGAGTTGGAGACGATCAAGACCCGTAGTTCATACGACAAGGCTCCGATTTTCCCTCGAGAGAGGTGTCAACTATCCTCATCGGACTGACCGGTTTGAGGCGATCAAGACCTGTAGTTCATACGGTAAGGCTTTGGTTTTCTCTCGAGAGGCATCAAATATCCTCATCGAACCGATCAGGTTTATAGGATATCAAGACCCGTAGTTCATGCAAGGTTCGAGAGAGGCATCAACCTCGCCGACCGAGGGTTCGGAGGCAATCAAGGCCCGTAGTTCATACGGAGAGCCTCCGGTTTTCTCTCGAAAGCAGCATCAACTATTCTCGTCGGACTGACCGGGTTTATAGATGATCAAGACCCGTAGTTCATAAGGCGATGCTCTACTTTTCTCTTGAGAGATGCATTAACTGTCCTCGTCGAACTGACCTAGTTCGAAGGCGATTAAGACCAGCGAGGCTCTGGTTTTCCCTCAAGAGGCGCCAACCGCCCTCGAGACCGACCGGTTCTGAGAGGCCCGTAGTTCATATGAGGTGGCTCTCAGAAAGAGGCAACTATCCTCGTCTCGGGGTTTGGAGGCAATCAAGGCCTGTAGTTCATAGAAAATTTATTTTCTTGAAACTCCAATAGTTGACAACTACCAAGGTGGTGGGGAAGCATTAATTAGAAATCATATTTCTCAGAAACTCATAAATTCTAGTAGATAATTTTAGAGTGTCATTCTTCATGATATTACTTGATGCTACTGACTTGTATGGAAGGGGTAGAATCGAATCTGTTGAGAATTTTTGACCCATTTGAGGTTGTTTTTCAAAGTGTTACTTGATGACACTAACCTGTATGGAAGAGGTTGAATCGAATCCACTGAGGATTTTTGACCCATTCGAGGTTGTTTGTCAAAGTGTTACTTGATGACATTAACTTGTATGGAAGAGGTTGAATCAAATCCGCTGAGGATTTTTGACCCATCCCAGGTTATTTGTCAAAGTGTTACTTGATGACGTTAACCTGTATGGAAGAGGTCGAATCGAATCAGGTGAGGATTTTTGGCCTATCCGAGATTGTTTGTCAAAGTGTTACTTGATGATGTTAACATGTATGGAAGAGGTCAAATCAAATTCGCTAAGGATTTGTGACCCATTCAAAGTTGTTTGTCAAAATATTACTTAATGACAGTAACCTGTATGGAAGAGGTTGAATCGAATATGCTAATGATTTTTGACTCATCTGAGGTTGTTTGTCAAAGTGTTACTTGATGACGTTAACCTGTATGGAAGAGACTGAATCGAATCCGCCAAGAATTTTTGACCCATCCGAGGTTGTTTGTTAAAAGTCTTCGCTCACGTTAATGTGGAGTAAGCGGTTTTCACCTAACCGAGGTTATTTGTCGAAGTCTTCGCCATGACGCAACTGCGGTGAGTAGGTATGAAGTTTTGACCTATCCTAGTTGTTGTTTGTCGAGTCTTCTCTTTGACATTAACCCGTGGTGAGAAGTTTTGACCAATCCGATGTTGTTTGCCAGAGTCTTCGCTTGATGACGTTAACCTGTGTGGAGTAGGTGAGAAGTTCTAACAATCCGAGGTTATTTGTTTGATTCTTCGCTCGATGACATTAACCTGTGTGGAGTAGGTGTGAAGTTTTGACCAATCCGAGGTTGTTTGTCTGAGTCTTTGCTCGATGACATTAACCTCTGTGGAGTAGGTTTGAAGTTTTGACCTATCCGATATTATTTGTCAGATTTTTCGCCCGATGACATTAACCTGTGGGGAGTAAGTGCAAAGTTTTGACCTATCCGAGGTTGTTTGTCAGAGTCTTCGCTCGATGACGTTAACCTATGTGGAGTAGGTCTAAAGTTTTGACCTATCTTAGATTATTTGTCAGAGTCTTCGCTCGATGACGTTAACCTATGTTGAGTAGGTCTAATCGAAACCATGAAGTTTTGACCTATCCAAGGTTGTTTGTTAGAGTCTTCGCTCGATGACGTTAACTTGTATGGAATGGGTCAAATCAAAATATTTGTTTGAGCTTGTAGCCAAAGTTGCTCCTTGACTTTTGCCTTTTTCATTAGCATTACTGACTTGCTTCTCGAACTGATAACCAATTAGATATCCAGAATATTGATTTGGGTAATCTTTTGAGATTAAGAGTTACCCCCAGTCTCCAACAAAAGCTGAAGGATCGAAGTTTAATGAATCTTCATTCTTCTTATGTGTTCCTCGAGAGTAAGATTTTTTTCACCATATAGGTGGTGCTATTCTGAACATAAAGTTGTCAACCATTGTGAAAAGGTGAAGGGAATTTTCCCACAGACGGTGTCAAACTGTTGCGTACTAGAAAACCACTTGCGGTTGAATAAAAGTTTACACCTTAGCCTTGTTATGAAATCCAACACACACATAGATATTCGAAGAGTGAACAAGAAAACTCCATAATTTTTAAGTGAAAAAACTCCTGAAGAGGGGGAAAAAATCACGGGGCCTAGCCCAGTAAAAATCTTCCACTATGTATTTATTTTGGAGTACAAAATTTTTCCGATAACAGGATTACAAAATTGTATATGAGAATGGCTGACAATAGGAATTCCAGAATCAGGCAACAACAATTATGCAGCCGTGGTTAGGCTTAGCTTGTTGGTAGAAGATGATAAGGAACAAATAACAACATGCGTCGGGTGGTGATGACCGGTTAAGATGGTCGGTGGAGGTGACCGCACGGTCGCGCGTGGCGATGGCAATGGTCGGTGGTGATCCAACGACGGCGCGATAATGACCATGCGATGATCGGTGGTGGGTAACCGACGTCCGGTGGTCGGCAACGACGATGGTGGTCGATGGGATGATGACCACAGTGGTTACGGTGATCGGTGATGGTGGCCGACGTGGTCGCGCGATGACCCGGATGGTGGTTAACGCAATGACGGACGGTGGTGATGATCGACGACGGTGACTGACGCCAATGACCAACGATGGTGCCCGGCAACAGTGGTCGGTGGTGATGATCGGCGATGGTGGTTGACGATGATGGGGATCGACGGTGGCGGCCGGCGGCGGTGGTTGGCGGCTAATGGCGGTGGTCGGTGACCGTCGAGTGATGACACGATTATGTGGGAGGATTTTCAAGCTTTAGAGCTCTCTCTTCTCTTTAGCTTGGGCCTCCCCTCATGTGAAAAATGATGAGTTATTTATAGATTAAGGAGTGACGTTTCTGTAAATGCCGCAAAATTCAAACCACTCCATCGGACGGCTCAAAATGATTTATTCGATCATTTGATATATTTTAAGTATTTAAATGCTCAAATGAAGTCAGAATTAGGAGATCTTAGGCTTGTTAGATCCGGCTCGTCAAGACGCTCGATTTGACTATAAACACTCCATATTTAGGAGCCGACTGATATCATAAAATTTTCAATTATATTTTTAAGTCTTAAGTTTCGACTTAATCGACAGCTTTCGACATCAAGATTCGTGCTTTGATTAGTAGAATTTTCAGTGCCATATCAAGAGTGATTACTTACTTTATTGTTACACAAAGATTTAGTAACAACTATAAATAATAAGACTATAATTGTTGTAAAATGGTGGTTAGGCTAAAATAACTATTGGTGGTGATGGACGATAATTTCCAGCAGTGGTCAGTTTCATGCTCTTAAGCTTAGTTTGTGGCTCCTCTTCCACTCTATTGAGAATGATGTCCAATTTATAAAATTTTTGGGAAGAGCAGCTTGTTAAATTTGGCAAAAATCCTTAAACAATTCATAAGATGGTTTTTATTAGATCCTTAGTTATAGATTATTCTTTTAGTATTTAAGTGCCTTAATGACCTTAAAATCTGAATGATTTTAGGCTTGTGGGATTCGTCTTATTGGTTTTCTTAATTTGATTATAAACATGTCGAATTTGGAGATTATAAGACCCTCTAGTGAATATTTTTAAGCTTATTATATTTTAAGTATCTCATTTGAAATTATTTGGACTTAGAAAATTCACGTCGATTGAGTGAAAATCTTTAAGTCTTAGCTTTGTATAAAGATTCAACATGTACACAAACAATTAAAGACTATTATAAAAACTACCAAAAATTTTTACTTGAAAAAAATCCCATGAAAAGAGAAAAAAATCATGGGGTCTTGCCCATTTCAAATAGTTTACTATGTATTTTGAGTTATAAAGCTTCACTCTTCTTCTAAAATGAAAAAGATGAGGTTACATGATTGCATATAGAAATCAAGAAGAGCCTTAAAATAATATTTTAACACTACTATGTTGATGGTTAGGCTAT
Source organism: Cymbidium sinense (assembly GCA_021442155.1). Lineage (NCBI taxonomy): Eukaryota > Viridiplantae > Streptophyta > Magnoliopsida > Asparagales > Orchidaceae > Cymbidium > Cymbidium sinense. The sequence continues at coordinate 98,342,904 of CM038227.1, forward strand.
AATGACAACTGGTGGTAGTCTGCAATAATTGTCAGAGGTGGATAATGGCTGATGGTGGTGGATGACTTTAAGCTTGCATGCTTAGCTCTTCACCTATCACTTAAGCTTCATTTTGCTCTCCTTCTCTCTTAGATCTTTTTTAGTTTTCTCCTTCTTTCATGGTGAGAATGAAGTCTTATTTAAATGATTTTGATAGAGATATTTTGATAATTATAGTTAAAATCTCAAAACACTCCATTAAATGACACATTGATTCCCTAAATTAAGAATAATTTCTTGATGACTCATATCTTAACAACTTCTGATTTGAGTGATCATTGGTTCGTAGATTTCTCTCATTTAGTTGCTCGATTTAATTATAAGTATGTCATTTTGGAGATTGTTTGACCATGCAATTAATATCTTGAAGTTTTTAATTATACTTTTGAAGTTTTATTTGAGCTCATTTAGACTTGGGTTGATTCTTCCTTGATGTAGTTGGATTTATCTCATTGAGATATTCAATGTACTTATAAATTTATTAAATTAGAATTTATATCATTTATAAATTAATTTTATAAATTTAAATACACATATTGCCTCGAGATTCATACTTGATTTGATAGATTTTAACATGATATATTAATATGATTCTTGTTGGTAAGAAGATTTTAACTTGAAAATGGTAGTCTACATAGAAGTAAATTAAACCTAATGATCATAAAATTTTGAATATCTAGTTAGAATTAGCCTCACTTTTGGGTGACAATTAGTCCTATCGGTAATGATTCTGAAGGTGTTATCAAAGTCTTAGGTTTAAATTCTAAGCAAATCATAATAAAGTCTCTTTTTATAACTTAGGTGGGTAAAGAAAAAGAAAATTTATATTGTACATAGTTCTTATACATTTACATATCTAACATTAAAAATTTGATATTTACAAAATGTACTTTTTCTATGCTTTAAAAAAGTGTATTTCATTTTTGAAAAAGAATGATAGTGCTATTTTTAATGTAATAAAGAAGATTTAAATGTTATTTAAGTAAATATGAAAACTTAAATGTTAGATATCTTTTATTTTTTGATGTACTATGTATGTAAAAAAAAAATTCAAAATTAGGCAGAATCAAACTCAATTTTTAGGAGGGACAAATTTATATTTTAAGATAAAAATAAAGGCAAAAAATTTTAAAGAAAATTAAATGACTAATTAGATATCTCATATAAAAAAAATTATAAAATTCAGGAGAAGGAGAAATTGTTCCTCTTAATTGTACGTGTGTCCACCCCGCTCAAAGTAGAGGCAAGATAATAGGGTTCAGAACAAATTAAATAAATAGAAAAAGAAATAAAAAGATGAAATCGCTAGGAAAATTCATCTTGAATTCTAACTCGTTCAAACTTGATCTCAACTCTACCTAATACCAAAACCAGTAGTATCTTATCAGAATAATATCAACCTAACAGGCGTTATCTGTTTTTGAATACAGCTCCATTTGGATTCTTGCGTTGACTCTAATTCGACCTTTTCTTTAATCTCTCATATTATTTAAATTTTAAAATAAATATCGCTAAGTTTAAATGTCCAATTTCAAATATATATATATATATATATAAACCAGTTGGTAGTAAAAAAGATACATTACAAATCCGCAGATATTTAAAAGAATAAACAAGAAAACTCGAATTTTTATAAAAAACCAAAAGAGAGAAAACCACCGCCCAAAAAATCTTCCACTATGTATTTGTTTTGAGTACAAGTTTTCAATAACGATTATAACAGATATGGAAGCTAACAATGAATCCCAAAATCGACATCACACGTCGCTCAGTTGTAAATAGTAGCATGAATGATGGAACAAACAACGACGTGAAGGTCATCATGATGGAGACCGGAGATTGAGATCGACGAGGACGGGCCGGTACACTGGCGTCACACGGTCGGCACCGGTCACCGGCCGAGTGACACTGCTATGCCGGAGGATTTTCAAGCTTTAGAGCTCTCTCCTCTCTCATGCTTGGCCTCCCATCATATGAGGAATGAGGGGTTATTTATAGATTGGAGGAGTGACGTCTCTATAAATACATGCAAAATCCGAACCACTCATCTCCATCGGACGGCTCAAAATGATTCATTTGATCATATGATGTATTTTGTGTATTTGAATGCTCAAATGAAGTCGGAATTATGAGATCTTGGGCTCGTTAGATCCGGCTCGTCGAGATGCTCGATTTGATTATAAACACTCCAAGTTTGAGAGCTATTTAGGATTTAACTGATATCCCAAAGTTTTCAAGGATATTTTAATCTCACCGCCAACTGGACGCCTTGCTTTTAAAGATCAAGATTCATGTTTCGACTAGTAGTATTTTAAGCCATATGTTCCCCATTTTTGGATGACATTATTTCAATCATCCAAAAATATATACGTCAAATACTTCAAAATAACACATTCTTCAATGAAATTTACGGGTCCATCAACCATATATTTTGAGAGAACAGATCTTCATGGGAGCACAAGATTATGATCATGCAGCGAAGGTCAGCGGACGAGCGGATAAGGCATAAGATTTCGAGTTATGGACCCATTGTGGCGCTGAAGTGCGCGACAGGCGATGCGCCTGCAAGTGGCGGCCTCATGGGCGCTCCCTACGCGGGTGCGTGCGGAACTGAACTAAATGGGCGGAGCGTGGGTCGTGCTGATCGCTGGTTGGGGTCATGAGCGATCACAGCGCGTCAATGAGGGTTTTTTGTCTGCTTTTGCCCGCTTTTGCCCATTTTGGACTGTTTTGAGAGGATTTTGCGCTTTTGACCTTTGCCTATGGGTTTATAAAACCCCTGGTGGAGAGGGCACACTCTTCATATGCTGAGTGTCCCTCTTCTTCTTAAGAGGAGATCATTCGAGGCGGTTCATACAACCAGGTTCCTTTCCTCAAAAGAGGCGCCAATCTTGCCTGACCGAATCGAAGTTTGAGGCATCGCGCCCGTAGCTCATACGGCGAGGTTCTGCTCTCCTCGAAGAGGCGCCAACCGCCTTATCGACACCTCGAGGTGATCAAGGCCCGTAGTTTATACGGTGAGGCTCTGGTTCTCCCTCGAAAGAGGTGTTAACTGCCGCCGACCGGTTTGAGGCGATCGGCCCAGAGTTCATACGGCAGTGCTCCGCTTTCCTCAAAGAGGTGTCAATCGTTGTCGACCAGCTCGGCGCTTAAGCTGCCGTAGTTTATAGGCGACCACTCCCCAAAGAGGGGTCAACTGGCCCCGACCGACCCAATCGGCGAATGGCAGATGGCGACCGGCGCCGGTGAATGCGGATGACCTACGACGGCATGGCGGTGACCAGAGATGGCATACGGCGGCAAAGGATCGACACGTAGGCTACGCGACCGACGATGACCGGCGGACGGCGCGGCCGACGGAGGTGGTCGGGCCAATCGCGTGGTCAGAAGAATGCGATGGTAGTGACGACGGCGACCGACGTCGGCGAATGACGCAGATGACGACGACGATGGTGGTTACAGAGATGGTCGAGATGGCGGCGTGACGGCGACCATGGTGCCAATGGCCGAGATGCACGGGTCGCAAAGTGGTAACCTGGCGACGGTAGATCGACAACGATGACGGCCAGGTGGGAATAACCGACAACGATGGTGGCTTAATCAAAATGGCCGACGATGGTCGGCGACCGGATCATGGTGCCGATGCCGGAGATGGCAATGGTAGCGGTGATCGCGAGCAGAATGGCGGTAACCGGCGGCCGACGGGGTGGTCCAGAAAGAATGGCGCTGGTGACAAGGTTTAGTCGGCGGGGATAATCGCCAACGATGGTGGTGTTTGGCGGAGATGGTCGGCATGGTCGCGGATCGCGGAGATTGGCGCGTGACCGCAGCGCGATGATTTTGACCTATCCGAGGTTGTTTGTCAGAGTGTGACTCAATGATATTAACATGTATGGAAGAAGTTGAATTGAATCCGTTGAGGATTTTGACCCATCCAAGGTTATTTATCAGAGTGTTATCTGATGACGTTAACCTGTGTTGATGAGGTTGAATTGAATCCGCTGAGGATTTTGACCCATCTGAGGTTATCCGGTCGAAAGTACGACGCAACTCGTGGGAAGAGGCCGCGGGAAGTCCACCGCGACCTTTGACCTATCAGTTGTTTTTGAAGTTTTGCTCGACGCAACTCGTGGAAGAGGTTGAATTGAATCTACCGGGATTTTTTGACCTATCCGGTTATTTGTCGAGTATTATCTCGATGACGCTAACCCGTATGGAAGAGGTCAATTGAATCCGAGATTTTGACCTATCCGAGGTTGTTTCACGCGGTTACCCAGATGTTAACGTGCGATGAGGTCAATTGACCCGAGATTTTGACCTCTTCGAGGTTGTTTGGTCGGTGCTACCCGATGACGCAACTGGATGAGGTCAATTGAATCCGCTGAGAATTTTGACCTATTCGAGGTTGTCGTCGGTGTTACCACGACGCTAACTCGTATGGAAGAGGTCGTGAGAAGTCCACCAACGACCTTTTGACATATCCTAGGTTATTTGTCAGAGTCTTTGCTCGATGATGTTAACCTGTATGAAAGAGGTCGGATTAAATCTGCTGAGGATTTTTGACCTATCCGGTGTTGTCGATTTGCTCGATGATGTTAACCTCGCATGTAAGTGTGAAGTTTTGATCTATCCATGTTGTTTGTCGAAGTCTTTGCTCGGCGACGTTAACCTATATGGAAGAGATCAATTGAATCCAGAATTTTGACCCATCCGGTTGTTTGTCAAAGTATTACTGACGACGTTAACTCGCATGGTAGGTGCAAAGTTTTGATCTATCCGATTGTTTGTCGAAGTCTTCGTCTGATGTTAACTGTATGGAAGAGGTCAATTGAACTGCTGAGGATTTTGACCCATCCGAGGTTGTTTATTGAGTATTACCCGGACATTAACCTGTGGAAGAGGTTGAATTGAATCCGGCCAGATTTTGACCCATCGAGGTCGCTTGTCATGTTACCCAAATGACGCAACCTGAGGAAGAGGCCGTGGAAGTCCACCGCGACCTTTGACTTATGCGCCAGTTGTCTTGCTCGATGACGCTAACTCGCGGTGGAAGAGGTTGAATTAAACCCGCCGGTGATTTTGGCCTATCCGGTGGTTGAATGAGTCAAAAACCCGCCGGATTTTTGACCTATCCAGGTTGTTTGTCGCGGTTACCCGGCGACGTTAACTGCATGGATGAGGTCAATCAACGGTGATTTTTGACCTATCCGAGGTTGTTTGTCAGAGCGTTACCCAATGACGTTAACCTGCATGGATGAGGCTCATAATCACCGAGGATTTTTTTGACCTATTGTGGTGTTACCCAATGACGTTAACATGGATGAGGTGAATTGAATCCGAGATTTTGACCTATCCGAGGTTATTTGTCGTGTTATGACGTTAACGTATGGAAGAGGTCGGGAAGTCCCCAAGGACCTTTTGACCTATCTAGTTATTGTCGAGTCTTTGCTCGATGAAGTTAACCTATATGGAAGAGGTCGAATTGAATTCGCTGAAGATTTTTCACCTATCCAAGGTTGTTTGTCAGAGTCTTTGCTCAATGACGTTAACCTGCATGGAGTAGGTGCGAAGTTTTGATCTATCCGAGGTTGTTTGTTAGAGTCTTTGGTCGATGATGTTAACCTGTATGGAAGAGATCGAATTGAATCTACTGAGAATTTTTGACCCATCCGAGGTTGTTTGTCAAAGTATTACTTGATGACATTAACTTGCATGGAGTAGGTGCGAAGTTTTGATCTATCCGAGGTTGTTTGTCAGAGTCTTTGCTCGATGACGTTAACCTGTATGGAAGAGATCAAATTGAATCCGTTGAGGATTTTTGACCCATCCGAGGTTGTTTGTCAAAGTATTACTTGATGACGTTAACCTGTATGGAAGAGGTCGAATCAAAACATCCGTTTGTGGTTGTGGCCAAAGTTGCTCCTTAACCTTGGTCTTTTCATTGGACGACTTTTCTTTAGATAGTTAATTAGATATCCATAATATTGATTTGGATAATCTTTTGAGATTAAGAGTTGCCCCCAAGTTTTTGACAAAATTTGAAGGAACGAAATTTGATGAATTTTCATTCTTCACTTGCGCTCCTTAAATGCTTGAAATGCTCCACCTCGATGGTAGTTTTGATCTTGTTAGAAAACTTGGTCGCCATACAAGATGAAATAATGGAAATCAGTTTCTCACAGACGGCGTCAAACTGTTGCGTGCTAGAAAACCAGTTGCAGTAGAGTGAAAGTTTATGCCTTAGCCTTGTTGTGAAATCCAGTACACGCAGAGGTATTTAAAGAGTGAACAAGAAAACTCCAGAATTTTTACATGGAAACCTCGAAAAGAGAGAAAAACTAAAGGGCCTAGCCCAATAAAAATCTTCAATTATGTATTTATTTTGGAATACAAGTTTTCTCGATAACAGGATTACATAATTGTATATGAGAAGGGCTGACAATAAGAATCCCAAAATCAGACAACAACAGCCATATAGTCACGCTCGTTGTAATAGTTGTGGTAGCAGATGATGGTGAACAGGGCCACCGACGATGAAGGTCATCATGATGGAGACCACAAGATTGACCAGTATCACGGTGGCGGCCGATGCAGGGTTGGTAACCAACGGGTAGTCGAATGACCGCCAGTGACACGATTAGGAGATTTTCCGCCTTTAGATTTCTCCCTCTCGCTTGGCCTCCCTTCACAGAGGAATGAGATTATTTATAGATGGAGTGGCGTCTCAGAAATACATGCAAAATCGAACCACTCCTCTCCTGACTCAAAATGATTCCTTTGATCATATGATGTATTTTGTGTATTTGAAAGCTCAAATGGAGTTGTGAGATCATATTTAGATCCGCTGGTCGACGCCGATTTGATTATAAACACTCCAAGTTTGAGAGCTATTTAGGGATTTAACGATATCCCAAACGAAAGATATTTTAAGTGTTGATCTCACTAGTTCAACTTCATATCGGCTTAGATCAAGATTTAGCACCAAGTAGTATTTTAATTTATCAATATATATATATATATATATATATATATATATATATATATATATATATATATATATATATATATATATATTATTTAAAAATAATTTAAATATTTTTAAAAAATAAAATAATTTATAAAATAAAATAAAATATATAAAAATATATTAATTAAATATATTTTTTAAAATATAATAATATAGTATTTCCCTTCTTATAATAATTTGCTGCAAGGAAACTTATCCTAGAAGATATAAGCCAACCGGTAGAAATTACCCTATCGACCGAAGATTTATTTATTTATTTATTTTAACTAAACCTTATGAAGGAAGCTACCGCAGTCCTTAAGTCTCATAATTTAAATAGTTAACACAAAAAAATAAATATTCTAATTTATAAAATTAATTTGTCGAAACCGCGTAAGGCAGACGCGGAGCAAGCGCGAAGCACGGAGAAGCGTTGGATCCTTCCACGTGCATGGCCAATGATAAAGCACACGTGCTTCTGTGGGACCGGCCCTAGCGTTCTTTGCGGGGCGACGGCGACCTGTGAGATGATTATGTTCGTATTCTAAAAATAATTTAAAACTATTAATTATTATTCTGAATTTAATTTTTATTAATCAAATATTAATCATGTACTTGTAGAAGATAAAACGATTTTACCAGATACAAATGTATTAAAACAAATTTAAAAAGTATTAAATTTATTTTAATATTATTATACTATTATATATACTATTAATTTAAAAACAAATCTAATTATGTTTAAACCCATTTCAAATACTCTCACATTTTTTTGCCATATTTCTGAAGTTTTATTATTCTTATCTATATATATATCTATATATATATATATATATATATATATATATATATATATATATATATTCTTATATATATACCATCAATTATTGATATTATTATCGTCATTATTTCTTATACCATCAATGTTCTTAGTCAATATCATCCTTACATAAAAGTAAAAAAAATATTATTATGCTATTAAATATATTTTATTTTAAATTAAATAGAAACATAAATCAAACAAAAAAAAAAAAAAATAAAAATGATCCCAAATGCCACCCAAGGGTTGTTTAGTTGTCTGAAAAAAAAAAAAATTAAAAATGAGTGTATTTGAATTATTTTTTGATTATTTTGTTGAAAATTCTATAAATATATGAGTTTATTATTATTTTTTGATAAAATAAATGTAATCTAAAATAATAAAAAGTAATGAAAATGGCTGACGAGTGTTGGAAATGAGTATGGCGATAAATGGACTACTTAATACTTTTTCACTGTATTTGAATTTGCTCAAAATTGGAATTAAATATATCAAAAATAATATTTGTAATATATTTTAAATACATTATATTATCTTAAAATTTTATTTTGTACTATGCCAAACACTAAAAAAAAATTAAAATTCATGTATTTATACACCTAAAATTTAGACAACCAAACATCCTAAAATAGCGAAAAGTTTTTGCCAATAATTTTTCCTAATTTTAACTTCGGGGAATCAGTAGTAAAAGGAATGCTTTGGATTGGCTGAAAGAAATTTTTGGAGCCATTAAAATATTAAAAATTGATATTAATATATGATAAAAATTAATTAAAAATAAAATTTTGGATTGATATAATTTATTTTAAAATGAATATAATATAAGAGTGGATTAATTATTTTTATTTCACACTTATTTTAACATAAGTTTAATAATTTTATAATTTATCATAAGAAACATTTGACATATCATGCTTTAAAAGTTTTCCCTGTTATATATATATATATATATATATATATATATATATATATATATATATATATATATATATATATATATATATCATGTGCCATTAATTTTTTATTTTTTGATGTATTATAGGCACTATGATATTAGGAAAATAGTAATATCACTTGGAAGGATAAGCCTTTCAAATATCATTTCCTTTCAAGTCCCATAGTATGTTCGATTCACTTAGAATAATTACGATTCAATCTATTATGATTTTTTAAAATCACATTTGATTTGGAGTGGATTTAATCCCAACCATCCAAAATGAATCAAACGTTTGGAATGCATTAAGGGCAACTATACAATTATCATTATAACTATAGAGGATCCAAACCAACACTCTCATGATATTTCTTCATATAAACATAATTAATATTACAATTGAATATTTCCATCTAATCAAATATAAATCTTGATATAAATCTAAATCAAAGCATAAGCACCTAAGAAGTAGAATTGGTAGCTTCTAACAAGGTGTTAAAGACCAAAGAAACTTCATGATGTACAAATTTACAATTAAATTAATTGTCATGTTAAAATAATTTCAATGAAAAATCTCTTGTATTCAAGCACATTTGGGTCATGAATTATCTAAATTGATCTAAAATAGACTAATTTAGCATATTGTAGCCCTTCCTTTACTTGTGATGATGATTGCATCCAAGCATCTTAAAAGCAAGCAATTAGACTCATAACTCATCATCATCGTCTTTAAGGCTATTCAATGGTTGCCAATCAATTACCTACAATTTTTTTTTTTGTAAGTAGATGATTGATACCATTGGATTATTAGGAAGCTTTCAAATATAGCATCTATTCATTTATGTTTAAATATCCCAAAATCTTTATAGCCTACAATTACCTACAATCTTTTGATTTAGCCATTTGTAGCATTAAATTGTTCTAAAGGAAAATAATATTTTGGCACAAAAATGACATATTATCATACTATTTGATAGACTTAAATTTAATTCATGAAATGTGGTAAAATAATTCAATCCATTATAATCAAAATAAAATTTGATTTGTTGACTCCATTAGGCTTGTGATTATAAGAGCTTAAAACTCACATTCCTTATTTGATAATCAAAGTCGATATCAAGAATGACAACCAACTAACCAATGTCATAAGCACTAGCTAACTTTAAATTATGAATGCCCATTGACTAGCTTAAGGGTGTGATCATTTGGTTGCTTTCCAATCATGGGATGACATAATTTGAACCATTCAATGATAACATGAATTTTAAGGTTTTCAATAAAATTAGTCAAATGTACCTACCAAATTTATAAATGGCATTAATTCTCCATATTTTAGACAGCTTGAAACAAAGACAATCTTTAATTTGTATGGAATATTAGAGCACTACTACCATATTAAGATTACTTGGTCCTTTCTTTTATGATAGGATCTTCGTTACTCATCAACTTTAAGCCACCCAATTTATTACTTTTTTTAAAGGGCTATAATGATACTTTGTCTATCTCTAATCACCTGATGACTCTATGTTATGTTGTTTATCCTTATTTATAAAAGATTCCTCTAGCTATCTTCAACTACTTGCTAACTCTGGCCATATGATCTTTCTCTCAACTATTATAGATCATCTTGATTGTCTCTAGTTACTAGTCAATGCTAAGTTATCTATCCCCCCTTGGGGGTTGAAGACAAAACCATATAAAAACCCTTTATATGTTATTTTTTAGAAATTGATTTACTTTTTCAAGTGCTTTATTCATTCATATATTGCAAGCTTTTTTATTCGCTTAGGTTTCTCTAATTAATTATTCTTACTTGTTTAACCATTATTTGTAACTTAGAAATTTTATTTTAAGCTAATCAAATATTATTTATTTCCTACATAATTTTTAAAGTTAACTATTATTTTTGAAAAACATTAATTCAACCATTTTAGGATTCCATAACCACCAAATAATACTCATCATTATATGAACTTGTATGTGTTTCTTTTTCTCAAAGGCAAATGAGGAATAAAGCTATAAATTGAGCTTATCTATCTAAAAAGTAAAAGAATGATATATTTTAATAATATTAGACTTACATAAATATATTGAGATAATATTAAAGATGCTTTGCTTAGGGAGTTTTGGATATATGTTTTTCTTAGATGATGTTTAAATTTAATATTAAAATTTTTTAATGTCTATAAAAATTACTATTGAAATTGGTTATGTTATAAGAGACTTTGAAAAGTAAAATTTCAAACAATTTTATTATGGTAATCAAAATGCCTCATCATTAATAATTTTTTTTTTTAATACTTCTTGCTGGAATATGGCGAAGAAGAATTTTTTTTACTAAGATGAATTTGGAGGTGTAAACTTTTCTCTTTATTTTGAAATTATCTACATAGCTTGAAGTTTAAACATGCATTCATTCTATATCACACATCTTTGAATTTTTTTCTTCTTATCTTCATAAGTAATTCATATTGTTTTTGCTTATTCAAGACATTCATTTAATGATATATAAGCATATGAGTTAAAGGAGGCTTCAACAAAAAAAAGGATGAAGCAACTAAAGATGCTCAAAAATTTTTTCTATGTCATATTAGTTCTTGTTATTCGCAATATTCAAATATGACTAAACAAATATAACTAAAGTTGATTGATCATAAGAAAAGCTTTAAACTGGTGCCATAACTTTGAATTCATGATATTTAGGCATTCAACAAACTCAAAAAAGAAAAATTTAGAAAGTATGCTTTCTTACTTGAGGATTCTATCACTCTTATCATTAAAACACATGAGGAAGACGGTGTTGGCAAAAATAAAGATGATGATCTTGATATCCCTTCCACCATTCTTTTAGTCAATACTATAGATAAGTTTTTTCAATTTTAATGAAGAGTTAAGAAAAATGCTTAGAAAGATAGGCATTGGGTCTAAATAACCTAGATAACTTATGAAGCTAATCGTCTTCAATAAGTTGAAAGATGATGCATTATATTTTGAACAACCTTCTTCCAACCCAATTTCTTTAGTTACAAGAATTTATGATCGTGATATTATTGGATGAAATTAATAGAATGATGATCCAGATGTCCCTTCCACCATTCTTTTAGTCTATACTATGGATACTATGTATAAGCTTTTTCAATTTTAATGAAGAGTTAAGAAAAAAGCTTAGAAAGATAGGCATTGGGTCTAAACAACTTAGATAAATTATGAATCTAATCATCTTCAATAAGTTGAATGATGATGCATCATCTTTTCAACAACCTTCTTCCAACCCAATTTCTTTAGACAAGAATTTATGACCTTGATATTATTGGATGAACTTAATAGAATGTTGAACTTCAAAAAAGGTGAGTTGCTTATCTTGAATCAAAATATTGAGGATCTAAACATGATTTTCAATGGTTGTGTTCCTTAAAAATAATTTTGTATGGATCATAATAGAGAACTGATTATAGATAAATAAATTTGTATTTTATATTACTTTATTGTAAAATAAATACGCTATTTATGAATTAGCATAGATTACTTGAATTATAGCTCATTAGTCATCATAAAAATAATTTTTATGCTATTTATGAAGTTCCCTTTTATATACTAAACCTATTAAAATATGTTCAAGGTTACATGCACAAAAGATTTCTCTTTGTTGTTATGGTGTTTATTTTTGGTCCATGTGTATGTGTAGATATGAGGGGTACACCACGTAGATCTGAGGATGTACTTAGGAGGATAATATGACATCAAGAATAGTGCACTATCTCAAAGATAGAAATCAATGGACTTAATCACCTAATAAGTTCCTAAAGCATGATGGGTCTTCAAATGTACCAGAGATTTTTTTCCTACTTTACATGGATGAATAAAGTAGGATTTATTTAAATCAAGTTCTATAATTCCCTATGAGGGCAAGCCCCCATTATTAATTACGTTATAAGAAAGGTGAATTTCTGAGGAATACTCTTAATTAAAGTAGAAAATTATTATCTTCAAAGAATTCAAAGATAAGACTATCAATAAATTGGCTATATTTGGAAGATCAAATGAGATAGATCGAATGAAAAGACTTATTATTGAAACCAAGAGGAGATAAGTAGGGGATGCTCATGATACTAGGAAACCTAGTGAGCATCCCAAACTATCCTATAGTTGGGCTTTATATATTTGAAATTGAAGAGAATTTTATGTTTGAGTTAAAATTTTATTAGAAATCTAGGACTTATGATTCCATAATACAAGATTATGGAAATGCCTAAGAGGTAAGGATTTATGCTTATAGCCCTAGAAGGAAACAACAATCTCAGATACTAAATCTAGAGAGCTTTAGTGAGGGCCAAAGCACGACCTAAATCTAAGACAAAAGTGGGTATATTATTTACCTCCATAAGAGAGAGTAAACCACCCGATTGTTGGACTTATAACCTCTTAGAGTGACAGCTAGCTAACTCCTCATATATTTTAAAACCATGTAGGCAAGTCTTATAATTTTGCAAGATGGCTAGGTTGTTATTATTTAAAAAAGAAGCTAAAGTCCTTAAACCAACTCCCTAAGAGACTAGAGCATGAGTGGTATGAATTATGACTTAATCTAATGCAAATCTTATCAAATTTTATTTGATTTTTGATTCTTTATTTTGACATAGGCTATAAAATCTTTGTATGCCCAAATGCATGATGAAGTTGATTATGGGAAAATCAAAAGAGAAAAATGTATTTTTCCATCATAAGCTCTCAAAGGTTAAACCCATTATATCTAGCAAAGATGGAAGCTCTCTCTTAACAAGAGTGAAACAAGATGATATGCGCAATGTTAAACATACAACATCCAGATAAAGGTTTATTAAATATTTTATTATCTTAATTTAATGCCTAAGCTTTATGTAAGATTATGAGTTATTTTAAAAGTTTAATTATGAGTTATTATTGGGGGTAAAAAATTATTTTTATCCTAAGAGCCTAATCGCATCCAGGTCATACAACAGTCACCAATCATAAATAAACTATGAAGAGACATACTTTTTCTAATGCATAAGATAAATAAATCATCAAATAATTTATATATCTATCGAAAAGAATTTATGGTTTGACAACCCAAAAAAAAAAAAAGGGTAGCCTAGTATAATGAAAGAATAATTATAATTTAATTACAACAAATGAATGGGAGCTATGGGGATGTTCAAATCTTCAAAGCTCCTTCTTTCCTTCATTTCCTTTTTCCATTTAGTTCGATAAGCTCCATAAGATCACATGGTACATAAGACTTGGTCTTGTAACCAATGTTTATCCGAAGCCCCCATAGCACTAATCCTAATTCATAATGGAAAATTATATTAAAAATAGAAAAAATAAATCTAACTGTACCTATAAAATAAGTATTAACTAAACACGCTATACAACCCAAGTAGTTACATGAATAATTTGGACTTAGCACCTTACACATGGGTAACCAAGTCCACCTGTCCCAATATAGATTATGCTTAGGGGTTAAGCAACCTACACAGTAAAAATATTTATATTTATTTTAAGCACCCCTTAAACATAATCTCCTATAGAAAATATGATTAGACTAATCACATCCTAACATACAGTCTACGCATACAATACACCCTAACATCCAATTTAGAATATTACATCACAAAATAAAACATACATCAAACTATACACCACCTTAACATAAAGCTATAAGTGGTGAGTCAATCTAATGTGTGTGTGTGTGTGTGTTAAGGCTTGTGTGGTATGTTTTAGCTAGGCTTTAGAGTTAAGATTTCTTAAGTATGAAAGAAATTTACTCATGAAGGGTGGTTTCACTTTAAGTGGTTTAATTGATTTGTAAATTTTACTGAATGTTTTCTTTTATTTCATTTAACCTACACAAAATAACTAAGTGTTATGAAAAGAAATAAAGTGAGGATCACTCCCTTTTGTCCCTACCTTAAGTCACATCTAAAGCAAATTAATTAATCAATTCCCTTTAGTGAATGACTTATTACATGTTTAAATTAATCATAAGTTTAGGTTTACTTTAAATAAACTCATTCAATAAGAAAGGCATCTTAAGGTTAGTTGGAATGAATTACTATCACATAGCACATGTTTATTCATTTCTTTTCATAATGTATATCATGCATATGATTAGAGCCTAAGCATAGCTATACATGCAATTTGTATCTTAGCACACTTAAATGATGAATGTAAGTGAATATATTTGAATTAATATTTCATTTGGTTGAATAATTTTGTCATATTAATTTAAAGCTCTATCTAAATTCTTATGTAAAAGCATAAGGAAAGAACCTTAAATCACATGATTACTCAACTCAACCAAATAAACAAAGTGTGAATGCATGCCTTTTTAATAAAAAATGAGGGTTTTCATTCATTAGCTAAGTACACATCCACATATATAAAAGTTTTAAGCGAGTACGTTGCCATTGTTCTGCACCAAGGAAACAAGGTAGGAACCTCTTTGGGGCTACTTAAAGCCGTGCATCCCTAGAATGTCTAGACTAATATATCACTATTATTAGATACATATGGATGTATAAACAACTACAAGAATAAAAAATCATGCAATAATTGTATTTTGATTTGATTGATTTATTTTATGTAAATGAATTAAAGCTCTATCTAAATTCTAATATCCAAATGCATAAGAATGAAATCAAGCAGGTACATCGCCATTGTTCTACACCAAGAGAATGAGGTAGGAACCTCCTGGGCTACTTAAAGTCGCATCCTTGGGATGTCGCTAATATCTAATAACATTCTAACTTATGCAAATCAACATAAGAATGTAAGGAAGAGACTTCATTTCATACACTAGATTTATATTCACTTGTATGTCCTATGCTTATATAACTAAATTTATAATATATATGTATATTCATTCATTTGTAAACTTTTAAAAATATATTTGAGATTTAATAGTGATACTAACCACACATATTTTTAATTTAAATCAACACATGCAATTTGACATAAAAGAAATCATTTTATTTAATTAATTTTTAAAAGAGATGGATGCATGAATCATATGTCATATTACATTTAACATGATTAGGAGGAAATAAAGTAGCACAAACATGTGATTTCATTCAATCAAACTAAGTCCTAAGGACAATCTAACTAAATAAGATTATTTAAAACAAACCAAAGTTCTTTAATGTCATTTCATTTTCATGTTTGATTTGATTTAAGAAAAGTGAAGGAGGTTTGCTTATCCTAATCCCATTCCCCATGTGTGAGTTAATTTGGTTTAATGAAAAATAATCAGGTTGATTTTATGTCTTAATTAGGCTAAGGTATGAATTAAGTCAATTAATTAACCCTTACCAACATCACCTTAAGTTAATTAACTAATTAATAATGAGCCAATATGATATGAAACTACATAAAAAGTAAATTTGCAATGCTCTTAAGAAATGAAAGGGGGCTAATGCAATTAGCTCATGATTAATAATTAATTAAGCTTAAGGGATCTCACTTAACTACTTTTATGATTTTCTCACACATGTGAGTTAACCATAATTTCATTAGCTCTCTCTTTAGGTTATTGAACACCCAAAGAGTTACCCAAGATGGATTAAAGGTAATTAGATGTGAAGTGGATTTTAGATTGAGTTAATTATGCTCATTAACCCATTTGGTTAAGCATTAAACATTTTAATTAATGAAATTAACTTAAGGAAAGAGATTAAGAAAGAGGCCTTAATCTCAATCCCTAAGTCCCATATTTGATTATTTTCTAATTTTATCTTTGAGATTAATTAATTAATTAAGCACTTAATCACCTCATTAATCATTAATTAATCAAATTTCAAAAAGTGAAGGAAGACTTAGGAAATGAATTAGAAAAATATCCCAATCATATTCCCTAAGCCCCCTTACTATTCAACAGAGGTAATTAGGCTTAAATGATTAATTAAGCCACTATTCATTCACTAATTATCACTAATTAAATTAAAAAAGTGATTAAGGCTTAATTATGAGATTTCCCTAATTAAGCAACTAAAAAAATCCCAAAAAAATAAGGGAGGCAGAGGTGATCCCCCTAAACATCCACAAAAAAATTTGAGATTAATTGGTGATTAATTAAAGAGTAATTAAGTTAATTATATTTCTATTAAACATTAATTAAGCCAAAATATCTACTAAAAATAAATTGATATTAATTTTTTCAGATTGTACTCTTAAATATCTTTAAAATGAGCATAAGTTTGTATTTTTTCAATTTTTCTAAGATTATTTTAATTTTAGGAAGTTTTAGGCTTAAAAATGAATTAATTAAGCCTAATTAAAGCCTTAATCCCGTTGGATCACGTGGTGACGCAGCTTTCCATGTGGCATGATGGCGATTGATATTGTCACATTCAAGGTTAACTGGATGGCGCAGATGCTAACTCGTGGACGTCCATCTATCACCAATGATCATATGTAATTTAGGAAGAGAATCAAGGGATCTAACGTGAGATCTAATCAGAGTTGTTCATTCCAATCATGTGGATTGGAGGACTCATGATCTATCCCATTCACGAGCAACTAAAGATGAATGCTGTCCATCTTTCCCATTCACCGAGCTCACTCACGATTGCCTCCAAATTCATCCCACACCTTCGGGGAGGGGAGGCGCACACATCCAACAATTAAAAACACATGACGTGTGAACTCATTTCATAAAAAACCAAGCAATTTTTTCATACAAGGCTCGATTTATAAAATTACCTCACCAGAGCTAATGTACGATGGTGGATTGACGAAGGTAGCTTCGTGTAGTTGAGGCGTGGCTCTGTTGAGAAGCTTTGAGCTTGATTTAGTGTAGGTCACTCACAAGGCCAAATTGCTCCTATCTCCGGTGCTTGAGAAGGTTTGGGAATGCTTTGGTTGGCTTCGACAGAGTATGAGAATGGTGTGGGTGCAAGGAATTGAAGTTTGATTTAGCGGAGGGGGAGTATTGATCGTAAGAGTGATGTCCTATTTTATCTTTGCTCAGGGAGGAGGAATGTTGATCGAGGAAGGCTTGAGATGCTTTAGGAAGCTCTGAGGGATTTTTAAATGGCCTCAGGGACTCACACAAAGTGATTCATATTGAATCCCACTCGAATTAAGGGGGTATACCCCCTCAATTGCCTATGATGGATGTACGGATTGATCCGAAAATCTACTGATTGGCCACCGTCGAGTTATTGGAGGGTCACCGTTAGCTCCATGTGGCACGCCATGAGTGGATGAAGTGGTGGTAGGAGTCTCAAGGCTTGATATGGGGAGATTGTGTGGGATTGATCTTCCTTGCATCCATTGGGTTTGGCCATAAGTGGGAATGGCTTGGCTTATTTCCCTTGGTCCATGGCTAATGCTAGGGTGGATTAGGTTAGAATAGGAAGCTTAGGCTTGCCTCATTTGGCAAGTGGAGGGCTACCATGGGGAGGCAAAGTGGACTTTGCCACTTATGGCAATAATCAAAAGTAAAGAGAGGGTGTCCATTGGTTAATCCCCTTGAGATGGGTCCCACATGGATGTTCTGGCTTGGGGCTAACCTAAGGTTCATTTGGGTCGGGTTAGGTTAGCCACCAAGGTTTCAAAAAGTGATTTTTGGGTGATTTGGCTTCATATGGTCAAAATAGGCTAATTCAGGTTAGCTTGGATTGGGTTGACCAATTGGTCAAATTGAGTCAAACCAAGACTTGGGTTAGGTTCATATGATGATTTGGGATGTTTTGGTTTAATTGGTTTTGATTAATTTGGCTTAAGCTTGAATTTGACTCATTTGGATTCAAAAGGGTCAAATGGGTCAAGTTGACTAATTTGACCAAATTGGGTTGGGTTAGGTGTTGAGTCAAGTTCAATTGGTTGATTAATTATAGGCTTTGGCTTGGTTTAATTTGGATTTAATTTGGATTTTGGCTAATTTGACCCTTTAGGTCAATTTGGGCTAGGTTGGGTCAAGTTAACCAATTGGCCAAATTGGGTTCAATCATGGCTTTCATCAAGTTCAATAAGTGATTTGGAATGAGCTTGAGCCATTGGTTGCAATCAATTTGGATCAAAGCATGATTTGACTCATTTTGGCTTTTTAGGCTAATTTGGGTCAACTTAGGTCAAATGACTAATTGGACTTGGTTTGGCTCAATTGATGGCTTGGTCATGCTCAATCAGTGATTATGAGTGGGTTTGAGTCAATGGTTTCAATCAATTTGATATATAGTGGATTTTGGCTAGTTTGGATTTCATTTGGGTTAAGTGTTGACTTGGTCAAAGGGCTATGTTGACTTGGTTTGACCTAATTAAAGAAAATTAATTAACTTAGGATAATTATTGATCATGATATGGGATTTGGATGGGCTTAATTCAATCTAATTTGGGTTGAATTAGAACTTAGCTCAAGAAGGTCTTTTAGGTCACTTTGGGTCAAGTGGACCTAAATGGGTCAATTGGCTTGATCATGGCTTGATTCAAGTTTAATTGAACTCACATATAGACCTACGATGGAAATATAAATCCAATTGCAAGTGGTTTGAAGTCAAATGAATTTTGGTTCATATGACAATTTCAGGTCAAAAGGGGTCAACATAGGCTTGACTTGGGTTGACTTAGGTTTGGTTTGATAATTGTAGTTTGTTTTATATTTGGAACAATGATTGAATGAGTGATTTAATCATGAAGAAATCCATGGGCTTTGAGTTGATTTGGATATCATTTAGTCAAGTTCAAGAATTTGGCTAAAAAGGGTAAAATTAGGAATTTGGTTTGGTTTGGGTTTAGTTTTGGCCATTTGGACTTATATTTCATTTATATTTATGAATTTAAATGAAGATATAAATAGTTTATGAGAAAATCACTTGAGTTTGGAGTGATTTGGAAGCAAATTTGACCAAATTGAGGGGTGTAGGTCAAAAGATCTTAAGTTGAGAATTTATTTGGTTTGATTTAGTTTGATTTGATTTGAATGGTTTGAATTTAGATTTCATTTATATTTGTGAATATAAATGAAAAAATGATTGATTTATAGAGGAATCAACCAAATTTGAATTGGTTTGAAGGAGGTTTTGGCTAAGTATATGAACGTGGTTCATATGGCTTAGGAAGGGATTTTGGAGTTTGAATTCAATCATGGGTTTCAATCATTTGATTTGGGGTTAGATTTGATTTATGGTTGGATTTTAATTTGAGGTTTTGTTTGGAAGAAGTAAGTAAGGAATGAGTTTAAGGCTATAGGGTAGGCAAGTCTTCATAAATCCCTAAGGCATAACCTATTCTTATGGCTAACTCTTCTAAGTCTCTAGGCTTAGGTTAAGTTTTCACCTAATCACTAGAAGTGTATTAAGATTAAGAAAATCTTAGTGTCTATGAGAGTCTTAGATCTATAATGAGAAATTTGAGAGCTAAGTCCCAAAAGTGAGGCCAACAAAGGGCGCCCAATAGGTGTGGTGTAATTGACTAGGTGCACCATATGTATTGGTGTTGATCAAGATGATCAACAACGTCCAAAGGATTGCAACCACTAACAAAAACAATCTAACCCTAAACCTGAGATGTAGATAGAATCAAGATCTTAGTGCAATGCAACTCAACACATGCCAAGGGCATATGGGAGGAAGGAAGGATCCATTGAGGGATCAAGCATGTGAACCTTCCACTAGGGAAGCAGGTTCAAGTTATCCATAGAGGATAAAAGTTGAGTTTGATAATTATTCGAGAAGAAAAGATCTGTCAGGGATGAGTGCATAAACCTTCCACTAGGGAAGTAGGTTCAGATCATCCACTAGGGATAAGGATTTGACTAGGTTTGATTTTATGAGAGCTCCACTAGGGAGAGGATATGATTCATTCCTCAGAGGAAGTAATTTGATTGGTGGGGCATCCTGGGATGAGAATTTGATTTGTGATGACTTATGGTTTGAGGATCCACTGAGGAGAGGATATGATCTAATTTTGAGGGCACATCTACTAGAGATATGAGCTTCGATCCGTGGATAAAAGGTAGCAATATATGGATTAATGGACTCCAATGGAGAATGGTGAATCAGATGAAATGGACCCTGTCAGTGTGCGATGGATTCATTAAGAAGGGGCTCATATTAGCCTTGTCCTATCTTAGATTTTCAAGTTCAAAAGAATAGTCTACCAGCCATCAGATAGAGCTATCCAACCTAAGGGATGTCTTTCGGTGTGCAATGGTAAAGTCAAGAAGAAAGCTTGTAGACTTATAACTTCCTGAACAAGGAACCACTAAGGTGATCTGCTGATAACACAATAAATCAAACTCGACCTAAGGTGACTATTTGAGCGAATGTCGCTGTGGATTCACATCGACTCAAGAATAGTCAGAATCAATTTAATTTAAAATTTAAGATAGACCCTGTCGATATGCGATGGATCTACTAAGAAGGGGATAATATCACTAGTCCTATCTTAGATTTACAAATCTAAAGGGATAGTCTATCAATCATGAGGTAGAGCTAACCAACCTAAGGGGTGACTTTCAGTGTGCAATGGTCAAGTCAGGAAGAAAGCTTGTACACTTACAACTTCCTGAACAAGGAACCACTAGGGTGATCAGCTGATACCACAACAAATCGAACTAACCTAAGGCGACTATTTAAGAAAATGCCGTTGTGGACTCATCAACTAAAGAATAGTCAAAATCAATTTAATTTAAATTTTAAGATGGACCTTATCAGTGTGCGATGGATCCACTAAGAAGGCTAATATATCTCCTATCTTAGATTTACAAATCCAAAGGGATAGTCTACCGATCATGAGGTAGAGCTAACCAACCTAAGGGGTACCTTTCAGTGTGCAATGATTAAGTTAGGAAGAAAGCTTGTAGATTTACAACTTCCTGAATAAGGAACCACTGGGGTGATCGGTTGATAACACAACAAATCAAACCTGACCTAAGGCTGCTCGTCCGTGTGCGATGGTTGTGCTGAAAAGAATGCATAATAGACTGATATCTTTCAAAGCAAGGATGACTATCGGGATGACTCGTAGGTGGCTCAACAAGTTGAACCCGACCTAAGGGTGACTATTGAGAGAGTGCTGACCTGGGGACTTATCTCAACTCAAAAATAGTTAGGCGATTCCTATAGGGAGTTTTGCTGATATTGCCCTAAAGATAGGATGCCTTCTTGGAAAAAGGTACCGTTGGGGGTTTTCCTCCTAATCCACAAGCGAAGATATTTGTATGTTTTGTTATTTATATTTGCGTGGACCCTATTAGTGTGTGAGGGACTATACTGAGAAGGAGCTCATATCAGCCCAGTCCTATCTCAGACTTACTGGACCAAGGGAGAATCTACATATCCGTGAGATAAATTCTCCAACCACAGGGGTGGCTACTAGAAAAGGAGGACTATCCAATCCAAGATTAACTGGAGTAGTATTTAAATGGGGTCACTAAGGATGATCCAATTAGAGTGTCCATAGGAGAGGTCGCTAAGGGCATTATCCATAACCTTGTAAAAGAAAGCTTATTGGTATTCAGTGGCCAACTCAAGGAGAAAGCGTAATAGTCTTACATCTGCCAAGAGTGGTGTATCCACTGGGTGGGTCACCGTCAGCATGACGATAACCAACCTTCCTAAGATGCCCGTCGGTGTGCAATAATTGATCTAGAAAGAAGGCAAGTAGACTTACATCTCTCTAAAGCAGAACTGATTGTCGGGATAATCTATCTTTGGCTCGATAGGTGCTATCCAACCTAGGGCGACTATCAAGTGGGGAGTCCTGTGTAAGGACTAAACCCAAATTTAAAGTAGTTAGGAGGAAAGGAGGGACTGGGGGACTTACCTAATCCTCAAATATACTTGACCAAGTCAGTTCATGATGGCTAGTTTAAGAAGAAGGCGTAGCAGACTTACATTCTCTCAAATAAAGTCATCATGAGGTAGCTTACTGGCTGAGCAATAAGGCCTACCATGCTAATAAGGTGCTCATCAGTGTGCAGCGGTCAGGTTAGGAAAGAAAGCGTAGTAGAATTACATCTTCCTGAACAAGGGACCACAAGGGAAACACACTAGCAAGGTAACATGTCAGCCCGATCTAGAGTAACTAATGAGTGAGGGCTATAGGGGGCTTGCTCCCACATCAAAATAGCTCGAGATAAAAGATATGTGTTTGTGGGTTTGTCATAAATACTCAACCTAGTTAGTTCATGATGGCTTGTTTAAGAAGAAGGCATAGCAGCCTTACATCCTCTTAAATGCAGCCAATATGAGGGTAGCTTACCACAGGTTATGTAAGACTACAAGGTGCTTGTCATTGTGATCAAGTCGAAGAAAGCAAAAGCGACTTACATCTTCCTAAGTAAGGGACCACTGGGGTGACACACTAGCAAGGTTGCATGTTAGCCTGACCTGGAGTAGTTAATGAGTGAGTGCCATAGGGGGCTTGCTCCCACTTCAAGCCTGAGATAAAAGATATGTGTTTGTGTGTTTGTCATATATACTCAACCAAGTTAGTTCGTGATGGCTAGTTTAAGAAGAAGCGATAGTAGATTTACATCCTTTTAAATATAGC
This sequence comes from Cymbidium sinense, assembly GCA_021442155.1. Classification (NCBI taxonomy): domain Eukaryota; kingdom Viridiplantae; phylum Streptophyta; class Magnoliopsida; order Asparagales; family Orchidaceae; genus Cymbidium; species Cymbidium sinense. The sequence goes on from CM038227.1 coordinate 98,366,217, forward strand.
GAACATGAGGGTAGCTTACTGACTACACAGTAAGGCTTACCAAACTAACAAGGCCTCATTGATGTATAGTGGTTAAGTTAGGAAAGAAAGTATAGCAAACTTACATCTTCCTAAATGAGGGACCATTGGGGTGACACACTAGCAAGGTATCACATCAACTCGACCTAGAGCAGCTAATGAGTGAGTGTCACAGGGGCTTGCTCCCACATCAAATTAACTTGAGATAGAAAACATGCATGTATGTTTGTGTTGTGAAAGAAGGAATAGGATGCCATTTGGGTTCTCTTACACCTACCTAAACACATCATGGAGGATTCACAAAGATATTTCTAAATAATTATGAAGAGATGGAATTTGAGATGAAAGAAATTTTATTGATAATTATTTTCAAACAAGATTTATGGATAATATTTCTTTAGGTAGAGCCCGTTGATTGGATGCATAGGAGCTCTCCCTTACAATTTATAAGCTGATAGGATCCTCCTTGGTAGGCCTTTTCTATGGTTAAAGGTCATTCCCAAGTGGGTTCAAACTTGCCTCCCATCTTTCAACAAGCAATAATTGATCTCCTTAGAACTAAAATAAGCTCTCCTACTTAAAAAGATATAGGACAGACCAACTTGTTATAAGCTTGAATTATTTTGGCTTTATACAATTTGAGATTCTGGCATGCCCGTAGGCGTCTCTCCTCCAAACCTTCAAGCTCTTCTAACCGCAACTTGGCATTCTGCTCCATTGTGATTTTATCACCCACAACTATCCTTAATGATGGGAGTTGGACTTCTAAAGGTAGAACTATTTCATACACATACACTAAGTAGAAAGGGGTACATTGAGTTGGAGTTCTGTATGTGGTGCGGTAAGCCCATAAGGCTTCAAATAACTGCACATGCCACTATTGCTTGTTATCGTCGAGTGTATTCTTTAATATATAAATGAGAGTTTTGTTGAAGGATTATGCTAAGCCATTTTTTCTTGGGTAATAGATGGTAAAATATCTCCAATCTATGCTGTCTTTGAGAAAAGTTATTGATTTTAGTGCTCTTGAACACAACACGATTATCAAATATAATTCTTCGAGGAACCCCGAACCTATATACGATATGGTTCCTAAAAAACTAGAGCACATGCTGAGTTGTGACCTCTCTGAGTGGGATTTCCTTTGCCCACTTGGAAAAGTAGTCGGTGACATTTAGAATGAACTGGTGACCCTTGGAAGAAGGAGGATCTATCGGGCCCACTATGTCAGTACCCTAACACTCAAATGGCCATGAGGCCAATGTAGTATGTAAAATGTTGGGTGGTTGGTGTAGGACCACACCGTGCACCTGATATTGGTGGCATCTCCTAGCTATATCCATGCAGTCTATGATCATCGAAGGCTAGTAGTATCCTAGTCTATTGATCTTGGCTTTCATCTTCTGACCAGATTGATGAGCTCCACATAAAACTGAGTGTACCTCGATCATGATCTTACGGGCTTCATGCTTGTCTAAACAAAGTAACCACATATGATTGAAGGACCGTCGGTATAAGGTGCCATCCATGAGAGAGTATGAGAGAGCTCTCTGCTTCACCTCATGTGCTAGTGACTTCTCTTGAGGTAGTTTGCCTATATATAGGTAATCCATGAATAGTTGCCTCCAATTTAGCTCATCGTCCATTATGACAATAGCAACCTCCCCTTCATGAGAAAGTATCGCGATGAGTTCAACATTAACAAGGGATAAGACCTACCTATTTTGGACCTTTATTGGTATGGACTCATCTTTCGTACATGCCAACTCCTTGAAAAGCTTGGCCAATGCATATTCTACTGCATTTTCTCTTCTAAGAATCTTGTAGATGGTATCCTCTGGGATTTGAACTAACAACTCCATGGTACTTGTGGTAATGGTGGATCTTAGGCTTCAAAACTTTGTAGGACCCAGTAATTTGATTGATAACTAACTAAGAATCCCTGAAGATGTTGATGCATAGTATAATGGCTAATGCGAGACCGACAATCAAAGCCTCATATTTAGCTTCATTGTTGGTGCATGGATTGGATAGATGATATGAGAATCTCATCACATCAGCGGTCTAGAGTTAGAAGGACTATTCCTACCCCTGCCTGCCCGGGAAGAGTAGATCACAGTTCTTCTCTTTTTTGAAAGAAAGTCACACCATAAAAATACATCTCCCAATGACAAATGCTGGTGTCCCCTAAGTTCATGATTTGTTCATCAGGGAGGTCATCACTAAGCGAGCAATCAGCAGGAAGTGGGTGTGCTGCAAAGAAATCCGCTAGTTCCTGTCCTTTCACCACACGGAGGGGTACGAATATGATGTCGAACTACGACAAAATCATGGACCAATGTGCCAACCTTCCAGATAACATTGGTCGTGTCATGAGATATTATAGTGGATTGATTCTAGAGATCAGATTTACCTTATGAGAATGCATGTCATGCCATAACATTTGAGATGCAAAGATTAAAGCTAGGCAGTGCTTTTCAATAGGTGGGTAGTTTGCTTCAGCAGGGATTAGATGATTGAGATAGTATAGTGCATTCTCTTTCTCTTCATCATTGGTTTAAGCTAACAAAGCACCAAAGGGAGTCATCTAATGCAGTGGTATATAATATCAGTGGCTTACCCAGGATAGGGGCTACTAGAATTGACAATGTCATCAGGTAGTGCTTGATGTCTTCAAAAGTATGCTAACACTTATCATCCCACTTGAACTTGACATCCTTTTTGACAAGCACTGAGAATGGCTGGCACCTTCTTGATATGTTGGAAATGAAGCCTCTTAGATATATCAACAGCCCTTAAAATAATCTGAGTTGAGTTAGAATTTTAGGGGGTGGCATTTCTAAGATGGCCTTAATCTTTTCCTGGTTGATTTCTATTCCCCAGTGTCAGACAAAAAACCCAAGAAAGTTTCATGAAGCTACTCCAAAGGCACACTTCAGGGGATTCATTTTGAGGTTATATTGTCTTAACCATTGGAAAACTACTCTCAAGTCAAAGAGATGGTCTTCCTTTTCTTTACTCTTGACTATAAAATTATCAACATAGCATTCAACTTGATGATGAATGAGTTTGTTCAAGAATCGAGTCATGGCCCGCTGGTATGTAGCACTAAAATTTTTAAGGCTGAAAGGCATGACCTTATAACAATATATTCCAATCAGGGTTCCTAAAATAGTATTTTTCTCATCCTTGGGGGCTATCTTAATTTGGTTGTAGCTAGATGACCCATCCATGAAAGAGAAGACTACATGAGATGAGGTAATGTCCACCATCAGTTCTGGTATAGGAAGTGGAAATTCATCTTTAGGACATGCCTTATTTAGATCCCTAAAATTGACGCATATACGAATTTGGTCATTCTTTTTCTTAACTGGAATGAGACTGGCCAACTAGGTGAGATATTTTTCTTCCCTAACAGAGCCAACATCGATCAGTTTCTTTTTTTTAGAAATGACCTGCTGCTCAATTTCTAATCGCATGCGTCTTGGAGCCTGCTTGATAAGGTTAACATTAGGATCTATTGCTAGTTTGTGGACTACTATGTCAGGAGATAAACTGGGCATTTTTTCATAACTCTATGCAAAGTAGCCCTTAAACTCAGCTAATAGCCTAATTAAGTCATTGGTTTATTCTTCATTCAATACAGAACTGATGTATATCGGGCATAGATTTTCTTTTGTTCCTAAGTTTATTTCTTTGAGTTCATCGATGATCGATCTAATTTCTTCTTTAAACTCTGGCATTGCATCTTTGACTTCAAGATCATTTGGGTCATTTGAAGTTTCTAAACACACCTCCTCATAAGAGTTAACATGATTTGAAAAGAACCTATCAGACTCCAAATGATTGGTGATGACTAGGCAATGGTTGTCATCATCGACTAGGCCCAATATGTCAAATCCTTCCTAGTCTTGATTGAGAATGTCTGCTTTGGTTGTCCATAATCTTTCAAAGTAATCCAACTTGTGTTTAGATCAAGTACATGGAATTAATCCCTTCTTTGCTAAGTTAATAACACAAGAAAAATACTAATCAAAAGGTAGTTGTATTAAATATTTATATGAATCATCCTCAAGTTCTATATCGGCTTCTTGACTTGAGGATGATGCTCCCAACAAAAATCTCTTTGGCTTGACATCTGTGAATGACTTGGGGGTCTTAACTACCAAACCTTCAACTTTTTGGGAAGAGTGTGAGGTTAGAGTTAAAGTTCCCAATTGCTACCTGATTGTTCTACATAATGATGATTCAGATACATTCATCCTTTACTTAGAGGCCTAGTCTTCACTACTATCTGGTTCGAATGTCACATCCAAAGGGATCCACTGAGAGGGGTTGGTTGGTGTGCTAATCACATGAGATTCATCCTCTGAATAGGACTGTAAGTCTATGTAGATAGTGGGGGTACTCCTATGAGCTGGAACATAGCTCCTACTGGCTGGCCACTAGCAAGGTGGTCTTCCTCCTCTCGATCTGCCTCTAGATCTACCTATACCTCCACCTTGTGGGGGTCAAGTCATCCTACCCATATGTTCATATGGAGGAATAATGTGGGTGGAATTTAACTTAGCTCTACTTCTTCCTCGATTCTGTCACTTGTATTTTCATTTTCCTTTTTCTTTTTCTTTTCTTTTTCTTTTTCTTCTTCTTTTTCTTTTATTTCTTTTTCTTTTATTTTGAACTTTCGTTCACGAGAATAGACTTTTGATTTGGAGGTAGTAGCATCCTATATATCTTAACCTCCCCAATGGCTTCAAGTCTCCTTTGACACAATACTTGATTCCACCTCTTCAAAATTTAATGCATTGATGTAAAGAGAATGGAACCATGTTGTTTCCATGTATCCAAGGTCTACCGAGCAAAGCAGTAAAAGATGTATATGAATCAATAATGTAGAACTTGGCTTCTGTCTTCCAGTAATCTATCTCTAAAGGAAACACTATGGAGCCTAAAGCCCTCTCGCCTTGCTCATTGAATCCTCTTAACATCATCCCATCTCTTTGGAGTTCAGAGATGTGAATTCTCAAGTAGGCAAGGGTCTTTAAACTCATAATATTTATTGATGCACCTGGATCAACTAACACCCTTGAGAGTTTGAAACTTCCCATGTCCATTGTGATATAGAGTGGACGGTTGTGCTCGGTTGTCCCCAAAAGAAGGTCTTCATTAGTGAATGTAACTCCATAGGCTTCTCTCGAATAACATGCCTCCTCTCCAATAGTGATCAGCTGAGCTAAGCATATTTTTGGATCAAGAAGGCTTTTGATCAATGACTCCCTCATCTCTTTAGATAAGACAATGACATCATATTTTCTTAGCTTAGCTGGCAACTTTCTCAGGTAAGCGAGGACATTGTAGTCAACTATATTCTGGTCCTCAACAAGCACATCCATAGGTGGAGTATCTTATGGAGGGCCTTCTTGATCAATAGAACCAATGACTTTTTTACCCTTATCCTGAGGTGCTACCCTAGGAGGTAGAACTTTGCCACTGTGGAAGTTGAGTTCAGTGGCTTCATGAGATGGTTTAGTGGAAAGTTTTACCTTCTCATCATGTTCACCTACAGCTTCTCCTATAGGATCATCAGAGTTGGATGACTCTAAATCAATATCAATGGGTTAACAGAATGATTTGAAATCTATTTTTTTGAAAGGAGTTGATCAAAACTGTTATAGTTATTAATACTTGGAGAGCTTTCTATAGGGATGAAATCATCATGACCATCAAAAGTAGAGAAAATGTAAGTGGAATCAGCTTTCTTCATTATTTTATTAGATTTGGATGGAGGTACAAAATATAAATCAAGTAAAGTACACGGAGTGAGGGATTTGGCACCCCCCTCCGTTGATACAATATGGCTGCTAGAAGAAGAGTTGGTGGAGAAACTGTAGCTGTAACAATGAAAGGAGTGCTGGAATCGATCGGTGGTTATGCTACTATGCTATCCCGGGCAAGTGGAGGTTATCGTTGTTGCTGTTGGGCTCCTACCTCCCTCAAGTTATCCTTAGCAACTTGCAAACTTTCCTTAGAGTTGGAGGTTTGAGCTGCTTCAGGCACCTACAAGGGTAACTTTCTGATCTTAGAAATAATTTTCTTAGAGGTTTGGGATAGGATGAAGTTCCAACATTCCTTCATCTTAAGAGGATCACATGTATCCCCAAGAATTACCCTAATAGAACTAGAAGGTTATTCCAATATGTATTCCTTGGGGATGACAATGACATCCGACTTGAAGCTTCCCTCAAGCCAGTCCTTAAATGTAATACAATCTTCTAAGAGATTCTTAAAGATCTTCCTGACTACCTTTCTCTTGAATGAATAAGGTTTATTCAATCTGTTGGCAAGAGTAGGTAAGTAATAGCTACTTGGTGGCGGGTAGGAATCTACTCTGATGATCTGATGAAGGGCAGTGGTGGTGCATATGGAAATTGAGGTGGTATGTGAGAGGTTGTGGTAGAGGAGGATGCTGAGCTCAAGGCCTATCTAACTAAGCCTTCGTTCTCCCTGTTAACTATTGACTACCCACGGCTTCTTCTCAAATGCCTTGAGGTCTTGGCCAGCTAGTCTAGAAAGGCAACTGTTTGGCCTCTTCTTATAGATTAGCCACCTTGTTGATTAAATTTTCAAAGGTTTTGATTGTAAAACCCTTGAGCATGAAAGAAATCGGGCCATGGATGTTCTTCAAGAGAATCTCTATGGCATACTATTCAGACAGCTGTAGTTCACATTTCATACTCAAGTTTTGCCACCTGAGAATGTAATCAATAAGGGACTCGTTGGGCACTTGTGTCACTACAACAAGATCGCCTACAGTAACCCTTTGATGAGCTCCAATAAATCTCTTGATGAAGTAGTGCTCCAACTCAGTAAATGTCTTTACCAAATCATTGGATAATTTGACATACTGGTCAAATGCAACACCTAGGCTAACAAACAAATAATATAAAAGAAGGGCATCTCCATTGCGTGTGCCACGAAATATACTTGTGAGGGTTCCCACTACCATAAAAAATTTTGAAGGAAGGTGGTACAAAGCCCTTAAGATACTGGACAACATCAAATTCCTCCAGGTATGGTCTACCATATGGAACATATGAACCACCTCAGGCTTATGCCAATGCATCCCTCACCTAATGCTCGACCAACTGCTTAATATCCTTCTCATGAATGGAGGTGCTATACACCACCTTCTTATGCAAGCTACCACTGTCTTCCTCTATAGGCATGCATCTAGGATGATCTAAGGTATGTGCCAATTTTGCCCTGTCGGCTACTATAGGAGAAGGATGTAAAATGGTCTTTGATGCAATGCTGCCATCAACTCCTCAATCTTCTTCCCCATTTTATCAATATGATCATCTTTCTGCCTAAGCTGGCGGAGGAGGTGTTGCGTTGAATGGATGTCATCATCCTCTTCAACTACAATACCTTCTTGGCTGTTGATCTCTATGGAGGGAGCCTCTAGTATTGACCATGTGCACCTCAACCGAATCCTCAAGAAAGTCATGTTCATCAAGATCAAATGCTGCCCTCTCATCCTTAGAATTTGTGTTATCACTGCCTAAGGGTTCCCTCTTCTTAGCAAAGTAAGTGGCTCCAATCTCATCCAAGGAATGATCTAAACATGCGAAACATACTGTGGTGGTAGTAGGTAATGATAAATACATCTAATGCTAGAGTGCTACCTCTTGGAGGATTATGCTCGCTATAAGATATATGATCTTGATTGCCTACTATCGGTGGAGTGCTATCTCTAGGGGGATATAATGACATGGGAACTATAGAACTGTCTCCCTCCCCTCTATACGCCTATCTAGCTATGATGGTGGTGTAGTGGTGGTGCGACCACGATCTACGGTTCTTCAAGATTAAAGTAGGAGGTCAAGTAGGGGAACTAGCCCTCACTTTAGTCAATGGAGTAGATGAAGTGGGATCCTTTGTCCATAGTTAGATCACCAAAGGGTCTATCTTCTCCCCAGATGCTATCTTCTGTGCCTTTGTGGGAATGGTGGATGGCGGGACCTGAATTGGTGATGGTGGGCGAGGAGTGGATCGGTGTGGTGGAGATGACACCAGCTCCACCCTCGCTAAGGCTTTCCCCCTGCGACTGGTGGTACCCATCAATACTATGCTATTGGTCTTATCGACCCTGGTGGCTCGATGATCGAGGAAATCAACTAGAGTAGAGTTGTTTGGCAAACCTCCATGCTCCACCTCCTTGACTCAGCTACCACTGGTATTTTTATTTTCATCCTTCATCTATCTTTCGGAGAGAGAAAAATAAATGAAGAGCAAAAATAAAACAACTTTCTTGTGTTGGACACCACATAGATCCGCAGATATTCTTATCAGGGTGGTCGGGTATGATAATGAGGAATGATGTACTATCTCGAGAGATAGAAGTCACCATCCTATAATGGACCTAATCACCTTAATAAGGATTCCTAAGGACTATGAGTCTTCGGATGTACTGGAGATTCTTCCCCTACTTTACATAGAAAAATAAAGCAGAGTTTATTTTAAATCATGTTCATTAAGTTCCCTATGGAGGTAAGCCCCATGGTTAATTACATCTAAGGAATGAGATTCCTTAAGAATACTCTTGATTAAGATAAATGATCATTGTTTCCAAAGATTTCAAAGATAGGACTATTAATCTATTAGTTTATTTTTAGATGATCAAGTGGTATTGACCAAGGGGAGGGAGTTATTATCAAAATCAAAGAAAGATAAGTAGGGGATGCTTATAATGCTAAGAAACCTAGCGAGCATCCCAAACTATCTTATGGTTGGGATTTATATTTTTGAAATTTGAAGAGAATTATTTGTTTGAGTTGAATTTTTATTAAAAATCTAGGGCTTACAATTACACAACACAAGATCATGGAAATGCTAGAGGTGAGGATTTAGGATTGTGCCCAAAGAGAAAGCAACCTCGAACCTAAATCTAGGGAGCTTTGGCGAGAGCCAAGGCATGACCTAAATCTAAGGCAAAAATGGGTATATGGTTTACCTCCACAAGAGAGGATAAATCACCTAAATGTTGAACTTACAACCGCTTGGGAGTGGCTGCCAACTAACTCCTTCTATGATTTTTAAATACATATAGTCAAGTCTTATGCTTTTGCAAGATAGCTAAGCTATTATTTATTTAGAAAGAGATTAAGTCCTTAAACACACTCCCTAAGAGACTAGATCATGTAGGGCATGATTAATGACTTAAATCTAATACAAATTTTTGTTATGTTTTATTTTTATTTTTAGATAATTAATTAGACATAGGTTTTAGTATTCATATGCCTAATGCATGAGAAATTAGATTATGGTCCAAAATTAGCAAGAAAGGAGGTGTGTTTCCACTATGACTCTCAAAGGTCAAGCCAAGTTTTCTGACAAAGGTGGAAGCCCTCCATAACAAGAGTGAAACAAAATGCTTTATATGTATGATGTGAAAACATACAACATCCAACTAAGGGGTTGCTAAATATTTTATTTTGCTTTACAACCTAAGCTTTAGGTGAGGTTATGAGTTGTTTATTTTTATTTTTAATTTTGAGTTGATTAATTGGATAGAAAATTTATTTTTCCCTAAGAGCCTAAATCACATCTAGGCCATTCATCATTCAATGAAAAACTAGGAAAACATGTCATCTTAATGCTCAAGCTAAACAAACATCAAATAATTTATAAAGCTAGCATAAACGAATAAACAACCTTTTATGGTCGGGCTCCACCACACAAACCAAAAAATAAATTGGGTAGCCGAGCTCTACCCTTATACAACCTAGATTATAAATAAATTAATTATAATTAAGAAGGAATTCATGTTATGGGGGTCTTCATTCTTCATTCTTTATTTCTTCTTTGTTCTTTACTTTCGTCTCTCTTCTTGCTTCTTTCTTCTTTCCACTTTTGGTTGGTTGGAATGTGGTTGCTTCCAAAGGCTTCACATGGTATATAAGACATAGTCTTATGACCAATGTTCATCCTAATCCCCCATAACATTTATTCCAAATCTTAATTGCAAAAATTACATGAAAATGGGAAAAAGTAAATCTAACTAAAACCTGTAAAATAAAGATTAGCTTAACAAACCACACAATCTCAAGCATATATATGAATAAATTAGACTTATCACCCCACACATGGGTAACCAAGTCCAGCTGGCCTACTTTCGAATTATTCTTAGATTTATAAGCAACCTGCACAATAAAAGCTTTTATATTTTTATTACTGCACACCTTAAGTAGAATGCCCTACAGAAGATAATGATTAGATTAAGACCACTCTACCATTCTATCTACACACATACACCCTAACATACAAACTAAAATATTACATCACAAAACAAAATTAGGCATCAAACCATGCGTCTTAACATAGGACTAGAAATGGTGACTTAGCCTAATATGTGTACCATTTAAGGCTTGTGTGGTATGTCTTAGCTAGGCTTTAAGGTTAGAGTTTTCTAAATATGAAGGGTTCAACTTAGAGAGTGGTTTCATTTAAGTGATTTAGTTGATTTTATTTTATGATTTGATTTGGTTTGAATGAACCTACAATTAATTACTAAGTATTGTAAAGAGAGGAAAAGAGAAGAGAACTTCTCTTTCCTCCCTACCTTAAGTAGATTCTAAGGTAGATTCATTAATGATTTTTGTTTAGTGAATATTTTATTATGTGTTTTAATTAGTCTTAAGTTTAAATTTGCTCTAAATAAACCTATTCAAATAAGAAAGGCATTTTAAGATTTATTGAAGTGAATTACTATCACAAAATACACAACACTTTATTTCTTTTCAACATGTGTAAGATGCATATGGATGAACCCTAAGCATATCTATACATGCAAATAAAAATATTAGTACACCTTAATGATGGATGCAAAGAGATGTTGCTTAAGGAAATTTGGATGTTTTTATGATGCATGATTTTGTTAAGTAGAAAAAGAGAGATTCTTTTATCCATTTATGAAATGCACATTTAAATGTATAAAAGACATAAGTGGGTACGATGCCATTATTTTCTACACCAGGGGTATAAGTTACAAGACCTTCTTAAGGCTACCTAAAGCCTTACAACCCCAGGATGTCCAGGCTAATATATCACTTTTCTTAAATACATGTGCATTACAAAAAGAAATGAATGGAAAAAGAGTCATACAAAAGATTTTGATTTTGGTTGTCTAATTTACATGTGCAAATGTGAAGATCATTCTTAAATGATAACATAGGAATGAATAGGAATTGATTTAAGCAAGTGTTGTGTTCTTTTCAAATGAATTATACACTTTGCAAATCCTATTCAAAACTATGTTAAAAGAGAAGAGAAAGAAAAGTCACATAATGCACATCTTATGCTATACTCACATGCATGCTTATAAGTAATTATAAGTAGCATACCTTTCATTTGTAAGGTTTGATTTATAAGGTATAAAATAATTTTTTATTTAGTAATGATAATAGCTATTCATATTCTTACTTTAGCCAAAACATGCAATTTGACATAAAGGAAACATTTCATTTTAATTTGATTTTTCAAAAGACATGAATGCATAATTTTCATATGGCAAACAACACTTAACATGTTAAGAAAGAAATAAAGTGATGTAAGCATGTAATTTCATTCACCTTAATTAATTCCTAAAGACAATCCTGTGGAATAAGATCATTTAAAGTGAATCAAAATTATTTAAAGAAATTTTATTTTAATTTTGAGGTTTGTTTTATTTAGGAAATGTGAAAAGGTTTGCTGGTCCTAACCCATCTCCCACATGTGTATGTTATTTTAGTTTAACTTTTAGAACCATTAGATTGATTTTATGTTTTGTTTAGGTTAAGGTGAAAATTACATTCATTAATTACCTTACCTAGACCTCCTTAACATAATTATTCATATAATTGGGAGCCAACATATGATATGCAACTATATTGAATTTAAATCAGTAATGCACCCTAAGAAAGAAAGGTCCTAATGCAATTAGCTCACAATTATTGATTAATTAAGCTAAGGGGTTTAATTAAGTACTTTCATAACCCTTCCCACACATGTAGTTGTAAATGATTTCCTAGAGCTTACTTAGGTTATTGAACACCTAAGTATCTACCCAAGAAAGGATTGATTAAGTGATAAGTTTCTAGATTAATTTTTGATTTTGAGTTTGGTTAATTAAGCTATGTAATGAAATGATTAAATCATTAATCAATTTGTAAATTAATTAAGTTCTCATTCAAATGAAATAGACTTAGGGGGAAAGATTTGGAGCATCCTAAGCTCATTCCCAAAGTTTATCCACTGTTCCAAGATGATTAATAAATCTAATTAATTAATTTATCATCATTTAATAGGTTAATTAATTATTTAATTAATTAAGGGAGTGATTAGAGATGAAACAAGCAATTACCTAAATTAATTCAATAATAAATTCCAAGAAAATCATGAGAGGTAGAGGTCATCCCACAAATTAGCCCTAGGGAATTCAGAGTTAATTATTGTAGTAATTAAGGAGTAATTAATATAATTACATCCGTAATAAAACTCAAATTAAGAAAATATCATTGTTCAAAATCAATTAAAATTTATTTTATATTATTCCCTTTAAATTATCTTTAAAATGAAGTTGAGTTTGTATTTTTTTGGATTTTCTACATTTAGTTATGTAATTTTGAAGTTTTATGATTAAGAATAATTAAATAACCCTAATTATATAACTAATCATCGTGCCATGGACGCGACACGCAGCTTTTCCATTATGCCGGGATTCATTATTTAAGTTGTCAAATCATCTATACAGTCGGCCGATGGTGCTACATATTTTCTCCTTGGACCGTCCGATCAAAGATTGGATGGTTGGGATCAAACCTGTGGATTTAAAGGGATTAAAACATGGATCTAATTAGATTAATCAAGACCATCCATCCAAAACATGCGGGATGGACGGTCCATGATTCATCCCTGCCCTCGCTTGCTGGAGACGACAACCGTTTATCCTTTAAGGATTGATCCAAGCTCACTTGAGCTCGGATTGAGTTGGGATTGAACACAAACCATCTAAGAGCAAAGAGGAAGACATCCAACAGTCAATTTCAATTGGGATGATACTTTTCATCATAAAGGACCAAGAATTCTATACCTATGGTGGTTTTGAAGCATAGCTTACCGGAGGCTATCACCGTCGCTCCCAATCATCGAGGAAGCTTCATCTAGAGACAAAGCCTGTTGAAGGTTTGAAGGGTTGAGGTGAAGTGGATCTCTCTATTGGCCAAAGATTCCTTCAAAGGCTTGACAACTTTGGTCTAGCTCCCTCTTCCCGTGGCTTAGATGCTTGGAAGTTGATTTGGGTGAGCTCGATTGGGTCCTCTGATGGTGCTTGCAAGAGAAATTGACTTTTGATGAAGTGATGAATGAGTTGGAATGTTTTCATATCTCCCCTATTTTTGGCTTAAGGAAATAGAGAATGGAGAATTAAGAAGAGCTTGAGGATTACTTCAAAGAGTTTGGGGAGCTTGCCTTAATTCTCTAGTTCAATTGAGTGCAAGTGATGTGAAATGAAGTGGAATTAGGGGGAGCATATATGCCCCTATGAGGAATGGATGGCCGTGAGCTATCCTTCCATTTTGATCAAATTGATCACATGGAATCAGTGTGTTAGGTGGTTTTGAGTTCCATGTGATTCAGTTTTGGCAGAGGAGGGGAGTGGTGAAGTTGCACATGTGTTTGTTTGAGAGTATGGAGTGATTCTATGTGTTGAATTCCTATTGGGTGGTCAATTTTGGCCTTAGGTTGGGTTTGGCTGACCCAAACTCATTGGGTCATGTGCACCACACTCATTAGTGTCCACTTGGTCCACTAAGAGGGTGCCAAGTGGCCATGAAAAGGACATGACCAAATTCTAAGTGGAATTGGCCATAGGTTACCCTTGACCTTAGGGTAAAATGGTCATTTGGCTTTAAGTTTGATTTAGGCAGATTTAGAATAGTTTGAAATTGGGTTGGTCCAAATTTCAAGGAATTTGTAGTTAATTTGATGTCATTTGGTTCACGTTGACCCATTTGTCAAAATGTCAATAACAGGTCAAGTTGATCAATTGGTCAAATTGGGTCAAACCAAGGTTGGGTTAAGTTCATGTGACCATTTGAAATATTTTGGTATCATTAGTTTGGTTCAATTTGATTTTATTTGGTTTGGTTCATTTGATTTCATTTAGGTCAAATGGGTCGTTTTGACCATTTGAATTTAGTTAGGTTGGTTGGTTTAGATTTGTTGGTCATTTGAAATGTTTTGCAAGCTTTGGTTTCAATCAATTTTGGTTTGATTTGATTTTGACTTGATTTGACCTTTTAGGTCAAGTTGGGTTCATGGTCAATTGGGCTAGGTTGGGTCTAGTTGGCCAATTGGGGCTTTGGTCAAGTTCATCAAGTGATTTGGAATGAACTTGACCCATTGGTTGCAATTGATTTAGCTTAGATCAAGATTTGACCCATTTTGACTTTTTAGGCCAAGTTGGGTCAACTTGGGTCAAGTGGCCAATTGGGCTAGGTTAGGCTCAAATGGTTTAAACAGTGATCATAAATTAGTTTTGATCAATGGTTTCAATCAATTTGGCCTATGGTGGATTTTGGCTAGTTTAAGTTTCATTTGGGTCAAATGTTGACTTAGTCAAAGGCTAGGTTTGACTTAGTTTGACCAAATTTAAGTGATTGATCATCTTATGATGATTGTTGCTCACAATGTGTGGCTTAGATGGACTTAGTTCAATTCAATTTGGGTAGGATTAGAATTTGGCTCAAAATGTGCTTTAGGTCACTTTGGGTCGAGTGAGCCTAAGTGCGTCAATTGACTTGATCAAAGCTAGATTCAAGTTTAGTTGAACTCACATATGGACTTATGATTGAAATATAAATTCATTTGCAAGTGATTTGGAGTCAAATGGGTTTTGATTCATTTGATAATTTCAAGTTCAAAGGATGAACATGGGTTTGAGTTTTGAATTTAGTTTTGGTTTCATGATTGAAGTTTATGTTTATATTTGGTTTCTTGATTGAAGGATTGATTGAATCATGTAAAAAATCTATGGGTTTGGATTAATTTGAGGTTGATTTGGTCAAGTTCAATAATTTAACTTGAAAGGGTTTAGGTTGGATTTTGGTTAGATTTAGGTTTGAGTTTTGAATTTGGTTTTGGTTATTTGAATTTATATTTCATTGATATTAGTGAATATAAAGGTGAATATAAATGGGTTATGAGAAAAATATTTTGAATTTGATTTGAGCTAAGTCCATAAGATGAATCAAAGTGACCTAAGGAAGAATTTTTTTTTTTTTGTGATTTGGAATTCAATCATGGGTTTCAATCACTTGGAATTGATTTGAATTTTGAGAAATCCATTGGAATTGATTTAAGGTTTGATTTGGAATTGAAGTTGATTTGAATTTGACAAAATCAATTAAGTGGGAATTGATTTGAGTTTGAAGTTGATTTGGATTTGAAGTTTGACTTGAGTTTGAGAAAATCAATTAGGTTGGAATTGAATTGAGTTTGAAGTTGGTTTGGATTTGGAGTTTGACTTGAAAGAAAGAAGGGAGGATTTATTTCAAGCTATAGGGTAGGCAAGTTTTTCTGACACCGCTAAGGCATGACCTATTACTATGGCTAATTCTTCTATGTATCTAGGGTTAGGTTGAGTGTTCACCTAATTTCTAGAAGTGTCTTAAGACAAAGGAACTCTTAGTGTCTAAGAGGAGTCGTTTGTCTAATATGGAGAGGTTAAGAGGTCATTCTAAAAAAGAGGTCAACACTTGGCCTCTGATGCTCTATCACTGCAGATCTTCTTGGTAATACTCTTGGGGATGATCGACCTCAAGTCAAATAATGTGCTGAACTCTAAGCATCCATGTGCTTGCCCGTAGTGCGTCCATGGGGCATAGGATCCCTAGTTGAAAGCTTGTGGTATGCGAGGCTGGATGTGATCTATCTGAGTCTTCTCTTAAAGGGGATAAAACTTGTTGCCACTGAGTAATGGAGAGACCTCCCAGGGTGAACCCTCCTCTACAATGTGGGATGCTGCGTCTATCTCTCAGGAGGCACACTCGTGGTGCCGCTTGATCTTGTGGCTCCTGTTGCATCATTGTGTGCGGCGCTGTGTACGATTGAGTAAGGTAGTTTGAGAACTAGATCCTACCTCAAAGGTTGAGGAGACTATCTTTGAAGCTAAGATAGCCTTCCCTTTAGAGGGGACCAACGAGAAACGCACAGCTTGAACTGGGGAACCTCTACCTCTTCAAGGAAGGATACTCAGTATCAAAAGGCAAGTCAATGTAGATGACTAGCTTTTGCCCAGCCACCTCATCCCAACTGATAGTGGTGAGGGTGACCCCCCCTCACAAGATATGCAGGCTCCCTCAAATCCTTGGCCAAAGAAAAATAAACGGGCAGAGTCAGCCTGAGGGAGGCTGTCCCAATCTAAGGCCAAGTCCATGCCAATTGAAAGGTGAAGATGAACTTCTGGGAGGCCATGTATCTTGAAAAGCATCTTGGTGGTCTACACTATAACTCTGCATGTATTAAAATGTAACTTGAGTCAGGTTTCTACTTTAATTCTTACCCCAAGAGAGCAATAGAGATTTGGAGTCCTAAACCCACACTCAACAATTCAAATATGTTAAGTGGGGTTCAGTGGAGAGATTTTGGTATGGTGAGGAGAGTCTTTTCCATTTAATTTTGATTTAGAACCCATACTCAACCAATTTAGGTAGGTTGTGTGGGGTTCAGATATTTGAAGATGTTTGTGTTGCTATCTTATTTGAAAATATTTGATGTTGAAAAACTTTACTTAACAAATTTAGGTATGCTAAGGAAAGGATTGTGATTGTATGTTTTGAAAATTTTATGAAAAATCCTTGCTTGTGGTGATTGATTATGTGTTTGTTTGATTTGAAAATGAAGTTCTCTATTTAACAAATGTGGTATGTTAAGTGAGAACCAAATGTGATATGATATGTATTTGAAAATGGGACTCTCACTTAACAAATGTGATATGTTAAGTGAAAGCCAAATGCATGTTTTGAAAATGAGACTCTCACTTAACAAATGGAGCATGTAAAGTAAAAGCCAAATTTGTATGTTGAAAATGAGACTCTCACTTAACAAATGGAGTATATTAAGTGAAAGCCAAATTTGTATGTTGAAGATGAGACTCTCACTTAATAAATGGAGTATGTTAAGTGAAAGCCAAATGTGTATGTTTTGAAAATGAGACTCTCACTTAACAAATGGAGTATTTTAAGTAAAAAAAAATTTGTATGTTGAAGATGAGACTCTCGCTTAATAAATGGAGTATGTTAAGTGAAAGCAAAATGTGTATGTTGAAAATGAGACTCTCACATAACAAATGGAGTATATTAAGTGAAATCCAAATTTGTATGTTGAAAAGAAGACTCTCACTTAACAAATGGAGTATGTTAAGTGAAAGCCAAATGTATGTGTTGAAAATGAGACTCTCACTTAACAAATGGAGTATGTTAAGTGAAAGACAAATGTATATGTTGAAAATGAGACTCTCACTTAATAAATGGAGTATGTTAAGTGAAAGCCAAATTTGTATGTTGAAGATGAGACTCTTACTTAACAAATGGGGTATGTTAAGTGAAAGCCAAATTCGTATGTTAAGTGGAAGCCAAATGTGTATGCTGAATATGAGACTCTCACTTAACAAATGGAGTATGTTAAGTGAAATCCAAATTTGTATGTTGAAGATGAGACTCTTACTTAACAAATGGAGTATCTTAATGTTGACCTCATTTTGGAATGAGCTCTCAACCCCTCCATCTTAGACATAGGACTTCTCTTAGACTTTAAGAATTTCTTAGTCTTGAGACACATCTAGTGATTAGGTGGACACTCAACTAATAGAGACTTAGAAGAGTTATCCATAGAATAGGTCATGCCTTAGGGGTGTTAGGAAAATTTTCTAGCTTGAACCAAATTCCTCACTTCCTCCCTTCAAGCCAAACTCATATCAACTCCAAGTCTAACTAAAACCTTGAACTAATTAAATGGATTTTCTCAAATCATGAATCAATTCTAAATAATTGAAACTTATGATTGAAGCCCATGATTGGATTCCAAATTCCAAAATCTTTCCTGATTCACTTATGGACTTAGCCCAGATCAAATCTAAATCAATTCAAATTCAAGAAATTTTCTCATTTTATGTTCTCATTTATATTCACATATATAAATGAAATATAAATTCAAATCAATCAAACCAAATTAAAAATTTCAAATCCAAATCAAAAATCTTTCTAATTCACTTTGAATCCCATCTTATGGACTTAGCTCAGATCAAATCCAAATCAATTCAAATTCAAGAAATTTTTTCACAACCCATTTATATTCTCATTTATTTTCACATATATAAATGAAATATAAATTCAAATCCAAATAAAAAATCTTTCCTAAGTCACTTTGATTCCCATCTTATGGACTTAGCCTAGATCAAATCCCAATCAATTCAAATTCAAGAAATTTTCTCACAACCCATTTATATTCTCATTTATATTCACATATATAAATGAAATATAAACTCACAACCCATTTATATTCTCATTTATATTCACATATATAAATGAAATATAAACTCAAATCAATCAAACCAAATTCAAAATTCAAATTCAAATCAAAAATCTTTTCTAAGTCACTTTGATTCCCATCTTATGGACTTAGCCTAAATCAAATCTAAATCAATTCAAATTCAAGGAATTCTCTCACAAGCCATTTATATTCTCATTTATATTCACATATATAAATGAAATATAAATTCAAAATTTGAATCCAAATCAAAAATCTTTCCTAAGTCACTTTGATTCTATCTATAGACTTATCCTAAATCAAATCTAAATAAATTCAAATTCAAGGAATTTTCTCATAACCTATTTATATTCTCATTTATATTCACAAATATAATTGAAATATAAATTCAAATATCCAAAAATGAATTCAAAACACAAACTCAATTCAATCAAAATTTAACCTAAGGATTTAAAGTCAAAATCCTGAACTTAGCCAAGTCAATTTCAAATCAAGCCAAACCCTTGATTTTTCTTTATGATTAAATCAATCCTTCAATCATGATTACAAATATAAACATAAACTCCAATCACCAAACCAAAACTAAATTCAAAAACCAAACCCAAGTCAAACTAACTTGAAATTGTAAAATGAATCAAAACTCATTTGACTTCAAACCATTTGCAAATGAATTTATATTTCAATCATAAGTCCATATGTGAGTTCAGTCTAACTCAAATCAAGCTTTGACCAAGCCATTTGACCCACTTAGGCTCACTTGACCCCAAATGACCTAAAGTACCCATTATCAGCCAAATTCTAAATCTACCTAAATTGGATTGAACTAAGCCCAACTAAGCCTTAAATTGTGAGCAACAATCATCATGAGATGATCAATCACTCAAATTAGGTCAAACCAAGTCAAACCAATGGGTTGACCAAGTCAACACTTAGCCAAAATGAAACCTAATAGGCCAAATTGATTGAAGCCATTGATCAAAATTTGAACTTGACTACGTCATCACTTGAGCCTAACCTAGCCCAATTAGTCACTTGACCCAAGTTGACCTAGCTTGACCTAAAATGTCAAAATATGTCAAAACTTGATCTAAACCAAATTGATTGAAACTAATGGGTCAAGATCATTCCAAATCATTTGTTAAACTTGAACAAAGCCTCAATTGGCCCTCAACTAGCCCAATTGACCATGAACCACCCTTGACAAAAGGTCAAATTAAGCCAAATCCAAATATAAACCAAATTAATTGAAAACAAAGATACAAATCCATTTCAAATGATCAACCAAACATAAACCAACCCATGACCTAACCCAAATAGGTGAAATGGGTCAAATTGGTCAACTTGACCCATTTGACTTAAATGAAATCAAATGAACCAAATCAAAATATAAATCAAATTGAATCAAACCAATGATGCCAGAACATTTAAAATGGTGAACATATGAACCAACCCTTGGTTTGACCCAATTTGACCAATTGAAATTGACCCAAGTTATTTTGGCCCTAAATGGGTCAACATGAGCCAGATCATATCAAACTAACTCCAAATTCAATGAAACTTGGCCTAACCCATTTTTAAATCATAAAAAGCATATTCAAAATAAAATTTAAGCCAAATAACCATTTTACCCCTAGGACATAGGGTAACCTAAAATCAAAATCACTTGGAATTTGGTCAATTCCTTTTCATGGACGCTTGACATCCTCTTAGTGGACCAAATGATCACTAATGGACATGGTCCACATGACCTAATGAGTTTGGCCCAACCTAAAGGCCCGACAACTCCCATGGACTACAATTATGTGATTAAATATGTTAAAGTTGGTGTAGGTAAATGGTAATTAACACACTTAATTCACACCTTAACCTAACCAAAGTATAAAATTGATCTAATTACCTAAAAATTAAACTTAAATAACTCACACATGGGGGAATGGGTTAGGACCAACAAAATCATCTCACATTTCTCAAATTGAAATCAAATTCAAACAAAATCTAAACTCTCCTTAAAATAAATTTGATTTACTTTAAATAATCTTATTCATTGGATTGTCTTTAGGAATTAATTAGGGTGGATGAACTTACATTACTTTCATCACTTTATTTCTTTTCTAACAGGCTAAATGTGTATGCCATATGAAAATCTTGCATTCATACTTTTTTTTTAAAAAAATCAAATTAAAAATGAAATATTTCCTTTATGTTAAATTGCATGTTTTGGCTAAAAGTATATGAATGCTATATCACTATTAAATCCAAAATTATTTTCAATACTTATAAATTCAATATCAAAATTGAAAGGTGTGTACTTATAATTATTTATAAGCTTGCATGTGAGTATAAATATAAATGTGTGTGTGTTCTTTCTTATCTTTTCTTTTAGCATAGTTTTGAATAGGATTTGGTAAAGTGTATAGTTCATTTGATAAGAAAACAACACTTGCTTAAATCCATTCCTATTTATTCCTATGTTATTACTTAAGAAGGACATCCATATTTACTCATAAAAATTGCATAAATAAATCAAACAAACAAACACAAACTTTTGCATCTTTCTTTTTCCATTCATTTCTTTTGTACATGCATATATTTTTTTAAAAAATGGTATATTAGTATGAACAACTCTGAGGTTGCAAGGTTTTAAGTAGCCCTAAGTAGTTCTTGTATCTTACATCCCTAGTCCTAACAATGGCGCCGTACTCACTTATTCTTTTCATACATATAAATGTGCATGTGAAAAATGGATAAAAGAATCACCCTTTTCTACTTAACAAAACCATGCATACATGAAACATTCTAAATTTCTTAAGTAACATCACTTAACATCCTTCATGAAAGTATGCTAAACATTTCTATTGGCATATAGATATGCTTAGGATTCATTCATATGCTTGTTACACATGTTGGGAAAGAAATGAAGTGATGTGTATTTTGTGATAGCAGTTTACTTTACTTAATCTTAAAATGCCTTTATTTTTGAATAAATTTGTTTAGAGAAAATCTAAACTTAGGATTAATTAAAACATATAATAAAATATTCACTAAACAAAATCAAACATGAATATACTTAAGGTAGGGAAGGAAAAAGAAGTTCTTTTCTCTCTCTTTACAACTTAGTAATTAATTGTAGGTCCATTCAAACCTAAATAAATCATCAAATAAAATAAATTAAATAACTTAAATGAAATCACCTCTAAGTTGAACTTTTCACACTTCAGGAAATTTAAATTTAAACCTAAAAGCATAACACATAAACCTTTTAAAGCACACACATTATACTAAGTCATCATTTCTAGCTTTAGGTTAGGGCGGTGCATGGTTTGAGGCTTTGCTTTTATTTAGTGATGTAATACATTAGTCTGGATGTTAGGGTGCATGTGTGTAGACCGAATAGTAGGGCAATCTTAGTATAACCATTATCTTATGTAGGGGATTATGCTTAAGGGGCGCTGTAATAAAAATATAACTGCTTTTACTGTGTAGATGCTTATACCCCTAAGCATAATCCAAAATAGGCCAGGTGGACTTTGTTACCCATGTGTGGGTTGCTAAGTCCAATTTATATATATACATACTTGGGATTGTATGGTTTGTTTATCTAATCTCTGTTTTGTAGGTGTTAGTTAGATTTCCTTTTTCCCATTTTCATGTACTTTTGCAATTAGGATTTTAGAATTATTGTTATGGGGAATTAGGATGAATATTGGTCATAAGATCTCATGTTATGTATCATGTGAAGCCTTTGGAACATCTACATTCCAACCATACAAAAGAAAGAATAAAAAAAGAAAGAAGAAATGAAGTAAGAAGAAAGAAGAAATAAAGCAAGAAGAAAGAAGAAATGAAGAATGAAGACCCCCATAACATGAATTCCTTGCTTAATTGTAATTAATTCATTTTGAAATCAGTTGTATAAGGTAGAGCTCTATCAATTTGTTTTTTTATGCGGTGGAGCCGATAAATGGCCTTTTATTCTTTATGCTAATTTTATAAATTGATTGATGTTTATTTAAGATGATGGCATCTTTTCCTAGTTTCTTCCTTACTTTGATGTATGGCCTGGATGACAATTAGGCACTTAGGAAAATAAATTTCTTATCGAATTAAATAACTCAAATTAAAAATAAATAACTCATAACCTCACATAAAACTTAGGTTATAAAACAAGATAAAAGAATTAGTCTTAATGTTGTCTTTTTAATATCATGCATAAAAAAGGCATATTATTTCACTCTTGATTGGAGGGCTTTGACCTTTGTTAGAGAACTTAACTTGACCTGTGAGAGCCATGGTGAAAACACACCTCCTTATCTTGCTGATTTTGGCCCATAAACTAATTTCTCATGCATCAGGCATATGAATCCTAAAGCCTATGTCAAATTGATTATCCAAAATAAAAATAAAATGTAACAAAATTTTCATTAGATTTAAGTCATTAAAGCAAGCCCTACATCATATAGTCTCTTAGGGAGTGTGTTTAAAGACTTATTCTCTTTCTAAATAAACAACAACTTTATCTTAAAAGCATTTGACTTGTACATATTTTAAAATTTGGAGGAGTTAGTTGGCGGCCACTCCCAGACGGTTGTAAGTCCAACCGTCAAGTGGTTTATCCTCTCTTATGGAGGTAAATCAAATACACATTTTTGCCTTAGATTTAGGTCGTACTTTTGGCCCTCGACAAAACTCCCTAGATTTATTTTCAAAGGTTGTTACTTCCCTATGAGTATAAATCCTTACATCTTAGGCATTTCTATGACATTGTATCATGGAATTATAAGCCCTAGCATTCTAATAAAGATTCAACTCAAATAAATTAATTCAATTTCAAAAATATATACCCCAACCATAGGGTAGTTTGGGATGCTTGCTAGGCTTCCTAGTATCTTAAGCATCCCCTACTTAATTTCATTTGGCTTTGCTAAGAACTCCCTCCTCTTGATAAATCCCACTTAATTTTCTAAAAATAAATCAATCGTTTGATAGTCCTACCTTTCAAAATCTTTGGAGATAATGATCATTTATCCTAATCGAGAGTATTCTTAAGGAATCTTGTTTCTTAAGATGTAATTAACTATGGGGGCTTGCTCCTGTAGGAAACTTAACGAACTCAGTTTAAAATAAACCCCACTTTACTTTTCCATGTAAAGTAGGGGAAGAATCTCTGGTACATTCTGAAGACCCATAGTCCTTAGGAGTCCTTATTGAGGTGATTAGGTCCATTATAGAGTGGTGACTTCTATCTCTAGAGATAGTACACCTTTCTTAATGCCGACTCGATCACCATAATAAGGAAATCTGTGGATCAATGTGGTGTCCTGACACAAAGCTTATTTTATATATTTCTATTTTTATTTATCCTCTTTTCCAAAAGGGGGATATATGAAGGTAGGAATATATAAAATTTTCACCACAGATTTTTTTGGTGACTCCACTGTGGATGGTTCCTCTCTCCATCTTTGATAAATGATCGTTGTCTCCAAGTATCGATAGTGGGTTTGTGCTTTTGTATGAATCCAAGACTATCTTAGTTTCCATTGGCACTTGGCTTATTTCATCCTTAAGTTAAGCTAGCCAACATCTTTAGGTTTTAGGACCTCACCCCGTGTTGGTCTTAAAACCCCCGTTGGGTTCCCCAATGGGTGAAAATAAAATTTAATAAAAAGAAAATGGTTAAAGTTTTCCTCCTTACCACTTTTGTATGGTAAAGAAAGGTTCATTCTAAAAATAAAGAAAAGTAAATATTTTATGAAAAGTCTCAATTTTCAAAAGCATTTTTTCAGAATAAATTTAATAAAATATTTGCACTACATCTAACAATTTTTATAATTGTTTACATGTAGAAACATTTCAAAAATAAAACCAACAATCATAATTTCCAAAAGCACAAATGAACTTCTTCACTCAATTCATTTTGATGAAGGTTTCATTTAAAAAAAAAAGATATAATAATAAATTCCAACAATCCTAAACTTTCAAAAAGCATAAAATTTGATGATGGACCTTTCCATTCAATATATCCAAATATGTTGGATGGAAGTTACATCTTCAAGCAAAATCACAACTTTGAAATTCCACTCAACACATTCACATGTGTTAAGTTGGAATTCTCACCTTTCCAAAAAGCACATATGAAACCTCCCCATTCAATATACCCATATTTATTGAATGGAGGTTTCATTTCCATTCAAAATCAAAAAATAAATTTTCCTAAAGCACATTATGAAACCTCTCCATTCAATATACCCACATTTATTGAATGGAGGTTTCATTTCCAATCAAAATCAAAACTAAATTTTCAAAAACAAAAGCACATATGAAACCTCTCCATTCAATATACCCACATTTATTGAATGGAGGTTTCATTTCCAATTAAAATTAAAACAATTCTCCAAAAGCACATATGAAACCTCTCCATTCAATATACCCACATTTATTGAATGGAGATTTCATTTTCAATCAAAATCAAAAATAAAATTTCAAAATAAAAAAAACACATATGAAACCTCTTCATTCAATATACACACATTTATTGAATGGAGGTTTCATTTTTAATCAAAATCAAAAATAAATTTTGAAAAAGCACATATACAACCTCTCCATTCAATATACACACATTTATTGAATGGAGGTTTCATTCATTCAAAATCAAAATAAATTCTCGAAAGCACATATAAAATCTCTCCATTTAATATACCCACATCTATTGAATGGAGTTTTTTTCAATCAAAATCAACAATAAACTTTAAAAGCACATATGAACATCTCCATTCAATATACCCAAATTTATTGAATGAAGATTTCATTTCAAATAAAATGACATTATTCACCATTTAACATATTCCATATATGATTAGGTTGAAATTTTCTCTTTAAAAAAAAAAGAAGTAATAACCACACACAAAATTACATCTTTGAAAAATGAAACATAATTGATTTCCATCTTACATAACCAAATTTGTTAAATGGAAATCTCTCTTTTCAAAATCAACAAAAATAAAAAGTTCTCAATACACATTTGGAACTTTTTTCTAGCATACCCCATTTGCTAAAGTGAACTCTCACTTTTCAAAACATAAAAATTTGAAACACATTTTTGAAATTTTATTTAGCATACTCAAATTTTCTAAGTGAAATATCCATTCCACAAAATTTCAAAACATATTTGAACTTCATTTTGGCATACCACATTTGCTAAAGTGAAGTCTCCATTTTTCAAAATAAAAATTTGAAACATGCTTTTGGAACTTCATTTTAGCATATCACATTTGCTAAAGTAAAGTCTCCAAGTTCAAAAAAAAAAAAATAATCCAAACAAAAGAAACACTTTTGGAACTTCATTTTAGCATACCATATTTGTTAAAGTGAAGTCTCCATTTTTAAAATAAAATAAAAAACAAAATAAAATACATTAGGATTTCCTTAGCATACCCAAATTTGCTAAGGATCTTATTTTTCAAAATAAAAATCTTTAAAAAAAATAAAAGAAATACATTAAGATTTTCTTAGCATACTCAAATTTGCTAAGAGTCATATTTTCAAAGACAAAATACACTTGGATTCTTCATTTAGCATACCCAAATTTGCTAAATGAGAATTTCATTTTTTAAAATCACAAATGATCCACAAAAGAAAGCAAGGAAATAAAAAGAAGAAATTGTTTTCAAATATCTCTCTTAGCATACCCAAATTTGTTAAGTAAATCCAAAAAATCACAAATCCAAAACAAAAAAATCAATTGAATTTTTACTTTAACATACCCAAATTTGTTAAATAAAGGGTCCTCAAAATCAAAAATCAAAATTAAAATATGAACCTAAGCATCTCTCCAAAAATATTTGAACCCATTTTCAACATACTCAAATTTGTTAAAAATGGATTCTAAATTCAAAAATTCATCTTTCCAATTAAATCTCAAAATCTCTTCTAAATCTATTTGAGCCCGACTTAACACTTTCAAGATGTTGAGTATGTGTTCAAAATCTAAATTCAAATTCAAAATCAACAAAATAAGAAAATTTGATTCAAGTTTATTTTTGACATTGTAGTTTCAGTTAGCTTTAGTCAATTTTTCAGTCTCAGTTTCATTAGTTTGATTCAATGGTAGCAAAGTATGTATTCACTTTTCCTCATGGGATGGACTTGGCCCTGGATTAGGCCAGCCTTCCCCGCTTTGATTATGCCCACACCATCCACTTTGGTAGAGGCTTCGAGGGGGCCAAGATTACATGTGAGGGAACTCCCCTCGTGATTGTTAGCAGAAGCCGGTCATCTAGATTGACATGCCATATGACTCAGATATTCCCTCACTGAAGAGGAAGGCATTGGCAGTTCCCATAGCGAGCGGTGCAGTCTTCGTTGTTCCCCATGCCACCGTAGTTAGGGCTAGCTCCCACTTGCTAGCACCCTCCAAGGGGATGGATCCCTTAATCCCAGGAATTGTCTCCCCTACTTTTAAGGTTGGGTCTAGCTCTCACTCTACTTGCCCTACCATGACCCAAAGAAGAAACAAGAATCGCATGATTAAGCGGTATCACACTCGCATCGATGGAGTTGGAGGCAACGCGGTCTGTCATGGAGTCACCTAGGGTAGTGTCTTCTCTTTGGAGAATAAGTTTCACCCCTCTCGGTTGTGGATTTCAGGAGGATTTGTTCTTTGCCTCCACCAGCAATGCATTTCCAGGCTCCTATTATTAAGAGGAGGTCGTATGCCAGCCTGAGGATAGTTCTTCACCAGGTTGGTAGAGCCTACGGATGATCAAAGTTTAAGGCTCAGTTTGATTTGAGATCCGTTATCCCCCATAGTGTAGGGAAGCATATTAGATAGGAGAGGGCTAGGGAGGCCCATACTTGATTGACATTACCCGGCCCGGGGAGGAGGAGGTTCAATGCCTCGGCCTCACTTATGATTTTTTCTTTCGGCTACAGGTGTCGATCATCGATAGTGCTCATAGGGACTACCCATCATAGGAGAGGAGCTCCTATTCAGAGAGAGTCGGTGGTGTCTCCACCACATCGCTCTACCCCCATCCACCATCTCCTATCGATGTTCCATCATCTCCAATTCCACCAAAGGCCATGAAGGCCATATCTGGGGAAAAGAGGACCCCACTGGTGATCTGGCTAAGGCCAAAGGATACTGTTCCATCTACACCGCCTATTATGGTGAGGCCGAGCTCTCTTGTTCAACCTTTCACTCCAGTCACGGCGAGGAAGGAATGGCGACCTCGAAGTATCATAGTTATCCCATCACCACCGCCACCATAGCATACGATGGTGATAGTAGTTATTGAGCGAGAAGGTGATAGCTCAATTGCACCTACGATGATAGATCCTCCTAGGAGTGTCACCCCATACATATTTAGTGATAATCAGGAGCATATTTCTTTCAGTGAGTATAGCCCTCATTGGGTTAACTCTCCAGCAGTAGGGAGGTTCAGTGCCTCACAGTACATGATAGTGATCCCACCACCGGTCAGCCAAATTCATTTATACCAGTTCAAACGGATCATTCTCTTGATGATATAGTAGCCCATTATCTCATGGAGAAGAAAGAGATCCTAGGATATGAATGGTTTGATGAGGAGAAGATCAGCTTTGATCCCAATGAAGATGATTTATTGGGAGATTCAACAAGAGTTTGCATGGTAGACACCAGGGGATCCCTCCTTAGAGAGCAGTAGACTATGGAAGGTGTTGAAGCTAAGCAAGAAGACATAGCCTACTTGACCCAACACCTCCTTCAGCAGATAAAGTAGAAGGATGAAAAAATAGATAGAATGAAGAAGAGCCTCGAAGATCTGCTAGCAGCTATATCATAACACTTCAAAACCAAGCCCCGACAGTTCATCCTATTATAGCTGAGACTAGTCAGCCAGAGTTGGTGCATGTTTTGGATCTAGCTAAGACTTTTCTTCCAGTAGAGCAAGGTAGCACCAGCATGTATAGAGAGGTAGTGGATAGTACCTCCATACAGGAAAAAGATAAAGAGTAGGTTGGCGAGTGAGAAGCATTGGCTCAAGTAGGATCATCAGTTCAAAGTACCTACGAGAAATTTGATGTAATCCAATATTCTAAGGGTTTAGTGTCACCTTCTTTCAAGAGCTTCGATGGTAGTGGGAACCCGAGGCAGCACATTGCGCATTTTAGGGCCAGTAGTTGCAACGTCAGTGGCAATGATGCTTTACTTTTCCATATCTTCATCAATAGCTTAGCAGGCATAGCTTTTGAATGGTACGCTGAACTTCCCAACAGTTCAGTGAAGACATTTACTATGTTGGAGCAACTCTTTATCAAGAGGTTTGCTGGAGCTCAACAAAGAGTAACTGTAGGTGATTTTGTCATGGCTCAACAAAACCCCGGTGAGTCCCTCGTTGATTACATTCTTAGATGACATGATCTGAGTATGAAATGCGAACCTCAGTTGTCTGAATAGAATGCCATTGAGATTCTTCTTAAGAATATCCATGGCCCGATCGCCTTCATGCTCAAATTCACCATCAAAACTTTTGAGAAATTAATCAACAAGGTGCCTAGATTGCAAGGAGAAAGCTTACCTTCTCTAGACCTACTAGGGTCAAAGTAGAAGGTTTATGAGAAGAAGCTTGAGGCAATGATTGCATTAGATGGGAAACAACCATACATAGTTTGAGAGACCGTGCTCCCATCACTTCCACCTCCTCTACCACCAGGGTAGCCCTACCGGCCAGCCATAGTAGCCTCCACGCACCCACCTCCCCTCCACATCACATTAGCAGTGGTATATATACCCGCCACCACGTAGCTATGTTCCACCTACTCTTTTGGATAAACTTACTAAGCCTTATTCAATTAAGAGGGAGGTAATCAGGAAAATCTTTAAGAATCTCTTAAAGAAGCTTGATTTTCTGCTACCCAAACCTAGAAGACTGGAGGAAGTGGAAAAAAGTAACGATCTTAACTTTTGCCCCTACCACCGTATGCTCGGTTATGGTTTGGAAGATTGCTTCACGTTTAAGGACTGACTTGAACATAGCTTCAAGATTGGGGCTATAGTCATCCCAAAGGAATACCTTGTGGAATAATCATCCAGTTCCATTTGGATAATCCTTAGGGATACTTGCAATCCTTCCAAAACCAAAGAAGGTTAGGATATCTCCTTATCCAAAATCTCTAAGAAAATTATCTCAAAAATCAAGAAACTTTTTTTGTAGGTGCACGAGATAGCTCAAACCTCAACAGAAGCTTTGCAAGTTGCTAGAAACTCTGGAAAGGGAGCTCGGCCGACAATAACTGTCGCGGGATAGCCAAGAGTCAGACCTCGGTCCATTCATACATCAACCTACCTCTACTTCTTCTTCTTCTAGTAAACATCTTATATCGGTGGATGAGGGCACCAAATTCCTCACCCCTCTTACTTTACTTGATTTTTACTATGTACCTCCTATCAATTCCAAGAAATTAAAGAATAAAGTTAGCTTGAATTATATCTGTGTCACTTCTAATGGGTTATCTAAATCTATTTCTAAAGATAACTCTTCAAATCTAAACAACAACTATAATAATTTTGATCTTCCTCTTTTTGATTCAGAGTTGGATTTTCCTACTCCTAATACTATAGGTTCGCCTCTTGAGATAAACTTGGAATCATCTGATTCTGAGGGTCTCATAGGAGAAGCTATATGTGAGCCTGACGTGCGGGTAGAATCTTCCATTACCTTGCTAGAAGAGATCACCAAACTTAACCTCCATAGTGGCAAGGTTCTACCTCCTATGCAAGCACCTCAAGATAGAGGGAAATAAGTCATTGGTTTAGAGGATCGAGAAGCCCATCCATAGAATGCTCCACCCTTGGATATGCTTGTGGAGGATCAGCCCAAGGTGGACTACAATGTCCTCTCCCACCTAAAAAAGTTGCCATCTAAGCTAAGCATATACGATGCCCTTGTCTTCTCTAAAGAGATGAGAGAATCACTAATAAAGGCTCTCCTTGATTTTGAGATATGCTTAGCTCAGCTGTCGCTATTGGAGAGGAGGCATATTATTTTAGAGAAGCTCAGGGGGTCACCTTCACAGATGAAGACCTTTTTCTGGGGGACATGGAGCACAACCGTCCCCTCTACATTATAGTGGACATGGGATTCAGACTTGCCAGAGTTCTCATCGATCCAGGTGCATCAGTGAACATTATGAGTCTAAAGACCCTTGCCTATTTGAGGATCGACATCTCCACACTTTGAGGAGATCAGATGATGTTGAGAGGATTTAATGAATAAGGTGAGAGTTTTGTTGAATGCTTCTGCTAAGCCATTGGCTATGGGGTAGTAGGTGGTGGAGTATCTCCAGTCTATACCGTGTCTTATGGCAAAGCTATTGATCTTTGTGTTTTTGAATGCAATACCATTATCGGATATAACTCATCGAGGGCAGTCATTATACGATATGTTTCCTAAAAACTAAAGCACATACTAAGTGACATCTCAGTGGGATTTTCTCTACCCACTTGGAAAAGTAGTCGGTGACAGATAAGATGAATCGATGACCCTTCGAAGATAGAGAATCGATCAGACCCACAATGTCGGTACCCAAACACTCATATAGCCATGAGTCCAATGTAGGGTGTAGAATGTTGGGTGGTTAATGTAGGACCACATTGTGTACCTGACACTGATGGCATCTCCTAGTTATATTCATACAGTCTGTAATCATCTAAGGCCAGTAGTATCCTAGTCTTATGATCTTCATCTTCATCTTCGAGCTAGATTGATGTGCTCCCCATAGACTTGAATGTACCTCGATTACAATGCCATGGGCTTTGTGTTTATCTAAATAGCATAACCACATTTGATCAAAGGACCATCGGTTTAGGATGCCATCAATGAGAGCATAGGAGAGAGCTCTTTATTTCACCTGATGGGCTTGTGACTTTTCTTGAGGTAGTTTGCCAGAGTTCAAATAGTCTATGAATGGTTGCCTCTAATCTGACTCCTTATTTCTTTTGGCAATGATAACCTCCCTTCAAGAGAAAGTCTCTCGATGAGTTCAACATTAATAAGGGATATGACTTGTCTGTGTTGGACCCTTATTGGAAAGGACTCATTTTTTCGGACATGTCAATTCTTTGGCAAGTTTGGCCAAAGTATCTTCTACTATGTTCTCTGCTCAGGGAACATTGTAGATGGTGACTTCAAGGATTTGGGCCAATAGCTTCATGGTATATTCGTAGTAATGATGAAGCTTAGGTTTGAGATCCTTGGACCAATGAGTGATAACTAATTAATCCCCAAAGATGTTGATGCTCTTGACACGCACTGTGATAGCTAACTCCATATTGGCAATCAAAGCCTCATACTCGACTTCATTATTGGTGTAGGGATTGGAAAGATAGTATGAGAATCTCATCACATCGCGATCTGGAGTTAAGAGAACTATTTCAACCCTTACCTTTCTTGGAAGAGTAGATCATAGTGCTTCCCCTTTATGAAAAGAAGCTGCACCTTCAAAATACATCTCCCATCAACTGTTGTCAACCTCCCATAATTTCATGATTTGTTCATCAGGGATATCATCGCTAAGCGAAGAATCAATAGAAGTGGGTGTCGCTAAGAAATCTGCTTGTCCTTTACTAGTATAGAGTGCGAATGTGATATCAAACTATGAAAAATCATGGACCAGTGTGCCAAATGTCTGGATAATGTTGGCTATGTCATGAGATACTGTAGTGGATTGGTTTTGGAAATCAAGTTTACCTTATGAGAAAGCGTATAGTGCCGTAGCTTTTGGGAAGCAAAGATCAAAGCTAGGCAATGTTTAATGTAATGGTTGGATAGTTTGCAGAATCAAATGGCGATTGAGGTAGTAGAGAGCACTCTCCTTCCCTTCATCATGCTTGGGCCAACAGAGACCGAGAGAGTCATCCAATCAGTGTAGAGGATGAGTGGCCCGGATAGGGGACGCTAGAATTGGCGACTTCACCAAATCTTGTTTGATATCTTCAAAGGCATCGACACTTGTCATCCCACTTGAACTTGGCATCCTTTTGATAAATCGAGAATGGCTTGCATCTCTCTCGATGGTTGGAAATAAAGCATCTTAGATACGTCAACCGTCCTTGGAAAGATCTGAGTTGAGTTAAACTTTTAGGAGGTGTCATTTCTAAGATAGCTTTGATCTTTTCTTGATCTATTTCTATTCCCTGGTGTCAGACAACAAACTTAAAGAATTTCTCTGAAGCTACTCCAAATACAGACTTTAGGGGATTCATTTTAAGGTTATATTGCCTTAACCGTTAGAAAACTACTCTCAAGTCAAAGAGATGGTCTTCCTTTTCTCTGCTCTTGACTACTAGATCATCAACATAGCACTCAACCTGATGATGGATGAGTTCATTGAAGATCTAAGTCATGGCCCATTGGTATGTAGCATCAGCATTTTTAAGGCCAAAGGCATGACACTATAATAATAGATTTTGATCGGGGTTCAAAAAGCAGTGTTTCTTTCATCCTCGGGTCCATCTTGATTTGGTTGTAGCCAGATGATCCATCTACAAAGGAAAAAATTGCATGAGATGAGGCGATGTCCGCCATTCTTTTGGTATAGGAAAAATAAACTCATCCTTAAGACACACTTTGTTTAAATCCCTAAAATCAATGCATATGTGAATTTTACCATTCTTCTTCTTAACTAGGACAACACTGGCTAACTAAGTAAGGTATTTTTCTTCCTTGATGAAACTAGCATCGATCAATTTCTTGACTTCAGAAATGACCAGTTGCTCAATTTCTAATCGCATGCATCTAGGAGCTGCTTGATATGGTTTGTGTTAGGATCTATTACTAGTTTCTATACTTCTGTGTCATGAGATAATCCAGATAACTCTTTAGAACTCCATACAAAGTGGTCCTTAAACTCAGTCAATAGCCTAACTAAGTCATTGGTTTCTTCTTCATTGAGCAACAAACTGATGTATGTCGGGCGTAGATTTTCTTCTGTCTCAAGGTTGATTTCTTTAAGCTAGTCAATTATTGAATGGATCTCTTCTTCAAATTTTGGTGGTACATCTTTGATTTGGAGATCATCTTGATCATCTAAAGTTTCTAAACACACATCCTCATAAGAGTTGGTTGGTGTGAAAAGAACTTATTGAACTCCAGATGGTTGGTGACAACTAAGCAGTAATTATCATCATTGATTAGACCCACTGTACCGAATCCTAGTCATGATCTTAGTTGTGCATCCCTGCCTGTGTTGTTCCATAGCTTTTCGAAGTACTCTGACCTGTGCTTAGACCATGAATAAGGAATGAAAGCCTTTTTTACAAGATTAATAAGACAAGGCGAGTACCAATCAAAAGATAATTCTATTAATTATTTGTATGAATTCTCCTCAAGTTCTACATCAACTTCAGGACTTGAGGTGGATGATCCTAAATTGAATCTCCTTGGCTTCATATCATTAGAAGACTTAGGAGCTTCCTTAATTACTAAACCTTCAACTTTCCAAGATGAAAGTGAGGTTAGAGCTAAGGCTCCTAGCTACTGCCTGATAGTTTTACATGCATTTGATTCAAATACTGTGCTTTATCGAGTCAGTCTTCTTCACTGCCTCAGTGTCACTTCCAATGAAACCCGAGAGGGGTTGGGCGGTATACTAATCACATTAGACTCATCCTCGAGCTAGATTCCAATGTGAATAGTATGGGTACTCCTATGAACGGAACATAACCCCTGATGGCGATGGCCAAGGGGTCTTCCACCTCTAGAACTCCTGTTTTTTTGCCTCTCTGGTGGAGGTCAAGTCATCCTACCCACAAGTCCATATGATAGAATGAACTTCGGTGGAATGTGATATGCGACTCTATTTCTTTTTCAATTTCCCTTTCTTGTTCACTTGTATTTTTTTCTTTTCTTTTTCTTTTGCATTTTCTTTTTCTTCATTTTCTTTTCTTTTGAATTTGAATTTTATCCAAGTTCACGAGAAAGAGTGTTTTGAGGAAGATAGTAGGTCGCATCCTCATATATCTCAACCTCTCTAACCAAAAATAGTTTTTCATCTCCTTTGACAAAAACTCAATCCCGTCCTTCCTGAACTTGATGCACTGATGGAGGGAGGATGGAATCATCTTATTCTGGTTTGTCCAAGGCCTACCGAGGAAAGCAATGAACAAAGTATTCGAATCAATTATATAAAACTTGGCTTCAGTCTTCCAGTCACTTATCTCTAAAGGTAACACTATGGAACCTAAAGCCCACTCGCCTTGTTTATTGAATCCTCTCAACATCATCCGATCTCCTTAAAGTGTGGAGATGTCAATCCTCAAATATGCAAGGGTATTTAGACTCATAATGTTCACCGATGCACCTGGATCGATGAGAACTCTGGCAAGTCTAAATTTTCCCATGTAAATTATAATGTAGAGGGGACGGTTGTTCTCCATGTCCCCTAGAAGAAGGTCTTCATCTATGAAGGTGACCCCCTGAGCTTCTCTAGAATAATGTGCTTCCTCTCCAATAGTGGTCATTGAGCTAAGCATATCTTAGGATCAATGAGAGCCTTGATTAGTGATTCTCTTATCTCTTTGGATAAGATAAGGGCATCATATATGCTTAGCTTAGATGGAAACTTTCTTAGGTGAGAGTTGACATTGTAGTCCACCTTAGGTTGATCCTTCATGAGCATATCCAAGGTGGAGCATGTTGTAGAGGAGCTTCTCAATCCTCTAAACCAATGACTTTTTTTCCCTCTATCTTGAGGTGCTGCCCTGGGAGGTAGAACCTTGCCACTACGGAGGTTGACATTGGTGATCTTGGCAGGGTAATGGAAGATTCTACCATCATGTTAGGCTCACCTATAGCTTCTCCTATGGGACTCTCAGAATCGGTTGATTCCAAGTATATCTCAAGAGGCAAACTCATAGTATTCATAGTAGGAAATACAACTATGAATTAGAAAGTGGAAGATCAGAATTATTGTAGTTGTTGTTTAGACTTGAAGAGTTATCATTAGGAATAGATTTAGATAACCCATCAGAAGTGAGACAGATATAATTCAAACTAGCTCTATTTTTTAATTTCATGGATTTGATAGGAGGTTCATAGTAGAAATCAAGTAAGAGGGGTGAGATTTGATGTCCTCATTCAATGATACAAGTTGACTACTAGAAGAAGAATAGGTAAGAGGTAGTCATGTAGTAGTCAATGGTGGACGGAGGCTGGACTCGATCGTGCTACAACCTGAGCCCCCCTTTCCCTGAGTTGGCTCTAGCAACTTGCTAACCTTCCTTCATGTTGAAGGTTTGATCTGGCTCAAGCACTGCAAGAAAAGTTTCTTGATCTTCGAGATAATTTTCTTAGAGGTTTTGGATAAGGTGATATCTCAACATTCTTTGGTTTTGGAAGGATCGCAAGTATCTCCAAGGATTACCTTAATGGAACTGGATGGTTGTTCCACAAGGTATTCCTTCGGGATGACTATAGAACCTGTCTTGAAGCTATGTTCAAGCCAGTCCTTAAATGTGAAGCAATCTTCTAAAACATGATCTAGCATACGCTGGTAGGGGCAAAAGTTAAGATCATTGCTTTTGCCCACTTTCTCTGGTCTCCTAGGTTTGGGTAACTGAAAATCAGGCTTTTTTAAGAGGTTTTTAAAGATCTTCATAATTACCTCCCTATTAAATTAATAAAGTTTATTAAGTTTATCCAAAGAGTAGGTGGACCATACCGGCGGCATGTGTACCATCTTGTTGATGATGTGGCTGAGGAGGAGGCGGCATAGACTGTGGAGACTACTATGGCAGCCAGTAGGGCTTCCTCGGTGGTGGTAGAGGAGGCGGAAGTGATGGCTGTGGAGCATGAGGTCTCTCAAACTATTCTCTAGCCAGCTATTTCCCCTTATCCACTGCTGTCACTTCCCCGGGCTTCTTCTCATATACCTTCTGTGACATTGGCTTTATTGGTAGATTTGGAGAAGATAACTGTTGGCTTCTCCTTGCAAGCTAGCCACCTTATTGATTAATTTCTCAAAAGTTTTAATGTTGAAACCTTTGAGCATGAAGACAAGCCATGGATATTCTTAAGAAAATCTCGATGGCTTTATTCGCATTTGTGGTTTCATTTTATACTCAAATTATCTATCATGTACTATGAGGCACCCACCTCCCTACTGTTGGAGAGTTAACCCAATGAGGGCTATACTGGTTGGAAGAAATACACTCCTAACTATCACTGAGTCTGTGTGGGGTGACACTCCCAGGAGGATCTATCATCATATGCACTATCACCTCCTTTGATTGCAACCATCTCTATGTCCTAATGCGGTGGTGGTGGTGAAGGGATGACTGCTATGCTTTGAGGTCGCCACTCCTTCTTCACCACTACTAGGGAAGAAGGTCGAGCAAGAGAGCTCAGCCTTGCCATAGTAGGCAGCTTAGATAGGATGAGATCTCTTGGCCATAGCTAGATCACCAACGGGGTCCTCTTCTCCCCCGATGTGGCCTTCATGGCCTTTGGTGGAACTGGAGATGTTGGAACATGGATCGAAGATTGTGGATGGGGGATTGAGCGGTATGGTGGAGACACCATCGACTCTCTTTGAACAGGAGCTCTCCTCATGTGATGAGTAGTCCCCGTGAGCAGAATGTTGTCGATATGATCGACGCGGGTAGGGCATCGATCAAGAAAATCAACATGTGCAGACTGACTTTCGGTTAAACCTCCGCCTCTCTCTGCTAGTAATGTGAACTAAAGTACGGGCCTCCCTAGCCCTTTCCTGTGTAATATGTGTCCCCACACTGCGGTAGAAAATGGGTCTCAAATCAAGCCCCGGACTCAGATCGTCCGTAGGCTCTGCCAACTTAGCGTAGAACTATCCTCAGGCTGGTGTATGACCTCCTCCTCTCAATAATAGAAGCCTAGAAATACACTAGGAGGTGAAGCAATCCTCGACATCCTCTCAACCGAGAGAGAGGATGGGCTTTCTTTGTAAAGTAGGAAACCAAAGGGAAACTCCATAATAGGTGTGTGTTTCCTCCATCTCCCTATACAGTGTGGTACTTTATCATGCGTTCTTGCTCCTTCTTTGGGTCTGGTGAGGAGAGTAAGAGCCAGACCCAACCTCAAAAATAGGGAGATAATCCCTGGGATCAGGGGAGCCTTCCCCTTTGAGGGTGCTAGTGAGTGGGTGCTAGCCCTAACTTGGGTAGCACAGGGAACCACGGGGCGCACAGGTGTTAGCACTGACACTGTTGCTGTAGAAACCTCCATAGACTTCCTCTTCATCGAGGGAAGCTCAGAATCTGATGGCATGTCAACCCGAATGACCGGCTCCTGCCCGACCATTGTGCTCCTACAAACAGTCATGAGGGAGGTCCCCTCACAGGTTATCCGGGCCCCCTCAAAATGTCCTCCAAAGTGAATGAGGTGGGCATAATCAGGAAGGAGACCGAACTCCATGGGGAAAAGTGAACACATATACATGATTGAAGGAAGATGTTGAAAATAACTAGACTTACTTTATTGATTTTGAATTTGAATTTAGAATTTGAACCCATACTCAACATCTTGAAAGTGTTAAGTCGAGCTCAAATTTATTTAGAAGTGATTTTAAGATTTGATTGGGAAGAGAAAATTTTGAATTTAGAATCCATTTTAAACAAATTTGGGTAAGTTAAAAATGGGTTCGAATATTTTTGGAAAGATGCTTCCATAGGTTCATATTTAAATTTTGATTTTGATTTGAGGCCCCTTTATTTAACAACTTTGGGTATGTTAAAGTAAAGGGTTAATTGATTTTGTTTTGGATTTATGATTTTTGGAATCTACTCTCTTAGCAAATTTAAGTATGTTAGGTGAGGTGTTTGAAAACAATTTCTTATTTATCCTTGTTTGCTTTGTTTTGTGGATCATTTATTATTTTAAAAATGGAATCTTCATTTAGAAAATTTGAGTGCTAAAATAGGGAATCTAAGTGTATTTTCTTTTGAAAAATTTTGAAAATAGGACTCTTAGCAAATTTAGGTATGCTAAGAAAATTCGATTGTGTTTTTTTTTTTTTTTTGGAGATTTTGTTTTTTGAAATTGAAGACCTCACTTTAGCAAATATGGTATGCTAGAATGAAGTTCCAATGATTTTTGAAATTTTGTAAAATGGAGATTTCACTTAGCAAATTTGAGTATATTAAATAAAATTCCAAAAATATGTTTCAAATTTTCATGTTTTGAATTTGTTTTGAAAATGGAGACTTCACTTTAGCAAATGTGGTATGCTAGAATGAAGTTCCAATGTGTTTTGAAATTTTGTGAAATTGAGATTTCAGTTAGCAAATTTGAGTATGCTAAATGAAATTCTAAAAATGTGTTTCAAATTTTCGTGTTTTGGGATTCATTTTAAAAATTGAGACTTCACTTAGCAAATGTGGTATGCTAGAATGAAGTTCCTATGTGTTTTGAATTTTTGTGAAATGGAAATTTCACTTACCAAATTTGAGTATGCTAAATGAAATTGCAAAAATATGTTTCAAATTTTTG
Source organism: Cymbidium sinense (assembly GCA_021442155.1). Classification (NCBI taxonomy): domain Eukaryota; kingdom Viridiplantae; phylum Streptophyta; class Magnoliopsida; order Asparagales; family Orchidaceae; genus Cymbidium; species Cymbidium sinense. The sequence continues at coordinate 98,405,324 of CM038227.1, forward strand.
CATTTTGGGTTTTGTTTTGAAAATGGAGACTTACTTTAGCAAATGTGGTATGCTAGAATGAAGTTCCAACGTGTTTTGAAGTTTTGTGAAATGTAGATTTCACTTAGCAAATTTTATGCTAAATGAAATTCAAAATGTGTTAGAAATTTTGTTTTGAAGGGAGACTTCACTTTAGCAAATGGGGTATGCTAGAGTGAAGTTCCAAATGTATTTTAAAAAATTTTGTTTTTTTTGATTTTGAAAGAGAGATTTCCATAACAAATTTGGGTATGTAAGATGGAAATCACTTATGTCTCATTTTTCAAAGATGTATTGTGTGATTGCTTTTGAAAGAAATCCCAACTTAATCATATGTGGAACATTTTAGTGGCATTTCAAAATAATGTTATTTTATTTGGAAATGAAATCTTCATTCAATAAATTTGGGTATATTGAATGGATATGTTCACATGAGCTTTTTGAAAGTTTATTTTTGATTTTCATTGAAATGGAAAACTCCATTCAATAGATGTGGGTATATTGAATGGAGAGATTTCATATGTGCTTTTTGAAAGGGTGAAAATTCCAACATAACACATGTGGAATGTGTTGAGTAGAATTTCAAAGTTGTGACTTTACTTGAAGATGTAACATCCATCTAACACATTTGGATGTATTGGATGGAAAGACCCATCTTCGAACTTTGTTCTTTTTGAAAGTTTAGGATTGTTGGAATTTTATTTTTGAAAATGAAGTCTTCATCAAAATGAATTGAGTGAAGAAGAAGTTCATTTGTGCTTTTGAAAATTATGGTTGTTGGTTTTATTTTTAAAATGTTTCTACATGTAATAATTATAAAAAATTGTTAGATGTAGTGCAAATATTTTATTAGGTGCATTTTAAAAAGGTGCTTTTGCAAAGCAAGACTTTTATGAAGGATTTATTTTGTCTTTATTTTGAGAATGAACCTTTCCTTACCATAAAAATGGTAATGAGGAAGTCTTTAATCATTTTATTTTTCTTAAATTTTTTTTTCACCGAATGGGGGTTTTAAGACCAACACAGGGCGAGATCCTAAAACCTAAAGATGTTGGCTAACTTAACTTAAGGATGAAATAAGCTAAGTACCAATGAAAAGAAAGATAGTTTTGGATTCATACAAAAGCACAAATCCACTATCGATACTTGGAGACAATGATCATTTATTAATGATGGAGAGAGGAACCTTCCCGAGTTAAAATCTGTGGTGAAAAATATTCTCATCTTCATTTATCCTTTTTGAAAAGGGATTAAATGAAAAAAAAAATATACGCCTTGTTAGATGCCATGCAGATCCCCAAATGTTCTTATTAAGGTGATCGGGTATGACATTGAAGAGGGTGCACTATCTCGAAAGAATGAGCTCTCAACACCCCCATCTTAGACATATGACTTCTCTTAGAGTCTAAGAGTTCCTTAGTCTTAAGACATATTTAGTGATTCAGTGGGCACTCTCACCTAGCCATAGAAGACTTAAAAGAGTTAGTCATAGGAGTAGGTCATTCCTTAGGGGTGTTAGGAAAATCTCCTACCCTTAGCCTAAACCATTCCTCCCTCTTTCAAGTCAAACTTCAAATCAATACTATTTGATTTTATCCAAACTCAAATCAATTCCTTGATTCAATTCCATGATTGAAACCCATGACCAAAATCCATCAAATTCCTAAGTTCAAATTTTTAAGTCCTTAAGCTTCTCTTAAGGACTTAGCCAAAATCATGATCAAAACCTATTCAAATCTTTGAGATTTTCTCATGAGCCATTTATATTCTCATTTATATTCCCATATATAAATGAAATATAAATTCAAACCCATCAAATCAAAGTCAAAATTCCAAATCAATTCATGAAAATTTTCTTAAGTCCTTTAATTTTCCATTAAAGGACTTAGCCAAAATCAACTAAACCTTAATCAAACCTCTTCAAATTCATGGGACTTTCTCAAAACTTATTTATATATTCATTTATATTCTCATATATGAATGAAACATAAATATAACTCAATCAAATCAAACCCTCAAATTAAATTTCAAATTTACTTGAAATTCCCTTAATCCCTTAATTTTTCATTAATGGATTTAACCTAAACTTTGACCAAACCATTTCAAACTCATGGGATTTTCTCAAAACTTTTTTGTATTCTCATTTATGTGCTCATATATAAATGAAATATTAATATAAATCAATCAAATCAAATTCCAAATTGAATTTCAAATTAAAAATCCTCTTAAATCCTTTAAATTCCCTTTAATGAATCTAACCTAAATCATGATTAAACTCTTTCAAATTCTTGAAATTTCTTGAATATCAATTTATATTCCCATTTATATTCTCATATATAAATGAAATATAAACTCAAACTATCAAAAGCAATTCCAAAAATCAAACTCAAATCAACTCAAAATCCAATCGAAGCCTTTCAAGTCAAAATCTTGAACTTAGCCAAATCACTTTGAAATCAGCCAAATCCTTGATTTTCTCTCATGGTTCAATCAATCCTACAATCATGAGCTTATATGTAAATATGAACCCTAATCCTTCAATCAAAACCCAAATCAAAAATCAAACCTAAAACCCCTTCATATTCTTCCTTTGAATATGAAATTTTAAAATGGATCAAAATTCATTTGACTTTAAACCTCTTGTAAATGGATTTCTATTTCAATCATAAGTCCATATATAAGATCAATCAACTTCAAATCAAGCCTTAACCAAGCCATTTGACCCAGTTAGGCTCACTTGACCCAAAGTGACCTAAAGTACCATTATGAGCTAACTTTTGATCATAACCAAATTGGATTGAACCAAACTCATCTATCCCTTTCACTGTGATCAATAATCATCAAGGGATGATCAATCAATCAAATTAGATCAAACCAAGTCAAACCTGGGGTTGACCAAGTCAACACTTAAAAAATGAAACCAAATATAGCCAAATTCCACCATTGTCAAATTGATTGAAACCATTGATCTAAGTTCACTCATGACCTATGTTTGAACTTGACCAAGCCAACATTTTGAGCCTAACCTAGCCCAATTGGCCCACTCGACCCATTTTGACCTAAATGGTCAAAATGTGTCAAAACTTGATCTAAGCCAAATTGATTGAAACCAATGGGTCAAGTCCATCCCAAATCACTTGTGAAACTTGACCAAAGCCTCAATTGGCCAAATAGACCCAACCTAGCCCAATTGACCTTAGACCTAACATGACCTAAAGGGGTCATGTTGAGCCAAATTGAACTTAACCAAATTGATTGGAAACAAAGATACCAATCCACTCCATATGACTAACCAAACCTAAACCTACCCTTGACCTAACCCAAATAGAACAAATGGGTCAAATGGGTCAACTTGACCCATTTGACCTAAATGAGTCATATGAGCTAAAACCAAATCTAATCTAAATTGAACCAAACCAAAGGCACTAAAATATTTCAAATGTTCATATAAACTTGACCCAACCCTTGGTTTGACCCAATTTGACCAATTGGTCAACTTGACCCAAGTTGACCCATTTTGACCTAAATGGGTCAACATGAGCCAAACCCTATCAAATTGATTCCAAATCCAATGAAATTTGGCTCAACCTATTTTTTCAACATACCAAACATACCAAAATTGAAAAAAAAATAGCAAAATGACCATTTTACCCAGGCCATAGAATAAATTTTGTCCTAGCCATGGGTATTTTGGTCATACCCTCATCACAATCACTTGAGGCTTTCTAAAGCTCAAGGGGACTTAGTGATGAGTGGTGCACCCAACTAATGGGTTTGGGTCAGCTTGACCCTTAGCCTTGAAATTCAATTTTCAAACTCCCCAGCTCAATTCAAGCATAGGAGTTGCATTCTCCACCTTGACCATGTGCAATGATCAAACAACCTAAACAACCACTCCATAGGGTCAATTGGATCAAAATGGCAAGCTCATTGCCATCCGATTGTGTAGGGGGTGAAATCACACTTCACCTCCTCATTGAGGCCTGAAAGAGTTAGAAATCATTAGAGCTTTCAAGGTCCCTAGAGAGAGAATCTTGCATTCTTGATTTTGCACTGTGCAAAATAGAGATCCAATAGTGAATTTTCTCTACACTTAATCTCCATCCAATTCCTCTTGCACACTTGATCTAGGAGCTAAGTCGAATTGGCCCAAGCTTTCTCTAAAGTTTTAGAGGCAAGGGAGAGCCCAATTCAATTAAAGTCGCAAATGCATTGAAGAGGAGTTGGTCCACCCATTCATCCACTCAACCTCAAGGCCTAAGAACTTCAATAGGGCTTCATCTCCACCAGATGAAGCTACCTCATTGATCTCGAGCATCGGTGATCACCTCGGGTGAGGTTAGTGATTTTTCAACCACTTAGATTAGGAGGTGTTGGTCCTTTGTGAAAGGAATTTATATTGCATGCGCAATCCACCGTTGGATTGGCCAGTCTATTCCTTTAGATGGTGTGGGTTGATTCTTGAATGATTCTATGCTAGATCGGGCTCGGATCTCCCCTTGGATCATGGATGGTTCACATTGATCCTCAGGGAATAACTTAGCTCATCTCAGCCGTCCATCCACACATTTTAGATGGACGGTTGAGATTATTAGGCACGTTTTATAAATCCTTTATTTGATTTAAGCTGCGCGTTAATCCTTAGCCGTCCGATCTTTGATCGGATGGCTGAGGATATAAATGCCTGCAACGCCAACCGCCCCCTGGATTTGACATTTAAGTGGGTGGCTCATGGCATGATGCATATAAAGTGCGCTGATCGTCGCTTCCATGCGTCGCGCCATGAGCCGGTATTAAGCAGGGATTAGTTAGGGATTTTAATTAATTCCTAATTAATTCAGATAATTTCAAAAATTCATTACTCTTTCAATAAAAATCAAAAAAATAAAAGGAAAAATTTTATGGATTGATAATTTCATCTAGAATATTTTAAAAATATTTTTAATGAATTTTGAATTCCCCTTTTCTCTGAATTTTGTTTCTTTGAAAACTTTATTTAGCTAATTATTCTCTAATTAAGTCACCAATTGATCTCAAATTTCTAGGGTTCATTTTAGGGGATGACCTCTACCTCCCCTAATTTTCTTGAGATTTATTGGAGTCTTAATTGAGGAAATTACTAGCTCATTCCTAATTACCCCCTTCATGTAATTAAGGGTAATTATGATATGATTAGTGGATTTACCCTATGATTAAGTTTGATTAAGGTCAGATCCAGTGAATAGAAGTTTTATGGAATAATTTTGGGTCATTTTCTCTAAGCTATTCCCTAAACCCCCTTTTCTTTCTTTAATCCCCTCTTAATTATGGGTTAATTCATTAATTATCCCTTTAAACAATTTTCAAAAATTCTAAAAATTCTGAGAACTTAATTAATCTACCTTGGATAGATGCTTAGGTGTTTAATAGCCTAAGTCTAATTAAGGAAATTAAAAACCCTTTCATAAGTTTGAAGGGGTGTTTTAAAAGTACTTATGCTAAAACCCCTTAGCTTAATTAACTTTAATTGTGAGCCAAATTGCATTAGCCTTTTCATTATAGGTGCATTACAAATTTAAATACCTTGTGGGTTTTATGTGATCTCATTGGCTCATAATTACTTAGTTAATTTTTCTAAGGTGGTGTAGGTAATTAATTCCACTTAATTCATATTCTAACCTAATCAATGCTTAAAATGATTTTAATTATCTAAAAATTAAATAAAAATACAAAACACATGTGGGAATGGGTTAGAAATAGGAAACTCATCTCACCTTTTCAAAATTAAATCAAACTTCAAGCTCAATAAAAATTATTTTGAAATTACTTTAATTTATTCTAAATTTTCTTATTCCTTTAGAATGCCTTTAGGATTTAAGTAAAGTGATTTTATTTACATGATTGCATTACTTTAGATCTTTTCCAACATATTAAGTTGTATGTCATGTGATTCATGCATTCATAAGTTCATGTTTCAAATTCTAAAGTGAAAATTGTTTACTTTATGTCAAATGTGCATGTGTTGGCTAAAGTAAAATATGAGTAGCTATTATCACTATTAAACCCAAAGTAGTTTCAAAACCTATAAATGGAACATTAAATCTGAAAGTATGCTATTCATATATTAATTATTAGCTTGCATGTGATAGATTAGAAAGTAATGTTTGGTGTAGCCTTTCCTTCCTTTCTTATGTTAGTATAGTTTTGAATAGGGGTTAGTAAGATGTAGGGTTCATTTGAAAAGAATCCAACACTTACTTAATTCCAAACCCTATTTATCCCTATTCTCTCACTTAAGAAGGATTGTCTATACTTTCATGAATAAATTGCATAAACAAAATGAAACTATTAAACAAATTTGCATATTTCTTTTCCATTTCATTTTTTATATGCATGTTGTACTTAAGAAAGTGGTATATTAGTCACGGACCAGGTTGTGAGGCTTTAGTAACTCTAAGAGGTCTTGTATCTTACACCTTGGTTAACAATGACGCTGTACTCACTTATGCCTTTCTTACTTTCATGCATGTATGTGAAATTTTGGATAAGGAAAATCTTTTCTACTTGAGAAAAATCATGCATCAATCAACTTCTAAATTTTCTTAAATGGATTACTTAGCATGCATCATAAAGTGTGTTAACTATTCTCATTTTTGCATGTATAGATATGCTTAGGGTCCATCCATATGCATGTTATATATGTTGGGAAAGAAATAAAGTAATGTGTGTTATGTGAATTTTGATTCATTTTATTTAATCTTAAAATATATTTTTCTAATAGTTTGTTTGGGGTTTATCAAAACATTCACTAAAAGAAATTAAAATGTGAATTTTACCTTAGAAATTACTTAAGGGGAAGGAAAGAGAAGTTCTCTCTTTCCTCTCTTATAACTTAGTAATTAATTGTAGGTTTCACTAAAATCAAACTAAAACATAAAATAAAAATAACCGAAAATACTTAAACAACTTAAATGAAACCCTCTTATAAGTTGAATATCTCCTTCACACTTAGAAAACTTGAACCTAAAGTCCTAAGCTAAGCATGCCACATAAACCTTCAAAGCACACACATTAGCCTAAGTTCCTACTTCTAGCCTTAAGTTAGGTTGGTGCATGATTTGATGTTATATTTTATTTTATGATACATATTTTAGACTGGATGTTAGGGTGTATGCTCATTGAATGAATGGTAGGACATGCTTAGTCTAACTATTCTTTTCTGGGATTGTGCTAAAGGGGAGCTATCATAAATAAAAATTTAAATGCTTTGCTTGCAGCATATCTTTGCATAATCCATAGGTGGGACTTAGTCATCCCATGTGTGGGGTGATGAGTCCAATATACATGCTTGGGATTTGTGTGGTGTGATTTGACTAACCTTTGTTTTGTAGATGTTAGTTAGATTTATGCTTTTCCTTTTCATGTAAAAGTTTATATATTTAGGATTTTAGAATGATTTGTTATGGGAGATTAGGATGAGCATTGGTCATAAGATTCTATCTTATGAACCATGTGAAGCCTTAGAGCATCCACCTTCCAACCATCCAAAGAAGGAACCAAAGAAGAAAAGAAGAAAAGAAAGAAGAAAAGAAGAAAGAAGAAAGAAGAAAGAAGAAAGAAGAAAGAAGAATAAAGCTTGAAGACCCCCTTAACAATGAATTCCTTTTCTTAAATTATAATTTAATTCATTTATAATCCGGGTTCCATATTTGATATTTTTGGGTTTGTGCGGTGGTGCCCAACCATAAACGACCATTTATTCTTTTTGCGATTAGCTTTATAAATTATTTGATGATTTGTTTAGCTTTTGCATTAAGTAACATGATTTTTCTAGTTTCTTCCTTGCTTTATGTATGGCTGGATGTGGATTAGGCTCTTTAGAGAAAAATAAAACTTTTACCCTACTTGACAATTCAAATTAAAAATTAAACAACTCATAACCTCACCTAAAACTTAGGATTAAAATCAAGATAAAAGAATTAGCAACCCCTTAGATGGATGAGCATTTCTTTATAATATCATGCACAAATGCATCTTATTTCACTATTGATTGGAGGGCTTCCACCTTTGCTAGAGAACCCGGCTTAACCTTTGAGGTCCGGTGGAAACTCACCTCCTACCTTCTCACTGATTTTAGCCAATAATCTGATTTCTCATGCATTAGTCATAAAAATTCTATTAGCCTGAGTCAAAAATGATTGTCCAAAAATAAAAATAAAATGAAATTTTAAATGCATTAGATTTAGGTCATTTGAAGCATGTCCCTTTTCATGATCTAGTCTCTTTGGGGAGTGAGTTTAAGGACTTAGTCTCTTTCTAAATAAAAATAGCAGCTATCTTGCAGAAAGACTTGACTACATGTATTTAAAATCATAGGAGGAGTTAGTTGGAGGCCACCCCAGTTGTAAGTCCAAGTGGGTTTGTCCTCTCTATGGAGGCAAACCTACCATTTTCACCTTAGATTTAGGTTGTGCTTTTGGCCCTAAGGCTCCCTAGATTTAGGTTAGGTTACTTTCCCTTGTGGGCCATAAGCATAATTTCTCACCTCTAGGTATTTCCTTAATCTTGTGTTAAGGAATCTTAAGTCCTAAATTTCTTATGAAAATATAACTCAAATAAACTAAATCAATTTCTAAAATGTAAAGCCCAATTTTAAGATCGTTTGAGATGCTTGCTAGGTTTTCCTAGCATCAGAGCATCTTGTACTTATTCTCATTTTGGCGATAATAATTCCCTCTTTGATCAATCCCATTTGATCTAAACATAAACCAATCGATTGATAGTCTTTTCATTGAAATCTTGAGACAAATGATCATTTACCTTAATTGAGAGTTTTTCTAAGGGATCTATTCTTAAGATGTAATTAACTATGGGGCTTGCCTAGGAACTTAATGAACCCGGTTTAAAATAAATCCTGCTTTACTTTTCCATGTAAAGTAGGAAAAGAATCTCTAGTATATATGTAGACCCATCATCCTTAAGAGTCCTTATTGAGGTGATTGGTTCCATTAAAGGGTAGTGACTTCTATCTTTCAAGATAGTACACTATACCTTGATAACATATCCCATCACATCAATAAGTACATCTGAATCTACATGACATCTTACTAAGATGAATTTCTTAAGGGTGTCCTCTTTCTTTCTCCCCAAGATTTGAAAGGCTCCCTTATAAGAATTTTTTCACCACAGAGCTCACCCACAAACCCAAAACAAATTAGGTAGCCAAGCTCACCCTTATAACCCTGATTATGAATGAATTAATTACAATTAAGCAATTCATGTTATGGGGTCTTCATTCTTTATTTCTTCTTTCTTCTTCTTTCTTCTTTCTCCCTTTCTTCTTTTGGTTCCTTCTTTGGATGGTTGGAATGTGGATGTTCTAAAGCTTCACATGGTACATAAGATGTAATCCTATAACCAATGCTCATTCTAATCCCTCATAACATTTATTTTAAAATCCTAATTGCAAAATTATAGAGAAAATGGAAAAGATAAATCTATAGCACATGCAAAATAGAGATTAGCCAAACAAACCTCACATTCCCAAACATGTATATATATAAATTGGACTTAGCACCCCACACATGGGAATAAATGCTTGCACAACAAAAGTAATTTTATATTTTATTACAAAGACTCTTAAGCACAATCCTCGAGAAGATAATGATTAGACTAAATCATCCTATCATTCATCTACACACATACACCCTATCATCCGACTAAGAAAACATCACAAAAATAAAGCAAAGCATCAAACCATGTACTTCAACCTAAAGCTAAATGGTGACTTAGTATAATGCTTTTAAAAGATTTGTGTGGTATGCTTAGCTAGGCTTTAAGGTTTAAATTTCCTAAATATAATAAGTGCAACGTAGAGGGTTTTTCATTTAAGTTATTTAATTGATTTAGTTGATTTTATTTGATGATTTTTTAGGTTTGAATGAACTTACAATTAATTACTGTTATAAAGAGAGAGAAAAGAAAAGAGAACTTCTTTCCTTCCCTACCTTAAGTAATTTATAAAGTAGATTCATGTTTGATTTTTGTTTAGTGAATGTTTATTATGTGCTTTAATTAATCCTAAGCTGAGATTTTCTCTAAACAAACCTATTCAAAAAGGGAGGCATTTTAAAATTAAGTAAAGTGAATTAATATCACAAAACACACGACACATTATTTCTTTCCCAACATGTATAACATGCATATGGATGAATCCTAAGCATATCTATACATACAAATGAGGATGTTTAGCACACTTTCATGATGAATGCTAAGTGATAGTACTTAAGAAAATTTGGATGCTTTATAATGCACGATTTTCATTAAGTAGATAATAGGGATTCTTTTATCCATTTTTCACATGCATATTTATATGTACGAAAGGCATAAGTGAGTATGACGCTATTATTAGCACTAGCGGTGTAAGGTACAAGTCCTACTTAGGGCTATTTAAAGCCTCGTAACCCCGGGGTTGTCCAGACTAATGTACCACTTTCCTTAAATACATATATATGTACAAAAGAAATGAATGGAAAAAGAAAAATGCAAAAGTTTGTATTTATTTGTTTGATTTGTTTATATAATTTATATATAAGTATGGATGTCCCTAAAGTAATAACATAGGAATAAATAGGAATGATTTAAGTAAGTGTTATCTTCTTTTCAAGTGAACTATACACTTTACCAATTCCTATTCAAAACTATGCTAAAAGAAAGGAGAAGGAAAACCATACTATGCACATCTTTATATTTCTACTCACATGCAAGATTATAAATAATCTTAAGTAGCATAACTTTTAGTTTTGATAATTGATTTATAAGTTTTTAAAATAATTTTAGATTTAATAGTGATAATAGCCATTCATATTCTTACTTTAGCCAAAATATGTAATTTGACATGAAGGAAACATTTCATTTTAATTTGATTTTCAAAAAAGCATGAATGCATGAATTTTATATGACATACACATTAGCATGCTAAGAAAGAAATAAAGTGATGAAAGTAATGTAAGTTCATTCACCCTAATTAATTCTGAAAGACAATCCTATGAATAAGATTATTTAAAGTAAATGAAAAGTTTTTTAAGGAGAGTTTGAATTTTATTTGAGTTTGATTTCAATTTAAGAAATGTGAGATGAGTTTGCTGGTCCTAACCCATTCCCACATGTGTGAGTTATTTATGTTCAAATTTAAGGTGATTAGATCAATTTGATGCCTTGTTAAGGTGTGAATTAAGTGTGTTAATTATCCCTTACCTACACCACTTTAATAGATTTAATCACATAATTATGAGCCAATGATATGACATAAAACCACACAATGAATTTAAACCAGCAATGCACTTAGGAAAGAAAGGGCCTAATGCAATTGGCTCACAATTAGTGATTAATTCAATTAAAGAGTTTGATTTTAAGTACTTTCGTAACCTTTCCCACACATATGAGTTGGATTTTGATTTCCTTAAGCTACTTATGTTATTGAACACCTAAGCATCTACCCAAGATGAATTAGTTAAGTTCTGGAATGTTTTGATTTTAAAATTTTGATTAATTAAGCCATTTTATTGAATGATTAAATTATTTAACTAATTTTGCACCTTAATTAGAGTTTAAACCAAATGAAATAAATTAGAGAAATAGATATGAGAAAGAATCTCTAATCTCATTCCCTAAGTTCACTCACTGTCCTAAGATAATTAGCAAAGTTAATTGGTGAATTTATCACACATTAAATGGCTAATTAACCATTTAATGAATTAAGAGAGTAATTAGGAATGAGCTAATTACCTAATTAAGCCATTAATAAATTCCAAGAAAATCATGGGAGGTAGAGGTCATCCCATTAATCAACCCTAGAAGTTTGGAATTAATCAATAGAATAATTAGGAGTAATTAATATAATTACATTCCTAATAAAATCATAATTCAAAAAATATCACTGTCCAAAATCAAGTGAATTTAATTTTAAAATATTTATCTTCGAATTACCTTTCCAATGCTTTTTATTTTATATTTTTCTAAATTTTATACAATTAGTTATGAATATTTGAAGTTTCCATGATTATTAAGTAATCAATCCCTTAATTATATGGCTAATCCTGAGCCACGCGGAGGCGACATGTGCTTTCATGGTAATGACGATAAGCCACTTAAGTGTCACATCATAGTACCTCATTAGCGGTGACACTACCCGCTTTCTCCCCATCCGTTTGATCTAACATTGGACGATTGAGATCCGTATTAAAGATTAAATCACCTGTGTCTAGATCATGACCATCCATCCAAAATGTGCAAATGGACAGGCCATGATCTATCCCCAAGTTCTTCTACAGGAAAGGAGAGTTTTCCACCTTCCATGGCATGATGCGAGCTCGATTGAGCTTGGATTAAACTCAAATTCAATCCACATCATCATCATGTAAGGGAGATCACATCTAACGGTCAAATTCTCATGAGGTGAGAATTTCTTTCACAAAGGACCAACCATGGCTAATTTAAGCTCGGGTTGAGGGCATACCTCACCGGAGGCTATCACCAGCGCTCGAATCCCTTGAGGTAGCTTCGTCTAGTGGACATAAAACCCTAATGAAGATTTGAGGTGATTTAGTTGAGTGGATCTTCCTATGGACTAAGCTCTCCTTTAATTGGGCTTGGTCTTGATCAAGAGCACTCTTCCCATGTTTGGAGAACTTGTGTGAAGGCTTGGATGAGCTCGATTGAGTTCCTCAAGGTGCTTATAAAGGAATTAGACCTAATTTGAGTATTGGCTGTTGGAATTACTTGAGCTCCCTATTTTGGTTTGAAGAAATCTAAAATGAGGAAATGGAAAATGCCTAGAGAACTTTGGAGAGCTTGGAATCACTTCCTTGAGTTCCTACCGCAATCAATATGAGAGAATATAATTCAAGTGAAATTAGGGGAGTATATCTTTGAATGATCACACAAGATCCTTTGCCATTTTGATCAATTCCTCCCTGAGTGGGTTGTTAGGTCTTAGGTGGCATTGCATTGCCAGAGGAGGTAGTGGAGGAGAGCCATGCTTGAAATGAGTGGAGGAAGATTCCCATGTGCTCATTTCCATGGGGGTGGTCAATTTTGACCTTGGGTTGGGTTTGGCTGACCCAAACCTAGTGGGTCATGTGCACCATGTCTATTAGTGATCATTTGGTCCACTAAGAGGATTCCAAGTGTCCATGAAAAAGAATAGGCCAATTTCTAAGTGGTTTTGATTTTAGGTTACTCTATGGCTTAAAATGGTCATTTGATCTTGATTTCAATTTGAATATATTTGATATGATTGAAAAATGGGTTAGCCAAGTTTCATTGAATTTGGAGTTGGTTTGATATGATTTAGCTCATGTTGAACCATTTAGGTCAAAATGGTCAACTTAGATCATGGCCAATTGGGCTAAAGGCTCAATGATGACTTGGGAAGTTCAAACATTGATCATGAATGAGTTTTGATCAATAGTTTCAATCGATTTTGCCTATGGTGGATTTTGGCTAGTTTAGATTTTATTTTAGTTAAGTGTTGACTTGGTCAACCCTTATGTTTGACTTGGTTTGACCCAACTTGAGTGATTGATCATCTTATGATGATTGTTGCTCATAATGTAAGGCTTAGATGGACTTAGTTCAATCCAATTTGGTTAGGATTAGAATTTGCATGGTACTTTAGGTCACTTTGTCAAGTGAGCCTAAGTAGGTCAAATGGCTTGGTCAAAGCTTGATTTGAGTTTGATTGAACTCACATATGGACTTATGATTGAAATATAAACATTTGCAAGTGATTTCAAGTAAAAATGGGTTTTGAGAATTTGACAATTTCAAGTTCAAATGAACATGAGTTTGACTTGGGTTTGATTTTTGAATTAGTTTTGGTTTGATGATTGGAGTTTATGTTTATATTTGGATTCATGATTGTAGGATTGAATCATGGCTTGATTTGAAATTGATAGGTTCAAGATTTTGACAAGGCTTAGGTTGGATTTTTGATTGATTTTGGATTTGATTTTTTTTAAATATATTTTTGGATATTTGAATTTATATTTTTATTTATATTTGTTACATAAATGAGAATATGAATGGTTATGAGAAAATTCCTGAATTTGAATAGATTTAGATTAAATTTAGGCTAAGTCCATAAGAGAATCAAAATGACTATGAAATATTTTTTGATTTGGTTTTGAATTTTAAATTTAGTTTGATGATTTGAATTTATATTTCATTTATATATGTGAATATATATGAGAATATAAATGGGTTGAGAAAACTCTTGAATTTGAATTGATTTAGATTTGATTTCTAAGTCCATAAGATAGAATCAAAATTATTTGAAATATTTTTGATTTGGATTTGAATTTGAATTTAGTTTGATTGATTTGAATTTATATTTCATTTATAAATGAATATAAATGAAAATATAAATGATTGTGAGAAAATTTTGAATTTGAATTGATTTAGATTTGATTTAGGCTAAGTACATAAGATAGAATCAAAGTGACTTAAGAAATATTTTTGATTTAGTTTTGAATTTTGAATTTAGTTAGATTGATTTGAATTTATATTTCATTTATATTTGTAAATATAAAAGAGAATATAAATGGGTTGTGAGAAAATTCTTTAAATTTGAATTGATTAGATGTGATTTAGGCTAAGTCTATGAGAGGGAATCAAAGGACTTATGAAATATTTTTGAACTTGGAATTTCAATCATGCTTCAATCATAAGTTTCATTTGTTTGAATTTATTCATGATTTGAGAAAATCCATTGATTGGTTAAAGGTTTCGCTAGAGTTGGAGTTGATATGATTTGAGAAAATCAATCAAGTTGGAAGAGGAGTTTGACTTGAAGGAGGAAGTGAGAAATTTAAGCAATCAACTTTTCCTAACACCCCTAAGGCATAACCTATTCTATGTAACTCTTCTAAGTCTCTAGTGCTATTGAGTGTCCACCCAATCAAGATGTATCTTAAGACTAAGGAACTCTAAAGTCTAAAAGAAGTCTTATGTCTAAGATGGAAGGGTTGAGAACTCATCAAAGATGAGGTCAGAATCAAGAACTCATAGAATTGGACAATGTGATAAATGTCAAGTCACTCAGAGTCATCATGTTCAAATTTTAAAATAAGCATTACCTGATAGTCATTTGAAGATGTAAGACTATGATGCATTCTTTCTAGATGATCACAAACCAATAGATTATTGTTGATTTACTACCCAAAGTAATCGATCATCCCAATGGTCTTTGTAAAGGAAGATGTGAGTCCTTAGCTTTCTTCTGAAGATCATTGCAAACTAAAAAGGCACTCCTTTGGTGATAGTTCTCCCATCTAGCTACTCCTTGGTTCAAGAATCATAGATAGGTCTATGCTAATATAACTCCTTCGTGTGATCCATCTCAAACCAATAGAATTCATCAAAATAAATTAAAATGAAATTGAACTTTGACTATCTTGAGATTTAAGTCCAGGGACATTCACTTAATAGTTAGAGTGGTTTGATTGTGTTTGCCAAGACCACCCTCAAGGGTTCCTTATTTGGAAGATGTGAGTCCTCGTGCTTTCTTCCTAACTTGACCATTACAATGAAAAGGCATCCCATTGGTTAGTCCACCATGGTTGGTAGACTATTTGATTGGTAAGATAGAAAGGCCACTATGACCCCTCAAGCTCCATCACAAACTGATATGATCCATCAAAATAAAATAAAAAATGAAACTAATCTTGATTATCTTTGAGTTGATCTAAGTCCCCCAACAGTATTCACTCAATAGTAAGCCCTAGGATGGGTTCAATATGTTGCCTTGCCAATGGATCACCCCAACAACTAGTCCCTACTTTGGAGGATGTAAGTCTACTATGCTTTCTTCAAGATGATGTTGCATACCTTTCATCCCTTGGTTGGTTAGTCGCTATGTGTTTAGTAGAAAAACCTTGGATTGGTAAAGCTAATTTAGTTCAGGATGGCTCTACTCAATGCATCTCAAAACCAATAGGTCCATCTCAAAATTCAAATTAAAAATAAAAAATAAAAACTAAAATAAATTCAACTCCTTAGTCAAAAAACAAACAAAATAAATTCAACAAAACAAATCCAATCAACCTCTAATGAGTTAATCAAATCAAAAATCAAAAAAAATTAAACAAATCAAATCAATTTTAAGAGACTCAAATCAAACTTCTTATCCTGGATGATTTGAAGTTCAGGGAAGGTTCACATACTCTATCCCTAGTGGATTCTCCTTTCTTATGTCTTACATGAGAGTCACATTGTACTAAGCTATGGATTCCTTCTACCTTGGGATGAGTAGATCATCTCTGCAATGCTTGATCATTCTGAAGTTATTGTTCTTTGGTCAACACCACATATTGATAGTCACACAACACCTATTGGGCACCCTTTGTTGACCTCATTTTTGGAATGAGTTCTCAGCCCTTCCATCTTAGACATAGGGTTTCTCATAGACTTTAAGAATTCCTTAGTCTTATGACACATCTAGAGTAGTGGACACCAACCTAACCTAGACAAGAGTTAGCCATGGAATAGGTCATGCCTTATGTTGGAAAATTTATATAGTTTGAACCAAATTCTTACTTCCTCCCTTGCCAAATTCATATGAACAAACCTAACTCAACCTTGAACCAATTCAATGGATTTTCTTAAATCATGAATCAATTCCACAATTAAAACTTATGATTGAAGCCCATGATCCTAAATTCCAAATTTTTCTTAAGTCACTTTGATTCCATCTTATGGACTTAGTTATCAAATCAAATCTATTCAAAAATTTTCTCACAATTATTTACATTCTCATTTATATTCACATATATAAATGAAATATAAATTCAAATCAATCAAACCAAATTCAAAATAAATAAATAAAAATCTTTTCCTAAGTCATTTTGATTCCCATCTTATGGACTTAGTGATCAAATCAAATCAATTCAAATTAAAGAAATTTTCTCACAACCCACTAATGTTCTCATTTATATTCACATATATAAATGAAATATAATTCAAATTAATCAAACTAAATTCAAAATTGAAATCCAAATAAAAAATCTTTGCTAAGTCACTTTGATTGCCATCTTATAGACTTAGCTCAGATCAAATCGAAATCAATTCAAATTCAAGAAATTTTCTCTCAACCCACTTATGTTCTCATTTATATTCACATATATAAATGAAATATAAATTCAAATCAATCAAACCAAATTCAAAATTCAAATCCAAATAAAAAATCTTTCCTAAGTCACTTTGATTCCCATCTTATGGACTTAGCCTAGCTCAAATCCAAATCAATTCAATCCAAAAATTATCTCACAACCCATTTATATTCACATATATAAATGAAATATAATTCAAATCAATCAAACCAAATTCAAAATTCAAATCTAAATCAAAAATCTTTTCTAAGTCACTTTGATTCCCATCTTATGGACTTATAAACAAATCTAAAATCAATTCAAATTCAGAATTTTCACAAACCCATTTATATTCTAATTAATATTCACATATATAAATGAAATATAAATTTAAATCAATCAAACTAATTCAAAATTCAAATCCAAATCAAAAATCTTTCCCTAAGTCACTTTGATTCTATCTTGAACTTAGCCTAAATCAAATCAAATAAATTCATGAATTTTCATAACTCATTTATATTCTCATTTGTTTTCACAAATATAAATGAAATATAAATTCAAATATCCAAAAATCAATTCAAAACTCAAACTCAGATTCAATCAGAATTCAACCTAAGCCTTTCAAGTCAAAATCTTGAACTTAGCCAAATCAATCTCAAATCAAGCCAAACCCTTGATTTTTATTAATGATTCAATCAATCCTTTAATCATGAATCCAAATATAAATATAAACTCCAATCACCAAACCAAACCAAAATTCAAAAATCAAACCCAAGTCAAACTCATGTTCACCCTTTTGAACTTGAAATTGTCAAATGAATCAAAACCCATTTGACTTCAAACCACTTGCAAATGGATTTATATTTCAATCATAAGTCCATATGTGAGTTCAATAAAACTCAAATCAAGCTTTGACCAAGCCATTTGATCCACTTAGGCTCACTTGACCCAAAGTGACCTAAAGTACCCCTTAGCCAAATTCTAATCCTACCTAAATTGGATTGAACTAAGCCCAACTAAGCCTCACATTGTGAGCAACAATCATCATGAGATGATCAATCACTCAAATTGGGTCAAACCAAGTCAAACCTAAGGGTTGACTAAGTCAACACTTAGCCAAAATAAAATCTAAACTAGCCAAAATCCACCATAGGCCAAATTGATTTAAAGTATTGATTAAAACTCATTCATGATCAATATTTGAACTTGACCAATCACTTAAGCCTAACCACCTTGACCACTTGACCTAAAAAAGTTAAAATATGTCAAAACTTGATCTAAACCAAATTGATTGAAATTGATCGGTCAAGATTATTCCAAATCATTTGTTGAACTTGACCAAAACCTTAATTGGCCAACTAGACCCAACCTAGCCCAATTGACCATGAACCCAACTTGACCTAAAAGGTCAAATTAAGCTAAATCCAAATATAAACCAAATTGATTGGAAACAAAGATACCAATCCATTTTAAATGTTCAACCAAACATAAACCAACCACTAAAATAGGTCAAATGGGTCAAATTCATCAACTTGACCCATTTGACCTATATGAAATCAAACGAACCAAATTTAAATATTAATCAAATTGAACCAAACTAATGATGCCAAAACATTTTAAATGGTCATATGAACTTGACCCAACCCTTGGTTTGACCTAATTTTGTCCTAAATGGATCAACATGAGCCAAATCATATTAAAACCAACTCAAATTCATGAAACTTGGCCTAACCATTTTTCAATCATACCAACATATTCAAATGAAATCCAAGCCAAATGACCATTTTACCCTACATAGGGTAACCTAAAATCAAAACCACTTGGAATTTGGTCAATTTGTTTTCATGGACACTTGATCATCCTCTTAGTGGACCAATGGTCACTAATGGACATGGTCCATGACCCAATGGGTTTGGGTCACCAACCAACCTAAGCTAAAATCGACCACCCCCATGGACATGAGCACATGGGAATCCTTCCTCCACCTTATTTTGCTCATAGTAACTTCTCCACTACCCCCTCTAGCCAAAACTGAACCACATGCAACTCTACATGGCAAAATAACCCATTGAATAGGGTGTATTGGATCAAAATGACAAAGCTCTTCACGGTCATCCGATTCACCTAGGGGGAGGTATACTCCCCCTAATTCCACTTGAATTCAACAGAGCCACACTCGATTGAGCTAAGGGAACTCAGAGCAAGCATTTGAAAGTCTCCCCAAGCTTCCTAAAGTGAATTCTAATTCTCCATTTTCAGTTTTTTTTCTTAGACTGAAAATAGGGGAGCCCCTCCATTTTTTCAACTTAGCCAATACCTAAAATCAATCCAATTACTCCTTTGAGCACCCTTAAAGGGTGTAGTCACTCATCCCAAGCTTCTTACAAGCTCCAAAGGCAAAGGAGGTGGGACTTTGATCAAGATCGAGCCCAATTGAAGGAGAGTTTGATCCATAGTAAGATCCACTCAACCAAATCACCTCAAATCTTAAACAGAGCTTCGTCTCTACTAGACAAAGCTACCTCATCAAAATTGAGCACCGATGATAGCCTCCGATGAGGTATGGATCAAAACTGAGCTTAAACAAGAGAGTGAGTGGACTTTTATGAAAGAAATTTTTATTTTGTACAAAATTAGCAATTGGATTTTCATCCCCTTGCATGATGATGGTGTGGGTTGAGTTTGGGATCAATCCGA
This sequence comes from Cymbidium sinense, assembly GCA_021442155.1. NCBI lineage: Eukaryota > Viridiplantae > Streptophyta > Magnoliopsida > Asparagales > Orchidaceae > Cymbidium > Cymbidium sinense. The sequence continues at coordinate 98,425,165 of CM038227.1, forward strand.
GCTCAATTGAACTTGAATCATGTCACGAAAGGTGGACAGTTCCCCTTTCCCACAAAGAAGCTCAGGGACGATCATGGGCTATCCATCCATGCATTTTGGATGGATGGCCATGATCAAGATGCATAGGAATATCTGATTAATCCCTTAATATTGCGAGCTTTATCTCAGCCATCTAATCTTTGATCAAACGGATGGGGAGAAAGTGCGTAGCATCGCCCCTGACGTGGTGCTATGATGTGATAACTTAAATACCCTCTCCCATCCTACCACGTGGAAAGCACACACCGTGTCAGCCTCCACGCGCCAATAGGATTAGCTATTTAATTAGGCATTTAATTAATTATCCTTAATGGTCGAATCTTTAAAATAACATAACTAATTCTAGAAAAATTATAAAATTATAAAGTAAGATGCATTGTAAAGATAATTCAAAAGAGAATATTCTAAAATTATTTCTAATGGATTTTAAATATTGTATTTTCCATAATTAAGGTTTTAATGAAAACTTAATAACTCTAATTACTCCCTAATTATCCCACTGATTAATTTCAAACTTCTCATGTGCATTTAGGGGATGACTTCTGCCTCCCCTAATTTTCTTGGGATTTATTGATGGGTTAATTAGGGAGATAAATTAATGAATCCTTAATTACTCTCTTTATGTAATTAAGGGTAATTATGTAGATGAATAATTATTTAATCTCTTTATTAAGTTAATTAAGCCTTGCTTAAGTAGGGAAGAGGTTTGTGGAATGGATTTGGAGAATTTTTCCTAAGCCATTCCTAAACCCCTTCTTCCTTAATCCAAACTTAATTAAGGGTTAAATCCCTAATCACTTGCTTAATTAATTTGATTTTAAAATCAAAACATTCCAGAACTTAATCATCCTTGGATAGTGCTTAGGTGTTCAATAACCTAAGTAGCTTAAAGAAATCAAAATCCAACCCACATGTAGTGGGAAGGGTTATGAAAGTACTTAAATTAAACCTTTAACATTAATTAATCACTAATTGTGAGACAACCCACATGAAGGTTTTATGTCACATTGGCTCATAATTATGTGATTAAATATGTTAAAGTGGTGTAGGTAAGGGATAATTAAACACTTAATTCACACCGTAACTTAACCAAAGCATAAAATTGATCTAATTACCTAAAAATTGAACTTAAATAACTCACACATGGGGGAATGGGTTAGGACCAGTAAACTCATTTCACATTTCTCAAATTAAAATCAAACTCAAACAAAATCCAAACTCTCCTTAAAATAAATTTGATTTACTTTAAATAATCTTATTCATAGGATTATCTTTAATAATTCATTAGGGTGGATGAACTTACATTGCTTTCATCACTTTATTTCTTTCCTAACATGCTAAATGTGTATACCATACGAAAATCATGCATTCATACTTTTTTTTAAAATCAAATTAAAAATGAAATATTTTCTTTATGTCAAATTGCATGTTTTGGCTAAAGTAATAATATGAATGACTATTATCACTATTAAATCCAAAATTATTTTCAATATTTATAAATTCAATATCAAAACTGAAAGGTGTGCTACTTATAATTATTTATAAGTTTGCATGTGAGTATAAATATAAAGATGTGCATAGTGCCCTTCTCTTTTTCTTTTAGCATAGTTTTGAATAGATTTTATAAAGTGTATAGTTCATTTGAAAAGAACACAACACTTGCTTAAATCCATTCCTATTCATTTCTATGTTATTACTTGAGATGGACATCCACACTTACATATATAAATTGCATGAACAAATCAAGCAAACAAATACAAACTTTTGCAGTTTTGTTTTTCCATTCTTTTTTTTGTACATGCATATGTATTTAAGGAAAGTCGTATATTAGTCTGACAACCTGGGTTGAGCTTTAAGTCCCTAAGTAGTCTTGTACCTTACACCCTGGTGCTAACAATGGTGTTGTACTCACTTATGCTTTCATACATATGTGCATATGAAAATGGATAAAAGAATCCCTTTTTCTACTTAACAAATCATGCATCATAAACATTCCAAATTTCTTAAGTAACATCACTTAGCATCATGAAAGTGTGCTAAACATTTCTATTGACATGTATAGATATGCTTAGATTCATCCATATATGCATGTTACACATGTTGGGAAAGAAATGAAGTTATGTGTGTTTTGAGATAGATTTCACTTTACTTAATCTTAAAATGCCTTCTTTTTAATAGGTTTGTTTAGGAAAATCTAAACTTAGATTAATTAAAATATACATAATAAAATATTCACTAAACAAAATTAAACATGAATCTACTTTAGAAATTACTTAAGGTAGGGAAGGAAAGAGAAGTTCCTTTCCCTTTTCCCTCTCTATGCAACTTAATAATTAATTGTAGGTCCATTCGAACCTAAAAAAATCATAAAAAAAAATCAACTAAATCAATTAAACAACTTAAATAAAACCACCCTCTAAGTTGAACTTTTCACACTTAGGAAATTTAAACCTTAAAGCTTAGCTAGGCATACCATAGAAACCTTTTAAAGCACACACATTAGACTAAGTCACCATTTCTAGCTTTAGGTTAGGACGGTGTATGGTTTGATGCTTTACTTTCATTTTGTGATGTAATGTTTTAGTCTAGATGTTAGGGTGCATGTACTTAGACTAAATGGTAGGGCGATCTTAGTCTAATCTTCAGGGATTATGCTTAAGTGTATAAAAATATAATTTCTTTTTGTGTGCTTATACCCCAAGCATAATCCAAAATAGGCTTGGTGGACTTGGTTACCCATGTGGGTGCTCCAATTTATATATACATGCTTGGGATTATATGGTTTGTTTAAATATCTATTTTGTGTGTTAGTTAGATTTCCTTTTCCCATTTTCATTTTTTGCAATTAGATTTTGGAATGATTATTATGGGGATTAGGATGAACATTGGTCATAAGATTTCTTCTTATGTACCATGTGAAGCCTTTAAAGCATCTACATTCCAACCATCCAAAAGAAAGAACAAAAGTAGAAAGAAGAAAGAAGAAGAAGAAAGAAGAAATGAAGAATGAATACCCCATAACATGAATTCCTTGCTTAATTGTAATGAATTCATTTGTAATCTGGTTGTATAAGTAGAGCTCAACTACCCAATTTATTTTTCTGTGGTGGAGCTCACCAAAATGGCCTTTTATTCTTTTAATAATTTATAAATTGATTGATGTTTGTTTAACTAGCATTAAGATGACATCTTTTCTTTCTTTCCTTGCTTTGATGTATGGCTGGATGATGATTAGCTCTTAGAAAATAAATTTTATATCTAATTAAACAACTCAAATTAAAAATAAACAACTCATAACCTCACTTAAAGCTTAGGTTATAAAATAAGATAAAATAATTAGTAACCCCTTAGCTAGATGTTTTCTTACTTTTGTAATAGCATACATAAAATAAAGCATATTATTTCACTCTTGATTGGAGGGCTTCCACCTTTTCTAGAGAACTTGGCTTGACCTATGAGAGCCATGGTGAAAACACACCTCCTTATCTTGCTAATTTCAATCCATAATCTAATTTCTCATTCATTAGGCATATGAATCCTAAAGCCCGTGTCAAATTGATTGTCCAAAATAAAAATAAAATATAACAAAATTTGGATTAGATTCAAAGCATGCACTACATGATCTAGTCTCTTAGGGAGTGTGTTTAAGGACTTAGTCTCTTTTTAAATAAATAACAACTTGGCTATCTTGCAAAAGCATTTGACTTGCCTACATATTTTAAAAGGAGGAGTTAGTTGGTACCACCAAAATTGGTCCAGTGGTTTTATCCTCTCAGAGGTAAACCAAATATTTTTTAGATTTAGGTCATACTTTTGGCCCGAAAGCTCCTAGATTTAGGTTAAGATTACTTTTTGGGCTACATGAGCATAAATCCTCACCTCTAGGCATTTTGTGACCTTGTATCATGAATTATAATCCCTATCATTCTAATAAAGATTCAACTCAAATAAATTAATTCAATTTCAAAAATATAAAGTCCAACCATAGGGTAGTTTGATATGCTTACTAGGCTTCCTAGTATCTTAAGCATCCCCTACTTATTTTCATTTAGCATATATGAAATATGTTAAGTGAAGTTTCAATTTTATGCAATGGTATTATTTGAAAATAGACCTCTCACTCAAGAATTTTGAGTATGTTGAATGAATGTGGTCATTTTCAAAAAAGTGCTTCTGAAAAGATGATTCAAATCTTGATTTTGAAAAGAACCTCCATGTAATAATCATAGGGATTGTTAAATGGGGTTTGGTTATATGAATTTTGTGAAAGGTGCTTTTGGAAAGTAACATTTTGCAAAGCATTTATTTTCTTAATCATTAAGATGAACCTTGCCTCACCAAGCTAGTGATATGAAGGTTTCAAATTTTTGTCATTTCCTTTCATGAGTTAATTTTATTTTTTTCACATATTAAGGAAACCCAATAGGGGTTCTAGGACCTATAAGAAGTGAGGTCCTAAAACCTAAAGGATGTTGGTTAGCTTTGCTTAAGAATGAAATAGCCTAAGTGCCAATGGAAGGAAAGATAATATTGGACTCATTTGAAATATAACTTCACTATCAATGTTTGGAGATAATAATTGTCTACTAGAGATGGAGAGAAGAACCATCCCCAATAGAGTCGCCAGAAAAATCTGTGGTATTTATTTTTGATTCATGTGTATGTGTGTGTATGGAGGGAGGACACCATGGGATGTATTTGTGGTGATGGTATGACATGAGTAGTGCACTATCTCGAAACATAGAAATCACTACCCTACGATGGACCTAATAACCTAATAAGGACTCCTAAGGCATGATGGGTCTTCGAATGTACCAGAGATTTTTCCTTTACTTTACATGGATGAATAAAGTAAGATTCATTTAAACTGGGTTCTAAAGTTTCCTATGGGGGCAACCCCCATAGTTAATTACATCATAAGGAAGGAGAATTCTTTAGGAATACTCTCGATTAAAGTAGGTAATTATTATCTCCAAAGAATTCAAAGATAGGACTATCAATAAATTGGCTATATTTGAAAGATCAAATGGGATAGATCAAAAGGAAAGATTTATTATCAAAACTAAGAGTAGATAAGTAGGGGATGCTCATGATACTAGAAAACCTAGTGAGCATCCCAAACTATCCTATAGTTGGGCTTTATATATTCAAAATAGAGGAGAATTACATGTTTGAGTTGAAATTTTATTATAAATCCAGGACTTATGATTTCACAATATAAGATTCTGGAAATTCCTAAGAGGTGAGGATCTATGCTTATAGCCCTAAAGAAAAATAGTAATCTCGGATCCTAAATCTAGGGAGCTTTAGCGAGGGGCAAAACACGACCTAAATTTAAGGCAAAAGTGAGTATTGTTTACATGTTCAAGAGAGAGTAAACCACTTGATTGCTAGACTTATAACTGCCTGGAGCGGCAGCAAGCTAACTCCTCCTACATTTTAGAACCATGTAGAAAAGTTTTATGATTTTGCAAGATGGCTAGGTTGTTATTATTTAGAAAAGAAGCTAAAGTCCTTAAACCCACTCCTTAGGAAACTAGAGCATGACTGGTATGAATAATAACTTAGTCTAATGCAAATATTATCAAGTTTTATTTGATTATTAACTCTTTATTTTGACACAGGCTATAGGATCTTTATCTGCTGAAATTCATGATGAAGTTGATTATGGGCCAAATCAAAAGAGAAAGAGGTGTTTTTCCATTAAAGGCTCTCAATGGTTAAGCCCATTATATCTGGAAAACATGGAAGCCCTCCCTTAACAAGAGTGAAATAAGATGATATGTGTGATATTAAACATACAACATTCAGCTAAGGGGTTGCTAAATATTTTATTATCTTGATTTAATGCCTAAGCTTTATGTGAGGTTATGAGTTATTTTAAAAGTTTAGTTATGAGTTATTATTGGGTAAAAAATTTATTTTTATCCTAAGAGCCTAATCGCATCCAGGTCATACAATAATCATCAATCATAAATAAATTATGAAGAGTCATGCTTTTTCTAATGCATAAGCTAAACAAATCATCAAACAATTTATATATCTATCGTAAAAGAATAAGAGACCATTACGGTTGGGTGTCATCGTACAACCCAAAAAAGAAATGGGTAGCTGAGCTCTACCCTTATACATCCCAATATAATGAAATAATAATTACAATTTAATTACAATAAATGAATGGGAGCTTTGGGGGATCTTCAAATGTTCAAAGCTCCTTCTTTCCTTCATTTCCTTCTTCCATTTAGTTGGGCAAGCTCCATAGGATCACATGGTAAATTAGACTTGGTCTTGTAACTAATGTTTATACTAATCTCCCATAGCATTAATCTTAATTCCTAATGGAAAATTATATTAATAAAAAGAAAAGTAAATCTAACTACACCTGCAAAATAAGTATTAGCTAAATATGTCATACAACTCAAGCAGTTATATGAATAATTTGGACTTTGCACCCTGCACATAGGTAACCAAGTTCACATGTCCTAATATAGATTATACTTCGGGGTTAAGCAACCTGCATAGCAAAAATATTTATATTTATTTAAGAGCCCCTTAAGCATAATCTCTTATAGAAAATATGTTTAGGCTAATCATGGCTTAACATCCAGTCTACGCATATACACCCTACCATCCAGTCTATAATATTACCTCACAAAATAAAACATACATTAAACCATACACTGCCCTAACATAAAGGTAGAAGTGGTGACTCAATCTAGTGTGTGTGTTAAGGCTTGCGTGGTATGTCCTAGCTAGGCTTTAGAGTTAAAATTTCCTTAGTATGAAAGACATTTACTCATAAAGGATAGTTTCACTTTAAGTGGCTTAATTGATTTTTAAATTTTACTTAATATTTTCTTTTGTTTCATTTGACCTACACAAAATAACTAAGTGTTATGAAGAGAAAGAAAGAGAGGATCACTACCTTTTATCCCTACTTTAAGTCACATCTAAAGTAAATTAATTAATCAATTCCATTTAGTGAATGTCTTATTGCATGTTTTAATTAATCCTAATTTTAGGTTCACTTTAAATAAATGCATTCAATAAGTTAGACATTTTAAGGTTAGTTGGAATGAATTACTATCACATAACACATGTTTATTTATTTCTTTCCATCATGTATATCATGCATCTGATTAGAGTATACACATAGCTATACATGCAATTTGTATCTTAGCACACTTAAATGATGAATGTGAGTGAATATATTTAGAATTAATATTTAATTTGGTTGAATGATTTTGTCATACTAATTTAACGCTCTATCTAAATTCTTATGCAAAAGCATAAGAAAAGAACCTTAAATCACATGACTACTCAACTCAACCAAATAAAAAAAGTGTGAATGCATATCTTTCTAATAGAAAAAGAGGGTTTAAATTCATTAGCTAAGTACACGTCCACATATATAAAAGTTTTAAGTGAGTACTTCGCCATTGTTCTGCACCAAGGGAACGAGGTAGGAACCTTCTTGGGCTACTTAAAGCGTGCATCCTTGGAATGTCCAAACTAATATACCACTATTCTTAGATACATATGGATGTATAAACAACTACAAGGATAGAAAACCAGGAAAAAAATGTATTTTGATTTGCTAGATTTATTTTGTGTAAATGAATTAAAGCTCTATCTAAATTCAAATGTCCAAATGCATAAGAATGAAATCAAGCTGGTGCATCGCCATTATTATTCACAAAGGGAATGAGGTAGGAACCTCTTTAGGGCTACTTAAAGCCATGCATCCCTGGGATGTCCACACTAATATATCGCTAACATTCTTACTTATGCAAATCAACACATGAATGTAAAGAAGAGATTTGATTTCATACACTAGATTTATATTCACTTGTATTTCCTATGTATATATAACTAACTTTATATCATATATGTATATTCATTCATTTATAAACTTTTGAAAATATATTTGGGATTTAATAGATACTAATCACATATTTTTAATTTAAATCAACACATGCAATTTGATATAAAGGAAATCATTTTATTTAATTAATTTTTAAAAGAGATGAATGCATGAATCATATATCATATAACATTTAACATGATTGGGAGGAAATAAAATTACAAGCATGTGATTTCATTCAATCCAACTAAGTCCAGGATAATCAAACTAAATAAGATTATTTAAAACAAATCAAAGTTCTTTAATGTCATTTCATTTTCATATTTGATTTGATTTAAGAAAAGTGAAAGAGGTTTGCTAATCCTGATCCCATTCCCCATGTGTGAGTTAATTTGGTTTAATGAAGAATAATCAGTTGATTTTATGTCTTAATTAGGTTAGGGTATGAATTAAGTCAATTAATTAACCCTTACCTACATCACCTTAAGTTAATTAACTAATTAAAAATGAGCCAATATGATATGCAACCACTTGAAAAATAAATTTACAATTCTTCTAAGAAATGAAAGGTGCCTAATGCAATTGGCTCATGATTAATAGTTAATTAAGCTTAAGGGATCTCATTTAACTACTTTTATGATTTTCTCACACATATGAGTTAATCATAATTTTATTAGCTCTCTCTTTAGGTTATTGAACACCCAAAGTGTTACCCAAGATGGATTAAAGGTAATTAGATGTGAAGTGAATTTTAGATTGAGTTAATTAAGATCATTACCATTTAGTTAAGTATTAAACATTTTCAATTAATGAAATTAACTTAAGGAAAGAGATTAAGAAAAAGGCCTTAATCTCAATCCCTAAGTCCCATATTTGATTATTTAGGCTCTAATTTTATCTTTGAGATTAATTAATTGATTAAGTACTTAATTACCTCATTAATCATTAATTAATCAAATTCCAAAAAGTGAAGGAGGACTTAAGAAATGAATTAGGAAAAATATCCCAATCACATTCCCTAAGCTCCCTTACTATTCAATAGAAGTAATAAGGCTTAAATGATTAATTAAGCCACTGTTCATTCAATAATTATCACTAATGAAATTAAGAAAATGATTAATACTTAATCAATAGATTTTTCTAATTAAGCAACCAATAGAATCCGAGAAAAATAAGGGAGGCGGAGGTCATCCCCCTAAACATCCACAACAAAATTTTAGATTAATTGGGTGATTAATTATGGAGTAATTAAGCAAATTAGATTTCCAATTAAACCTTAATTAAGTCAAAATCACTGCTCAAAATCAATTGATAATAAATTTTCCAGATTCTACTCTAAAATATCTTAAAAATAAGCCTAAGTTTGTAATTTTTTAGATTTTTTTAGGATTAGTTATGATTTTAGGAAGTTTTAGGCTTAAAAATGAATTAATTAGGACTAATTAATTCCTTAATCCCATCGAGCCATGTGGCGTGCTTGGCGACATAGGCGCTTTCCATGTGTGACGATTGGCTATTTAAGTTTTCACATCCAAAGGATGGCGGCGATGCTAACTCAGAACCATTTGATCTAAGATTGGACAACCATGATCAAATCTACGGTTTGAGAAGAGAATCAAGGGATCTAATATGGGATGTAATCAGAGCCATTCATTATAATCATGCGGAACAGACAACTCATGATCTGTTCCATTCGTGAGTGATGAAAGATGGATGTCTTCCATCTTTCCTTGTTCAATCCAAGCTCACCTGAGCTTGGATTGCCTCCAAATTTACCCCACACCTTCAGGGAGGGGAGGCACACACATCCAATGTCTAAAAACACATGCCGTGCAAATTCACGTCACAAAAACCAAGTGATTTTTCCATACAAGGCTTGGTTTGTAAAATTATCTAACCAAAGCTAATGTCTGGAGGTGGATCGATGGAGGTAGCTTTGCCTAGTTGACGTGAGGCCTTATTGAGAAGCTTTGAGATTAATTTGGTGTAGGTTGCTCCTAAGGCCAAACTTCTCCTATTTGGTGATTGATCTTGGTCGAACTCCTATCTTCGGTGCTCAGGAAGGATTGGGAGTGCTTCAATTGGCTTCGACGGAGTACGAGAATGGTGTGGGTGCAAGGAATTGAAGTTTGATTTAGCGAAGGGGGAGTATTGATCGTAAGAGTGATGTCCTATTTTAACTTTGCTTGGGGAGGAGGAATGCTGATCGAGGAAGGCTTGGGATACTCTAGGAAGCTTTGAGGGATTTTGAAATGGCCTTAGGGACTCACACAAAGTGATTTGTATCAAATCCCATTCGAATTGAAGGGGTATACCCCTCAGTTTCTCATGATGGATAAATGGGATTGATCTCACAAAATTCATCAATTGGTCACTGTCGATTTGGGTGATTTGGCTTCATATGGTCAAAATTTGCTCATTTGGGTTAGGTTGGGTTGAGTTGACTAATTGGTCGAATTGGGTCAAACTAAGACTTTGGTTAGGTTCATCTGATGATTAGGGATGTTCTAGTTCAATTGGTTTTGATTAATTTGGCTTAGGTTTGAATTTGACTAATTTGGATTCAAAAGGTCAAATGGGTCAAGTTGACCAATTTGACCAAATTGGGTTGGGTTAGGTGTTGAGTCAAGTTCAATTGGTTGATTGAAAGTAATTGCAGACTTTGGTTTGGTTTAATTTGGATTTAATTTAGATTTTGGCCATTTGACCCTTTCGGTCAAATTGGGCTAGTTTGGGTCAAGTTGACCAATTAGTCAAATTGGGTTCAATCATGGCTTTGGTCAATTTAAATAAGTGATTTGTAATGAACTTGAGCCATTGGTTGCAATCAATTTGGGTGAAATCATGATTTGACTCATTTTGGCTTTTTAGGCTAATTTGGATCAACTTAGGTCAAATAACCCATTGGACTTGGTTTGGCTCAATTGATGGCTTGGTCATGTTCAATCATTGATTTTGAGTGGGTTTGAGTCAATGGTGACTTGTTGGTGACTCGTTGAATGACCACCAGGGTGACTCGTTGGTGGCACAACAAGTCGAACCTGACCTAAGAACGACTACTGAGAGAGTGCCGACCTGGAGACTTATCTCATCACAAAAGTAGTGAGGTGATTCATATAGGGAGTTTTGCTGACACTGCCTTAAAGATAGGATGCGTGCTTGGGAAAAGGTTTCTCTGGGAGTTTTCCTCCTAATCCATAAGCAAAGATATATATATATATATATATATATATATGTTTATGTTTGCATGGACCTTGTTAGTGTGCAAGGGAACACACTGAGAAGGAGCTCATATCAGCCTAGTATTATCTCATACTTACTGGACCGAAGGAGAATCTACATATATGTGAGACAAATTCTCCAACCACAAGGGTGGCTATTAGGAATGGGGGGTTGTCCAATCCAAGAGTAACTGGGGTAGTGTCTAAATGGGGTCGCTAAGGACATGATCCAAATAGAGTGCCCACAGGGGAGGTGTCGCTTGGGGCGTTATACAGAACCCTATAAAAGAAGGCCTGTAGGTATTCGGTGGCCAACTCAAGGAGAAAGCATAGCAGTCTTACATTTGCCAAGAGTGGTGTATCCACCGAGTGGGTCACCGTCATCATGGTGATAACCAGAGGGTCTACATATGGAAGATGGGTCTACGTATGGACCTAATCACCTAATAAGAACTCCTAAGGAAATGGGTCTACGTATATACTAGAGATCTTTCCCCTACTTTAGATGGAGAAGTAAAATAAGGTTTATTTTATGTCAGGTTCTTTAGTTCCCTATAGAAGCAAGCTTCCATAGTTAATTATATCTTAGAAAATAAGAATTTTCTAAGAACAATCTCAATCAAAATAGTAAATAAGTATCTTCAAAGATTTCAAAGCTAGCCTATCAAAAGATTAGGTATTATGAAAATCAAATGGGGGAGTTCAAATATAAAGACTTGTTTGTGAATTCCAAAGGAGTATAAATATGGAGCACCCATGATGCTAGGAAACCTAGTGAGTGCTCCAATCTATAGTGAGGCTTTACATATTTAAAGAGAATTTACTTTTTGTTTAAGTTGGAATCTTATTAGAATGCTAGAGCTTATAGTCCATCAACATAAGATTATGGAAATGCTTAAGAGGTGAGGACTTATAACTCATAGCCCGAAGGACATAAATAGCCTCAAAAATTAAATCTAGAACATTTTAGCATAAGCTAAAAGCACGACCCGAGTCTAATCGAAAAAAATAGAACATAATGGTTTACCTTCACATGAGAGAATAAACCCATCCCGACTCTTTTGGGCTTCAAACTGCCTAAAATGGAAGCCGACTAACATTCTGATTTAAAGCTTCTAGGAAGATAACTAGGCTATTTTTTAATTAGGAAGGAAGCTAGAATCCTAAACTCACTACCTAAGAGACTAGGCCATGACTATCATAAAAATATGACTTAGACTAATGCAAAAATTTACAATCTTTTACACCATTTTGACACATTAATTTTGGACTAAGGCTTGAGATAATTATGCCCATATGCATGAAAAAATAAAGTTATGAGCTAAATCATCAGGAGGAGGTGTTCTCCACTACAAGAGATTGCTCTCAAAAGTCAAGCATATCCCTTATCATGCAAGAATGAGGGCTCTCCCTATTCAAGAGTGAAACAGTATGGTATGTATGGTGTGATAACATATGACATTCAGCTAAAGGGTTACTAAATCTTTTATTTATCTTGATTATGGACCTAAGCTTTAAGATGAAGTTATGAGTTATATTACAATTCAGTTATGAGTTATTATTAAGGATAGAAAATTTAATTTAATCCTAAAGAGCATACCACATCCAGGCCATAGATCAAATCATCACACTTTAAGAAACCTATGAAAAACTTCCCTTTTTTTTGCACAAACTAAACACAACAATCAAATGTTTAATTTTTCATAAAAGAATAAAAGACTGATGTGATCGGGTACACCTCAGAATGAAAAATCAATTGGTAGCTGAGCTCTACCCTTATACAGCCCAGATTATAAGAGAATATTACAATAATAATGAATGTTTTGGGGGCCTTCATTCTTTATCTTTCTATCCTTCTTTTTAGATTGGTTTGCTCTAGGCTTCACAGGGTCTCCTAAGTCTTTGCCTTCTAGCCACTACTCATCCTAAATCCCATAACACTAATCCTAGTTTCTATTGCAAAAATTACATGTTTATGAAAAATAAAATCTAACTATACCTTCAAAATTGATATTAGCTAAACAAACGTACAAGCCAAATAATTATATTTCACTTATTTGGACTTAGCACCCTGCACTTGGGTAACTAAGCCCACTTGTCCTAATTGGATTATGGTTAGGGGAATGAGCAACCTGCAAGCAAGAATATTTATATTTACTTATTATTACAGCACCATCCTTAGCATAATCTTCTACATAAAACATCATTAGGCTATTAACGATTTAACATCCAGTCTACGTATAAATAATTCTAACATCTAGTCTAAAACATTCCATCATAAAATAAAATGTAACACCACAACATACACTGGCCTAACCTAAAGGCTAAAATTGGTGACTTAGTATTCTAATGTGTGTGCTAAGGTTTGGTGTGGTATGTCTTAACTAAGCTTTAGATGTATGATTGTCTAAAATTTCAAATATTTAAGTTACACATTATGGGAGGTTTTAGTTCAAATTATTGAAAGAATTAACGATTTTAATTTACATTCTTCTTGTTTCATTTAATGCCTACTTAATACTTAATAATAAAGAGAAGAAAGGGACTTGACCCCTTTCATTCCTATCCTAAGTTGTTCTCTAAAGGTATATTGTTATGAATTTGGTTTCTTTAGTGAATTACTTATTAAATATTTTTATTAAACTGAAGTTTGGGTTAATCGTAAGGAATTTTATTCAAACACGAAAGGCATCTTAGGATTAATAAAATTGAATTACTATTAGATGGATAACATTTTATTATTCCTTTTCATCATCAATATCATACACATCTCTTTGTTTTGACTACTCATGATATTTGATTTAACACCGTATTTATACATGTGTTTATTTTTGGATGGGGTGGGTGGGACACCAGGATCTTAGGGGATACTTATTGAAGTGATGGGATATGAAATTGAGGTATGATGTACTATCCCGAAAGATAGAGACATCACCCTACAATGGACCAAATTACCTAATAATCACTCTAAAGCATGATGGGTCATCAAATATGCTAGGGATATTTCCCTTACTTTACATGGATGAATAAAGAAGGGTTTATATAAAGTCGAGTTCTTAAGTTCCCTATGGAGGCAAGCTTCCATAGTAAATTACATCTTAAGAAATAAGATTTCTTAAGAATACTCTCGATTAAAGTAGGAAACTATTATCTCCAAATACTTTAAGGTTAAACTATCAAAGGATTGGTTATGTTTAAAAGATCAATTTGGAAAGTTCAAGGAGAAGACTTATTTTTGGAATCCAAAGGGAGGGAGTGGAAAATGCTCTTGCTGCTAGGAAGCTTAGTGAGCATTCCAACCAATCTTATGATTGGGCTTTATATGTTTGAAAGTGAAGAGATTTATTCATTTGATATTTTATTAGATTGCTAGGGCTTATAATCAACACAAGATTGTGATAATGCCTAAGAGGTGAAGATTTATGCTTATATCCTAAATAAAATAGCTATCTAGGGAACTTTAGCATGACCTAAATCTAAGAGACAGGTGGACATAAGGGTTTACCTCCACAAGAGAGGATCAACCCGTCCAACTTCTGGACTTATAACCGCCTAGAATGGCTACCAGCTAACACCTCCTATGATTTAAAATCATGCAGTTTGATCTTATAAATTACAAGATAGCTATGATAGTTATTTAATTTGAAAGAGACTAAAGTCATAAACTCACTCTCTAAGAGACTAGAACATGAGTGATATGAGCATATGAATTAATCTATATATGCAAAATCTTTTTAAATTTCATTTCATCTTTTGACATGATATTTTAGATAGGATTTAGGATTTCTTTATGCCTAAATGCATGATGAAATTGACTGTTGGCTAAATTTAAAGAGAGAGGGTGAAGCTCTACCATCAAGATTTGCTCTCATAGGTCAAGCAGTCTCTATTGTGTAAGGATGGAGGCCCTCATTTTTAGTATGAGTGGTAGAAGATGCATGCATGAAGAGAGACATATAACATGTAGCCAAGGGATTGCTAAATCTTTTAATTATCTTGATTATAGCCTAAGCATTATGGTGAGGTTATGAGTTATTTAGAACTTTAATTATAAGTGATTAGTTAAATAAAATATTTCTTTTCATCCTAAGAGCCTACCGCATCTAAGCCACACATTAAAGCATCAAGCATAAGGAAACTATTAAAAAGATGTAATCTGAATGCGCAATCTAAACAAATCATCAATCAATTTTATAAACTATCATAAAAGAATAATAGGCGGTGTGGTGGGGCGTCATAGCTCAAAAGAAAAGATGGGTAGTTGGCTCTACCCTTATACAACTCAAGATATATTATAATTTGAATGAATAAATGTTATATGGGGTTCACTCTTCATTTCTCCATATCTTTTATCTCCTTCATTTCTTCATTTGGTTGGGCTTCGAAGGCATCAGCCTCTAAGCCTTCTAAGCCTTCTAGCCACCCATCCATAGCACTAATCCTAATTTCTATTATGAAATTATATTTATATATGGAAAAATAAATCTAATTACACCTGCAAAAAATTGGTTAGCTAAACATACATACAATCCTAAGCAGTTATATGTATAATTTGGACTTAGCATCATAAGGGTAACCCACCTCTTAACTTGGATTATGCTTAGGGGTTTAAACAATCTAGAAAGAGAGCATTTATATTTATTTTTAATCATCCCCTTAAGCACAATCCCATGCAAAAAATATGGTTAGGCTAAGAGTGGCCTTACATCCAGGCTACGAAGCATACACCTTAACATCCAGTCTAAAAGAACATACATCACATCATACACCATCCAAAAATAGAGTTGGAAGTGGTAACATAATTCTAATGTGTGTGTTAAAGCTTTGTGTGATATGTCTTAACTAAGCATTAGGGTTGAATTTTTCTAAGTTTGAGAATTATTCAAGTTAACTTGATGTTGGGTTTCATTTGCAGTTGTTAAATTGATTTGTGAATTTTAATTTATATTTTATTTTATTTCATCTAATTTAAACTTAGCAACTAAGTGTTATAAAGAGAAGGAAGAGGATTACTCTTTTTCATCTCTACCTTAAGCCACTTTCTAATGCATATTAATTTGATTTAGTTCCCTTTAATGAATGACTTATTAAATGATTTTTTAATTAATCCTAAGTTTAGGTTGGCTTTAAATGACCTTATCCAATATGAAAGGCTACTTAAGATTAGTCTAACAAAATTACTATCACATGAAGTATACTAAGTTATTCACTTCCATCACATGTAACATGCATATGATTTAATACTTAGCATTTTAGTACACTTAAATGATGATGAATGTAAGTTTGAATATATATATATATATATATATATATATATATATATATATATATATATATATATATATATATATATATATATATATATATATATATATATATATATATATATATATATATATATATATATATATATTTGTTATTTTTGGTTTAATTACATGAACATATAAGTTAAAGCTCTATCCAAATTCTAATATCAAAATATATGGGGATGGAGTCACATAAGTACGTGTCGTTATTAACCAGGGAAGTGAGATGATCAAATGACCTCATTGGGGTCAACTAAAGCTTCGTAGTCCCGAGATGTACAAAATATATACTTACTGACGTTCCAAACCTTTGTAAATCTATACATGAATAAGAAAAAGAGAGCACTAATTTATATATAACATGTCCTAATAACTTGGGTGAATATGGATGCATGCATTTTTAGTAGAAAAGGGGATCTTCATCTTTTAATTAATCACACATACACATATATAAAAATGTAAGCAAGTACGTGCCATTATTAACCACGAAAGTGAGGTAGTTAAATGACCTCCTTGGGGCTACTTAAACCCTCATATTCCTAGGATGCTCAGATTAAATACTTGCTATCTTAAATACATATGAATGTATACACAACTATAAGAATGAAAAACCATCCGAAGATTATATTTTCTTTGATTGAATTAAAGCTCTATCCAAATTCTAATATCAAAATACATATGAATGAAACTAAATGAGTACATTTCATTATTATATCAGGGAAGTGAGGTAATCAAATGACCTCCTTGGGACTAGCTAAAGCTTCATATTCTTGGGATGTCCAGACTATATACCCATTATTATTCAAACTTATATAAATCTATATATGAATCATAAGAAAGAGAGTTTTATTTAATATGCTTAAGCTATAAACACATGTAAATCCTATTTGCATTTATAACTACTATCACTCCACATTATATTATCAATTTATAAACTTTTGGAAAGTAGGTTTGAATTTATTAGTGTCAATAGCCACACATATATTAAGTTAAGCCAACACATGCATTCTTACATAAAGAAAATTCATTTGATTTATTTAAATTTGAAAACTTGAATAGATGAAATCAAATAACATACAACATCTAAAGTGATTGGAAAGGAATAACAAAGTACAAATACATGGTTCATTCAACTAAACTAATTCTTAAGGATAATCACATTAAATAAAGTCATTTAAAGTAAACTAGAGTTTCTTTATTGATTTATGACTTAAGATTTTAATTAAGTTTAAAGAGGAGAAGAATTATTCATTATTTTAATCTTGTTCCCATGTTGGTGTACTTACTTGATTTAAGAAAAGGTAATTATGGTGAAAATATATTCTCACCTTCATCTATCCCTTTGGAAGGGATAAATGAAAATAGAAATACACCGCCTTTATTGGGACACCATGTAGATCCGCAGATATTCTTATTAGGGTGATCGGGTATGACATTGAGGATAGGTGTACTATCTCGAAAGATAGAAGAAACCACCCTATAATAGACATAATCACCTGAATAAGGACTCCTAAGGACTATGGGTCTTCAGAATGTACTAGAGATTCTTCCCCTACTTTACATGGAAAAGTAATGCAGGGTTTATTTTAAATCGAGTTCGTTAAGGTCCCTATGGAGGCAATCCACCATAGTTAATTACATCCTAAGGAATGGGATTCCTTAAGAATACTCTTGATTAAGATAAATGATCATTATCTCCTAAGGTTTCAATGATAGGACTATTAATCAATTAGTTTATTTTTAGAAGATCAAGTGAGATTGATCAAGAAGAGGGAGTTATTATCGAAGCCAAAGGAAGACTTAAGATACTAGGAAGCCTAGTAAGCATCCCAAACTATCTTATGGGTTGGGAATTATATTTCTGAAGTTGAGGGGAATTAATTATTTAAGTTGAATTTTTGTTAGAAATCTTGGACTTACGGTTCCATGACACTAAATCGTGGAAATGCTTAAGAGGCGAGGATTTATGCTTGTAGACCACAAAGGGAAGTAGCAATCTCTGAACCTAAATCTAGGGAGCTTCAGCGAGGGACAAAGCATGACCTAAATCTAAGGCAAAAATAAGTATTTGGTTTACTTCCACAAGATAGGATAAACCACCTGACTGTTTGGACTTACAACTGTCTGGGGGTGGTCGCCTACTAACTCCTGCTACAATTTTAAATACATGCAGGCAAGTCATATGCTTTTGCAAGATAGCTCAACTGTTGTTTATTTAGAAAGAGACTAAGTCCTTAAACACACTCCCTAAGAGACTAAATCATGTAGGGCATGATTTAATTACTTAAATCTAATGAAAATTTTGTTAACTTTAATTTTTATTTTGGACTTTTGATTTGATATAGGCTTGTAGGATTCATATGCCTAATGCATGAGAAATTAGATTATGGGCCAAAATCAACGAGAAAGGAGGTGTGTTTCCACCATGGCTCTCAAAGGTCAAGCCATGTTCTCTAGCACAGGTGGAAGCCCTCCAAATCAAGAGTGAAATAATATGCTTTTTATGGATAATGTAAGAAAGAAAATACAACATCCAGCTAAGGGGTTGCTAATTCTTTTATCTTGGTTTTTATAACCTAGGATTTATGTGAGGTTATGAGTTATTTAATTTTTAGTTTTGTGTTGATTAATTGAATAGAAAATTTATTTTCCTAAGAGCCTAATCATCATCTAGGCCATACATCAAAGCAAGGAAGAAACTAGGAAAAGGATGCCATCTTAATGCATAAGTTAAACAAACATTAATCAATTTATAAAATTAGCGCAAAAGAATAAGAGGCCTTTTATGGTCGGGATCCACTGCACTAACTCAAAAATAAATTGGGTAGCCGAGCTCTACCCTTATACAACCTGGATTATAGATGAATTAATTATAAAAATGAATTCATGTTATGGGGGTCTTCATTATTTATTCTTCTTTCTTCATTTGGTTCTTTCTTCTTTCTTTCTTCTTTCTTCTTTCTTTCTTATTTGGTTGGAAAGGTTTCACATTATACATAACAAATAGTCTTATGACCAATGTTCATCCTAATCCCCCATAACAATCATTCCAAATCCTAATTATAAAATTACATAAAAATGGAGAAAAAAGTAAATCTAACTAACACCTTCAAAATAGAGATTAGCTAAATGAAACCAAACAATCCCAAACATGTATATTGGATAAATTAGACTTAGCACCCCACACTTGGGAAACCAAGTCTGCCTATCCTATTTTAGATTATGCTTAGGGGTATAAGCAACAACACAAAGAAAAAGCATTTATATGTTTATTATGCCTCTTAAGCACAATCCCCATAAGATAATGATTAGACTAAGATCTCCTACCATTCAGCCACGACATACACCCTAACATGTAAACTAAAAATATCACATCACAAAATCAAAGCAAACATCAAATCATGCATCGCCTTAACCTAAAGCTAGAAGTGGTGACTTAGCCTAATGTGTGTGTTATTTAAGGTTTGTGTGGTATGTTTAGCTAGGCTTTAAGCTTGAAATTTTCTAAGTGTAAAAGAGTTCAACTTAGAGAGTGGTTTCATTTAAGTTATTTAGTTAATTTGGTAAATTTTATTTTATGATTTGATTAGGTTTGAATGAACCTACAACTTAAATACTAAGTGTTGTAAAGAGAGGGAAAGAGAAGAGAACTTCTCTTTCTTCCCTACCTTAAGTAATTTCTAAGGTAGATTCATTATTGATTTTTATTTAATGAATGTTTTATTATGTGTTTTAATTAATCCTAAGTTTAGATTTTCCCTAAACAAACCTATTCAAAAAGAAAGGTATTTTAAGATTAAGTAAAGTGAATTACTATCACAAAACACACAACACTTTATTTCTTTCCCAACATGTGTAACATATATATGGATGAATCTTAAGCATATCTATACACGCAAATGGAAATGTTTAGCACACCTACATGATGAATGCTAAGAGAGTTTGTTTAAGAAAGAAAAAAATTTGGAATGTTTCATGTATGCATGATTTTGTTAAGTAAAAAAGAGGGATTCTTTTATCCATTATTCATATGCACATTTACATGTATGAAAGGCATAAGTGAGTACGACGCCATTATTTTCTACACCAGGGGCGTAAGGTATAAGATCTACTTGGGTCTACTTAAAGTCTTGCAACCCCAGGATGTCCAAACTAATATACCACTTTCCTTAAATACATGTGCATGTATAAAGGCAAAGGAATGGAAAAAAGAATCATGCAAAAAGTTTGTGTTTGTTTAATTTGGTTTTATTGTTTAGTTTACATGTGTGATGTGGAGTTCCTTCTTATGTCATGATATAGGAGTGTATAGGACTAGATTTAAGCAAGTGTTATGTCCTTTTCAAATGGACTATACACTTGACAAATCCTATACAAACCTATGTTAAGAAAGAGAAGGAAATCACATAACACATTTTATGTTATTCACATGCAAGTTTATAAGTACTTATAAATAGCATACTTTTCATTTGTAATGTTTAATTTATAAGTTTTTAAAATAGTTTTGGATTTAGTAGTGATAATAGCCATTTATATTCATACTTTAGCCAAAAAACATGCAATTTTAAGAAATATTTCATTTTAATTTATTGTTCAAAAGATATGAATACATGATTTTCATATGACATACAAGAAAGAAACAAAGTGATGTAAGCATGTAACTTCACTTACTCTAATTAATTCCAAAAGACAATCTTATGGAATAAGACTATTTAAAGTGAATCAAAGGTGGTTTAAGGAAATTTTGATTTTGTTTTGAGTTTGAATTGAATTTAGGAAATGTGAGATGGTTCGCTGGTCCTAACCCATCTCCCACATGTGTATGTTGTTTTAGTTTAATTTTAGAACCATTAGATTGATTTTATATTTTTCTTAGGTTAAGGTGTAATATTAAGTCCATTAATTACCCCTTACCACCACTTTAAAATATTTAACCAAATAATTATAATATGTATGACATAAAACCACAAGAAATTTAAATCAGCCATGCACTTAAGAAATAAAGGGGCCTATTGCATTTAGCACATAATTAATGATTAATTAAGCTAAAGGGTTTAATTTAAGTACTTTCATATCTCTTCCCACCCTTATGGGTTAGATATGATTTCCTTAAGCTACTTAGGTTATTGAACACCTAAGTATCTACCCAAGAAGGAAAAAGATTAAGTTCAGATTAATTTGATTTTAAAATTTTAATTAATTAAGCCATTTAATTAAGTGATTAAATTATTTAATTAATTTGCACCTTAATTAGATTTTAATCCAAATGAAATAAACTTAGGGGAAAAGATTTGGAAGAGGACTCCTAACCTCATTCCCTAAGTCTATTCGCTATTCTAAGGTAATTAGAAAACTTAATTAATAAATTTATCACTAATTAATAGGTTAATTAATCATTTAATTAATTAAATAGTAATTAGGAATGAATCAAGCAATTACCATCATTAAACCATTAATAAATTCCAAGAAAATTAGGAGAGGCATAAGTTATCCCACTAAACGAACATGAGAAGTTTGGAATTAATCAGTGAAATAATTAGGGAGTAATTAACATAATTACATTTTCAATAAAATTCAAATTACATTAAATTTACTATTCAAAATTAATTAAACTTAATTTTATATTATTCCACTTTGAAATATCTTCAAAATGCATTTGAGTTCGTATTTTTTTTATTTTTCTACATTTAGTTATGTATTTTTGAAGATTTTGTGATTAAAACTTAATTAAATAGCCTAATTATATAACTAATCCCATCGGTGCCACGTGGATTGCTGACATGGCATGTGCTTTCCATGTGGCACAACAGGATTGGCTATTTAAGTTGTCACATCGCTATGTCATGACGCAGTGCTTTTCATTTCCGATTAAAGATCGAATGGTCAAGATTAAGTCTGTGGTATTAAATCGATTAAAATATGGATCTAATGTGGATTAATCAGGATCATCCATCCAAAACATGTAGGATGGACGATCCATGATTCATCCCTGAGCTTGCCTATGGGGGAGGAAAACCGTCCATCTCTTAAGGCTTGATCCGAGCTCGATTGAGCTCAGATTGAGCTAAAATTTAACCCAGACCATCATCATGCAAGGAGATGAAGATCAAATAATCAAAATGCAATGGGATTACAATTCCCTTCAAAAAGGACTAAAGAAAATTCTCTTTAAGCTCACTTTTAGTCCATACCTTGCCAGAGGCTATCATCGGCACTCCCAAACATCGAGGTAGCTTCCTAGTGGAGATGAAGCTTTGTTGAAGATTTGAGGGCTTGAGGTTGAGTGGATCTTCCTATTAACCAAAGTGGGCTTCAATTGCTTGTGACCTTGGTCTAGAGCCCTCTTCCCGTTCTTGAGAACTTGGATGAAGACTTGGGTGACCTCGATTGGGTCCCCTCAAGGTGCTTGAAGGAGAAATTGAGGTCTAGTGGAGAATTGAATGAGATGGAAAATTCCTTGAGCTCCCCTATTTTTAGCTTAATGAAACCAAGAATGGAGAATTCAATGTAGCTTAGGAGACCTTGGGGGAGCTTCAAATTGCTTCCTCTGAGTTCCTATGCTTCAATCGAATGTGAGTCCATGCAATTCAAGTGAAATTAGGAGGAGTATATCTTCCCCTAGAAGGATCGGACAGCCCAGCATGGCTTTTCCATTTTGATCAAATTGATCCTATGGGGTGAGTTGGTTAGGGCATTTTGGATGCCATGTGGTTCAGTTTGGCTAGAGAAAGGTAGTGGAGAAGTTTCCATGTGCTAAATGAGGTAGATGAGTGATTCCCATGTGCTCATTTTAAGTGGGGTTATTAATTTTGGCCTTGGGCTGGGTTTGGCTTACCCAAACACATTGGGTCATGTGCACCACACCCACTAGTGTCCACTTGGTCCACTAAGGGGTGCTAAGTGGCCATGAAAAGGATATGACCAAATTCCAAGTGGAATTGGCCATAGGTTACCCCTTGACTTAGAGGTAAAATGATCATTTGGATTTGATTTTACTTTAGATAGATTTAGAATAGTTTTAAATTTGGTTGGGCCAAATTTCAAAGAATTTGGAGTTGATTTGATGTCATTTGGCTCATGTTGACCCATTTAGGTTAAAATGGGTCAACTTGGGTCAAGTTGACCAATTGTCAAATTGGGTCAAGTTCATATGACTATTTGAAATGTCTTGGCATCATTGGTTTAGTTAAATTTGGTTTATATTTGGTTTTGGTTCATTTGAATTCATTTAGGTCAAATGGGTCAAGCTGACTAATTTGACCCTTTTGACCTAATTAGGTTAGGTCATGGGTTGGTTTAGGTTTCATTGGTCATTTGAAATGTTTTGCAAGCTTTGGTTTCAATAAATTTTGGTTTGGTTTGATTTTGGCTCAATTTGGCCTTTTAGGTCAAGTTGGGTTCATGGTCAATTGGGCTAGGTTGGGTCTAGTTGGCCAATTGAGGTTTTGGTCAAGTTCAACAAGTGGTTTAGAATAAATTTGACCCCATGTTGACCTCATTTTTTAGAATGAGTTCAACCCATCCATCTTAGACATAGGACTCCTCTTAGACTTTAAGAGTTCCTTAGTCCTATGAACATCTCGTGATTAGGTGGACACTCAAACCTAACCCTAGAGACTTAGAAGAGTTAGCCATAGGAATAGGTCATGCCTTAGGGGTGTTAGGAAAATTTCCTACCCTTAGCTTGAACCTTTCCTCACTTTCCTTCATTCAAGTCAAACTCCATATCAATTTTATTTGATTTTCTCTAAATTCAAATCAACTCCATATGACTGAAATACATGATTGAAATTTATGATTGAAACCCATGATCAAAATCCGTCAAAATTCCTAAGTTCAAATTTTGCCTAAGTCCTTAATCTTTCCTTTAAGGACTTAACCAAAATTATGATCCAAACCAAATCAAATCTTTGAGATTTTCTCATAATCCATTTATATTCTCATTTATATTCACATATATAAATGAAATGTAAATTCAAATCAATCAATCTAAACTCAAAATTTCAATTCAATTCATGAAATTTTCTTAAGTCCCTTAATTTTCTATTAATGAACTTAGCCTAATCTTGATCAAACCATTTGAAACCCATGAGATTTTCTCAAAACTCATTTATATTCTCATTTATATTCACATATATAAATGAAATATAAATATAAATCAATCAAATATAAATTTAAAATTCCCAATTCCTTAATCAAACTAATTCAAATTCATGTGATTTTCTCAAAACTCATTTATAATCTCATTTATATTCACATATATAAATTAAATACAAATATAAATCAATCAAATCAAATCCTCAAATTAAATTCTCAATTTAAAATCTCCTTAAGTCATTAATTTTCCATTAATGGACTTAGCTTAAATCATGATCAAACCATCTCAAAGTCATGGGATTTTGTCAAAACTCATTTATATTCACATATATAAATGAAATATAAATATAAATTGAACAAACCAAATTCAAAAATTCAAACTCTAAACTCCAAAATTTTCCTAAGTGCCTTAAATCCTTCTTAATGGACTTAGCCCAAATCATGATTAAACCCCTTCAAATCCTTGAAATTTTCTCATGATCAATTTATATTCTCATTTATATTCATATATATAAATGAAATATAAATTCAAACAATCAAAACTAATTCCAAAAATCAAACTCAAGCCAACTGAAAATCCAACCTAAGCCTTTCAAGACAAAATCTTGAACTTAGCCAAATCAATTTCAAATCAAACCAAACTCTTGATATTCTTTCATGATTCAATCAAGCCTACAATCATGAACTCATAAATAAATTAAAACTTCAATCAAACAATCAAAACCTAAGTCAAAAATCAAAGCCAAAACCCCTTCATATTCTTCCTTTGAATATGAAATTGTCAAATGGTTCAAACTCCATTTGACTTCAAACTACTTGTAAATGGATTTATATTTCAATCATAAGTCCATATACAAGATCAATCAAGCTTAAATCAAACTTTGACCAAGCCATTTAACCCACTTAAGCTCACTTGACCTGAAGTGAACTAAAGTACCCTTATGAGCAAAATTCTAATCCTAACCAAATTGGATTGAACCAAACTCATATTTGTCTCTCATCATGATCAACAATCATCATGGGATGATCAATCAACCAAATTGGGTCAAACCAAGTCAAACCTAAGGGTTGACCAAGTCAACACTTAACCCAAAATAAAACCAAACATAGTCAAATTCTACCATAGGCCAAATTGATTGAAATCATTGATCTAAGTTCACCCAAGACCTATGTTTGAACTTGACCAAGCCAATAGTTGAGCCTAACCTAGCCCAATTGGCCACTTGACCCAAGTTCACCCATTTTGACCTAAAAAGTCAAAATGTGTCAAAACTTGATCTAAGCTAAATTGATTGAAACTAACGGGTCAAGTCCATTCCAAACCACTTATGGAACTTGACCAAAGCCTCAATTGACCAACTACACCTAACCTAGCCCAATTAACAGTAGTCCCAACATGACCTAAAGGGGTCATGTTGAGCCAAGCAAATTTGATTGGAAACAAAGTTACCAATCCACTTCATATGACTAACCTAACCTAAACCTACCACACTCAAATAGGTCAAATGGGTCAAATAGGTTAACTTGACCCATTTGACCTAAATGAAGTCATATGAGCCAAATTCAAAACCTACCAAATTGAATCAAACCAAAGACCAAATTCAAATGGTCATATGAACCCTTGGTTTGACCAATTTGACCAATTGCTCAACTTGACCCAAGTTAACCTATTTTGACCTAAATCTCATGAAACTTAGCCAAACATAGTTTCTCCACATACCCAACATACCCAAAGTGAAAAATTAGCAAAATGACCATTCTACCCTTAGGCCATAGAACAAATTTTGGCTTAATCCATGGGTAATTTGGTCATACCCTCTTCACTTGAGGCTTTCCAAAGCTTGACCTAATGAGTGGTGCACCTGTGGTTTGTATTGGATGGCCTAGACCAAACCACCTCATGGGTCAAAATGCAAAATTCAAATCCTTCTCCCACTCAAATTCAAGCACATGGTGTCAATCCACTCCTTGGCTCAAAGCGACCATGTGCACACTCTTAACATCAAACAACCCACCCAATATGATCAATTGGATCAAAATGTCACAAAGCACAGATCCTTCATGGGGAGATATACTCCTCGTAATTTAGTTTGAATTCAGCATTCCTCAATTCGATTGAGTACTAGAGAGACTTAGGAACCATCATAGAGTGATCCCTAGCCTTCTAGAGCTCTTGTCATTTCCCCATTTCTCAATTTTTGAACAGTGAAAATAGGGGAGCTCAATCCATTCTTCGACTTTCTCCACTCAAACTCTCAATTCCCTCTTCAAGCTTCATCAAAGGACCAAGTCAGTGCACCCAAGCTCTCTTCCAAGTTCTTGAAGCAAGGGGAGACCCAATTCAATCAAAACCAAGCTCAAGCTAAGGAGGAGGGGACCCATAGGAAGATCCACTCAAGCTCAAGTGCTCAAAACTTCAGTAAGGTTTTGTCTCAACCAGACAAAGCTTCTCCAGGGAATTGAGCGTTGGTGATCACCTCTGATGAGGTATGGGATTTTTTTACCATTAAACTCAATGTGGTTTAGAGCTTTGTGAAAGAAATTTCAATCCCATGGATTTTGGACCATTGGTTTTGCCGCTCTTTAGCTTTAGATAGTGTGGGTTGAATTTGATTTGAATTCGAGCTAGATCGAGCTTGGATCTTCCCCTTGATCATGGATGGTCTCTATTGATTAAGGGGAAGAACTTAGAAGATCTTAGCTGTCCATCCACACATTTTGGATGGACGGCTGAGATAATTCTATAATTTTAGATATCCATTATCTATTTTAAAACTACGGGGAGATCCCATCCGATCTTTGATCGGACGGTAGAGATCAAACCACCTGCGCTACCAGTCATCATTTTGGATTTAACATTTAAGTAACCTCCTTGCAGTGTGACATGTGTAAAGCGCAATGATCGCTGCCGCCACGCCTCACACCGTGAGCTAGGGGATTAGTTAAATGTCTTAATTAATTCCTAATTAACCTAGGGATCTTCCAAAAGTCATAACTCCCTCTAGAAACTTCAAAAAATTATGAAATAAAATCTTATGGATAGATAATTCAACCTAAAATATTTTAAAATTAATTTCAATAGGTTTTAAATTATATATTTTCTCTAAATTTGGGTTTTATTGAAAACTTTATTTTGCTAATTATTTTTTAATTAAGCTCTAATTAATCTCAAATTTCTTGGGTATGTTTTAGGGGATGACTTCTACCAGCCCTAATTTTTTGGGATTTATTGAAGTCTTGATTAGAAGAATTGCATATGAATTTTTTAATTACCCTCTTTATGTAATTAAGGATAATTAAGGTATGGTTAGTGATTTTAATCCATGATTAGGATTGATTAAGGTCAGATCCAATAAGTAGGAGGTTTATGGAATTTTTTGGGGTATTTCCTAATTCTCTAAACCCCTTTTCTCCTTAATCCTCTTAATTAAGGGTTAATTCATTAATTATCCCCTTAATTAATTTCTAAAATTCTAAAAAGTTTTAACTTAATTAATCTACTTTGGGTAGATTCTTAGGTGTTTAATAGCCTAAGTTCAAATTAAGGAAATCAAAACCCAATAAGTATGAAAGGGTATTTTGAAATTACTTAAGCTAAACCTTAGCTTAATTAACTTTTAATTGTGATCCAAATTGCATTAGGCCTTTTCTTATTAGGTGCATTGCAAATTTAAATTCCTTGTGAGTTTTATGCCATCTCATTGGCTCATAAATCTTTGGTTAATTTTTCTAAGGTGGTGTAGGAAAGTATTAATTAAGTTACTTATTTCATACCTTAACCTAATTAATGCATAAAATGGATCTAATTATCTAAAAATTAAACAAAAATATCTAACACATATGGGAAGGGGTTAGGAACAACAAATTTATCTCACCTTTTTAAAAAATAATCAAATTTTAAACTAAACAAAAAGCACTTTGAATTCACTTTGATTTATTTTAAATTTTCTTATTCCATAAGATTGTCTTTAGGATTTAAGTGAAGTGAATTTGTTTACAGGCTTTCATTGCTTTGAATCTTTCCCAAACATGTTAAATTTGTATGTCATGTGATTTCATGCATTCAAATTTTCAAATCAATTTTAAATGAAATTGTTTACTTTATGTCAAATTTGCATGTGTTGGCTAAAGTAGAAATATGAATGGATATTATCACTAATAAATCTAAATTATTTTCAAAACATATAAATCAAATACCAAATCTGAAAGTATGCTACTTATATTCTAATTATGAGTTTGCATGTGATAGATTATAAAGGTATGCTTAGCATAGGCTTTCTTTCTCTTTTATGTTGGCATAGTTTTGAATAGGAGTTGGTAAGATGTAGGGTTCATTTGAAAAGAACCCAACACTTACTTAATTCCACATCCTATTCATCTCTATACTACCACTTAAGAAGAGTTATTTATATTTGCATACATAAATTGCATAAGCAAAATGAATCCATTAATACAACTTTTGCATTCTCCTTTTCTATTTCATTTCTTTTATACATATATTTGTATTTAAGGAAAGTGGTATATTAGTCTGGAAAACCCTGAGTTTGCAAGGCTTTAAGTAGCCCTAAGTAGGCCTTGTACCTTACACCTCTGGTTAACAATGGCGTTGTACTCACTTATGCCTTTCTTACTTTCATGTGTGTATGTGAAAATTTGGATAAGGAAACCCTTTTCTACTTAAGAAAAATAATGCATATTCAACTTCTAAATTTCCTTAAATAGATTTCTTAGCATGCATCATAAAGTGTGTTAAATACTCTCATTTGTATGAATAGATTTGCTTAGGGTTTATCCATATGCATGTTATATATGTTGGGAAAGAAATGAAGTAATGTGTGTTATGTGAATTTTGACTCATTTTATTTAATCTTAAAATGCCTTTCTTTTTTAATAGGTTAGTTTAGATTTTGTCTAAACTTAGGATTAATTAAAAGATGTAATCAAAATATTCACCTAAACAAAACTAAAATGTGAATCTACTTTAGAAATTACTTAGGTTAGGGAAGGAAAGAGATGTCTCCCTCTCTTTCCCTCTCTTCATAACTTAGTAATTAATTATAGGATTCACTTAAACAAAATAAAAATATGAAATGAAATCAAACCAAAATAATTAAACAACTTAAATGAAACCTTCCTCTAAGTTGAACATGTTCTTCACACTTAGAAAATTTGAGCCTAAAGCCATAGCTAAGCATACCACACAAGCCTTCAAGCTTTAGGTTAGGTTGGTGTATGACTTGAAGTTTATTTTATTTTGTGATATATGTTTTAGACTGGATATTAGGGTGTATATTTGTAGAATAAATGATAGGACGTTCTAAGTCTAACTATTCTTTTCTGTAGGGATTATGCTTAAGGGGTGCTATCATAAATAAAAATATAATTGCTTTTGCTTGCAGGTGCTTTATACCCCTGAGCATAATCCATAGGCTAAGTGAACTTAGTCACCCATGTGTGGGCTGATAAGTCCAATATACATGATTAGGATTTGTGTGGTTTGTTTTAACTAACCTTTATTTTGCAGGTATTAGTTAGATTTCTATTCTTTTTTCCTTTTCATGTAAATTTGTGTAATTAGGATTTTGGAATAGTTATTATGGGGATTAGGATGAGCATTGGTCATAAGATCCTATCTTATGTACCATGTGAAATAGCATCCACCTTCCAACCATCAAAAGAAAGAACCAAAAGAAGAAAAGAAGAAGAAAGAAGAAATAAAGCTTGAAGACCCCCATAATGAATTCCTTAATTATAATTTAAATTATTTGTAATCCGGGTTGTATAAGAAGCGCTACCCATATTTTTATATTTTGAGTTTATGTGGTGGTGCCCAACCACAATAGCCTTTTATTCTTTTTACGATTAGCATTATAAATTGGTTGATGATTTATTTAGCTTTTGTATTAAATGGTATATTTTTCCTAGTTTATTCCTTGCTTTATGTATGGCCTGGATGTGGATTAGGCTCTTTAGAGAAAAATAAATATTTTACCCAACTTAATAACTCAAAATAAAATTAAATAACTCATAACCTCACCTAAAACTTAGGTTTAAAATCAAGATAAAAGAATTAGCAACCCTTAGATGGATGAGCATTTCTTTTGTAATATCATGCACAAATGCATCTTATTTCACTCTTGATTGGAGGGGTTCCATCTTTGCCAAAAAACTTGGTTTGACCTTTGAGAGCCATGGTGGAAACTCACCTCCTCCCCTTTCGATTTTGGCCAATAATTCTTTCTCATACATTAGTCATATGAATCTTTTTATCCTGAGTCAAAATAATTATCTAAAATAAAAATAAAATGAAATTTGAATTGCATTAGATTTAGGTCATTTGAAGCATGTCCCTTTACATGATCTAGTCTCTTTAGGGAGTGAGTTTAAGGACTTAGTCTCTTTCTAAATTAAAAATAGCCTAGTTATCTTACAAAAGCATAATGACTTGCCTACATGTATTTAAATCATAGGAGTTAGTTTGCAGCCACCCCCAGGTGGTTGTAAGTCCAAGTTGTCTGGTAGTTTATCCTCTCTTGTGGAGGCTAACCAATTACCATTTTATCTTAGATTTAGGTTGTGTTTGGCCTCCAAACTCCCTAGATTTAGGGGAGGTTGCTTCTCCCTTTGTGGGTCATAAGCATAATTCCTCACCTCTTAGGCATTTCTTATGTTAAGGAATCATCAGTCATAAATTTTTAAATGAAAAATTCAACTCAAACAAACTAAATTAATTTCAAAAATGTAAAGCCCAACTATAGGATAGTTTGAGATGCTCACTAAGTTTCCTAGCATCGTGGGCATCTCCTACTTATCTTCCATTTTGGCATCATAATAACTCTCCCTCTTTTGATCAATCCCATTTAATCTTTCAAAAATAAACCAATAGATTGATAGTCCTTTCCTGAATCTTCAAAGACAACGATCATTTACCTTAATCGAGAGTTTTCCTGGAATCCCCATTCTTTAGGATGTAATTAACTATGGCTTTCCCGGAAACTTGAACTCAATTTAAAATAAACCCTACTTTACTTTTTGTAAAGAGAAGAATCTCTACATATATCTGAAATCATCTCTTAGGAGTCCTTATTGAGGTGATTAAGTCCATTAAAGGATAATGACTTACTTTTGAGATAGTACACTATTTTCTTGATGATGTCGATCACAATAAGTACATCTTAGATCTGTTCTTAAAAGATGAATTTCTATAAAGTTGCCTCTTCATTTCTCCCTACAGATTTGAAAGACAACTCCCTATAGAAATTTTTCTAACCAACAGATTTTTCTGGCGACTCTGCTAGGGATAGTTCTTCTCTCCATCTTTGGTAAATGATCGTTGTCTTTGAGTATCAATAGTGGGTTTGTACTTTAGTATGAATACAAGACTATCTTTCTTTCCATTGGTGCTTAGCTCATTTCATTCTTGAGTTGAGTTAGCCAACATCTTTATGTTTTAGGACCGCATTCCTTGTTGGTCTTAAAACCCCCTTTGGGTTCTCCAATGGGTAAAATGAACGATCTAAATAAAAAGAGAAAACATTTTTTTTAAAAAAAAAAAAAGACTTCTGCCTTATCATTTTTATGATAAGAAAGGTTCTTCCTAAAATAATAAAGGTAAAATAAATCTTCCAT
The DNA here is from genome assembly GCA_021442155.1 of Cymbidium sinense. Taxonomy (NCBI): domain Eukaryota; kingdom Viridiplantae; phylum Streptophyta; class Magnoliopsida; order Asparagales; family Orchidaceae; genus Cymbidium; species Cymbidium sinense. The sequence continues at coordinate 98,457,321 of CM038227.1, forward strand.
AAAAAACTTTGCTTTTCAAAAAGCACCTTTTCAAAAATGCACTTAATAAAATATTTTTCCACAAAATTTTGTCACCCTCATTTAACAATTCCCATAATTATTACATGTAGGGATTTTCAAAATAAAACTAAACAACATTTTCTGAAAGCACAAATGAATATCTTCTTTCAAATCACTTTGATGAAGATTTCAATTTTTAAAATAAAATGAACAATCACCTTTTCAAAAATCACAATCATAATCAAAAAATTTTCATAAGGTATACATGAATTTCTCTATTCAATACACTCACACGTATTGAATGGAAAGTTTTTCAAGCAAAATTAAACTTTTCAAAAAAAAGCACATATGAATATCTTCATTTAATATATTCAAATTTATTAAATGAAGATTTCATTCCCAACTAAATAAATAAATAAATATCTTTTAGGAAATCCCACTTGAACATATCTCACATATGTTTTAAAGTTGGAATTCCTCTCTTTCAAAAAGCAACAATCACACACAAAACAAAATTTTCATATTTCAAAAAAAAAGATTGATCTCCATTCTACATATCTAAATTTGTTGAATGGAAGTCCTCTTTCAAAAAAAAAATTAAAATTTAACAATCATATTATCAAAACTTTTCTAAACCCATTTGGAATTTCATTTAACATACCCAAATTTGTTAAGTGAAATCCAAATCAAAATCAAATATTTTCTAAAACACATTTTTGGAACTTCATTTAACATGCCCACATTTGTTAAGTGAAATCTCCAAATCCAAAATCCAAAAATTTTATAAACACATTTTGGAACTTCATTTGACATAATCAAATTTGCTAAGAGAAGTTTCCAAATCCAAAATCAAAAATCAACAGTCATACTTTCAAAATTCTAAACACATTTGGAATTTCATTTAACATACCCAAATTTGTTAAGTGAAATCTATCAATGCAAAATCCAAAAAAAATTTCTAAAACATATTTTGGAACTTTATTTAACATTCCCAAATTTGTTAAGTGAAATCTCCAAATCAAAATCCAAAATTTTCTAAACATATTTTGGAACTTCATTTAACATAATCAAATTTGCAAAGTAAAGCTTCCAAATCAAAATCAAAATCAAAATCATATTTCAAAATTTTCAAACACATTTGGAACTTGACATACCCAAATTTATTAAGTGAACTCTCCAAATTCAAAATCCAAAAATTTTCTAAACACATTTGGAACCTCACTTAACATACCCAAATTTGTTAAGAGGAGTTTTCAAATCCCAAAATCAAAATTTCAAACACCTTTTGGAACCTCACCTAGAATACTCAAATTTGCTAAGTGAAGTTTCCAAAGCCAAAATCAAAATTTCAAACACCATTTGGAACCTCACCTAGCATCAAATTTTAAGTGAAGTTTCCAAAGCCAAAACAAAATCTTCAAACACCTTTGGAACTTCTTTCTTAGCATACCAAATTTTCTAAGGAGAAGTTTCCATTTTCAAAACCAAAATGAAATCAAAATTTTGAACACACCATTTGGAATTTCATTTAGCATACTCAAATTTGCAAAGTGAAATTTTGATTTCACAAAATCAAGTGAGACTTCATCTTTAGCATACCAAATGTGCTAAAGTTGAGTCCCCACTTTCAAAAACACATAAAAAACAAAATGAAACACTTAGGATTCCTTTAGCATACCAAATTTGCTAAGAATTCTACCTTTTTCAAAAATCTAAACATTAAAACAACAAATGAAACACTTAGGATTTCCTTAGCATACCTAAATTTTCCAAAAATCCTATTTTCAAAAATCACACAAAACACACTTGGATTCTTCACTTTGCATACCTAAATTTGCTAAGTAAGAATTCCAAATTTTCCAAAATCAAAACAAAATTCAAAAAAAGAAACAATCATTTTCAAACACTTCACTTAGCATACCTAAATTTGTTAAGTAAAATTTCAAAAACAATAAAACAAAAAAATCAATTTGACCCTTACTTTAACATACCTAAATTTTTTAAAGGAAAGGGTCCTCAAATCAAAAATCCAAATTCAAAAACAAAAAATGAACTTATGGAAGCATCCTTATCAAAAATTTTGAATCCATATTTCAACATACCTAAATTTGTTGAAGTTGGTTTCATATTCAAATTCCTCTTTCAATCAATCTTCTCAAATCCATTTGAACCCCACTTAAAACTTCCAAGTTGTTAGATGTGGGTTCAAATTTTTAAATTCAAAATTCAAAAAAAAAATTACGGAGACATAAATCTGATACAAGTGCAGTTCTCATTGTAGATCTTACAAAAGGTCAATTTGTTTATAGTTGTTGAAATGGCTGGTTCTCATGTATCTTCACCTTCCCCATGGTATGGATCTTTAGATCGTCGACTTCCTCATCTGGACCATACCCACTATTCACTTTGGTGGGATTTGAGGGAGCTAGATTACTTGTGGGCACTCCCTCACAATCAGGACCAAGGTGACGAAGTATCATCGTGATTGACTTGCCCTCTCCATTGTGTCTCCTTGAAGAGGAAAGTATGGAAGTACCACTTCACTATAGTGCCAGTACCAGTACCCAGTTGCATCATAGTTGCTCATGTTGCCCTAGAAGTACCCTACCATCTCACTCTAAGGGTAAGGCTCCCTTTCGTGGCTTGCCTCCCCTACATTTGAGTATGGGTCTAGGTCACACTCCTCCCATCCTACCCTTACCCAGCATAGGAACAAGAACCACATGATCCTGCGGTACCACACTTGGATAGCTAAGGAGCTAGAGGCAGCTCAAGCCATGGATGAGTCTCCCATTATCACTTCACCACTGGTTAAAAAATTTCATCCTCTCCTGATCGGACAAAGAGGATGCTAGAGGATCCATTCATCACCTCCAATGGTGCTTCAGCCCAACACTTTCTGGGAGTTGGAGGTCATCCTCCTCTTCATGCCATGTGTGGAGCATATGGACGCCGAGTCGACACGCTTGATCTTGATTTATTATCCCCAGCAGGGGAAGGCAAATTCATTAAGAGAGGGCCCGTGAGGCCCATACACCATTACACAGAGAGGATGGAGGTTCCGCCTACCACTTCTACTTTGATTGATTTTCTTCGCCCCCAACCATACCGATAGATTCTTCTCAGACTAGCCACCATGAGGGGTTGCTCTATACAGAGAGTGGTGTCTCCACCACCACTCTACCCCATCCACCATCGGTAGTTACATCTCCCATTCCATCTAAGGCCATGAAGGCCATCCGGGAAAGCACACCCGCTGGTGATCCGCTATGCCAAGGGATCCTACCCCTTCTAGTAGGGTCAAGCTCTCGCCGACCTTCTACCCCAATGGTGGTGCGAAGGAGTGGCAACCCCAAAGCATGGTCCCTTCACCAACTCCACCCAAAATGTGGAGATGGTGATGTTATTATAGATTCCATGGCGTCAAGACTAGTGGTAGAGGAACATCCTAGATTATTACCCTTACTAGTAGCCGAGTGTCATTCATCCAAGAGTACAATCCATGAGGATTGACTCTATGACAGAGAGGTCCGGCTCTCAAGGCATGATAGGATCACACTGTCAAAACTATTTGTACTGAGTTGGATCCCTTAGATGAGATAGTTGCACATTATTTCATGGAGAAGAAGGAGATCTGGGGTACGCTGGTCGATGAAGAGAGAGTCACTGATCCCAATGAAGATGACTTGATGGGGGATTCATGAGTATGCATGACACTAGAGGATCTCTTCTTAGAGAACAAGCCATGGAAGGTGATGAGGTTGATCAAGAAGATACCGAATCACCAACACTCTCAACATCGCTTGAAGTAGAAGGATGTAGATTGATAGGATACGTCGAGGACTTGTTAGCAAAGTGCTTTTTAAATAAGCCCCGTTCATCTATTATAGTCAATGTTAGTCACTGAAGTACATGTCTTGGACCGCCCAAGACTCTACCTCCATTGAGCAAGGTAGACTAGTATAGGAATGTAGTGGAAAGTACCTCCATATAAAAAAAAGATATAAAATCCACGGTTGAGCAACAGGTGAAGGAAGCTTTGGCTAAGCCCTGGAGGATCTGGTAGACCCTACCCAGAGGAATTCGATGTTATCCAATATCCCAAGGGTTTTGTGCCTCCTTCCTTCAAAAGCTTTGATGGCAATGGAAACCCAAGGCAACACATAGCACATTTCAGGGCCAATTATTGCAACATAGGTGGTAGTGATGCTTTGCTTCTTTATCTTTTTGTTAGCAGCCTAGCAGGTATTTCTTTTGATTGGTATATTGAACTACCCAATAGTTCAAGAAAGACATTTGCTAGTTAGAGCAACTCTTCATCAAGAGGTTTGTTGAGCTCAAAGGGTTACTAGTGATCTCAGTAGCACAATAGACCCTGAGTCACTTGATTATATTCTCTAATGGCATAACCTGAGTATGAAGTCTGAACCGCAGCTATTTAAATAACATGCCATTGAGATTCTCTTGAAGAATATCCATGGCCCGGTTGCCTTCATGCTTAAGGGCTTCACTATCAATACATTTGAGAAGCTAATAAACAAGGTGGCTAGTCTACAAAGAGAAGCCAAACAGTTACCTTTTCAAGATTAGTTGCTAAGAATAAGATCTATGAAAGAAACTGAGTGAAGAAATTGATAAAGGGAAGCACCTAGATTCGAGAGACCACGACCTCGCAGCCTCCACCTCCTTGCCACCATCGAGGTAGCCACCTGCCTCCATAACCTCCATCCAACACAACCACCTCGCCCATGCCACCACCAAAAGCACATGCATATTTATGCATATGGTCCACCTACTCTTTTAGATAAGTTAAAAAAATCTTATTCTTTTAAGAAGGAGGTAATCAAGAAAATCTTTAAGAATCTCTTAAAGAAACTTGATTTTAAGCTACCTAAGCCTAGGAGACTGGAGGAAGTAGGCAAAAGTCATGATCCAAACTTTTTCCCTTACCAATGTATGCTACATTTTGGAGGATTGCTTCACATTCAAGGACTAGCTTGAACAGCTTTCAAGATCTGTATAGTTATCCCAAAAGGAATACCTTGAACAACCTTCCAGTTCCATTAGTGTAATCCTTGGGGATACGTGTGATCCTACCAAAACCAAAGAAGGTTGAGACATTTCTTTGTCCAAAACCTCTAAGAAAATTATTCAGAAGATCAAGAAGCTTTCTTGTGCGAGTTAGCTCAAACCTCCAACACCAAGGAAGGTTTGCAAGTAGAAAGTGGGAGAAAGAGCTCAAAGAGATGTGTCCCTGATAGCCCTTAAAGATAGCCAAATCGTGTCCAGCCTCTAGCCTTCCCAACTTCCACACCTGACTTCTTCCATTTCAGCTAGCTCTTCTATTTCTTCTACTAGTAGAACTCTTGTATCAACGGATAAGGGCATCAAATCCCTTACTCCACTCACTTTACTTGACTTCTACTTTGTACCTCCAAATAATTCCAAGAAATTGAAGAATAAAGCTAGTTTGAATTACATCTGTGTCACTTCTGATGAGTTATCTTCTTCTATTCCTAATGATAACTCTTCAAGTCTAATTAACTATAACAATTCCATCTTCCTTCGAGAGTTGGACTTTCCAACTCAATACTAATGGGTTCACCTCTTGAGATAGACTTGGAATCATCTAATTGAGTCCCATAGGAGAAGTTGTAGGTGCCTAAGTGCCTTCCACCACCTTGCCTCAAGAGATCAAAGTCAACCTCCATGGCAAGGTTCTACCTCCTAGGGCAAAGCACCTCAAGAAGAGGAAACAAGTCATTGGTACAAGATCGAGAAGCCCTTCCACAATGCTCCACCCTTGGATATGCTTGAGACCAACCAAGGTGGACTATAAACATCCTTTCTCATCTAAGATAGTTGCCATCTAAGCTAAACATATATGATGCCCTTGTCTTATCCAAAGAGATGAGGGAATCACTAATCAAGGCCCTCTTGATCCTAAATATGCTTAGCTCCACCGCTATGTGAGGAAGCACATTATGCAAAAGAATCCCAAGGGATCACCTTCACAGATGAAGACCTTCTTCTGGGACTTGAGCACAACTCTACATCACAAATGACATGGATAGTTACTTGCCAGGTTCTTGGATTCGTGTGCATCGATTATGAGTCTAAAGACCCTTGCCTATTTGAAGATCGACATCTCACCGAGGAGATAGATGATGTTGAGAGGATTCAATGATCAAGGTGAGCGCTTTAGGTTCTATAGTGTTACCTTGGAGATAGGTGACTAAAAAGATCAAGTTCTACATCATTGATTTGAATACTTCATTCACTCGCTTTGCTTGGTAGGCCTTGGATACATGAATAAGATCATTCCATCCTCCCTTCATCACTGCATCAAGTTCAAAAAAGATGGAATTGAATACCATGTCAACGGGGATGAAAAGCCATTTTCGCTAGAGAGGTTGAGATTTATGAGGATGCGACCTACTATCTTCCTCAAAACACCCTTTCTCATGAACTTGTACAAAATTCAAATGCAAAACCAAAAGAAAAAACAAAATGAAGCAAAAGAAAATATAAAATAAAATGAAAAGAAAAAAGAAAAGTCCAAGTACACAAGAAAGGGGAATTGAAGAAGAAGTAGATCCACATATCACATTCCACCCATAGTTCATTCCATCATATGGACATGTGGGTAGGATGGCTCAACCTCCACCAAGAGAGAGGAACAGAGGTAGTTCCAGGTGAGAGACTCTAGTTGGCCTTCACCAACAGGTCGTGTTCCAGTTCATAGAGTACCCTACTATTCACATAGACTTGGAATCCAGGGATGAGTCTAATGTGATTAGTATACCACCAAACCCTCTCGTGGGTTCCATTGAGGTGACTTTTGATCCATGAGATGAAGACCAGCCTCCAAGCAAAGCAAAGTATTCAAATGATTTATGTGAAACTATTAGGCTTGGGAACCTTAGCTCTTACCTCACTTACATCTCTAAAGTTGAAGGTTTAGTAGTTAAGGAAGTCCCTAAGTCTTCCAATGACATGAAGAAGTTCTTTTGGGATCATCATCCTCAAGCCTCAAGTTGATGTAGCTTGAGGAAGATACTTTTAAAGAATTAATGGAATTACCTTTGACTTTTACTTTTTTGTGTTCAAAATCTTATACATAAAAGGTTTAGTTCCTCACACATGGTCCAAGCAATGTCAATACTTCAAAAAAGCTATGGAACAATACAAAGGAAGCACAATCAAGAGCTGACTAGGAATGGGGTCGATGATGAAGATTATACCTAGTTGTTACCAACCATTTAGAAGATAGTTCTTCTCACACATCCCCAACTCTTATGAGAATGTGTGTTTAGAAACTTCGATGATCAGATGATCTCCAAGTCAAAGAGGCACCACAAATTTGAAGAGAGATTCATTCAACAAACAAGCTTAAAGAAATCAACCTCGAGAAGAATCACCAACATACATCGCTTATTGTGAATGAAGAAACCAATGACTTAGTTAGGCTATTGATGAGTTTAAAGACTACTTATGGAGTTATGAAGAAATGCCCGATTATCTCAAAAGAACAAGAGTAGCAATCTAACGTTACCCCTATTAAGCAAGCTCCTAGACGATGCGATTAGAAATTGAACAACAGTCATTTCAAGTCAAGAAATTGATCGATGTTGGTTTCATCGGAAGAAAATATCCTACCGTTAGCTAGTGTCATCCCGCTTAAGAAGAAGAATGGCCAAATTTATATTGCATCAATTTTAGGGACTTAAATAAGGCATGTCCTAAGGATGAGTTTCCTCCTCCTATACTAGAATTAATGGTGGGCATTGCATCATCTCATGCAGTCTTCTCTTTCATGGATGGATCATCTAGCTATAACCAAATCAAGATGTCTCCAAGATGAAAGAAACACGCTTTTCAAACCCCGATCAATCTTCTATTATAGGGTCATGCCTTTGGCCTTAAAAATGCTGCTACATACCAATGGGTCATGATCTCAAAGTTGAGTGCTATGTTGATGATCTAGTAGTCAAGAGTAGAGAAAAGGAAGACCATCTTTGACTTGAGAGTAGTTTTGAATGGTTAAGATAATATAACCTCAAAATGAATCCTGTGCATTTGGAGTCTCAAAATTCCTTGTTGTTCGACACCGGGAATAGAAATAGATCCTAAAAAGATTAAAGCTATCTTAGAAATGCCACCTCCTAAGAGTTTAACTCAACTGATCCTTTCAAGGATGGTTGGCATATCTAAGATGCTTTATCTCAAACTCGGGAGATGCAAACCATTCTCAACACTTGTCAAAAGGATGCCAAGTTCAAGTGGATGACAAGTGTCAACATGCTTTCAAGAGACATCAAAGAGTACTTGGTGAAGCCGCTCTATTTTATCCTCAAGTGTGCCACTCATCCTTTACACATTGGATGACTCTCGATGCTCTGGCCCAAGCCAATGATGAGGGAAGGAAAGCACTCTACTACCTCAACCATCATCCCCGCCGAAGCAAACTATCCACCTATTGAGAAACATTGCCTAGCTTTGATCTTTTCATCTCAAGCTACATTACATGCTTTCATAAGGTGAACTTGATCTCAAACCAATCCACTCAAGATCTCATGACACGCCAACACTTCCGATGTTTGGCTCATTGGTCCATGATACTTAGTTTGATATCACATTTGTACCCCTCCTATGAAAAGGTGTGCACGATTTCTAGCATTACACTTCCTACCGATTCTCCAGTGATGATCTCCTTGATGAATCAAATCATGAACTTAGGGGAGAAAGAACCATGGGAGATGTATTTTGATGGTGCGCTTCTTTTTAAAGGTGAAGCACCATGATCTATTCTCCCAAGAAAGGTGGGGAATAGTTCTTCTAACCAAACGTGATGTGATGAGATTCTCATACTATCTTTCCAACCCCGCACCAACAACAAAGTTGAGTATGATTTTGATTGATTTGGAGTTAGCCATCACTATATGTCAAGAGCATCAACATCTTTGGGATTCTTTGGTCATCAACCATTGTCGTCTACCGTGTTCTCAAACCCAAGCTTCATCATTACTATGAGTATACCATGAAGTTGGCTGATTCAAGTCACCATCTACAAGGTTCCCAGTAGAGAACAGTAGTGATGCCTTGGCCAAACTTGCCAAAGAGTTGGCATGTCTGAAGATGAGTCCATTTCAATAAGGGTCCAAAATAGACAAGTCTTATCCCTTATTGATTCTGAACTCATCAGAGACTTTCTCTTGAAGGGAGGTTGTCATTGCCAAAATGGACAAGGAGCTAGATTGGAGGCAACCGTTCATAGATTACTTGAACACCAAAAAACTACCTCAAGAGAAATCACAAGCCCATGTGAAACAAAGAGCTCTCCTATCTTTGTTGATGGCACCTTGTATCACGGTCCTTTTGACCAAATGTGGTTACATTGTTTAGATAAACATGAAGCCCATGGCATTGTAATCGAGGTACACTTAGGTCTATGTGGAGCATCAATCTGTCCAAAGATGAAGATGAAGATCAAAAGACTTGGATACTCGCCTTCGATGATCACATTGCATGGATGTAGCTAGAGATGCCATCAACGTGCACGGTGGTCCTCCACCAACCACCCAACATTCTACACCTACATTGGCTTCATGGCCATTTGAGTGTTACGACATTGTAGGTCCCGATCCTCCTTCTTCAAGGGCATCGATTCATCTTAGCCACCACTTTTCCAAGTGGGTGGAAGCCATCCCACTCAGAGAGGTCACAGCTCACCATGTGCTTTAATTTTTTAAGAACCATATCGTATATAGGTTCGGGGTGCCTTGATGAATTATATCTGATAATGGTACTGCATTCAAAAGCATGAATATCAAATTTTGCTTAAGACATGGTATAGATTGGAGATACTCCACCATCTACTACCCTAGAGCTAATGGTTTAGGTAAGCATTCAACAAAACTCTCATCCGATAATAAAGAAGACCTTGATGATAAAAAACAATAGTGGAATGAAAATTGGTTGAAGCTTTGTGGGCCTATAACACCACATAACTCCAACTCAGCCTAATTTACATTTTCCCTAAGGTATAAGTCTTTCCTGTAAGTTTAACTCCTAATACTATGATACATTGATGGCATCAATTCCCTAGGTGTCTACCCTTTGGAATCGATGATCCTCCCAACTTGAGCCAAGCTTCATTCTTCTTTGCTCAACCATGGTTTTAGATCTTTTTCATGTATGGAGAGGTCCACTACCTTCTTCTACAACTAGTGCTACCTTGCTCAATGGAGGTAGAGTCTTAGATCTAAGACATGCACTTTAGGTTCAACATCGTATCTAGGATAGGGGCTTGATTACAGCGACATTGCTACCAATAAGTCCAACAACTGTTGTGCCATCCTCAATCTTCATTTTCTATCTTACTTGGTGGTGATGGGCTCTTTGCGTGTCTCCTTGATCAACCTCATCACCTTCCATGGCTTGATTCCCAGAAAGAACCTCTAGTCTCTCATATGTATGCGTTGAATCCCCATCAAGTCATCTTCATTGGGATCAAAGCTGACTCTTTCTTCATCATACCATGCATACCCTAAGATCTCCTTTTCTCCATAAAATAGTGTGCAACTATATCTCTAATTGATCTAACTCTACAAAAAAGCTTGGTGGTGTGATCCTATCATGCTAAGACAGAACCTCACACGAAGTTGAGTCAATCTGTCGGACTATACTCATTTAGAAGAATAATAATCACGATGGTAGTTGTAATAGGGTAACAATCAGGATGATCCTCCACTTTTATATAATGTCATTTGAATATCTGATAGTAGTCACCATCTCCATCCCTATGGGTGGAGTTGGTGAAGGACCATGATTTTGCCACTCCTTCCACACCACATTGAGGAGAAGTCAAACAAGAGACCACCATAATGGGTGGTGTAGGAGGGGATCCCTTGGCCATAGCGGATCACCAATAGTACTTTCTCCCGGATCTGCCTTCATGGCCTTGGATGGAATGGGTGATGTTGGAACTTAGTGGTGATGGTGATGGAGTAAAGTGGTGGGTGGAGACACCACCGACTCTCATGAGATGCCCTCGTGATGGTGTCCCAGAGGAGGATATCGGTATGATCGTGGATGGCGTGTGAGTGAAAGTCACCAAAGCGGCGTGATTGAAGGTGAACCTCATCTCCTGCGTGATGTAAGATGTATGGGCCTCTCCTCTCTGATCAGCTCTCCCACTACTGTGGGATAATAGATCATAAATCAAGCGAGCATCAACTCAGGCGTCATGCTCTCACACTGGATAGAATAAGCAGGCCAACGTGACCTCCTACTCTAGAATATCTCTGATGCACCATTGAATGAGGTGATGAATCCTCAGCATCCTCTGTCGATAGAGGGATGGAACTAGTTCTCCATAACCAGTGGTGATGTGATCATAGTAGACTCATCCATGGCTGACCTGGCAGCTGCCTCTAACTCTCTAGCTATCCTGGTATGGAACTGTTTGATCATACGATTCTTGTTTTGATGTTGAGTGTGAGTAGGATGAGAGGAGTGTGAGCTAGACCTGTACTCAAATGTAGGGGAGGCAAGACCTCGAACCAGGGGAGCCTTACCCTTGGAGGGTACAGATGATAGGGTGCTAGCACACACTGGGGCAACATGTAACTCGGATGAGCCCTACAACTTGCTGATGCGCATCTTTGAAACTACTAAATGTTGTGGTACTTCCACAACTTTCCACTTTAGTGGGGAGATCTTTAAATCTGAGGGTAAGTCACGATGGCCGCCACCTTTCACCCTCACTTCGTTGTGTGAGAATGCCCACAAGAGATCTTGGCCCCCTCAAATCCATCTCCAAAGTGGATCAAATGGGTGTAATCCAAATGAGAGAAGTCAGCCTGGTCTAAGGCTAGATCCATGCCATGAGTGAAGGTAAAACAAATTTAGAGATCTGCCATTTAGGCGAAACTAAAATTGCCTTTGGCTAAAGAAATCGCAAGAAATGAACTTTGCATTTATTTTCTATCTCCATAGATTTTGAAATTTTTGAATTTTGAAAATTTGAACCCACATCCAACAACTTGGAAGTGTTAAGTAGGGTTCAAATGAATTTGGAAAGATTGATTGAAAGAGGAATTTGAATATGAATCAAACTTCAACAAATTTAGTATGTTGAAATATGGATTCAAAATTTTAATAGATGCTTCCATAGGTTCATTTTGTTTTGAATTTGATTTTTTTTTTGATTTGAAGGACCCTTTCCTTTAGCAAATTTGGGTATGTTAAAGTAAGAGTCAAATTGATTTTGTGTTGTTTAAATGTTTTGGAGTTTTCACTTACTTAGCAAATTTAGGTATGCTAAGTAAGGTGATAGTGATTGTTTCTTTTTGAAAATTTTTATTTTGTTTGATTTTGAAAATTTTTGGAATTCTTAATTAGCAAATTTAGGTATGCAAAGTGAAGAATCCAAGTGTTGTTTTGATTTTTGAAAAATAGGATTCTTAGCAAATTTAGGTATGCTAAGAAAATCCTAAGTGTTTCATTTGTTTGGAAAATTTTGATTTTTGAAAAGGGTAGGATCCTTTAGCAAATTTGGTATGCTAAGGGAATCCTAAGTGTTTCATTTTGTTTTTGAAATGATTGAAAGTGGAGATTCAACTTTAGCAAATTTGGTATGCTAAAGATGAAATCCCACTTGGTTTTATGAAATGAAAATTTCACTTAACAAATTTGAGTATGCTAAATGAAATTCCAAATGGCGTGTTTTAAAATTTTGATTTCATTTTTTGAATTTGATTATTGAAAATGAAAACTTCTCTTTAGCAAATTTGGTATGCTAAGGGAATTCAAAGGTGTGTTAAATTTTTTTTTGTTTTGAGTTTGAAAACTTTACTTAGCAAATTTGAGTATGCTATGTGAAGTTCAAAATATGTTTTGAAAAAAATTTTGAATTTTGATTTGGAAACTTTACTAAACAAATTTAGATATGTTAAATGAAGTTCCAAATGAGTTTCGAAAATTTTTTAAAATTTTTATTGTTTATTTTAAATTTGGATTTGGAAACTTTATTTAACAAATTTGGGTATGCTAAGTGAGGTTACCAAATGTGTTTGAAATTTTTTTTGAAATTTTGATTTCAGATTTGGAAACTTTACTTAACAAATTTGGGTATGTTAAATAATGTGTTTATAAAATTTTGAAATGTGATTATTGATTTTGAATTTTTGAATTTAGAAACTTCACTTTAGCATATTTGATTATGCTAAATGAAATTACAAATGCATGTTTGAAAGTTTTTGTTGGATTTTGATTTTGGGGACTTCACTTAACAAATTTGGGTATGTTAATGAATTCCAAATGTGATTTAAATTTTGAAATGTTTGAGATTTGGAGACTTACATATTTGGGAATGTTAAGGGAGGTTCCAAATGTGATGAAAATTTTGAAATGTGATTGATTTTGATGTTTTGAAAGAGGACCTCCATTTAACAAATTTAAGTATGTAGAATGGAGATCCATTTTATTTTTGAAATATGACATTTTTTAGTTTGTGTGTGATTGTTACTTTTTTGAAAGAGAGGAATTCAACTTAAAACATATGTGAGATATGTTTAAGCAGATTTCTAAATATTTTATTTTTTTAGTTGGTGATGAAATCTTACATTTAATAAAATGATGATATTCATGTGTACCTTTTGAAAATTTTGATTTTGTTTACAAATGAACTTTCCATTCAATAAGTGTGAGTATTGAAATAAAAGATCCATATGTACTTTTGAAATTTATGAATATGATTGTGATTTTGGAAAGATGATTGTTCATTTTATTTTGAAAAAGAAATCTTCATCAAAGTGATTTGAAAGAATATTCAAGCTTTTGGAAAATGTTATTAGTTTTATTTTGAAAATCCCACATGTAACAATTATGGATTGTTAAATGAGGGTGAAAATTTTTTATTATATTTTATTAAGTGCATTTTTGAAAAAAGGTGCTTTTGAAAAGCAAAGTTCTTTATGGAAGTTTTATTATTTTTGGGATGAACCTTTCCTTATCATGAAGATGATAAGGAGGAAGTCTTTAACATATTTTTTTTTATTTTAAATCTTTTCATTTTATCCATTGGAGAAACCCAACTGGGGTTTTAAGACCAAACAAGAATGCATCCTAAAACCTAAAGATGTTGACTAACTCAACTCAAGAATGAAATGAGCTAAGTGCCAATGGAAAGAAGGATAGTCTTGGATTCATACCAAAGTACAAACCCACTATCGATACTCAAAGACAATGATCATTTACCAAAGATGGAGAGAGGAACCATCCCCAGTGGAGTCAGAAAAATCTATGAAAAATTTCTTATAAGGGGTCGCCTTTCAAATCTATGGAGAAAAGAAGAAGATACCTTATATTAATCTTAGATGTCATGCAGATCCATGAGATGTACTTATTGGTGATGAATCGTCATCAAGATAGTGTACATCTCTTGAAAAGGCAAGTCACTACCCTTTAATGGAACCAATCACCTCAATAAGGACTCTAAGGATGATGGGTCGCATATGTACAGATTCTTCCCTACTTTACATGGAAAAGTAAAGCGATTTATTTTAAAACTAGTTCATTAAGTTCCCTACAGGTAAGCCATAGTTATTACATCCTAAGGATGGATCCTTAGGAAAACTCTCGATTAAGGTAAATGATTATTTTCTTTGAATATTTTAATAGGAAGGACTATCAATTGATTGATTTGTGTTTGAAGATCAAATGAGATTGATCAAAAGAGGGAGTTATTATCGAAGACAAAATGGGAATAAGTATGAGATGCTCATGATATTAGGAAACCTAGCGAGCATCCCAAATTATTTTAAAATTGGGCTTTACATTTTAGAAATTGATTTAATTTGTTTGAGGTGTATTTTTTTTTTTAGAAATTTAGGACTTAAGATTCATTAACACAAGATTAAGGAAATGCCTATGAGGTGAGGAATTATGCTTATGGCCCACAAAGGGGAGAAGCAACCTCAGAACCTAAATTTATGGAGCTTTAGCGAGGGCCAGAAGCACAACCTAAATCTAAGGCAAAATGGGTTTTTGGTTTGCCTCCACAAGAGAGAACAAATCGCCCGACAGCTTGGACTTACAACCGCTCAGGGGTGGCAGCCAACTAACTCCTCCTACAATTTTAAATACATGTAGGCAAGTCTTTATGCTTATGCAAGATAGCTAGGCTATTTTTTTATTTAGAAAGAGACTAAGTCCTTAAACTCACTCCCTAAAGAGACTAGATCATCTAAAGGGTATGCTTCAAATGAACTAAATCTAATGCATTACAAATTTCAATTTTAATTTCATTTTTGGACAATCAATTTGACTCAATCTAATAGGACTTTTATGACTAATGTATGAGAAAGAAAATAGATTGGCCAAAATCCTAGAGTTTAGGAGGTGAGTTTCCACCACCTCAAAGGTTAAGCAGTTCTCTAGCAAAGGTGGAAGCCCTCAATCAAGAGTGAAATAAGATGCATTTGTGCATGATATTATAAAAAAAATCATCCATTTAAGGGTTTCTAATTCTTTTATCTTGATTTTAATCCTATGCTTTAGGTGAGGTTATGAGTTATTTAGTTTTAGTCTGAATTATTAAGTTGGATAAAAGATTTATTTTTTTCCTAAAGAGCCTAATCCACATCTAGGTCATACATAAAGCAAGGAAGAAATTATGAAAAGCATGCCACTTAATGCGCAAGTTAAACAAACATTAGTCAATTTATAAAACTAGTGCAAAAAGAATAAATGGCCCTTTGTGGTCGGGCGCCACTGCACAAACTCAAAAATATCAAATATGGGTAGCTGAGCTCTACCCTTATACAACCCTAATTACAAATGAATTAAATTACAATTTAAGTAAAGGAATTCATTGTTATGAGGGTCTTCAAGCTTTATTCTTCTTTCTTATTTGTTCTTTCTTTCTTCTTTTTTCTTCTTTTCTTCTTTGGATCTTCCTTTGGATGGTTGGATGGTAGATGCTCCAAGGCTGCACATGGTGCATATGACTAATGTTCAGCCTTATCCCCCATAACAAATCATTCTAAAAATCTTAAATATACAAATTTTTACATAAAAAGGAAATGCATAAATCTAACTAACACTTGCAAAAAAAAGGTTAGTCAAATCACACCACATAAATCTTAAGCATGTATATTGGACTTAACACCCCACACATGGGTGACTAAGTACACCAGGCCTATGGATTATGCTAAGGGGTATAAGCACACGCAAACAAAGCATTTATATTTTTATTTATGATAGCTTTTAGCACAATCCCTATAGAAAAGAATAGTTAGACTAAGGCATGTCCTACCATCCATTCTACGAGCATACACCCCCTAATATCTAGTCTAAAACATTCATCACAAAATAAAACATAGCGTCAAGCCATGCACCGACTTAAGCTAATGTGTGTGCTTTGAAGGTTTGTGTGGGATGCTTAGTTTAGGACTTTAGGTTTAAATTTTATAAGTGTGAAAGACATGTTCAAACTTAGGAGGTTCATTTAAGTTATTTTGTGACTTTGGGTTATTTTTTTTGTTTTTTGGTTTGATTTTAATGAAACCTACAATTAATTACTAAGTTATGAAGAGGGAAAGAGAAGTGAACTTCTCTTTCCTTCCTAATCTTAAGTAATTTCTAAGGTAAGTTCACATTTTAATTTCATTTAGGTGAATGTTTTGATTAAATCTTTTAATTAATCCTAAGTTTAGATCAACTCTAAACAAACCTATCCAAAAAGAAAGGCATTTTAAGATTAAGAAAAATGAATCAAAATTCACATAACATACATTACTTCAATTCTTTCCCAACATATATAACATGCATATGGATGGACCCTAAGCATATCTATACATGCAAATGAAGATAATTAACACACTTTATGATGCATGCTAAGTAATTCATTTAAGAAAATTTAGAAGATTTGATGCATGATTTTTCTTAAGTAGAAAAGATTTTCCTTATCCAAAATTTTGCATACATGCATGAAAGTAGGAAAGGCATAAGTGAGTACAACGTCATTGTTAACTAGAGGTGTAAGATACAAGACCCACTTAGGACTACTTAAAACCTCACAACCTCAGATTGTCCAGACTAATATACCAATTTCCTTAAGTACTAACATGCATATAAAAGAAATGAAATGAAGAAGGAATCTATAAAAGTTGTTTAGTAGTTTCATTTTCATTTATGCAATTTATTCATGCAAATGTAGGCAATCCTTCTTTGATGATGGCATAGGGATGAATAAGGTATAGAATTAAGTAAGTGTTGGGTTCTTTTCAAATGAACCCTACATCTTATCAATGCTTATTCAAAACTATGCCAATATAGGAAAGTAAGGAAAGACTACACTAAACATGACTTTATAATTCATCACATGCAAGCTAATAATTAATATATGAATAGCACACTTTTATATTTGATATTTCATTTGTAGGTTTTGAAAATACTTTGGATTTAATAGTGATAATAGCCACTCATATTTTACTTTAGCCAACACATGCACATTTGACATAAAGCAAACAATTTAATTTTTGAAACTTTGAAAACATGAAATCATGGATGCATAAATCATATGGCTTACAATTTAACATGTTGGGAAAGATCTAAAGCAATGTAATCATGTAAACAAACTCACTTTAGTTAATTCCGAAAGACATTCTTAAAGAATAAGAAAACTTAGAATAAATCAAAATGAATTTCAAAATGATTTTTGTTTGTTTGAAGTTTGATTTAATTTTGAAAAGGTAAGATGAGTTTACTATTCCTAACCCATTCCCACATGTGTTTTATATTTTAGTTTAATTTTTAGATAATTAAATCCATTTTCAAGCATTGATTAGGTTAGGGTATACAATAAGTGACTTAATTAACCCTTACCTACACCACCTTAGAAAAATTAACTAAGTAATTATGAGTTAATGAGATGAAATAAAACCCACAAGGTATGTAAGTTTGCAATGCACCTAGTAATGAAAAGGCCTAATGTAATTTGGCTCATAATTAAAAGTTAATTAAGCTAAGGGGTTTTAGCTTAAGTACTTTTAAAACACCCTTTCACACTTATGAAAGGGCTTTTAATTTCTTAATTAGACTTAGGCTATTAACACTAATCTACCCAAGGTATTAATTAAGTTCTAGAGATTTTTAGAATTTTCAAAATTGTTTAAAGGGATTAATATTAATCTTTAATTAGAGGGATTAAGGAAAGAAAGGGGTTTAGGGAATAGCTTAGGGAAATACCCCAAAATTATTCCATAAAATCCTACTCACTGGATCTATCTAACTTAATCATAGGAAAACCCACTAATTACACCTTAATTACACTTAATTACATGAAAGGGGTAATTAGGGAATGAGCTAGCAATTTCTTAAATCAAGGCATCAATAAATCTCAAGAAAATTAGGGAAGGTAGAGGTCATCCCCTAAAATAAACTCTAGAAGTTTAAGATTAATTGGTGACTAAATTAGGGAATAATTAGCTAATTAACATTCCCAAAGAAACCCAAATTCAGAGAAAAAAGGAATTTAAAATACATTGAGAATATTTTTAGAATATTTTAGATGCAATTATCTATCTATAGCATTTTTCCTTATATTTTTCTAATTTTTTTAGGTTGAGTTATAATATTTTGAAAGTTTTTGAATTAATTAGAAATTACGAATAATCCCTAATTAATCCTAGGTTAATACCTGCTCATAATTTGATACATAGTGACGGTGGTCAGCACGCTTTACACACATCGCGTCATGAGCCCCCTACTTAAGTTGTCACATAAGGAATGGCTTAAATCCCTTAGCCATCGATGATGGACGAGATACCCGTTTTAAATCGTAAAATATATAAAATGGAAATAATCTGAGCATCCATCTAAAATGCGATGGATGGGCGGTGGGATTCTTCCACGAGGATTAATATGAGCCGTTCTCAATCGAGGGAGATCAAACGATCCTTCATGGATTCATTCAAGACTCAACCCACACCATCTAAAGGACCACCAATGTATTTTATATGAAAATTTCTTTCATGAAGGACCAACACCCCTTAGCCTAAGTGGTCAGAAATTCACAAACCTCATCGGAGATGATTACCGGTGCTCGAGATCGATGAGATAGTTTTGCCTAGTGGAGAAGAAGCCCTGTTGAAGTTCCTAGCTCTTGAAGTTGAGTGGATGAATGGGTGGACCAACTCCTCTTTACTTCCCTTGCGGCTTTGATCGAATTGATCTTCCCTTGATAGAACTCAATGGATGCTTAGGCTTATTGGTCCGGATGATGAATATAGAAGGAATTTAAGTGGTATAGTGTGGAAAAATTAGAATTAAGTGAGTTCCCTATTTTGCTTGTGAGAAGACAAGATCCAAATCCTCTCAAGGGGCCTTGGGAAAGCTCATGAAGGTGCTAACTCTCCTTGGGTTTTGATCGATCAAGTGGCTGAAAAAGTGGATTAGGAGTATATCTCCCCATGGCAATCGACGGTGAGCATAAGATGTTATTTTGATCCACCTCATAGATGGGTTGTTTTAGCTATTGAGGTGTGCACATGGTCGGTTTGGCGGAGTGGGAAATGTGCATCCATTGAGCTTTGGGGGAGTTTGAATTTTCTATTTGGCCATGGGTGGTTGGGTTTGGTCCATGGGCCAAATGGGTTGACCAAACCCATTGGGTTGGGCACCACTCATCACTAGGTCCTGAGATTTTGGAGAGCCTCAAGTGATTGTGATTGCATGACCAAAATACCCATGGCCAAAATTTGTTCTATGGCCTAGGGTATATATTTTGCTATTTTTTCAATTTGGATATGTTTGGTATGTTGAGAAAATAGGTTGGGCCAAGCTTCAATAGATTTGGAATCCATTTGGTAGGGTTTGGCTCATGTTAACCCATTTAGGTCAAAATGGGTCAACTTAGGTCAAGTTGACCAATAGGTCAAATTGGGTCAAACCAAGGGTTGGGTCAAGTTCATATGACCATTTGAAATATTTTGGTGTCTTTGGTTTGGTTCAAATTAGATTAGATTTGGCTTTGTCTCATATGATTTATTTAGGTCAAATTGGTCAAGTTGACCCATTTGACCTATTTGGGTTAGGTCAAAGGGAGGTTTAGGTTTGGTTAGTCATATGGAGTGGATTGGTATCTTTGTTTCCAATCAATTTGGGTTAGGTTCAATTTTGGCTCAACATGACCCCTTTAGGTCATGTTGGGTCCTCAATTAATTTAGGTTAGTCAGTTAATTGAGGCGGTCAAGTTCCACAAGTGATTTGGAATGGACTTGACCCATTGGTTTCAATCAATTTTTGACACATTTTGGACCTTTAGGTCAAAATGGTCAACTTTCAAGTGGGCCAATTGCTGGTTAAATGTTGGCTTGGTCAAGTTCAAACATAGGTCATGAGTGAACTTAGATCAAAGGTTTCAATCAATTTGGCCTATGGTGGAATTTGGCTATGTTAGGTTTCATTTTAGTTAAGTGTTGACTTGGTCAACCCTTAGGTTTGACTTGGTTTGACCTAATTTTATTGATTGATCATCCCATGATGATTGTTAATCATGATGAGAGGGGTATATGAGTTTGGTTTAGTCCAATTTGGTTGGGATTAAAAGATGGCTCATAAGGATACTTTAGGTCACTTTGGGTCAAGTGAGCCTAAGTGGGTCAAATGGCTTGGTCAAAGCTTGATTTGAGATTGATTGATCTTGTATATGGACTTATGATTGAAATATAAATCCATTTACAAGAGGTTTGAAGTCAAATGAATTTTGATCCATTTGAAAATCTCATATTCAAAGGAAGAATATGAAGGAGTTTTGGGTTTGATTTTTGATTTGAGTTTTGATTGAAGCATTGAAATTTGGATTTATATATAGCTCATGATTGTAGGATTGATTGAACCATGAGAGAAAATCAAGAGTTTGGCTTGATTTGAATTGATTTTGGCTAAGTTCAAGATTTTGACTTGAAAGGCTTAGATTTGACTTTAAGTGGATTTGAGTTTGAGATTTGGAGTTGGTTTTGATTGTTTGAATTTATATTTCATTTATATATGTGAATATAAATGAGAATATAAATTGATCATGGGAAAATTTCAAGAATTTGAAAGAGTTTAATCATGATTTGGGTTAAATCCATTAAAGGGAATTTAAGGGATTTAATTGAATTTTTAATTTGAAATTTAATTTTTGAATTGGATTTGATGGATTTATATTTATATTTCATTTATATATGAGAACATAAATGAGAATACAAATATATATTTTGAGAAAATCCCATGAGTTTGAATGGTTTGATCAAAGTTTAGGTTAAATCCATAATGAAAATTAAGGATTTAAGAATTTAAATTTTAAATTTGGAATTTAATTTTGCCTTTGATTGGATTGATTTATATTTATGTTTCATTTATATATAAGAATATAAATGAGGATATAAATGAGTTTTTGAGAAAATCCCAAGGATTTGAATAGGTTTGATCAAGTTTTAGAGTTGATTTTGGCTAAGTCCTTTAATGAAAAATTAAAGGAATTTTGAAAACTTTTCATGAATTGATTTGGAATTTTAAACTTGATTTGATGGGTTTGAATTTATATTTCATTTATAAATGTAAATATAAATGAGAATATAAATAGATCATCAGAATATCTTAAAGATTTGAATAAGTTTATATCATAATTTTGGTTAAGTCCTTAAGAAAGGGTTAAGGACTTAGAAAATTTGACTTAGAATTTTGATGGAATTTGATCATGGCTTTCAATCATGGATTTCAATCATGGAATGATTGATTTGAGTTTGAGAAAATCAAATGGAATTGATTTGGAGTTTGACTTAAAAGAAGGAAAGTGAGGAATGGTTTAAGCTAAAGGGTAGGAGATTTTCCTAACACCCCTAAGACATGACCTATTCCTATGGCTAACTCTTCTAAGTCTTCTAGGGCTAGGTAGAGTGTCCACCTAATCACTAGATGCATCTTAAGACTAAGGAACTCTTAAAGTCTAAGAGAAATCCTAAGCCTAAGATGGAGGTGTTGAGAACTCATTCGTCATGAACAAATACTATGGGATACATGACTAGCCAAGTCATGTTCTCCAGTGTTGGATTAAGTTCTTGGCCTCATCCCAGTGGGCACTCTATTTGGATCAAGTGTTGTGAAATTTTATACACTAGGTTACCTTTGGCTTGGGCTTCTCTTTCTTTGATTGGAAAATTTGATTAGCAGATATTTTTCGTTGGTTTGAAAAATGAGGTCTAGGCGATATAAATTCCTTCTCGATCCCTCATAAATTAACAAGGTCCATGATAAAACAACTAAACAAAACAAACAAAATTTTTGTTTGATTAGGATTTCAAACAAAGGGTTTTCCAAGCAAACATCATATCTTTTATGTCAAAGAGAACTCCCAAAAGGAATTGCCAGTTGAGATAAATATGGTAAATTTTCACTCGTATTAGCATTCAATCATTTTCCATAACTTTACCTCATCATTTCTCTTGAAAGATATTATGCATTCTTCCAAGCATGATTGCATAGGAATTTTTGATTTGTTCCTAAATCATAGTGGTCTTTTCAGTGGAAGATGTGAGTCCCAAATTTCCCATCAATTGATCATTGCAAATTGAAAGGCACTCCTTTGGTTGGATAGTTCTCCCATCAGCTGGGAAGGTACTTCCTTTGGTACAATAAATTTGAGATAAGTCAGGCTTCTATAAGCTCCTTCTCAATGTGATCCATATAAATGAATCCATCAACAACAACAACAATAAGCCTTAAACCCACTAAATTTTCAAATCCTTATTCCATTGATCTATTATGTGTCAAATTCTCATTTAAATCAGTATACTAAGATCATTTTTATTTATCTTAACCAAGTCTTTTTTAGGTCTACCTCTCCTTTCTTAACATAAGGAAAATTTAATGCATCTACTCTCTAATTGTCATTACGCTTTGTGTGGCCAAACCATCAAGCTCTCCCAATCTTATCGAGCTACTTTTTCCCTCATACTCATTTTGCATTCTATCTCAGAGTAAAGCCACTCATCCACCTAAATCCTCATCTCTAACATAACTTAGTCTTATGCTTCTCTTTTATTGGCCAACATTACCATAAGTCATTGTCTTACCACCATCTTATAAAACTTTCCCAGTTTAAGTGGAACTTTTCAATCATAATAGGCTATTTCCTCCTTCAATCATCCAACTTGAATTCTACTAATAACATCCATCTATTTCACCATCATTTTGAACAATAGAACTAATATCTAAATGGCTCACTCTTATTAATGACTTGATCTAAAGTCACTCCACTAAAACTTCTACAAATTACACTTCATACATTATTTAGATCTACATAAAACCTTTGACTCCAAAGTTGACCTCCATAATTCAAGTTTCGACTCCCTCTAGTCTTATCAACAAGAAGAATGTCATCAAAAAAGCATACACCAAGGTACATCTTCTTGTAAATGCCCTAAGAACATCCACAACTAAAGTAAAATAAAGCTTAATGTTGATCCTTGATGTAATCCAAAATAGGAAAATATTTTCAATCCTCCTTGTGTTTGGACACAAATGCAGTTTATAATACATATCCTTGAATATAAATTGTTCAAACTCTCAAAGAACATCCTTGAGACTTTATCATAAACTTTCTAAATCAATAAATATCATATGTAGATCCTTCTTACTTTCATGCTTCTCCATCAAACCTCTTAACAAATGTATAGCATCCATAGTAGATCTACGGCATGAAAAATTGAAACTTACATCACAATAACTTTGGTCTCCCATTTAATGTGGCATTCTTAATTCCTCATAATTTGCACTCTTGTCATTATTCTTAAATATAAACAAACTCTTTCTCCACTCATCTAGCATCTTTTAGTCTTTAAAATAACATTAAGATTTGTAAGCCAGAAATTCCTTGATCTCTAAACATTTCCACACTTCTATTGGAATATTATCAATTACTTGCCACATTTCATTTTCTTTAAAGCTTCACTAACTTCAGATTTACTAACATGAAAAAAAATGAAATTCTCATTTTTTTGTATTAGGTTGAAAATCAATGTTCGATCCTTCATTGAAAAGTTTATCAAATTACCTCATCCACCTATTTTCAATATCTTTTCTAAGAAAAGTACTTTTTTTTTCATCCTTCATACCCTTGAACTATGTCTTCTTCTATCTCTTTGGTTGGGTAACTTATACATACATCTTTCACCTTCTTTTGACTAATCTATTGTACAAATCACTAAAAGCTAAATTTTTTGCATCACTTGCTTTCTTAATCTCATGACCACTTTATATCTTTCCCAATTCTCGAGTTTACATCTACCAAGTTTTATAATATTTCTTATTTCTTATCTTTTCTTGCACACTCGACTCACCAAAATATTCTTATTAAGAAGTTTTTCCTTTTGATTCTCCAAGCACATCTTTAGCAACTTGCTTAATTTCACTTGATATTTTCTCACATAGTTGGCTTCCATATGAGCATCCCAAATTCTAATTTCTTGTAGCTTTAAAATATTTTTATTTGTGTTCTTTAAGTATCCTTTAATCCTAAGACAATAATTTAATTTATTTTTCTCTTGCCTTTCATCTTAAAATCTAAAATAATTTGATGTTGGTGAATTTCACTTGGAATGACCTTACAATCTTTACAATCTAAATGATCTATTTCTTATAGAAAATAATCGTGTTTTAGATCCATTTTATAAGTAATAATAATGTTCATCTCTTTTCTTAAATAAAGTATTTCAACTACAAAATCATAAGCTAAGAAAAATCTAATATAGTCACCTTCTTCATTAGTTACTCCAAATTAACCACCATGAATACTTTTAAAATCTTCTTAACCAACATGTCCATTTAAATCTCAATAAATACTTTTTTTTTCAAGAGGTATCTTTTGTATTAATCCTCTAAATCATTCCAAAATTTTCTTTGACCTCAAACCTACTTGAGGAGCATAGAACTTATAATTGATAATCTTGTATCAATATAATCTATTCTATCTAATATTAACTATAACATTATATCTATAATCACCTTTTACCATTTAGTTTGACTTTACAGAATAGTTTAAAATATAAACTATCAATCTCCTGGCCTTCTCAACCCATTTAGTTTCTTGAACACATAAAATATTTATCTTTCTATGAACCATATCTATTAATTCCATTAATTTAGTAAATCCTATATTCCAAGATCTAACCTATTCGTTTCATGGACTAACTTCTTTTGCATATCCATAATATGGAACCTTATTTAATGCAGATATTCCTTTTTTTTTATTATTAGCCATACTTCGTCACTTAGATGCCCATTAGCACAATGATTTAAAGGATTCATGTCATGATTATTTATTTATTTGCTTTATAACCCTCCACTTTTGCATAAGGACGAAATAAAAAAAATTAAATTAATCTTTATTCTTGAGCTTATTTAAGTCCCCAATGGCACTCAATAGTCAACCCTAGGTGAGTCTAATTTGTTAGCAACAATAATCAGATGGTTTCTTGTTTCTAGAAGATTCATCTCTTGTATTGTATACTAAAAGCTCTTTGGGTTTGATTATTCCCTTTGAATTGGTAAATCTAGTTAGGTTTAGGCTTTATCTAGTCTATTCATCTTATGGGATCATAATCAAAATAAAAAACTAAAATGAAATTAATCTTGATTATCTTTGTCGATCTAAGTCTCCCAGCATTTACTCAAATTATGGTTGTTTAATCCTTAATCAACAAATCCTACTTGGAGGATGTAAAATACTTTTTCTTTAATGCTTATTGCATCTAAGCATCCCTTTGGTCCTACTATGTAGTAGACTACTCCTTTGGATTGGTAAATCAGTTAGTCTTAGCCTCCATGGCTCTAATTAACCCATTTGCAAAAATAGGGTTCTTCTTAAAAAAAAAATTGATTTCAAAATAAAAAATTAAAACAAATTCAACTCTCTCCCCCAATGGAGATCTCTTCCTAGTGAGATTCAAATCAAATCAAACCTCTCATCCCCTTGTGGATGACTTAAACTTGCTTCCCTAGTGGAAGTTTCATACTCTATCCCTTAGTGTTTTTCTTCCATCTCTCTTGTGTCTTGGACATAAGTTGAGCCACACTGCACTATGCTCTGGAATCTTTCTTTTACTTGGGTTAAGGATAGATTATTTTAGTTAGTGCTTGTGATCTCTCGGTGTTGTTGATCTTTGGTCAACACCAATACGTGTGGTGTTCCTTGTCAGTCACACCACTCATATTCATCTCTATGCAATCACTTAAGAAGAGTTATCTATATTTGCATACATAAATTGCATAAAAAAAATGAATCCATTAATATAACTTTTGCATTCTCCTTTTCTATTTCATTTCTTTTATACATGTGTTTGTATTTAAGGAATGTGGTATATAAGTATGAACAACCCTGAGGTTGTGAGGCTCTAAGTAACCCTAAGTAGGTCTTGTACCTAACACCTCTAGTTAACAATGGTGATATACTTACTTATGCCTTTCTTACTTTCATGTGTGTATGTAAAAATTTGGATAAGGAAAATCATGCATATTCAACTTCTAAATTTCATTAAATGGATTGCTTAGCAAGAATCATAAAGTGTGTTAAATACTCTCATTTATATGTATAGATATGCTTAGGGTCTATCCATATGCCTGTTATATATGTTGGGGAAGAAACTAAGTAATGTGTGTTATGTGAATTTTGATTCATTTTATTTAATCTTAAAATACCTTTTTTTTTTAATAGGTTTGTTTAGAGTTTATCTCAACTTAGGATTAATTAAAAGATTTAATCAAAACATTCCCCTAAACAAAACTAAAATATGAATCTACTTTAGAAATTACTTAGGTTAGGGAAGGAAAGAGAAATCTCCATCTCTTTCTCTCTCTTCATAACTTAGTAATTAATCGTAGGATTCACTTAAACCAAATCAAAATATGAAATGAAATCAATCCAAAACTATTAAACAACTTAAATGAAACCTTCCTCAGAGTTGAACATGTTCTTCACACTTAGAAAATTTGAACCTAATGCCATAGCTAAGCATACCACTCAATCCTTCAAAGCACACACATTAGCCTAAGTCAACACTTCTAGCTTTAGGTTAGGTCGGTGTATGGCTTGATGTTTGTTTGTTTTGTGATATATATTTTAGACTGAATGTTAGAGTATATGCTCATAAAATGAATGGTACGATGTTCTTAGTCTAACTATTCTTTTCTGTAGGGGATTGTGCTTAAGGGGTACTATCATAAATAAAAATATACATGCTTTTGCTTGTAGGTGCTTTATACCTCTAAGCATAATCCAATAGGCCAGGTGGACTTAGTCACCCATGTGTGGGCTGATAAGTCCAACATACATGCTTGGGATTTGTGTGGTTTATTTTAACTAACCTTTATTTTGTATGTGTTAGTTAGATTTCCATTCTTTTTCATTTTCATGTAAATTTGTGTAATTAGGATTTTGAAATAGTTATTATGAGGATTAGGATGAGCATTGGTCATAAGATCCTATCTTATGTACCATGTGAAGCCTTGGAGCATCCACCTTCCAACCATCCAAAAGAAAGAACCAAAAGAAGAAAAGAAGAAGAAAGCAGAAATAAAGCTTGAAGACCCATCATAATGAATTCCTTGCTTAATTATAATTTAGTTCATTTGTAATCTGGGTAAGGGTAGTGCTCAGCTACCCATATTTGATATGTTTGAGTTTTTGCGGTGGTGCCTGACCACAACGGCCTTTTATTCTTTTTACGATTAGCTTTATAAATTAGTAGATGATTTGTTTAGCTTCTGCATTAAGTGGCAAGCTTTTCCTAGTTTATTCCATGCTTTATGTATGGCTTGGATGTGGATTTGTCTTTTAAGGAAAAATAAATCTTTTACCCAACTTAAACACTCAAAATAAAAATTAAACAACTCATAACATCACCTAAAGCTTTGGTATAAAACTAAGATAAAAGAATTAGCAACCCCTTAGCTGGATGACTATTTTTTTGTAATATCATCCATAAATGCATCTTATTTCACTCTTGATTGGAGGGCTTCCATATTTGCTAGAGAAATTTTGCTTGACCTTTAAGAGCCATGGTGGAAACTCACCTCCTCCCTTCTCACTAATTTTGGCCAATAACCTTCTTTCTCATACATTAGTCATATGAATCCTATTAGCCTAAGTCAAAATAATTGTTTAAAATGAAAATAAAATGAAATTTGAATTGCATTAGATTTAGATCATTTGAAGCATGTCCCTTTACATGATCTAGTCTCTTTAGGAAGTGAGTTTAAGTAATTTATCTCTTTCTAAATTAATAACATCTTAACTATCTTGCATAAGCATAATGACTTTCCTACATGTATTTAAATCGAAGGAGGAGTTAGTTTGCAGCCACCCCTAGGCGATTGTAAGTCTGAGCTGTCGGGTGGTTTGTCCTCTTTTATGGAGGCAAACCAATTACCCATTTTCGCTTAGATTTAGGTTATGTTTTCAGTCCTCACCAAAGCTCCCTAGATTTAGGTTCTGAGGTTGCTTCTCCCCTTTATGGATCATAAGCATAATTTCTCACCTCCTAGGCATTTTCTTAATCTTGTGTTAAGGAATCATAAGTCCTAAATTTCTAAATGAAAAATTCAACTCAAACAAACTAAATCAATTTCAAAAATGTAAAGCTCAACTATAGGATAGTTTGAGATGCTCGCTATGTTTCCTAGCATCATGGGCATCTCCTACTTATCTTCCATTTTGGCATCAATAATAACTCTCCCTCTTTTGGTCAATCTCATTTAATTTTCAAAATAAACCAATCGATTGATAGTCCTTTCCTATTGAAATCTTCAAAGACAACAATCATTTACCTTAATCGAGAGTTTTCCTAAGGAATCCCATTCTTTAGGATGTAATTAACTAGGGCTTGCCATACTTAATGAACACATTTAAAATAAACCTGCTTTACTTTTCATGTAAAATAGGAAAATAATCTATGGTACATATGCAGACCCATCATCCTTAGGAGTCCTTATTGAGGTGATTAAGTCCATTAAAGGGTAGTGACTTCTGTCTTTCGAGAAAGTACACTATTTCCTTGATGACGCAATCAATCACCTGAATAAGTACATCTATGAATTTGTGTGGCATGTTAAAAAGAAGAATTTCTATAAAGTTGTCTCTTTCATTTCTCCCCACAGATTTGAAAGGTGACTCCCTATAGAAATTTTTCTAACCAAAAACCCATTGGCTGCAATTAATTTGGCTTAGATCAAGGTTTGACATATTTTGACTTTTTAGGTCAATTTGGATCAACTTGGGTGAAGTGTCCAATTGGGCTAGGTTAGGCTCAAAAGATGACTTGGTCAAGTTCAAACATTGATCATGAATTATTTTTGATCAATGGTTTCAATCAATTTGGCCAATGGTGGATTTTAGCAAGTTTAGGTTTCATTTTGGCTAAGTGTTGACTTGGTCAACCCTTAAACTTGACTTGGTTTGACCTAATTTGAGTGATTGATCATCTCATGATGATTATTGCTCAGAATGTGAGGCTTAGGTGGGCTTAGTTCAATCCAATTTGGGTAGGATTAGAATTTGGCTTAAAAGGAGTACTTTAGGCCACTTTGGGCCAGGTGATCCTAAGTGGATCAATTGACTTGATTAAAGCATGAATCAAGTTTGGTTGAACTCACACATGAACTTATGATTGAAATATAATTTCATTTGCAAGTGATTTGGAGTCAAACGGGTTTTTATTCATTTCATAATTTCATTTTCAAAGGGTGAACATGAGTTTGATTTGGCTTTGATTTTTGAATTTACTTTTGATTTGATGATTGAAGTTTGTGTTTATATTTGGTTTTATGATTGAAGGATTGATTAAATCATGAAGAAAAATCAAGGGTTTGGCTTGATTTGAGTTTGATTTGGCTAAGTTCAAGAATTTGACTTAAAAGGTTTACGTTGAATTTTGGTTGAATTTAGATTTGAGTTTTGCATTTAGTTTTAGATATTTCAATTTATATTTCATTTATATTTACAAATATAAATGAGAATATAAATGGGTTACGAAAAAATCTCTTGAATTTGAATTGATTTGGATTTGATTTAGTCTAAGTCCAAAAGATAGAATCAAAGTGACTTTGGAAAGACTTTTGGATTTAATTTTGGTTATTTGAATTTATATTTCATTTATATTTGTGAATATAAATGAGAATATAAATGGGCTATGAGAAAATTTCTTGAATTTGAAATGATTTGGATTTGATTTGAGCTAAGTCCATAAGAGAGAATCAAATTGACTTAGGAAAGATTTTTGACCTTAGAATTCAATCATGGGTTTCAGTCATTTGGAATTTATTTATGATTTGAGAAAAATCCATTGAAATTGATTTAATGTTTGGTTTGGAATTGAAGTTAATTTTGGTTTAAGGTTGATTTGAATTTGGAGTTTGACTTGAAAGAAGGAAGTGAGGATTTGGTTCAAGCTATAGGGTAGGCAAATTTCTCTAACACCCCTAAGGCATAAACTATTCCTATGACTAACTCTTCTAAGTCTCTAGGGTTAGGTTAAGTGTTCACCTAATCATTAGAAGTGTCTTAAGACTAAGAAATTCTTAGTATCTAAGAGTAGTCCTATGTCTAAGATGGAGGGGTTGAGAGCTCATTCTAAAAATGAGGTCCACAGTGATTAAGTGAATTTTATGAATTAATTAAGTTAGATCCTTAATAAAATTAATTAATTACCCTTACCTATGCTTCTTTAATTTGATTAGATATTTAATTATGAGCAATAAATGACATGAACATGTGAGGAAATAAAATTGCAATGCTCCTACAAGGACCTAATGAAAATGGCTCATAATTAAGGATTAATTAAATTAAAGAACCTAATTAAGTACTTTTATGATTTTCTCAGACTTATTAGCTAATCATAATTTCCTTAAATCATCTTTATGTTATTAAATACATAAAGAGGATCTCTTAATTTCACTGTTCATTATCTGATGTGATTATGATTTTAGTTTGATTAATTAATCCACTTAATTAATTAATTAACCCTTAATTAATCCACATTTTAATTAACTTTCTTTCAAAATGAAGTGGGCATCAAAAAAAGCTAGGAAAGAGGTCCTAACCCCACTCCCCTTATACATTCACTGCTAGACAATGATTAGTGAGTTTAATTAATTAATTGATTACTATTTATGATGTTAATTATCAATTAAGTGGTTAAGAGTGTAATTGGAATTAAATGATCTATTCCCCTAATTAACAAATGCAATATATATGAAGAAATTTATGGGAGGTAGGTCATCCCATTAAACTATCACACACAATTTGAGATTAATTACTTAAGTAATTAAGGCTTAATTAAGCTAATTAAGTTTTCATTTAAACCTTAATTAAGCATTAATCACTATTCAAAATTAATTGGAATTAATTTTAGTTAAACCTCATCTATTTTACCTTTAAAATGAGTATTTATTTATATTTTTTGGATTTTTTTTACAATTTCTTATGAATTTTAAAAATTCAATCATTAAACAATCAATTAGGCCTTAATTAAACCCAATCTCGTCGATGCCACATGGACCACTGATGTGGCGCACTTTCCACTTGGCATCGTGGGATTGGCTACTTAAACACGTCCGAGTCAGGGCTTACATGGCTAGCGGCAGATGCAGTTTCATCCCCGCCGTTCGATCTAAGATCAGACGGTGGAGATTAAACCCACAATTCTTATAGGATAAAATGAGATCAAATCTAATAAATTAATCATGACCATCTATTCCAATCACACAAAATGGATAGTGCGTGATATCATCCCCCAAGCGACGGAGATGGACACCATCTTCCTTCCTTCGCTCGATCTGAGCTCACCCGAGCTCGGATCACCACAAAAATGATCTCACACATTCATAAGGATGATTTGAAGGGATCCAACACCCAAAATTGCATGACATACAACTTTCTTTTGAAAAGGCCCAAAATTTTTCCCAAAAGCTCGATTAAAATAAAATTATCTCATCGACTCAAGATCAGTGGTGCAATGCTTGAGGTAGCTTCACCTAGATGAGGCAAAGACCTATTGAGCAGCTCATGCTAATTCCTCATCATTTGCTCTATGGACCAAGCACCATTTCTTTGGCGGCAGACATTGATCAAAGCAGTTGCCTTTGGTGGACGGGGAGCTTGGGAGAAGATTCATTCTCACTCGACGGAGGTAGGGAAAGGTGTGGGTGAAATTAATTGAAGTTTGGTTGAGTATTGGCA
The DNA here is from genome assembly GCA_021442155.1 of Cymbidium sinense. NCBI lineage: Eukaryota > Viridiplantae > Streptophyta > Magnoliopsida > Asparagales > Orchidaceae > Cymbidium > Cymbidium sinense. The sequence goes on from CM038227.1 coordinate 98,489,605, forward strand.
GATTTGGATGGAGAGATGCCATGACTAATTTAGATTTGATGGAGTCCAGTGTCGGGAAGGCTTGGAAGGCTTGGAGAGTGCTCTGGGGCTTTCGAAAGAGGTCCTTGAAGCTCTTTAGTGGTGTGTGTATTGGGGGTGGGGGGGATATTCGTCCCCCTCCCTTGGATCGGACAGCTTGGATTGAAGTCGTGATTTCAGTAGGTCAGCCGCCATAGGTGGCCGGAGGGGACAGATGTAGGCTGACATGGCTCAATTTGGTTGGCCAAGGAGCTTGGTTGGTGGCTCAAGGTAGCCTCCCTCTTCTTTGGATCCAATGGGTTCGACTAAGGTGGGGAGGTGAGTTAACTCACCTCCCTTTGGTCCATGGAGCTTGGATTGGTGATTTGGATCAACCACCATGGGTGGCAGAGGATAGGTGCAATTTGGTTGGCCAAGGAGCTTGGTTGGTGGCTCAGGCCTCCCTCTTTGATCCAATGGGTTCAACTGGTGGGGAGGTGAGTTAACTCACTGTCCACGACTAACAGCCCACTTTGGTGACATGTAAATGAGGGCCTCATTTGGGCATTGGATGGCTGCTAAGTAAAAAGAGGGAGAGTTGACTTGCCAATTTTGGCATAATCTCATGTGGGGAGTTTTAGCCAATGGATAATGCCTTGGATTGGGTTCAATTTGGGTTAGGCTACTCTAGGGTAGACCCAAGGTGAGTCTAGGATTGGTTGGGTCAGATTTCATTGGGTTTGGGCTTGGTTTAAGTGGGTTTGGTTCTATTTGACCTATGTAGGTCAAATTGGGTTAGTTCAAGTTGACCAATTGGTCAAATTGGGTCAAACCAAGGGTTGAGTCATGTTCAAATGAGTATTTGGAGTATTTTGGTTCAATTGGTTTGAGTCAATTTGGCTTGAATTTGATTTTGGTTCATTTGAAATTATGTATGTCAAATGGGTCAAGTTGACTAATTTGACTAAATTGGCCAAATTGGCTTGGGTTAGGAGTTGATTTTGATTTGATTGATCAATTGAAGATGATTATAGGCTTCAATTTCAATTAATTTGGATTTGGTTTTAATTTAGACCAATTTTACCCTTTAGGTCAATTTGGCCTAAGTGGGTTAATTGGGTTCATTGAGGCTTTGGTCAAATTCAACAATCAATTTGGAATGAACTTGAGCCATTGGTTGAAATCAATTTGAGTTATATTTTGATTTGACCCAATTTATTCTATTAGTTCAAATTGGGTCAACTTAGGTCAAAGGGCTAATTGGGTTAGGTTTGCCTCAATTAATGATCACATCATGTTCAAATATTGATCTTGGGTTGGTGTGGATCATATGTTTCAATCAATTTAGCTTAGGTTGAGATTTGGCTAGTTTGGTTCATGTAGGTTAGGTGGGTTTACTTGGTAAAATGACCAAGTTGACTTAGTTTGACCTAATTGATGTCAATTGATCAATCAAGGATGATTGATGATCATCAGAAGAGGTTTTAGGTAGGTTTGGTTCAATCCAATTTAGATAGGATTGGAATTTAGTTCAAATAGTTCAATTTGGTCACTTTGGGTCAAGTGGACTGATTAGGCTTAGTTGAATTAATTTTGGGTTGAATTGAGTTTATTTGGATTTATATATGGGTTTAGGACTGATTTATAGCTTTGATTGCAATAGATTTGGGTTCAAATGGGTTTTGGCTTATTTGAATATTTCAAGTCAAATGGGTTAGGTTAGGTTTTGATTGAATTGATTTTAACTTAGGTGATTTGATTTATATTTGGGAGGATGATTGGGGAAATAATTGATTCATGAGAAAATCAATTGAGTTTGATTTGAATTGAAGGAGTTTGGCTAAGTCCATGGGATTGAGTCATAGGGTTTAGGTTTGGGTTTGATTTGATTTGGTTTAGGTTGTTTGAATCACTTGGTTTGGATGAATGTGGATGAATTGGATTTGAGGTTTGGTTTAGCTTAAGAAGGAAAGTATGGATATGGTTAGTCCATAGGCTAGGTAAATTTCCCTAATCCTAATGCATACCCAATCCTATGATTAACCCTTCTAAGTCTTTAGGCTTAGATTAAATGTTCACCTGATTGCAAGAAGTTTCTTATAACTAAGGAGAATCTAGTGCTTAGAAGACTCCTAAATCTATGGAGAGGAGAATGAGTCCTCACTCCAAAAGTGAGGTCAACAACATGTAATATGCTTTTATATTTCTTCACACTTGATGATTCTTAATGCATGTATTTTGATAGGAAAAATATATTTCATCCCTTAGTTAAGCATATATACACAAGTGTTAGAGATTTAAACAAGTATGTGTCATTGTTAAATAAGGGAAAGTGAGATTATCTAAAACTTTCTTGGAGATACTCAAAGCCTCGTGTTCCCAGGATTTTCCGGACTATATACTTGTTATATTAAATACATGTAAACATGTGTGCAAACATAGGAATGAAAATCATGCAAAAAAAATTTATTCAAGGGAAAATTTTTTTATTTATGTAAAGTAAAGTTCTATCCAAATTCTAGCACATGCATACATATGAATGAAATTGAGCAAGTAAGTGCCATTATTAAACTAGGAAAGTGTGATTATCTAAGACCTCCTTGAGGTTACTTAAAGTTTCATGTTTTCAGGATGTCCAGACTATATACTTGCTAATTCCAAACATATGTAAATATACACATGAATCATGAAAATAGAATAATTCTTTACCATTTGAAAATTATAACTTAAATGTAAACTTCATTGAATATTTATAAGCAACATTAATTCACAGCATTAGCTTATAGTTTTGAAAGCAATTTAAATTTATTTGTGATAATAGCCACACCATATAATAATATTTATCCAACACATACAATATAAATGTATCCATATTCTTTTAATCTTCCTTTTTTTTTCTTTTTTTGAAAATATGAACATATGAAACTAATGGCATGCAAATTTATAATGATTGAAAAGAAAATAATTTAAACATTGCCACATAATACATTCAATTATATTAATTTCTAAGGACAATCAAGCCAAATCAAATTCTTTAAGATTAACCAAAATTTTTATGAAATTTGATTTTTGGTATTTGAATTATCAAAACCTAAATAGGAGAAATGACACTTAGTGTTTGCCCCATCCCACATTGGTGACTTAATATATTTAAGGAAAGTGTTGACCTCACTTTTGGAGTGAGTTCTCAATCTCCTCATCTTAGACTTAGGAGTCTTCTAGACACTAAGACTTTCTTAATTATAAGATACTTCTAGTGATTAGGTGAACACTTAACCTAAACCTAGAGACTTAGAAGGGTTAATCATTAAGATGCCCAATGGATAAGGAGACTCGCCTACTCTATAGCCTAAATCCAACATGTGTTCACCCACTCAAAACCAAACCTCATTCAAACACCAAATATCAAAATCCAAATTGAAATCCAAATCAAATGATTGAACTTCAAACCAAATCAAATCAAATCAACCTAAGACTTATGATTTTATCCTATGGACTTAGCCTTAGCCAAATTCAAATTAATCCAAACTCAATTGATTTTCTCAAATATCAATTCAACCTTCAATCATTCTACCAATCTTACAATCAAATTCAAATCAAGTCTAATTTGCCAAAATTTGAAATCAAACCCAAAATACTTCCTAAGCTATATGAATCAATCCCATGAGCTTAGCCAAATTTTCCTTCAAATCACTTCAAACTCAATTGATTTTCTCATGAATCAATTATATCTTCAATCATCTTCACAAATATAAGTGAAATATGCATTCAAATGATCAAAACTAAATCAAAATCCAAACCTAAGCCACCAAACTCCATGAGCTTAGCTAAATTCCCTAATTCCAAAACCCAAATTCAATTGATTTCCTCATGAATCAATTATCCCTTCAATCATCTTTTCAAATATAAATTAAATCTATAATCATCAAGCCAAATCAAAATCAACCCAAGTCAAAGCCAACTTAGCCCATTTGACTTGAAATATTCAAATGAGCTAAAACTCATTTGAACTTAAACCAATTGCAATTGGATTTATATATCAATCCCAAATCCATATATAAACTCAACTAAATCAAACTCAATCCAAAATCAAGCCAACTAAACCCAATCAACTCACTTAACCCAAGGTGACTAATTTGACATATTTGAACTAAAATCCAATTCTAGCCAAACCAAAGTGAATAAGCCAATATGAACTTCATGATATGATTGTTGATCCTCTTAGGTTGATCAATTATCATAAATTGGGTCAAACCAAGTAAACCTAGCCCTTTGACCAAGTCAACCCTTTAATCTATATGAACCCAAACTAGCCAAATTCCAACCTAAGACAAATCTATTAAAGCCAATGATTCATACCAACCCAAAATCAATTTGAACATGACTTGGCCTTCAATTTGAGTCAAACCAAATCCAATTAGCCCACTTGACCCAAATTAACCTAAATGGCCAAAATGGGTCAAATTAAAATCAAAGTTAAATTGATTGCAACCAATGGATCAAGTTCATTCCAAATTGATCATTGAACTTGACCAAAGCCTCAATTAAGCCAATTGACTTACTATACCCAAATGACATATTGAACCCAACTTGACCTAAAGGGACAAACCAACCTAAAACCCAATCCAATTCAAATAAAACTCAACCAAACCTACAACATGTTCCAAATGATCAATCAAACTCAAACCAAGCTAATTTGGTCAATTGGGCCAAATTGGTCAACTTGACCCATTTGACCCAAATGAACTGAAGAAAACCAAATCCAAAGAAAATTAAACCATAGAAATGACATCAACACACTCCAAATGATCATATGAGTTCGACCCAACTCTTGGTTTGATCTAATTTAAGCCTATCTCATTTTGACCCAATTTGACCCAAATGGATCAAATTGAGCCAAACCTAACCAAATGAACTCCAAATCACATGAAATTTGGCCCACCCCGACTCATTTCAAATCTATCCAAATCAAATCTAATGCCAAATGACCATCCTACCCTAGGGCTATGGGAATCACATGAGGGAAACCACTATATAAGTGGTCATTTCCATTTCTTGACCATTTGGAACTCTCCCATTGGTCCACCTAGGCTCTAGGATACTGCCCAACCTTACCTAAGGGTGGTTGGGTTAGCCATGACCCATGGGGAGGTGAAATCACCTCACCTCTCTCATTGGAGCATTTGTAACCACCAAGGGCATCCACTGCCTTCCTTGGCAGCCACCTCCACATCCTCACCTAACCAAATCGAGCCACCTCATCCACTCAAGGACCTCTACAACCCTCTAAGGTTGCCAAATGATCAAGAAGAAATTAAACTAGCCCAAGCCATCTGATCCAAGGTAAGGGGGGTATACACCCCCTCATTTCCACTCAATCCCACACACTTGCATTCCTTAGGGACCTCACTACTAAAGACAAGTCACAAGAGATAATCCCAAGCTCCCAAGCTCATCCCACATTCCCCACTCTCAAATTCTTCAAGCTAAAATGGGGGAGCCTCCCATTAGATCCCATTTGCTCAAGGCTTCATCAAAGTGTAATTAACTTTGCACACACCATCCTTGGAGGCAGTCGAGTAAAAATGAATCACTTCTTGAGCTTCTTGATGGTTAGAGGGTGGACTTTGATCAGCACCAACCACCTACATCTCATGCATTGGGCTCTTGAGCTATCCACCTCAAATTTGGTCTTGCACTGATCAATAGGGCCTCATCTCTTTTAGGCAAAGCTTCTTTAATCAAATTTGTCACCGGTCTTGAGCTCCAGTGAGGTATGTCATTGCAACCGACCTTGGAGTAAAAATGAGTTAGAGCTTTTCAATGGAAACTTTCATCTCGTGTGATCTTGTCCATTGGATCCTTTTGAATCTTTCTTGCGAAGGTGTGGCATTGATTTAAGAATGATCTGAGCTCGGGTGAGCTCAAATCGATCGAAGGAAGGTAGATGGTGTTCATTTTTCATCGATAGATGAGGGATCATGCACCATCTATTCCACATGATTGGAACAATCATGATTAAATCTGATAAAATTATTCATTTTAATCCTTTAGCATCATGGGATTAATTGTGACCATCCAATTTTAGATCGGACAGTGCACAAGAAAGTGCATCCCATCACCAGCTAACTCAGCATTGATGGTGATAATTTAAATAGCCAATCCCGTGATGCCACTTGTCAGCCAATGTGCCACATGACAAGGGATTAAGGGCTAATTACTAATAATTAATGTTTTATGTAAAAAACTTCCTAAAATCAAAATTAATTATGGAAAAATCATAAAAATATAAATAAATACTCATTTTAAAGGTATTTTAGATGATAATTTATTAAAAATATTCTTAATTGATTTTAAATAGTAATTAGAGCTTATTTAATGTCTAATTGAGAAATTAATTAGCTTAATTACTCATTAATTACTTAAGTGATTAATCACAAACTTTATGAGTTAATTTAGTGGGATGACCTCTACCTCCCATAATTTTCTTGAGGTTTATTGCTTGATTAATAAGAAAAATTGACTAATTAAACTTTAAATCCCTCTTAGGTTAATTAAGTAATAATTAATCATATGAACATCAAAATGCTAGTTAATTAAGTGGTTAATCACCATCCAATAGTGAATGAGCCTATGGAATGGGATTGAGGCCTCCTCCCCAATTTATTTTCCTAAGCTCATTTCATTAATCAAATTAATTAAGACATAATTAACTAATTAAATTACTTGATTAATTAAATTGAAATCATAATCATATAAAAATTTAACTAATGAAATCTGGGATAGATCTTTAGGTGTTCAATAACCTAAAGATATTTAAGAAAATTATGGTTAACCTACATGTGTGGGTAAACCATAAGTGTAATTAATTATGTTCCTTAGCTTAATTAACCATTAATTATGGGCCAATTATATTAGGTCATTTTCCTTTCTTAGGATCATTGCTAATTTTATTTCCAATGAATGTGCATATCATGTTGGCTCATGATTATTTGGTTAATTATTTTAAGGTGACATAGGTAAGGGTAATTAATTGATTTAATTAAGAATCCAATTTAATTAATTCATAAAATTCACTTAATTACCTTTTCCTAAACAAAATCAAACTACCAATTTGGGAATGGGTCTGAAACTAGCAAATGATAAACTCTCCTCCTTCTTTAATTTTAATTAAAATCCAAAATCAAAATTAATAAGAAGTGTTGGTTTACTTTAAAGGATTTTATTCAGTACAAATGTCTTTAGGAATTAATTTGATTGAATGAATCACATATTTGTATTTGATTATTCCACTCCAATCATGTTAAATTTTATATGTCATTTGGTTTCATGCTTCCATAACTTTCAAAAGTAATCAAATAAAATGAAATTCCCTTTATGTAAAGCTTGCATGTGTTGATTTAATTTAATATATGTGTGGCTATTATCACTATTAAATCCAAATATATTTTCTAAAAGTTTATAAATGAATGATAACATGTGTAGTGATGATAGTTATAAATACATAAAAGATGTATGTGCTTATAGTTTAAAGTGTATAAAGTAAAGTCTCTTTCTTATTCACTTATTGATTTACATAAATTTGAATGGTGATGGGTATATAGTTTGGGCATCTTAGGAATATAAGGCATTAAGTATTCCCAAAGAGGTAATTTGATTACCTCACTTCTCTAGTTTAATAATGGCATGTACCCATTTGACTTCATTCTTATGTATTTTAACATTAAAATTTAAATAAAGCTTTAATTTATATACATAAATAATTTAATTAAACAAAATATAAGTTTTGCATGATTTTCATTCTCTTAGTTATTTATACATTCATATGTATCTAAATAAACAAGTATATAGTCTAGATATTCCCGGAATATGAGCTTTAAGTAGCCCCAAGGAGGTCATTTGATTACATCACTTCCCTGGTTTAACAATGGCATGTACTTGTTTATGTTTTCATACATGTGTTTGCACATGTGATTAAAAAAATGAGAATCCCTCTTTTATATTAAAAATGCATGCATCCATAATTGTTCAAGTGATTGAACTATTTAATCATGTGATTTGGAGCTCTCTTTCCTATGTTATGTATACAAATTTATATATATTTAAATGGAAATGGGTATATCATCTGGACATCCCGAGAACATGAGGCTTTAAGTAGCCCCAAGGAGGTCGTATGATTACCTCACTTCCATGGTTTAACAACAGCACATACCTATTTAATTTCATTCTTATGTACTTTCATATAAGAATTTTGATAGAGCTTCAAGTTTACATATATTAAATAATTAAATCAATAAAAATATAAATTTCAAATGTACACATACATTCATCATTTAAATTTGCTAAAACATGTTGCAAGTATAGATACACTTAGGATCTAATCACATACATGTTATGTGTGATGGAAGGGAATAGTTTGATATAAATCATATGATAGTAATTCAATTAAATTAAGCATAAGATGTCTTTCATATTAAATGAAGTTAATTAAAGTGATCCCAAACTTAGGATTGATTTAAAATGTATAACAAGCCATTCACTAAAAAGAATTAATACAAATTAATGTACTTTAGAAAGTGACTTAAGGTAGGGATGAATGAGGGGAATCCTCTTCTTCTCTTTATAACACTTTGTTGCTAAGTGTAAATCAAATGAAACAAAATAAAAGGCAAAGTAAAATCTATAAATCAATAAAATCACTTCAAGTGAAATCAACCCTCCATGTTAAATTGAATCTTTCTACAATTAGAAAATTATACCACTAATGCCTAGCAAGATTTACCACACAAGTCTTAATACACACATTAGAATTAAGTCACCCTTCTAATTCTATGTTAGGATGGTGCATGATGTGATGCATGTTTTATTTTATGATGTATTATTTTAGACTAGATGTTAGGGTGAATGCCTCGTAGGCTAGATGTTAGACCATTGTTAGCCTAATATTATTTTTTGCAAGGTATTATGCTGAAGGGGTCACTTAAAATAAATATAAATGATCTCTTTATAATTGCTTAAATCTCTAAGCATAATCCAAGTTAGACAGGTGAGCTTGGTTACCTATGTGTAAGGTGCTAGTCTAAATTATACATAACTGCTTAGGATTATATGTGTCTTTAGCTAACACTTATTTTTCAGGTGTAGTTAGATTTACTTTTTGTACTTTCAATATAACTTTTCATTAGGAATTAGTATTGATGCTATGGGGGTTTAGGAAGAGCATTGGCTAGAAGACTTTGTCTTGGGGTTCCATGTGATGCCTTGAAGCCTACCAAATCAAAGAAGCAAGGAGAAAAGAAATGGAGACATGAAGAATGAAGAATGAACCCCCCCCCCTCCCCATAGCATTCATTCATTATAAATTGTAATTATTATTTTGCAATTCCATGTTGTATAAGGGTAGAGCTTGGCTACCTTTTTTTTTTTGGGTTGTACGGCAGTACCCGACCACACCACTTATCCTTTTGCAATATTATAAAATTGGTTGATGTTATGTTTAGATTATGTATTAGAAATTACATCCTTTTCATAGTTTCTTAAATGATTGATACTTTAATATGTGGCCTATATACATTAGGCTCTTAAAAGATAAATTTTTCTATCTATGATAGACACAACTAAGTTTTAAACAATTCATAACCTCACCATAAAGCCTAGGCATTAATTTGATAATTGAAAGATTTAGCAACCCTTAGTTGAATGTTGTATGTCTCACATCATGCATATCATATTCCTTCTTTCTTGAAAATGGAGGATCTCCATCCTTGCACGATAGGGAGATGCTTGACCTGTGAGGGCATCCCTTGTGGTGGAGAATATCCTCTTCTCGCTGATTTAGCCAATAACTTTATTTCATCATGCATATAGGCAACAAAATCTTGAAGCCTTTATTCAAATGAAGTGTCAAAAATTAAATTAAATTTAAAATATTTTTGCATTAGATTAAGTCATTACTCATACCACTCATGCTCTAGTCTCTTAGAGAGTGAGTTTAGGACTTTAGTCTCTTTTCTAAATAAATAACAACCCAACTATCTTTATAATTTTATATGACCAAACCACATGGATTTAAAACATAGGAGAAGTTAACTGGTAGATACTCCAGGCAGTTATAAATCCAGCAATTGGTTGGTTTATCCTCTCTTATGGAGGTAAATCTTATGCCCATTTTGCTTTGATTTAGGTCATGCTTTGGCATCGTGCTAAAGCTCCATAGATTCAAGATCTGAGGTAGCTATTTTCTTCATACTACAAGCATAAATTCTCACCTCTTAGACATTTCCACAATCTTGTGTTGGTAGATTATAAGCTCTAGCAATCTAACAAAATTCAACTCAAACATATAATTCTCTTCAATTTCAAAATTATAAAGCCCAATTATAGGATAGATTAGGATGCTCACTAGGCTTTCTAGTATCATGAGCATTCCCTACTCATCTCCTTTAGCTTCCAAAATAAGTCTCTATACTCAATCTTTTCCAATTGATTTTCTAAAATATAACCAATCCTTTGATAGTCTAATCTTGAAATCTTTAGAGATAATGATTGTTTATTTTAATCAAGCATATTCCTAAGGAATTCACCTTCTTTAAGATGTAATTAACTATAGAGGCTTGCCTCTATAGGAAACTTAAGAACCTGATTTAATATAAATCCAGCTTTATTCATCCATGTAAAATAGAAAAAATCTCAAGTACATTCGAAGACCCATTATGCCTTAAGAGTTCTTATTAGATGATTAGGTCCATTGAAGTGTGATGTCTCTATCTTTTGAGGAGGTACATCATACCTCAATGTCGTACCTGATTCCTTCAATAAGTATCCCCTATGATCTGCGTGGTGCCCCTACATTCCAAAATAAACACCATGAAAGTAATTAAGTAGGTTTTATGGATTGATTAGATTCAAGTTATTAAGAAACCAATTTAATTACTCTTCTCTAAGAATATTTAATTTAATTAAATACTTGGTCATGAGCCTTCAATGATATGCTTATGAGAAATTAAAAATTTGCAATGCACCTGAAAGAATCTAATACAATTAGGCTCATGCTTAAGAGTTAATTAGATTAAGAAAGAAAAGAATCTAACTTAAGTGCTCTTCTAGTTTTCCCACACCAATGGGTCAACCACAAATTCCTTAATGACTTTATATTATTGAATGCATAAAGGGAAACTTATGAATTATGTTTAAATTATCTAAACTAATCATTAGTTTAATTTGATTTTAATTATTAATTTTTCTAATTAGCCCTAATTGTCATATGCGTTAATTAACCATCTAAAGAAATACATTTAGAAAAATAATTAGAAAAGAGGTCTAATTATTTCCCCTTATTATAGCCACTATTTATAGTGATTAATCATCATAAATTATTTAATTTTCATTATTTAATAATTTTAATAAATATTAAATCAATTAATGAGGGTAATTAAGATCAAAATTTTAAATTCTTTAAATTACAAGGCCAATAATTCCAAGAAAGTTATGGGAGTAGAGAACATCCCATGAAATCATCTAACCAAAATTGAGATCAATTAGCCAAGTAATTAAGCCTTAATTAAGATAATTAGCCAAAGTGCAAAACTTAATTAAGCACTATTCACTAGATAAAAATTAAGGATTTTATTTTTTTTCTTAGATTCTCTTGTTTAACCTTTCCAAATAGGTTAATTTATAAATTTTACCTTTTTCTACAATTAGTTATAATTTTTGAAGTTCTAGCCATTTAATTATATTTTTAATGTCTAGTAAATCATTTAAAACATTGGACCACGCGAATACTGACGCAAAAATGCTTTCCACATGATGCCACAGTACTGATTATTTAAATCGTCCGACATGGTTGCTAACTCAGTGGCAGCGAACGTGATTTTGTCATGGTCGTCTGGTATCGGATCGGAGGACCAAAATTAATATCGTGATTTGAAAGGATTCAATTAAAAATTTTAGCACAATTAATCATGAGCATTCATTCTAATCATAGAACAAATGATTGATTATTCCTCATCTGTGACCGGAAGGCAACCGTCGCCCTTCAACAATCTTCGTTGGAGCTCATTCAACGGAAAATTGAATCCAAAATGATCAAGGAGAGAATCTAAGGGAATCATATGGTGGATATTGCATGAAATCATACTTTACTTCAAAAAAGACTAACACCTAGGGGAAAACTAGGGTTGCCAGATTTTTACCTCCACAGCTAAAGAACTGCAGCCCATCAATAGAAGTAGCTTTGTCATAAAGAAATGAAGTCCTTTGAAGATCAAGAGCTTCCTCCCTACTGATTGCTCTGTGGACCAAATGCCGCCATAAAGCTCACCGAGTTGGTCTAGGGATGTTATTCGGTGCTCAAATCGCTCAGAAAATGATTCATTTTGACTCACCGGAGTGATGTGAAGTGTGAGAAAAGTTAATTTGGGTTTGGTGGAGATTTTGGAAGCTTGGACCGACGGGGCTCTCAATTCCCTCGGAGGTTGGTCATGCTGGTGGTGAAATGCATGAGGAGCTCAGAGGGTCTCAGACTGTGTGGAATGCTCTGAGGAAGGTGTGCATGATGTTTGAATCCTTGGGGAGGAGTATACCCTGTTCCTCAGCTGAACCAAGGGCTGATATTAGTTCAAATTTTGGTATCCATCCGGCCGAGGTAAGTGGTTGGAGGTGGTAGAGGACTACTAAAGTGGCTGAGGGTGAGAGGTTGAGGAAGTGGAATGGGTTGACATGGGGTGTAAAGTCTTCCTTAGGTGGACCAATGGATTTCCATGGGTGAACTCACCCTCTCATGGCCAAAGGCTGAGCCCAACAGCCTTGGGTTTGGTTGGGTCAGCGGTCCTCTTGTCCAAGAAGAGCCCAATGTGGCTTCCATGGGGTGGGGAGTTGGATAACCCATCCAAATGGGGATTTTGTCCCATTTTGGTGGCTTGGCTCAATGGGTTTAATCCCAAATCGTGATTCACAATGGGTTAGGCCCACTTGGCCAGGCACATGGTGACCTAAGGATGAGTCATGCTAATTTTGGTTAGGTTTAGCTCAATTTGACCTATATGGGTCAAATGGGTTCAATTGGGTTAAGTTAACCATTTTGATCAAATTGGATCAAACCAATGGTTTGGGTGAGTTCATTGGTCTGATTTATTTTGAAGTGGATTTGGGTTTGTTCATTTGGGTTCATTTAGGCCAAATGGGTTAAGTTGACCAATTTGGTCAAATTAGCCAAATTAGTTTGAATGGAGGGTTGGTTTATGTTTGGTTGACCATTTGAGAATGGTTGTAGGTGTTGGTTTGAATTGATTTGGATTATTAAATAATTTGGTTCAATTTGATGTTGCCCAAGTTGGGTTAAGTGGGGTAATTAAGTTAGGTTGCCCAAATTGGGTTTAATTTAATGTTGTATCATGTTTAATATTATTAGAGGCTGGTTGAGAGCAGTAGTTTCAATCAATTTGGTTTAGGATTTGATTTGGTTCATTTTGATCCTTTAGGCTAAATGGGGTCAACTTGGGTCAAAGGGTCTAATTAGCTTGATTTGACTCAATTGATTGCAATTAGGTAATCAAAGATGATTAACAATAATTATGGAAGGGATTAGATGAGTTGATTCAATCCAATTTAGATTGGATTGAAGTTTGAATTAAATGGGTCATTTAGGCCTTGGGTCAAGTGAACCGATTGGGTTGATTAGGTTGAATTGTGTTGAGTTGGTGTCAATTAAGTGTCGAGAGGGGTTCAATGATGGGTTTAGAGTTTATTAGTGGCCTTGATTTCAATTGATTTAGGCTTGATTGGATTTTAGCTCATTTAAACTTTTTGGGTCAAATGGGCTAGCTTGGGTGATCAAATTCGTTTGATTTGATTTTTTTGACTACAAGAGTTGGAGGAGTTTGAAATGATCTATTGAATGGTTGGAGTGATTGAGAAAATCAAATTGGATTTAGTTTGCTTGAATGGATTTTGGGTTGGATCATAGGATCATGATGGATATCTTAAATTAAGGCCTAAGTCAATTTGGCTTGGAGCTTGGATTAGAAAGAAAATTCAAGTGAGATTAATTGAATAGGCTTGAGGTTGGTTATGCTTCATTTATATGAGTTTAAGTTTAGATGAGTGAAAAAGGCATGGGTCTTGGTTTAGGCCATAGGATAAGTAAAACTTATTTGTCTTAAGGAATATCCTGGGCTTAGGGTATGCCTCTTAAGCCCCTAGGCTTGGGTTTAGTCTTCCTTTAGTCACTAGAAGTGTCTTATCACTAAGGAGATCCAAGTTCTTAGAAGGTTTCTAAGTCTAAGATGAGAAAGATTAATCCTCACTCCAAAAGTGAGGTCAACAATAATGTTATTTTTTATTACATTTTTCACAACCATTTTTTATGTAGATTATATAATATTTACAAATTTTAATTGATAGCATTTTGGAACCTAGCATTCAAGAATGTTTGTTAAGTTTAGCATGAAAGTTGTGTTATTATCCATAATAAATGTGAGAATATGCTTTCCCTTGAAGAAATAGAATTTGAATGCATGCTTCTAATAAAAGAAAGTGATTGTGAAGGTTTCTCCATGCATAAGTTATGAAAGAGTGATTGACTTGAGTTAAGGGATATCTTAAGTGTAGGTTGGGCTTATGTGTTGATGTATGACGAGTTGAATCACAATTACAAGTATGTAGTATGTTGATCATAATAATAAAATTATTTATGCTATTAAATTAAGTTAATTAATTTCATTTTGCTCAACAATTACATACTTGTAATTGTGACATGAACTTTAAGTATTAACAAAATTCTTTGAGGACGCCTGTGTTTTGATATTTAATAAGAGTAATCTTAAAAGATTGTATAGTGTTGTTATTTTTAAACTGGAGCTTTGAGTTAAACAATCTCGCTAACTTAATTATTTGGCATCATTACTTATTTGCATTGTTATTTATGTTGAATAAGTTTAATTGCTTATAAATTTATGTGGTAGTAAAATTTGATATATATTGATTACACTTTGTTTAATTTAATTTACTTATTTTATAATATATGGGATTATATATTATTTTTCTTTCACTTATAATTAAATATGTTAATTTTTTTCTAGAATTTATACTTTTAACTCCCACATCATATCATTGATTATTTTTGTTGCATATATTGTGTGGGATTTTAAGTTAGGAACACTTCTAAAAAAATTATAGTTCAAAAAAGTTGCACATCTAATTTACCTCATCTATCTCTTAAACCTTCAATTCATATATGATTGAGGTACTCATATTTTAGAGCTTATATTATTTCCTTTTACGAATTATTAGTCAAGGATGCACTATGGAAATTGGGCACTTCCTAAAATCTTTTTAAATTCCACCTATTCGAACTCCAATAATTTAAGCCAAAATTTAAATACTTATTGACCTCACTTTTCGAGTGAGGATTCAATCTTCCCATCATAGGTCTAGGAGTCTTCTAGACACTAAGAACTCCTTAGTCATAGGGTACTTCTAGTAGTCAAGTGAACACTTAAACTAAACCTAGAGACTTTAGGAGGGTTTGCCATAGGATTAGGCTGAGCCTTAGGACCCAAGGTGACTTACCCATCCTATGGCCTAACTAAGCTCATGCCTACCTCCTTAGCCAAAATCCAACCTCAAATCAATGTACCCAATACCAATTGAATCTCAATTCATTTCCCAATATCTAAACTCAGCTAAACTCAATTTAACCCAAAACCAATTCATTTGACCCATTAGGTTCACTTGACCCAAAGTAACCTAAAGGACCTATTTGAGCCGACCTTCAATCCAACTCAAATTGAAGTGAACCAACCTACAAAAACACCTCTATAATGATTGTTGATCATCCTTGACTGATCAATTGCAATCAATTGGGTCAAACCAAGTCAATTTGGTCATTTGACCAAATTAACCCAATTAACCTACATGAGTCAAACGAACCAAATCTTACCCTAAGCCAAGTCAATTGAAATCAATGATTCATACCAACCTAAAATCAATCCTTGAACATGACTTGACCATCAATTGAGCCAAACCAAACCTAATTGGCCCTCTTGAGCCAAGTTGTCCCAAATTGGGTCAAATCAAAACCTAGTCCAAATTGATTGCTACCAATAGCTAAAATTCATTCTAAATTGATTATTGAACATGATCAAAGCCTTGATTGAACCCAATTGACCTATTTAGCCTAAATAGACCTAAAGGGTCAAATTGGTCTAAATTATTCTTAATTCCAAATTGATTGAAATCAAGCCTACAATCATCTTCAATTGGTTCAAACATGAATCAATGCCTAACCCAAGCGAATTTGGCTAAATTGGTCAACTTGACCTATTTGACCCAAATGAACTCAAATCGGTCAAATCCAAATCCAAGCCAAATTACACCAAATAATTGACCAAAAGCATTCCAAATAATTTATAAATCATGATTGAAACATAATATAAAAATAAAATAATAAATTGAATCATATAAATCAACTTAACTAATTTTGGTCAAAGTTGGTCAAACCTTAATCAAACTTGGGTCAAAATCAAAATTAATCCAAACTAAATAAAATTAATCAATAAAAATTATCATAAATGATTAAGCAAACATAATTGAAGTATAATACAAACCTAACATGCCAATTAGGCCATGTGAACTCAATTAGATCCACTTTGGTCAAAGCAGGTCAAAATGGGCTTAAATCATTTTACGATCAAATCAAATTAAATTAATTAAACTCATATGAATGAAATGGTCAATTAGTTATAATTGAACCTTACTCCCAAAGCCAATAAGTCAATTTGAGTTACTTAAACCCAATCCAACTTATTTGGGTCAATATGAGTTGACCCAATTCAAAATCTAAGTTCAAATTGGATTTTGGCAACCTAAAACTTGCTAAGCTCCCGAATGCAAGAGTTGAACTTCAACTTTTGTGGCTAGATGAAACCAAGTGGAAACAGAGATTAAATGCAAAGTGGAGAAAATGTGACATGCTTCCAAACTCTTCAATCTCTCATCCCTCCCTCCACCATGCCTTTTGCTTGACTTTAGGGTAGTCTACAGTAAATTAACTTGCAAGCTCTAATTCCCTATGGCCAACCACCTCCAAGTTCCATTAATGGGGAGGGGGTTTGCCATCAATTGAATCTAATATTTAGCCTATTATCAACACTAGGAACATTCCATGCACACTCACCATCATCTAAGAAGAGAAATCGAGCCTTTCCCCACCGTCCTAGTCCCCAAATCAACCAAAATACATTGAACTCTGGCGAAGAGGTAGCGACCGTTGGTGTTCTCGATGATTGGAGAGGAGGTAGGTGGTCATCTTCATCCTAAAGCTTCATCTCTCATCCAAGAATGTGATTGAATTGAATTTACCATCGGACATTAACTCTGATGAGGTAATTTCATCAAAACCATAACCAACCATTAGGATTCTCATTTTATGGTAAAGGAGGGTCGATTCTAAAACTTTCCCCATTAGATCACTTGTAATTTTATTATTTTGACCCCTCGATGCGAATCGAAAGGTTTTTCGATGAGAATCGCTGGAAACTCCCCCCATTTTGTGGTGGAATCAAGCAATTTCATCGGCTGATAGGTAGAAGACTCGGTAGTCATCCAATCCTCCTTAAATAGGGATGGACGGCTGTGATTAGAATGGGTTATGTTGTGATTACTTCCATTAGATTGTGAGATCAAATCATGGTCGAAGATCGATGGTCTAATTGAAAGATTTTCTGCTCAATCCAGCTTGGATTTGGCCCAAAGAGCCACAACACGCATAACGTGTGATCTAGTCAGCACCAGATGACGTTTACTCGTTTAAGTAAGAAAATAAGGATTTTTATTTTCAAACAATGCTTAAAATTGCCTAAAATTTCCAAAAATTATAAAAAAATAAACTACTCATCACAAAATTATAAATAAGGGCTTGTTGGATTTGTCTTGTTGAGAAGAATTAAATAAATCAAAAATATCCAATTTTTATTGGGTATTTGGAGATTAATTTAGGTTTAATGAAAACCAAATTTTATTAATTAATCTAAAAATATTAATCAGATTGATCTAAAACTTTTAGGGATTGAAATTGAGGTTACTTTGCACATACCATAAATATTTAAAATCAAAATAATGAATGGATTAGGAGGTATTGAATTTCAAAGTTCAAATGCTTAATTTCATGAAATAATTAATTTAAAAATCTAGAAAATTAGAAAAATCATTAAAATGGTTTAAACCACTCTAATTAACATCAAATAACCTTATGAAGATAATATAATCCTCTGAAGTTAAAAAAAATAATTTAAATTAGGGTTTAATAAATCACTAAAATTAACATTAATTGACTTTATTGAAGCTAAACTATAATAAAATAAAATAACCAAGCTAAAATCATAAATACCACGCTCTAAATTAGATCAAGTAAACATCACATAACCTTCAATTGAAACTAAACTAAACCTAAGCTTAATCAAACATAAATTTGAACTTAATTAAATTACAATTAAACATCAATTAAATCTTAAATTACACCTAACCTAATAAACCTAAATCATCAAATCATTAACTACATCAACATGAAATCAAATTAAAAGCTTCAACAAATAAATAACCTAAATCAAATTAAACTCTACTCAATTTGATAAAAAGACTAATCAACTCATGATTAAACTTTAATTAAGTCAATCAAATAAATTAAATCAGTCAAATCAATTAAATAAAGATCAAATTAAATTAAAGAATTGAATCAAATTAAAATAACCAACATATGAATTAAATACATTCTAAACAAATTAAACATAATTGATCAAATCAAATCATAATTGATTCAGTTATATAATTAAATTTAAATTCATTTTAAGAAACCTAATCTGAATAAACTAAGATGATCAAATGAAACATAAGTTACAATGAATCAATCTAGATGAAGTAATCACTAATCAAGCTTCTATTAGCTAATCAAATCAATTATGAACATCCACTCATATTCAACTAAAGCATTGATCAAAGCAAACACTCAATTGGGTTAATCAAAATGACAAAGAATTATAACTAAACTTTAATTTAATCAATTATCTAAACTAAATTTTAAACAAGCAAATAAAATAAACAAGCTAATCTTAAACTATTAAATCAACTTAGTTATTTATATGAAGCAAACCAATCTAATTAAATCCTAATTAAGCATTGAATCTCAATCATATGAAATCACTTAAATTCAATAAACAACAAGACTAAATTGAGCCCTAATTAATCATCAAACCCTAAATCAAATAGCTCACAACTCAAAATCAATGAAACTAAAGTAAACCTTAATCAATTCAATATATAATCAAGGTTCAATTCAATCTATTTGAATTAGATGAATTAATTAATCATCAAACATACAAGTTTAATAATCAAATTAAACATGAGCTATCATTCAAAGATATTAACCAAATTCTAATAAATGAGTCAAATTAAATGAAACTCTTAATGCAAACAATCAAATTTAATTGAACTCAAAATAAACATTTAATTCACTTAAACTAACCAAATCCATAAACTAATAAAACTAAACAAATCAAATCAATTAAGTCAAATCAAAAGATTAAATTAAATAATCCTCAAACTAAAACTAATATATAAATCAAATCACTAGATTCAATAAATCAAATGATCAAACTCTTAATTAGAATTCAAATAAAAAGTTGCTCTGAACCATAATAAATAAGAAGTTAATTAAACTAAAATATTTTAAATAAATCAAATTGATCTTAAATGAAAAGATAAAAGCATTAAATTTAAATAACATTGAAACAATCTAATTAATATCATATAAAGTTAAAATCTCAAATTGAAACCCAAAAGAAAGGAATTAGATATTAATTTAAAGGATATTGAATTATCAAAATTTAATCAAATGAAACTAGAATCCAATGAATCTAGAATTAATCAATCAAAATATATGAAGTAAAAGATACTTAAGCTTTAAAATTTAAATCAAATCAAACAAACATTAATCAAATCAAATCAATTTAGTTCTCATTTAAATAAATTCAAATGGACTAATTAAGATACTTAGGTTCTTAGTTTGACCCTTAGAATAAATTTTTATCTTAGGATAAAAGTTTCATTCTATTAGGATTAGGATGTTAAATAAAATGGATTTTGTTCAACGCATAATTTATCATATTCTTCACAACCTAAATTCAACTTAAACATAAAAATGAACTTAAAATTGAAACAAAAAAATAAATTAAATTATTTAAATTGAAACCATCCAATGGTAAAATTGAACAAATTCTGAATTCAAACCGAACTTAAAATGAAACAAAGCCTTGAACAGACTTGCCACATAAGCCTTCTTTTCACATACTAGAAAACTAGGTCACCGACCCTAGAATTAGATTAGGTCGATGTGTTGACTATTATGTGATGTATTATTTTAGATTGGATGGCTAAGATTATTTGCTCACATGTATGGATGTGAAGGCATTCTTTCTTTAGGATAACACTATTTTCTGCAAAGGGTTGTGCTTAAAAGAGACCATTGTAATAAATATAAAATAAATGATATTTACTTGTAGATGCTATTTAAGTCCCTAAGAATAATCCAAGTTAAGACAAGTTGGGTTGTTTACCCGTGTGCAGGGTGCTAAGTCCAAATTATAAGGGTTTGTATGTATATTCAGCTAACATTTATTTTATAGGTGTAGTTAGATTTACTTTTTCATATAATATGTAATTTTTCTATAAGAATTAGGATTAGTGTTGTGGGGTGTAGGATGAGCAGTGGCTAGAAGACTTTGTCTTGGGGTGCCCTGTGATGCCTTTGGACCAAATCAAATCAAAAGAAAGAGAAGGAGGACATGAAGAAACAAAGAAAAGAAGACTTCCATAACATGTATTCAATTTCAATTGTAATTATTCTTTTATATTCTGGGTTGTATAAGGGGAGGGCTCGGCTACCCATCTTTTCTCTTTTTCGGGGTGTACGGTGGCACTCGGCCGCACCGGCCTCTTATTCTTTCATGCAAGTTTATAAAAAGTGATTGGTGATATGTTTAGTTTGTGCATTAGAAACAACATACTTTCATAGTTAATTAATGTTTGATGTTTGAATGTGTGGCCTAGATGCGGTAAGCTCTTAGGATAAAATTTATTTTTCTACCCAATTAATAACTCAATTAAATTTTAAAACAACTTTTAACTTCATCATAAAGCCTAGGTTGTAATGAAGATAACTAAAAGATTTAGCAACCCCTTATCTGTTGTTGTATGTCTCATATCATGCATGTCATATTCTTACTTCTTTGAATATAGGGGATCTCCATCCTTGCATGATAGGGGAATTCTTTAACCTATGAGGGCATTCCTTGTGGTGGAGAACATCCCCTTCTCACTGATTTAGTCAATAACTCTATTCCATCATGCATTTAGGCATAAAAATCCCAAGCCTTTGTCCAAATGAATGTGTCAAAATGAAATAAATAAATAAAATTGTAAAATTAATATTTTAGATTAAGTCATATGCTCATACCACTCATGCTCTACTCTCTTAGGGAGTGGGTTTAGGACTTTAGTTTCCAATTAAATAATAGCCCAACTATCTTTCACTTTCATAAGACTTGCCTCATGGATTTAAATCATATGAGGTGTCAATGGCGACCACTCAGACGTAATGTCTCGAGCCTCTTATGGAGATAAACCCTTGTTTTCTCTTTCCCCTTAGATTTTGGTCGTGCTTTAACTTGTGTTAAAGCTCCCTAGACTTAGAATATGAGGCTACTTGTTTCCCTTGGGCTAAGAGCATAAATCTTTACCTCTTAGGCGTTTCCACAATCTTGAGTTGATGGATTATAAGCCCAAGTATTCTAATAAAAATTCAACACAAATAAATAAACCTCTTCACTTTCAAATATATAAAGCCCCACCATAATGCTCTTGCTTCTAGTATCATGAGCATTTCCTACTTATCTCCTTTGGATTCCAAAATAAAACATCCACTTGATCTATCCCACTTGATTTCCAAAATAACCAATTCTTTTATAGTCTTAACTTTCAAATCTTTAGAGACAATGATTGCCTACTTTAATCAAGAGTATTCTTAAAAAAATTCATTCCCTTAGATGTAATTAACTATGGAGGCTTGCCTCCATATAGAACTTAAGAACCTGACATAAAATAAACACTACTTTACTTTTTCATGTAAAGTAAGGAAAAGATCTTTGGTATATTTGAAGTCCCATCATGCCTTAGGAATCCTTATTAGGTGATTAGGTCCATTATAAGGTGATGTTTCTATCTTTCGAGATAGCACATCATACCTCAATGTCATACATGATCACTTCAATAAGTACCCCCTACGATCTGCGTGGTGTCCACCCACATCCAAAAATAAACACCACAATACTATAATAACTAAATCAACATACTATAAAATTTTAGCTATGATGTAGACAAATGATTAAGCTATATATGAGATTCATGAGTATTAAGCTTAATATTAATAAATCACTGAACTATATATAACACTATTATTATTATGAAAAACACCTATCATAAGTATAAATAACAACATAGGATATGATGATGTATATGATAGGAATTTATCATGAATCATAATTTAATTTATCTATTATATATCATAATGACATTTTAAAATATTATCAGATGTATATAATAGCCTTATGAGTATATGGATCCACTGAGCCTTTGAGAATGCTACTCAAGTTTAAGAGAACTTTTAAGTGGAATAAAAACATAAAGAGACAAGTGCTTGTTGACCTCACTTTTAGAGTGAGTTCTCAATCTCCCCATCTTGGAATTAGGAGTCTTCTAGACACTAAGATTTCCCCAGTCATAAGACACTAGCATGAACACTTAACTTTAAGCCAGCTTAGAAGGGTTAACCATAGGATTAGGTTATGTCTTAGGGATTAGGACAATCCACCTACCCTATAGCCTAAACCCAAGCCCATGTTCACCTTCTCAAACCAAACCTCAAATTCAATTCAAATACCAAATCCAAATCTAAATTCTAACCAAATGATTGAAGCCAATCATCAAATCCAAACTTGAAAACTACCTTAGTCTTTTGAACCAATTCCATAGACTTAGCCAAAATCCCATCCAAATAAATCCAAAATCAATTGATTTTCTCATAATCAATTTATATCATCAATCATCTTCCTAAATATAAATCAAATCTACATTCAGATGATCAAAACTAAATCAAACTAAATCAAATCAAATCAAAACCCTTTATACGCCCTATGACCTACTTTAGGAGCTTAGCCAAATTTGCCTTCAAATCACTTCAAACTCAATTGATTTTTTTTCATAATCAATTTATATATTCAATCATCATTACAAATATAAATGAAATATACATTTAAATCATAAAAACTATATCAAAATCTAAACCTAATCCATATGACCCAACTCCATGGACTTAGCCAAATTCCTTGATTCCAAAACCCAAAATCAATTGATTTTCTCATGAATCAATTATTCCTTCAACTATCACCCAAGTATAAATAAAATCTTCAATCATCAAGCCAAATCAAAATCAACTCAAGTTGAACCCAACCTAGCCCTGTTGAGTTGAGATTTTCAAATGAATCAAAACTCATTCAAACCCAAACTAATTGTAATTGGATTTATATATCAATCCCAAATTCATATATAAACTCAACTAAATCAAACTCAACCCAAAATCAAGCCAACTAAACCCAATTGGTACACTTGACCCAAAGTGACCAATTTGACCTATTTGAACTAAAATCTAATTCAATTCAAATCAAAGTGGATCATGCCAATCCAAACTTCATGGCATGATTGTTGATCATCCTAGGTTGATCAATTATCATAAATTGGGTCAAACCAAGTCAATTGAGCCCTTTGACCAAGTCAACTTCTTAACCCATATGAACCCAAACTAGCCAAATTGCAACCAATGGATCAAGTTCATTCCAATTGACTATCGAACTTGACTAAAGCCTTAATTGAGCCCAATTGACCCAATTGACCTATTGAACCCAACTTGGCCTAAAGGGTCAAACCAACCTAAAATCTACTCAAATTCAAATTGAACTCAACCAAAGTCTACAACATATTTCAAATGATCAACCAAACTCAAATCAAGCCATGACCTAAGTCAATTTGGTAAATTGGGTCAAATTGGTCAACTTGACCCATTTGACTCAAATGAACTCAAATGAACCAAAACTAAATTTTAACCAAATTGAACCAAACCAATGACACCAATACATCCCAAATGATCATATGAACTTGACCCAACCCTTGGTTTGACCCAGTTTAACCCATTGGTCAACCTAACCCGATTTGACCCAATTTGACCTAAATGGGTCAAATTGAGTCAAATTGAACCAAATGAACTCCAAATCACTTGAAATTTGACCCAACCCACTTTTGACTCATTTAAAATCTAGCCAAATCAAATTCAATGCCAAATGACCATCCTACCATTGGGCTAGGGTATCACATGAGATAATTCACCCATCTAAGTGGTCATTCAAACTCACACACTTGCATTCCTTAGAGCCCTAGCTACCCAAGAAGAGCTGTCAGAGACAATCCCCCAAGCACCCAAGCTCATTCCTAAATCCCCACTCTCAATTTTCTACAAGAAAAAATAGGGCAACATTCCCTTTGATCCCATTTGCTCCAAACTCCACAAAAGTGCAATTAACTTTGAACACACTATCCTTGTAGCTAGTCAAGCAAGAATGAATCGCTTCCCGAGCCCTCCAACCACTGGACGTGCGACTTTGATCAACGTCGGCCACCTACACTTTAGGTGTTGGCCTTTCGAGCTATCCACCCCAAATTAAAGCTTGTACTGATCAGCAGAGCCTCATCTCTACTAAACAAAGCTTCCTCAATCGAATTTGGCACCAGTCTTGAGCATCGATGATGTATGCCATTGAAATTGATCCTTGTATGAAAATGAGTTAGAGCTTTTTAAAGGAAACGTTCACCCTGTGTGATCTTGATCATTGGATCCCTTTGAATCCTTCACATGAAGGTGTGGGATCCATTTGGAGTCAATTTGAGCTTGGGTGAGCTCAGATCAAACGAGCAATGACGAACAGACTCCGTTCTCCCTCACTCGCGTAACGATAGATCACGCACCATCTATTCCATGTGATTAGAATGGATGATTGTGATTAAATCTGATAGAATTATCTAAATTAATCCTTTTACATCATGGGATTAATCATGGCCATCCGATCTTAGATCAGACGGCGCATGAGAAAATGCATCCACCGCCGCCACGTAAGAGCTGACTAGGATTTAGTTTAAATGACCAATATCATGACGCCACATAGAAAGCACATCACATCAGTGCGCTAGATGGCGTTGATCGATTAGTGGTTATTTAGGCCTAATTAATGAGTTTTAATGGCTGAAACTTCCTAAAATCATAATTAATTATAGAAAAATATAAATAAATACTCATTTTAAAGGTATTTCAGAGGAGAATTTATTAAAAGATATTATTAATTAATTTTGAATAGTAATTAGAGCTTAATTAAGGTTTAATTGGAAAATTAATAAGCTTAATTACTCATTAATTAGTTAAGTGATTAATCCCAAACTTTGTGAGTTAATTTAATAGGATGGCCTATGCATTCCATAATTTTCTTGGGACTTATTGCTTAACTAATTAGGGGAATTAGCTAATTAAATTACTCTCTTAATCTAATTAATTATTAATTAATCTCATGAAAAGTAACAAATTGATTAATTAAGTTTGTTAATCATTCTTTAACAATGAATGAACCAAGGGATATGGTTGGAACCTCTTTCTTAACCTATTCTCCTAAGTTCATTTCTTTTTATAATTAAAATCAAATCAATTAAGGTTTAATTAATTAATCAAATGGCTTAATTGATTAAAATTGAAATCATAATCACATCAAAACCTAATTAATCAATCTTGGGGTAGAACCTTAGGTGTTCAACAACCTAAGAAAATCCTAAGGAAATTATAATTAGCCCACATGTGTAGGAGAATTATAAGAGTACTTAATTAAGTCCCTTAATCTAATTAACCACTAATTATCAGGCAATTGCTTTAGGCCACTTTCATTTCTTAGGGTCATTGCTAATTTAATTTTCAATGTATGTGCATATTATGTTAGCTCATAATTATTTGGGTAATTATGTTAAGGTGACATAGGGAAGGGTTAATTAATGGATGTTATGCATATTATAACTTAATTAACTCATAAAATCAACTTAATTACTTTTCATTAAACCAAATTAATTAACAAATATGGGAATGGGTTAGGATCAGCAAACCTCTTCTCACATACCTAAATCAAATCAAAAATATGAAATTAAAAAATGATATTAAAAAAGCTTTGGTATACTTTAAGTGGTTTTATTTAATATGATTGTCCTTAGAAATTAATTTTACTGAATGAAATCTTGTGTTTATGTTTATTCATTCCTTTCCAATCATGTTAAATATTGTATGTCATTTGAAACCATACATTCATATTTTCAAACATAAGCAAACAAATGATTTTCCTTTATGTAAGCTTGCATGTGCTGGATTAATGTATAATATGTGTGGCTATTATCACTAATAAATTCAAAATTATTTTCCAAAGTCTATAAATCAATCACATTAATTAAAGTGATAGCAGTTATGAATACATATTGATTTGCATGTGCTTATAGCTTAGATATGTGAAGTAAAGCTTCTTTTTCTTTAATTCATATGTAGTCTAACATGTGTTTGCATGTTAATACGTATATAGTCCGGACATCCCAAGAACATGAGGCTTTAGCTAGCCCCAATGAGATCATTTGATTACCTCACTTCCCTGGTCAATAGTGACACATACTTATTTGATTTTATTCACTTGTATTTCTACATTAGAATTTGGATAGAACTTTGTTTCACATACATAAATGTTTTAATCAAATAAATATGTAATTTTTGCATGGTTTTCTTTCCTTTATTTATGTATACATCCATATGTATTTGAGAAAAACAAGTGTTTAGTCTGGACATCTCAGTAATATGAGACTTTAAGTAGCCCCAAGGAGGTCATTTGATTAATTAACTTCCCTGGTTAACAATCACACGTACTTGTTTGTGTCTCTTATACATGTATGTGTACATGTGATTAAAGAATGAGAATCCTTCTTTTATATTAAAAATGCATGCATCCATAATTTTTCAAGTGATTTAATTATTTAATCATGTGATTTGGAGCTTTCTTTCCTATGTTCATGTACGCAAATTTACATACATTTGAATGTGAATGGGTATATAGTTTGGACATCCCGTGAATATGAGGCTTTAGCTAGCCCCAAGGAGG
Organism: Cymbidium sinense; assembly: GCA_021442155.1. NCBI lineage: Eukaryota > Viridiplantae > Streptophyta > Magnoliopsida > Asparagales > Orchidaceae > Cymbidium > Cymbidium sinense. The sequence continues at coordinate 98,516,931 of CM038227.1, forward strand.
TCATTTGATTATCTATCTTTTCTGGCTAACAATGACACGTACCAATTTAATTTTATTCTTATATCTTTTGTATAAGAATTTGGTTAGAGCTTTAAATTAATATGATTAAATAATTCAATTAAATGAAAAGTGTAGAACCTAAATATGCATATACATTCATCAAATAAGTGTGTTAAAATATATTGCATGTATAGATATGTTTAGAATTAAATCATATGCATGTTACATGTAATGGAAAGGAATGATTGATATATGTCATGTGAAAATAAGATAATTAGATTAATCTTAAAAAACCTTTTATCTTGAATAGGATCATTTAAGGTGAACCTAAACTTAAGATTAATTAAATCATTTAATAATCCATTCACTAAAGAGAACTAAATCAAATTAACATGCTTTAGAAAGTGGCTTAAGGTAGGGATGAAAGAGGGCAATCCTCTTTCTTCTCTTTGTAACACTTAGTTGCTAAGTTCAATCATATGAAACAAAAGAAAACACAAACTAAAATTCTCAAATCAATTAAACAACTTCAAGTAAAATCAACCTTTCATATTAAATTAAATCCTTTCCAACTTAGAAAATTTAACTCTAGTGTTTAGTAAGCTACGCCACACAAGCCTTAACACACACATTAGAATTAAGTCACCACTTCTAGTCCTAAGTTAGGATGATGCATGATATGATGAATATTTTATTTTATGATTTATTATTTAAACTAACTGTTAGGGTGTATGCCTCGTAGACTAGATGTCAGGTCGATATTAGCCTAATCATATTTTCTGTAGGGGATTATGCTTAAGGGGTGCTTAGAAATAAATATCAATGCTCTTTTTGCAAGTTGCTTAAACTCTAAGCATAATCCAAGTTAGGACAGGTGAGCTTGGTTACCCATGTGCAAGGTGCTAAGTCCAAATCATAAATATAACTACTTGGGAATGTATATATGTTTAGTTAACCTCTATTTTTTAGGTATAATTAGATTTAGTTTTTCTATTTTTAATGTAATTTTGTATTAAGAATTAAGATTAGTGCTATAAGGGTTTAGGATGAGCATTGGCTAGAAGGCTTTGTCCCTGGGTGCCATGTGATGCCTTGAAACCTACCAAATCAAAGGGGAAGGAATATACATGAGTACATGAAGAATGAAGACCCACTATAGCATTCACTCATTATAAATTATAATTATTATTTTTTAATTCTAGGTTGTATCATGGTAGAGCTCGGCTACCCATCTTTTCTTTTCGGGATGTACGGTGGTACCTGATCGCATCAGCCTTCTATTCTTTTATGTTATTTTATAAAAATATTTGATGATTTGTTTAGTTTGTGCACTAGAAATGGCATGATTTTTATAGTTTCTTAAATGAATGATGTTTTAATGTGTGGCCTGGATATGATTAGGCTCTTAGAATAAAATACATTTTCTACCCCAATTAATCACTCATAATTAAATTTTAAACAATTCATAACATCACCATAAAGCTTAAGCATTAAATAAGATAATTAAAAGATTTAGCAACCCCTTAGCTGAATGTCATATGTTTCACATCATACATGCATATTTCTTCTTCCTTGAAATTAGGGGATCTCCATCCTTGCATGATAGGGGAATGCTTGACCTGTGAGAACATCCCTTGTGATAGAGAACACCCTCTTCTCGTTGAATTGGCAAATAATTCATTTCATCATGTACTTAGACATATAAAAATCCTAAAGCCTTTGTCCAAATGAAGTGTCAAAAATTAAATAAAATTTCAAAAGATTTTTCATTAGATTAAGTCATTACTCATACCACGCATGCTCTAGTCTCTTAGGGACTGGGTTTAAGTACTTTAGACTTTTTCTAAACAAATAATAGTCCAACCATCTTGAAATTTTATATCCACATAGATTTAAAATGTATAAGGAGTTAGTTTGCCGCCACTCCAGGCGGTTGTAAGCCCAGCAGTTGGGTGATTTATCCTCTCTTGTGGAAGTAAACTTATGCCCATTTTCTCTTAGATTTAGGCATTACTTTAGCTCGTACTAAAGTTTCCTAGATTTAGGATCCAAGGTAACTGTTTCCTTCAGGCTATAAGCATAAATTTTCACCTCTTAGGCATTTCCACAATCTTGTGTTGTTGGATTATAAGCCCTAGTAATCTAATAAAATTCAACTCAAATAAATAAGTATATTTACTTTCAAACATATAAAGCCCAACCATAGGATGGATTAGAATGCTCATCAGATTTTCTAGTATCATGAGAATTCCCTACTTATTCGCTTTGGACTCAAAAAATAAGTCTTCTTCTTGAACTTTCCCACTTGATTTTTTAAAATAGCCAATTCATTGATAGTCTACCCTTAAAATCTTTGGAGACACTAATTGTCTACTTTAATCAAGAGTATTCTTAAATATTTTCATTCCCTAAGATGTAATTAACTATGGAGGCTTACCTCCATAGGGAACTTTAGAATCTAGTTTAATATAAACCTTGCTTTATTTATTCATATAAAGCAGGGGAAAATCTCTAGTATATTTGAAGACCCATCATGCCTTAAGAGTCCTTATTAGGTGATTAGGTTCATTGAAGGGTGATGCCTCTATCTTTCAAGATAGTACATCATACCTCAATGTCATACTCGACCACCTTAATAAGTACCTCATATGATCTGCGTTGTGTCCCCCCATACACATCCAAAAATAAACACCAAGGTGCTCCAAAGATAATAAAATTATTAAGTAAATAATAAAAACTAAGTCTTACCATGTTTCATTTCACTTTGCTCTCTTCTCTTTTAATCTCAATCTATACTTAGATCTCCTTTCTAAAATTTCACTTTTAGTCTAATTATTTAACTCATTAAAATACTAGAAACGGCTATTGACCTCACTTTTGGAGAGAGGATTCAATCTCCTCTTCTTAGATTTATGAGTCTTCTAGACACTAAGACTTTCTTAGTCATAAGACACTTCTAGCAATTATGTAAACACTTAACCTAAGAATAGAGACTTAGAAGGGTTAACCATAGGATTAGGCTATGCTTTAGGACTTAGGGAGACAAACCTACCATATATCCTAAAGCCAACATATGTTCACCTTCTTAAGCCATGACAAAATCTCAAATTCAACTCATGCCAAATCCAAATCCAAAACTAAATCCAAATCAAATGATTGAAACCCTTAACCAATTCCAAACCATAATCAAACTGAACTCCAATCCCAAGCTTAAGCCATATGATTCAATTCCATGGACTTAGCCAAATTCCATCCAAATTTAAACCAAAATAAATTGATTTTCTCATGAATCAATTATTCATTCAATCATCAACCCAAATATAAATCAAATTTACAATCATATCTACAATCATACAAAATCTAAACACTAAATCAATTCAAACCCAAGCTTAAGCCATATGAACTAATTCCATGGATTTAACCAAATTTTCATCCAACTCAAACCAAAATCAATTGATTTTCTCATAAATCAATTATTCCTTCAATCACCATCTCAAATATAAATGAAACCTACAATCATCAAGTCAAATCAAATCAATCCAAACCAAACCCAACTTAACCCATTTGACATAAAATATCCAAATGAATCAAAACCCATTTGAACCTAAATCAATTGCAATCAAAGATATATATCAATCCCAAACCCATATATAAATCCAACTAAACTCAACTCAACTAAACTCAATAGGCTCACTTGATCCAAAGTGACCTAAAGGACCTACTTTAGCAAAATTCCAATTCAACCCATATTGGATTGAACCAAACCTACCAAAACCTCTTATGATGATTGTTGGTCACCCTAGATTGATCAATTATCATGAATTGGGTCAAACAAAGTCAACTTAATCATTTGACCAAGTCAATACTATTATCCTACATGAACCAACCTAGCCAAATATCAACCTAAGCTAAATTAATTGAAGCAATTGATTCACACTAACCTAAGATTAATATTTGAACATGACTTCACCATCAATTGAGCTACACCTAACCTAATTGTCCCTTTGACCCAAGTTGATCCAACTTGATCTAAAAGATCAAATTGGGTCAAATCAAGATATAACCCAAATTGATTGCAACCAATGGCTCAAGTTTATTCCAAATTGATTATTGAACTTGACCAAAGCCATAATTGAACCCAATTTGATCAATTGGCCAACCTAACCCATTTAACCCAAATTGACCAGTCAAATTAGCCTAAATCCAAATCAAATCTAAATTAATTCAAACCAAAGCCTAAAATCATCTTCAATTAACCAATTGAACATGAATCAACCCATAACCCAAGCCAATTTGGCCAAATTGGTCAAATTGGTCAAACCCATTTGACCTACATAAATCCAAATGAACCAAAATCAAACCTAAGCAAATTTGACTCAAACCAAATTGAACCAAATACTTTAAATAATCATTTGAACTTGACCTAAGCATTAGTTTGACTCAATTTGGCCAATTGGTCAACCTAACCCAGCCTAGCCCAATTTGACCTATAAGGGTCAAATTGAGACAAACCCATTTGAACCAAGCCAAAACCCAATGTAACTTGACCCAACCCATCTTAAACCTACCTTGGGTTAGCCCCAAATCAACCTAACCTAAATTGGGGTCAACCCAAAGCAATTCCCCCTTGGATTATCCTCCCCACATGGGATTTTTCCCAAAATAACAAAGTCCACTCTCCACCTTTCCAAGTGGCAGTCTCAAACACCCAAGAATGGAGCCTAACCTACTCACCTAACCAAACCCAAGTGAACTAGGTCAGCCATGGACTAAGGGGAGGTGACTTACCTCCCCTTAATAGTTGAAACCAATGGACCCAAAGGAGATGGCAGACATCTTGAGCAACCAACCAAGCATCCCACTAGCTAGCCAAGTTGATCCACGTGGAGTTAACATCGACCACTCCAACGATGATTGATCAAAAAATTAGGCTCCCATCCCCTGTCATCAAGAGAATTCTTGATCAAATCAAACACACTCTCGACAAGCATCGAGGACCCTTTCGAAAACCCTAGAGCCTTCCCTTAGCTTCCCAAGCCATCTTAACCTTAGATTCACTGTTCTAAAAAATGGAACCCATATGTTTGTTCCAACTCCTCCAATTCTTCACCAAACTCAAATTAACTTCACCACACCTTCCCCACACTTTGTCGAGTAAGAACGAATAGCCTCCCGAGCTCTCCGACCACTGGAGGTTTGAGTTCGATCAACATCGACCTCAAAATCTTTAGTTCATGGCCTTCCAAGTGAACAATGAGGAATCAACACACATATTGATCAGTAGGGCTTCATCTCCACTAGACGAAGCTTCCTCAATCGATTCCACCACCAGTCTTGAGCTCTGATGAGGTAATTCCCCAAAACTGAGATCCTAGTGAAAATTATTTGAAGCTTTTTGAAGAAAAGTCGCATGTCACATAAATCCAACTGGTAGATCCCTTCAGATCTACCTTAGGAAGGTGTGGGCTGATTTTCGACTTGATCTGAGCTTGAATCGGGTGGCGGGCCGGTGTCCGTCTCTCATCAATGATGGATCAAAGCGTCGTTCCCATGATTGGAATAGATGATCATGATTAATCCATTAGATTCGATTTTAATCTAAGAACGTAGGTTTGATCCGTCATCCGATCTTAGATCGACAGATGAAAGTACGTCGCCGCCCACGTGGAGTCGACGGGTTTAAGTAGCCAATCCCACATGCCACATTGAAAGTGTGCCACATCAGTGGTTCGCATGGTGCCGACAGGATTAGGTTTAATTAGGCTTAATTAATTAGTTTTAATGTTTAAAACTTCCAAAATTCATAACAAATTATAGAAAAATCACAAAAATGCAAATGAATATTCATTTTAAAGGTATTTTCAAAGAATAATCACTTAAAATTAATCTCAATTAATTTTTACTAGTGGTTAAATCTTAATTAAGGTTTAACTGAAAACTTAATTAGCTTAATTACCCCTTAATTACTTAGGTATTTAACCTCAAACTTTGTGTGATGATTTAATGTGATGACCTCTACCTCCCATAATTTTTTTGGGATTTATTACTTGGTTAACTAGGGTAATTGACCATTGCAGTCCTAATTACCTCCTTAATTAATTAAGTGGTTAATTAACTCCCTAATTAGTAATAAATTAATTAATTAAACACACTAATCACTATTGAATAGTGAATGGGTAAGGAAAATGGGATTAGGATCTCTCTCCTAATCTTTCTCCTAAGTCCATCCCTCGTTAAAGGATGATTGATTAAAAATAAGGTTAATTATAGAATTAATTAATCAAATTCAAATCATAATCACATCAAATATTAATTAATTAAATTAGGGGTAGATCTTTAGGTATTTAATAACCTAAAGTTACTTAGGGAAATTAAGGTTAGCCCACATGTGTGGGGAAATCATAAAAGTACTTAATTAGGTTCATTGATTTAATTAACTATTAATTATGAGCCAATTACATTAAGCCCCTTTTATTTTCTAGGATCATTGCAATTTTACTTTTCATCCATGTGCATATCATGTTGGCTCATAATTATTTAGTTAATTATGTTAAGGTAACATAGGTAAGGGTAATTAATTGATTTAATTAAATATCCAACTTAATTAATCCAAAAAATATACTTAATCATCTTCTCTTAAATCAAATCAAATTACCAATGTGGGAATGTGATTAGAATAGCAAATGATGACTTCTCCTCTCTTTAAAATTAATCAAAATCCTAAGTCATAAATTAATAAAGGAATTTTGATTTACTTTAAATAGTTTTATTTAATGTGATTGTCCTTAGGAGTTAATGTATTTGAATGAATCATGTGTTTATATTCAATTATTCCTTATTAATCATGTTAAATGTTATATGCCATGTGATTTCATATATTCATCTTTTCAAAATTCAAATGAAATAAATAAATTTTCTTTTATGTAAAGCTTGCATGTGTTGATTTAGCTTTAATATATGTATGGCTATTATCACTAATAAATTCAAATTTATTTTCAAAGGTTCATAAATCGATAAACATATATGGGGTGATGATAGTTATGAATATATAGAACTTGTATGTGTTTATAACATAAGTGTGTGAATGAAAGGACCTCTTCCTTATGTTCATGTATGCAAGTTGACATATGTTTGAATGGAAATGGGAATATAATTTGGACATCCCGGGAACATGAGGCTTTAACTAGCCCCAAGGAGGTCATTTGATTACCTCACTTTCCTGGTCAACAATGACACGTACCCATTTGATTTCATTCATATATTTATTTGTATAAGAATTTGAATAGAACTTTAATTCATATGTAAAAATAATTCAATTAAAGAAAATACAATCTTTGCATGGTTTTCATCCTTATAGTTGTGTATGCATTCATATGTACTTAAGATAGCAAGTGTTTAGTCTGGACATCCTAAGATTATGAGGCTTTAGCTTGCCCTAAGGAGGTCACTTGATACCTCACTTCCCTGGTTTAAATAACAACACCTACTTGCTTACATCCTTTATACATGTGTATGTGCACTTAATTAAAAGATGAAAACCCCCTTTTATTACTAAAAATACATGCATTCATATTCACCTAAGTCATTAGCATGTGCTATATATAAATTAGTGTTCTCTTTTCCTTATTTATGTATGGATTTATATAGGCTTAGAATATTAAGAAGTATATAGTCTGGACATCCTAGGAATACAAGGCTTTAGCTAGCCCCAAGGAGTTCATTTGATTACCTCATTTATCTGGTTAATAATGACACGTACTTATGTGATTCCAGTCTTATGTATTTTGGTACTATAATTTGGTTAAAGCTTTAACTTATATGTTTGCATAATTCAATCAACAAAAATATAAATTTCAAATATACACATATATTCATCATTCAAGTGTGTTAAAACATGTTGTATGTATATATATATAGTATTAAATTGTATGCGTGTTACATGTGATGGAAAGAAATGACTTAGTATATTTCATTTGGTAGTAACTTAATTATGTTAATCCTAAGATGCCTTTCATATTGGATAAAGTCATTTAAAGTTAGCCTAAACTTAGGATTAATTAAAAATCATATAATAAGCCATTCATTAAAGAGAACTAAATCAAATTAATATGCTTTAGAAAGTGGCTTAAGGTAGGGGTGGAAGAGGGTAATCCTTTTCCTTCTCTTTACAATACTTAGTTGCTAAGTATAAATCATATGAAACAAAAAATATATAAATTAAAATTCACAAATTAATTAAACAACTTCAAATGAAATCCGCCATCATGTTAACTTGAATAGTTCCTAACTTAGAAAAGTATAACTCTAATGCTTAGTTAAGACATATCACACAAGACCTCAATACACACATTAGAATTAAGTCACTACTTCTAGCTCTATGTTAGGATGGTGTATGATGTGATGTATATTTTGTTTTATGATGTAATATTTTAGACTAAATGTTAGGATGTATATTTTGTAGACTGGATGTTAAGCCATTTTTAGCCTAGTCATGTTTTCTGCAAAGGATTGTGCTTAAGGGGATACTTAAAAATAAACATAAATGCTCTCTTTGCATATTGCTTAAACCCCTAAGCATAATCCAAGCTAGGACATGTGGACTTGGTTACCCATGTGCAGGGTGCTAAGTCTAAATTACATATATAACTGCTTGGGATTGTATGTATGTTTAGCTAATCTCTATTTTGTATGTGTAGTTAGATTTAATTTTTTTCATATAAATATAATTTTTGCAATAGAAATTAAGATTAGTGTTATGGGGGATTAGGATGAGCTATGGCAAAAAGGCTTTATCCTGGGAGGCCCTATGATGCCTTTGAAGCACAATCAAATCAAGAAAATGGAGATATGCAGAATGAAGACCCCCTATAGCATGTTTCATTTCTAAATTATAATTATTATTTCATATTCTGGGTTGTATAAGGGTAGACCTTGCCTGCCCATATTTTCTCATTTCGGGTTGTACGACGGCGCCTAACCACACCGGCCTATTATTCATTTACGTTGTGTTTATTAATTGATTAATGTTATGTTTTGTTTAGATTACGCATTAGGATTATATAATTTTCAAAGTTTATTTATGATTGATACTTTAATGTGTGGCTTAGATGAGATAGGCTCTTAGGATAAAAATAAATTTTTTATCCAACTAATCACTCATAACTAAATTTTAAAAAAACTAATAATCTCATCATAAAGCCTAGGACATAAATAAAATAATTAAAATATTTAGCAACCCCTTAGTTGTATGGTTGTATGTCTCACATCATGCAATCATCTTGAATCACTTTTATAAAATGAGAGCCTCCTCCTTACGATAGGGGAACGCTTTGAGTGCAACCCTTACTAACGAAGCTTCACCCTCTCTCTTTTGATTTGGCCAATAATCTACTTCATCATGCATTTAGGCATATAAAAATCCTAAAGCCTTTGTCTAAAATGACTTGTCAAAAATGAAATAAAATTTGAAAATATTTTGAATTTGTAGATTAAGTCATATGCTCATACCACTCAAGCTCTAGTCTCTTGGGGAGTGGGTTTAGGACTTTAGTCTCTTTCCAATTAAATAACTACCTTAGCTATCTTGCAATTCATAAGATAGGACTACATGTTTTTAAAATCATAGGAGGAGTTAGCTGGCAGCCACTCAAGGAGATTATAAGTCGAGAAGTCAGAGAGGTTTACTCTCTCTTATAGAGGTAAATGCTTATGTCCACCTGTCGCATAGATTTAGTTCATGCTTTAGCTCTTACTAAAGCTCCCTAGGTTCAGGATATGACGTAGCTGTTTCCTTAGGGCTACAAGCATAAGTCCTCATCTCTTAGGCATTTTCACAACCTTGTGTTGATGGACTATAAGCCCTAGCAATCTAATAAAATTCAACTCAAATAAATAAATCTCTTTACTTTTCAAATATATAAATTCCAATCATAAGATAGATTAGAATACTCACTAGGATTCCTAGTATCATGAGCATTTCCTACTTCCTCTCATTGAATTCCAAAAATAAGTCTTATCATTGAACTTTTCTAATTAATTTTCCAAACATAACCAATCATTTGATAGTCAGACCTTGAAATCTTTGGAGATGATAATTATCCACTTTAATTGAGCATATTCTTATGGAATATCATTCTCTAAGATGTAATTAACTATGGAGGCTTGCCTCCATAAAAAACTTTATAACTTGATTTAATATAAATCCTGCTTTATTCATCCATATAAAGTAGGGAAAAAATGTATGGTATATTCGAAGACCCATCATGCCTTAGGAGTCCTTATTAGGTGATTAGGTCCATTGAAGGGTGATGCCTCTATCTTTCATGATAGTATATCATACCTCAATGTCATACCAAATCACTTCAATAAGTATCCCCTACGATCTGTGCAGTGTCCCCCATACATCCAAAAATAAGCACCACAGTACCCCTTACGATCTACATAGTGTCTTCCCACGTCCAAAAATAAACACTACAATGGCATAAAAGAACGCACTAATCAAGAAATAAAACATAGATTGTTAAAAATCTACCAAAAAAATTTGTTAACCATTATCTTTAGCAAATTTCTATGCAATCTATTAAAAATATAATAATTTTTATTATTGTGGTGTTTATTTTCGGATGTGCCGGGAGGACACCACACAGATCGTAGGGGATACTTATTGAAGAGATCGGGTGTGACATTGAGGTATGATGTACTATCTCAAAAGATAGAAGCATCACCCTACAAAGGACCTAATCACCTAATAAAGATTCCTAAGGCATGACGAGCCTTCGAATATACTTGAGATTTTCCTCCTACTTTACATGAAAAAGTAAAGTAGGGTTTATTTTATATTGGGTTCTTTACTTCTTTATGGAGGAAATCCTCCAAGGTTAATCACATCTTATGAAATGAGATTTCTTAAGAATACTCTCGATTAAAGCAATCAATTATTATCTCCAAAGATTTCATTGTTAGACTATCAAATAATTGGTTATTTTAGAAAATCAATTGGGAATGTTCAATTGGAAAGGCTTATTTTGGAATCCAAAGGAGAATAAGTAGAAAATGCCTAGTGGACACTCCAACCTATCCCATGATGAGGCTTTATACGTTTGAAAGTGAGAGGATTTATTTTGTTTAATCCATCAACACAAGATTATAGAAATGCCTAAGAGGTGAGGATTTATGCTTGTAGGCCGAAGGAAACTAGCAACCTCGAATCCTAAATCTAGGGAGCTTTAACACAAGTTAAAAGTGTGACATAAATTTAAGTGGAAAGGGGACATAAGAGTCTATCTCCATAAGAGAGGATAAACCCGTCTAACTCTTCTGGACTTACAACCACATGGAGTGGTCGCTAGCTAACATCTCCTATGATTCAAAACTATGTAAGCCAATCTTTTGAAATTATAAGATGGTTTAAGCTATCATTTAATTTGAAAGAGACTGGAGTCCTAAACTTACTCCCTAAGAGACTATATCATGTTTGGTATGAGCATATGAGTTAGTCTAAAAGTATAAAATTTTCTCAAATTTTTTATTATTTTGACACATTCATTTGGACAAAGAATTTGGGATTTTTTTTATGTCTAAATGCATGATGAAATTAGATTTTTGGCGGGAGAATGTGTTCTCTACTATAAGAGATGCCCTCATAGGTTAAGCATTCCTCTATCGTGCGAGAATGGAGACCCTCCCTGTTCAAGATTGGAAACAAGATGATATTCATGATATTATCACATACATCATTCAGCTAAGGAGTTGTTATTTTTTTTAATTATCTTGATTATGACCTAAGCTGTAAAATGAGGTTGTGAGTTGTTTAAAAATTTAGTTATGAGTTGTTAGTGGGGTAAAAAAATTAAGTTTTTCCTAAGAGCCTACCACATCCAGGCCACACATCCAAACATCAATCATTAAGAAACTATAAAGAAGATGCAATTTCTATTATACAATATATACATAACATCAATCAAACATGAATAGATTCTGTAAAAGAATGAGAGGTCGATGTGGGTTACTACTGCATACACCAAAAGAGAAAAGATGGGTAGCCGAGCTCTACCCTTATACAACCCGAAATTACAAAAGAATTATTACAATTTAGAATCGAATATATGCTATGGGTGTCTTCATTCTTCATTTCTTCTATTTTTTTCTTTTGATTTTATTTGCTCCAAGGCATCATAGGGCACCCCAAGACTAAGCCTTCTAGCCACTGCTCATCCAAATTCCTATTGCAAAATTACATTTTTGAAAAAATAAATCTAACTATACCTACAAAATAGAGGTTAGCATACATACAAACCCAAGCAATTATAATTTATAATTTGGACTTAGCACTCCGCACGTGGGTAACTAAGCGCAGATGTCCTAACATGGATCATGTTTAGGGGCTTAAGAAACCTAAAAGCAAAATATTTATTTATTTTAAGCAGAACCTTAAGCACAATCCTCTGCAGAAAGCAATATTAGACTATCAAAGGCCTAACATCTAGTGTACGATCTACATTCCTAACATCCAGTCTAAAATATTACATCAAAAATAAAATATAACATTATACATACACCGTCCTAACCTAAAGCTAAAAGCGGTAACTTAGCATTCTAATATATGTGCTTAGGCTTAGTGTGGTATGTCTTAACTAGGCTTTAGAATTATAATTTCCTAAGTTTGAAAATTTATTTAATTTAACATGATGGGTGGTTCCATTTTAAGTTGTTTAGAGGTTTGAAAATTTTAATTTATATTTTATTTTGTTTTATTTGATTTACACTTAGCATCTAAGTGTTGTAAAGAGAAGAAAGAGGCTTCACCTCCTTCATCCCTACCTTAGGTTGTTTCTTAAAGGTACATTTTTATGATTTAGTTTCTTTTAGTGAATGATTTATTAAATATTTTATTAATCCTAAGTTTAAGTTAACCTCAAAGAATTACATTCAACATGAAAGGCATCTAAAGATTAATATAGTTGAATTACCATCACATAGAATATGTTGGACCATTCCTTTTCATCACCCATATCATGCATATGATTTAACACTTTGTATACCTATACATGCAACATATTTATGCATATTTAAATGATTATGGATGCATACATTTGGTAGAAAAATGGATTTTCATCTTCTAATCACATACACACACACACATGTGTAAAAGATGTAAGCAAGTATGTGTCGTTGTTAACCAAGAAAGTGAGATAATCAAACGATCTCCTTGGGGCTAATTAAAGCTTCATATTCACGAGATGTCTAGACTATAGACTTGATATCTTAAATACATATGAATGTATACATAACTATAAGAATGAAAATCATGCAAAATATTATATTTTATTTGATTGAATTAATTATACATGTAAATTAAACCTCTATCCAAATTCTAATACAAATATACATATGAATGAAATTAAATAAGTATGTGCCTTTGTTAACAAAGGAAGTCAAGTAATCAAATGACCTCCTTGGGGCTACTTAAAGCTTCGTATTCCCAGGATGTCCATACTTTATACTTATTATCATTCAGACATATGTAAATTTATACATTAATGTAGGAAAGAAAGCCAAACTTCAAATGCTTAAGCTATAAACATTTGCAAGTCCTATGTATATATTCATAGCTAATATCACTCCACATTTCATTATCAATTTATAACTTTTGAGCAGTAAATTTTTAAATTTATTAGTGATAATAGTCACATATATAATAAGATTAAGCCAGCACATACAATAAACTTAGGTAAATTTCATTTTATTTTTAAAATATGAATGCATGATATCACATGACATATAATATTTAAAGTGATTGAAAAGGAATAATCAAACATCTCCACATGATTCATTCAATTACATTAATTCCTAAGGACAATCACATTAAAAAAGATTACTTAAGGAAAATAAAAACTTCTTATTAATTTTAATTTTTTTTGAATTTTGATTGATCTTAAAGAAGATAGATCACTTGTTATTTTTCATCCCATGTTGGTGATTTAATATGTTTAAGGGTATAAAATTAAGTGATTTTTATGATTTAATTAAGTTGAATCATTAAGCAATTTATTTAATTACCCTTTCTTATGCTTCTTTATTTTAATTAATCATTTAATCATGAGCCATAAAAGATATGAATATGAGGGAAAATAAAAATGCAATGCTCCTAAAGGACCTAATGCAATTGGCTCATGATTAGAGATTAATGAAGTTAAAGAATCTAATTAAGTACTTTTATGATTTTCTCACACTTATCGGCTAATCGTAATTTTCTTATGGATCTTTATGTTATTGAACACATAAAAAAGAAACTCTTAATTTCAATGTTGATTACCTAAAGGGCTTAGCAATTTTATTTGATTTGATTTAGCCATTAATTAATTAATGAATCAATTCCTTAATTATGCCATATATTAATTAACTCTCTTTTAATGAAATGAATTAGGAGAAGTAATTAGGAAAGAGGTCCTAACCACTTACTCTCATCATCTCACTATTAAACAATGATTGATGAAATTTAATTAATTAATTTTTACTATTTAAAACTTTAATTAATCATTAAATTTATTAAGAAAGAAATTAAGGTTTGAATTTCAAATTTTTCTAATTACATAGCCAATAAATCCTAAGAAAATCATGGGAGGTAAAGCTCATCCTACAAAATCAACATGCCAAGTTTGTAATTAATTTCCCATGTAATTAAGACTGAAGTAAGCTAATTAAAAAATAATCAAACCCTTATTAAGCCTTAATCAATACTCAAAATCAAATGAAATTATTTTTATTAAGTTCTCCTCTATTTAACCTTTCCAAAATATATTTATTTGTATTTTTGGATTTTTTTTACAATTAGTAATGAATTTATAAAGTTGCAATCAATTAATCACATTGTTAAACACTAATTAATTTCTAATCCCACCAGCGCCACTCAAGCGGCTAACATGGCAGCACTTCCACATGGTGCTGTCAGATTAGCCACTTAAATGGTCTGATGCGATGCTGACATGGCGGCGACGGATGCGCTTTCATCCCCACCATCTGATCTAAGATCGGTCGGTGGGGATTAATCTCATGGTTCCTATAGGATTAAATTGAATTAAATCTAACTGATTAATCACAATCGTCCATTCAAATCATGCGGAATGAATGGCAGATGATCCTTCGTGCCCTGAGTAACGGAAGACAAACATCATCCACCTTCTGCCATTCAATCTGAGCTCACCAGAGCTCGTGAGGCATCAGGATCGATCCCAAAACATTCACGAAAGAGATCTAAAGGGATCCTATGGTGGGATTCAGACGAAATTAAATTTTTCTTTACAAAGGCTAAAAATTTTTTAAGAAAATGACAGTTTGTCAGAATTTACCTCGCCGGAGCTCAGGACCGGCGGTTAACTGACCGAGATAACTTTTTCTTAAAGAGACGAAGTCCTGCTGAGAAGCTCGCACTTTGCTTTCTCGTCGGTTGCTCCGTAGACTAAACTCCACCGGAATCCTCATCGAAGTTAGGCTTGGAGTGATCTCCGGTGGTCAAATCGAATGGGAATCGATTCCTTTCTCTTTTTCAAAGCTTGGTGAAGGTGTGGGTAAAGTTAATTTTAAAATAGTGGAGTTTGGAGGAGCTTGGATGGAGATTGGCTCTGTCATATTTATGGCTTGGTGTTTCCTGTGATGGGGAGACTCAGGAAGCTCGAAAATGCACTCAGGGAGGTCGTCTCGGCTCTCTCGTGCTCTAAGAAACTCTGATTGTGCATTCAAATTGAATGGGGAGGAGTATACTCTCCTCCCCATCCAAACAGATGGTTTGAATTGATTCTGAAAATTGCAGGTGTCCAGTCGGCACAGGGGACTGCGGGTGGTAAGAAATCGGTGAGGTGGCTCAGTTTGAGTGGCCAAGTGAGGGAAGTGGGCTGCCAAGGACTGAGGTTGCTTGTCCTTAATTTCAAAGTGTTCTAATACGAGAAAAAGGGTTAGCTCACCTCCACTTAGCTCATCGAAAACCCAAACCAACTTTGGGTCAAGTGAGCCAGTGGTCCTCATGTCCATTTGGAGCTTAGGGTGGTTGCCAAAGATAGGGGAGTGGGTTTGACCATCCAAGAATGGGTTTTATCTCATTTAGAAAGCTTAACCCCTTGGATAATGGGTCAATTCGGGTTGGACTTGGGTTGGATTTGATTTGGGCTAACCCATGATGACCCAAGGATGGGTCATGACAAGTTTGAATGGGTTTATAGTTGATTTGATTAGGTTTGGCTCAATTTGACCCATGTAGGTCAAATTAGGCTAGGTTGGGTCAAGTTGACCAATTGGTCAATTTGTGTTAAGCCATGAGTTGAAACACGTTCAAATGATGATTTGGGATATTTTGGTTTAATTAGTTTGGCTTGATTTGGATTGGATTTGAATTTGACCCATATGGGTCAAATGGGCTAAGTTGACCAATTTGGTCAAATTGACCAAATTGGCTTGGGTTAAGTGTTGGTTTAGGTTCAATTGATCATTTTAAGATGATTGTAGGTTTTGACTGCAATCAATTTGGATTTATGAATGATTTAGACCAATTTGACCCATTTAGGTCAATTTGAGCTAAATTGGTCAATTGGGTTGACTTGGTCAAATTGGGTTCAACCAAGGGTTTGATCATGTTCAATAATCAATTTGTAATCGATTTGAGTCATTGGTTGCAATCAATTTGATGTAGGATTTGATTTGGCCCAATTTGGCCTTATAGGTCAAATTGGGTCAAATTGGGTCAAGAGGCCAATTGGACTTTGTTTGGCTCAATTGATGGTCAAGTCATTTTTAAGGGTTGGTTTATGATTGGTTGGAATCATTTGTTTCAATTGATTTGCATTAGAATGAGATTTGGTTCATTTGGCTCATGTAGGCTAATTAGGTCAACTTGATCAAGTGACCAAATTACCTTGGTTTAACCCAATTGATTGCAATTAGATAATCAATGGTGATCAACAATCATTGTAGGAGGTTTTGGATACATTGGTTCAATCCAATTTGAGTTGTATTGAGGTTTGGCTTGAATGGGTCATTTAGATCACTTTGGGTCAAGTGAACCTAATGGGTCAATTGACTTGATTGGATTGATTTGATGGCAATTAGGCTACCCAAGATGACCAAAAATCATGATGGTGAATATTTGAGTGGTTGATCCAATCTAATTTGGGTTGGATTGGAGTTTGGTATAGTTTGATCAAATTGGTCACTTTGGGTCAAGTGGATCAATTAGGCTAATTGAATTGGATTAGGTTGGTTTGAGTTTGATTGACTCTAATAATTAACTTGGGATTGATTGTTGGCTTTGATTGCAAATGATTTGGGTTTAATTGGATTTTGGCTCATTTGGACATTTTGGGTTCAAATGGGCTAGCTTGGGTTAATTGAATTTATTTTGGTCAATTTGGCTTTGATTGATTTGATTGTATATTTTGGAGTGATGATTTGAATGGTTGGAGTATTTTTATGAAATTCAATTGAATTTGATTTGATTGAAGGAGATTTGGATTAGGTCCATAGGATTAGTTTAGGTTAAGTTTAGATCATTTTGGCATGGAGCTTGGATATGAATTGAAATTCAATTGGGATTGGTTAAGTTGATTTGAGGTTTGATTTTGGATGAGTGAGTAAGATGGGTTTTACTTAAGCTATAGGATAGGTAGGTTTCCCTAGATCCTAAGACATAGCCTAAGGTAACTCCTCCTAAGCCTTTAGGTTTAGTTTAAGTGCTCACTTAGTCACTAGAAGTGTCCTATGACTAAGGAAGTCTTAGTGTCTAGGAGATTCCTAGGTCTAAGATGGGAAGATTGAATCCTCACTCTAAAAGTAAATGGTTATAATACACGATCATATACTCATGATCATTTGTCATATAACAAGAATGAGACTATATGTACCATAGAGGTTTAATAAAATTTTTAATGTGTCCCATAATATTTGCATTTATTATCAATATTTTATTTTTTATAAATTAATTTTTCTTGCATATCCAGAGAATCAAAGAATTAAGCGTGCGAGAACATCGAGTGGCAGACAAGATTCTTTACCTAATTTCCTTTTAAGTATATATTATTGATGGATCCAACAAGTACATATGAATTATTAGATATAATACAACAAAATACTTTTTTGTGACGCTGATATGGCTCATCAATGAGTACCATGAATCTTACATATGTAAGACCCCTTGCATGACATCCTCATTTATATGTGTCAGATGGATTTGTGAGCTTCTTGAAGGCACCCACATAGGTTCCATAATATGTTTCAAATGTCAAATATATTCTTATGTGATCTGCTAGATGAATTGCATACATTATATGGTTTACATGGATCGTCCAGAACTACATCAAGAGAAGTATTAGCCATTTATTTATATATTCTCTCACATAATGAGTCAATATGTGCAACTTCTGAATTATTTCAACATTCAACAGTGATAATTAATAGATACTTTGATATTGGTCTAAATGCGTTGGTGAAATTGTCATCAAATATTGTCAAGCCAACAGATTCTACTTTCATGAGTACACTAAGTGAAACATATAACGATATTAGATATATGTCGTTCTTCAAGGTATTCATTAATGAATCACATTTTATTAAATGTTCTACCAAATCAAGTAAATATTCTAAAATTATAATATTTGCAACATGATTGTATATGAGCTATAGATGGAACACATGTTGATGCACGTGTTTCCAATAATAAGAAGATCGCATATATATGATGTTGTTGTTCACCAACATAAAATATATTGATAGTATGTGACTTCAACATATGCTTTACCTTCTTACTTGCAGGATGGGAAGGTAGTGCACATGATAGTCATATATTCAAATTTTCAACACGTAGGCGCAAATACAATTTCACAATGCCGCCTCTTGGTTAGTACATGTATAAAGTTATGAAAATAAAAATTAAAATGACGTTGTAATTTACTTTTTACAAATATCACTATTTATCTCCAAGAAAATATTATCTCGTCGATGCTAGGTATCCAATGCAACGAGCCTTTCTAAAGCCATTTCTCGATACAAAATATCATCTCCCTTATTTTCAGCAGAGCAGCCAACTTATCAGAGGTTGAAAAGAATTGTTCAACAAACGTCACTCTTCATTATGTGGTGTAATCGAGAGAGCATTTGGTGTATGAAAAAAGAAGTGGTTCATCTTGCATGATATACCCTCGTAGTCATTCAAAAAGTAAGTAAAAATAATTGTAGAAACAACAATTTTACACAATTTTATACACAAATAGCCATCTCAATATGATGCTAACTTTAGTGTCTTAGATGAAAATCCGACATATGTGCCAGTTGAAGCATATAAACATCATACAAAATAATTAATATAGGAGAGTGATTTGGGAGTGAATGATAGAGAGTCACAAGAGGGGGAGGGTGTTCAAGAGATGATACAATTGAGAGAATAAATCACTAATGCTTTAGTAAATTCATCAAATATGTAAACTTGGTCTAGTAAACATGTTTTGGGAAAAAGTTGCATCATTATGTCTCATTTCTATTTTGCTTTCAAATAGATAAAGTTAATGTATTTTGTCCTCAATTATTTTATCAGAACTCTACTATTAAATTTCTTTTATTATAGTAGATGTATTCAACTACGTGTCCCAATCATTGAATATATAATTTTACTATTTAATCAAATGGCATATAGGTTTCTTGAGAAATATGAGTTCAAGGACATCAACTGCTTTTAGAGTTTTTAACAGTAACTGTGGGTTGCAATACTATATATATATCTCACGTTTAGAAAGTAGCTATGACAGAAGATTTTATTAGTGTCCTAGAAATTGAACACATGAGGATTGCAATTTTTTTTAGGTGGGTTGACGAGTATAAGGAGATAACTTCAGATAGCGATGTACTGTGGAGGGTGACCATGGAAAATAAATTTCATGATCGATTAGATCATTTGGATAGAAAGATTAATGTTATGATAGCATTAATTATTATGAATACTACTTAAATTATTATATTATTTAATCTTATGTGATGTATAAGCTGTTAATCTAAAACAGTAGACATTTGATAATATATGGCTATTGAAAGTTCATTCTGTATCATTTTATTTGATATGATAACCATCAAATATCCATAAGTTCATTTGAATCTTTTTTCCAACAATAGCTGTAGCACAGCAAATTTACAACTAAATTTTCCAAACATAAAATAGCTTTAGCAAAACCAGCTTTCTAACAACTTCTCCTTGTAGCAGCTTTACAGCTGCTTCTTGAAGCAACTGTAGCTATCCCAAAAAAACCCTAAGAAGAAGAGAAAAAATGTTTATTCTTTAAACATCTCAAGATTAAGTAAGAGTAGCATTTTTCCCTCAATATTTAGGATTTATAGTGTTGTATTATCATATTAGATTATATAATATTTACAAATTTTAGTTGATAGCATTTTGGAACCTAGCATTTAAGAATGTTTGTTAAGTTTAGCCTGAAAGTTGTGTTATTATCCATAATAAAAGTGAAAATATGCTTTCCCTTGAAGAAAGAGAATTTGAAAGGATGTTTGTAATTAAAGAAAGTGATTGTGAAGGTTTCTCCATGCATAAGTTATGAAAGATTGATTGACTTGAGTTAAAGGATATCATAAGTGTAGGTTGGGCTTATGTGTTAATGTATGCCTAGTTGAATCACATAAATATCAATTGTCTCCATCTTGATATATAGCTTAAACTTACTTTCATTCCATGTTTATTTTATTATAATGATTCCATAATGTAGTATGTTGATCATAATAATAAGATTATTTATGCTCTTGAATTAAGTTAATTAACTTCATTGTGCTCAATAGTTACATAATTCTAATTGTGACATGAACTTTTTGTATTAACAAAATTCTTTGAGGACACTCGTGTTTTGGTATTTAATAAGAGTAATCTTAAAAGATTGTATAGTGTTGATATTTTTAAATTGGAGCTTTGAGTTAAACACTCTCACTAACTTAATTATTAGACATCATTACTTATTTGCATTGAATAAGTTTAATTGCTTATAAATTTATGTAGTAGTAAAATTTGATATTATATTGATTACATATTGCTCAATTTAATTTACTTATAATATATGGGATCCTATATTATTTATCTTTCACACTTATAATTAAATATATTTTTTCTAGAATTTATACTTTTAACTATCACATATCATATCGTTGATTATTTTTATTGCTTATATTTATTAATGTATTGTGTGTGATTTAAGTTAGGAACACATCTAAAAAAAAATTATAGTGCAAAAAACTTGCTCATCTAATTCACCTCATCCCACTTGATATCTCTTAAATCTTCAATTGGTATATGAGTGAGGTACTCATATTTTAGAGCTTATACCATTTCCTTTCACCAATTATTAGTCAAGGACACACTAAGACAACAGGGCACTTCTCAGAATCTTTTTAAATTCCACCTACCAAACTCCAATAATTTAAGCCCAAATTTAAATACTATTATAATTATTCCAACATACTACACAAATTTAACTATGATGTAAACAAATGATTAAGCTATATATGAGATTCATGAGTGTTAAGCTCAATATTAATAAATCACTCAAATATACATGACACTATTATTATTATGAAAAACACATATTATAAGTGTAAATAACAACATAGGATATGATGAAGTATATGATAGGAATTTATCATGAAGCACAATTTAATTTATCTATTATATATCACAATGATATTATAAAATATTATAAGATGCATATAATAACCTTATGAGTATGTGGATCCACTGACCCTTTGAGAATGCTACTCAAGTTTAAGAGAACTTTTAAGTGGAATAACAACATAAAGAGACAAGTGCTCCAAAGATAACAAAACTATTAGGTAAATAATAAAAACTAAAACTTATCATGTTTCATTTCCCTTTGCTTTCTTCTCTTTTTATCTCAATCTATACTTAAATCTCCCTTCTAAAATTTCACTTTTAGTCAAATTATTTGACACATTAAAATACTTAAGACAACATAAAAGAGCACACCAATCAAGAAATAAAACATAGATTATAAAAAAAATCTACCAAGAAAAATTATCAACCACTATCTCTAACAAATTTGTATGTAATCTCTTGAAAATTTAATAATTTTTATTACTAGTTCTTTCTGAAAGTATATGATTATAATACACGATCATATACTCATAATCATTTGTCATATAACAAGAATGAGACTATATGTGCCATAGAGGTATAATAAAATTTTTAATGCACCCCACAATATTTGCATTTATTATCAATAATTTCTTTTCTGTAAACTAATTTTTCTTGTATTTACGAAGAATCAAATAATAAAACGTGCGAGAGCATCGAGTGGCAGGCGAGTGAGCAAACGAAGGAATGAGTGCCCCCACACACCTCCATTTTAAAACAATATATGTATCGATGAAACTCATAACCATTAGAGGATAGACACAAATATTTATATGATCAAATATATTTTGCTCAAAATAGTAAAATGCTAGAATCATTGATTCTTAGGGGCTGTTTGGTTGCCTGCATTTAAAATACAGTATAAAAGGAATATAGTGTAAAAGGAATTCAGTGTAAAAGGATTACTTTATAGTTGTTTGGTTGAGAGAAATTCTAATTCGACTTTACATTTTATTTGGTTGACAAAATGTAATGTAAATCGAAGGTTTGGACATCTGGCGGGTCGGTGCCGGCGATCAGCAGCAGCGGCGGCCAGCGCGACCGGCCAACGATGGCGGCCGGCGCCGATGCGGCGCGCCGCGGTACGCATGGCGCAGCCGTGGCGGCGACCCGGCGATGGGCAAATGACGGCGAGACGCCGCACCGGCGGCAATGGCCGGCGAGGTTAAGCCGCATCACGATGGCTGTGTATTTGAATTACCAGTTGACAATTCCATACACGCTTCGATGTATTTGAAATGTCTTGAAATTTTACTTTACTTTACGCTTAAAATGTTAGCGTATATTTACAATGATCGCGTTCAAATATCTATCAAATACCTTAGGATCAACAAAGTCACATTTTTAAAAGAAACTTCAGAAGCAATCATTCATGTCTTCAAACAAAAACTATACTATTCCAACTAATTCCTAAAATTAGTACCTGAAGCTCATAGCTAGCTAGGTTTGTTATGCTATTAATTTATCTATCTGTCTATATATCTTAGCCTGAGTGAATCTACAAGCACATGGTTTTCATTACACACTATAAAGTGGTTGACTGAGCCACTTATCAATCAAGCAAATAAAATAAAATAATTAATTATTCCATTCCAATAATTATTTTAACAATTATATCAGAATGACCTATGACCAACCCATCGATTCCTTTCTAGCCACAGGCTTACATCATTTAAAGCAAATTATCCAATTCCTTAATTAAATATCAAAGATAAGATTTTTTAAAAAATAATCAAATCTTTAAACGGTAACATTATCTTTAAACTGATGAGCTAATTATAATAAAGATTTTTCATCCTTTTCAACTAAATAACTGTAATGAAATATAAAGTGGTTGGCCTCATGCTGAAGATTCTCCAACCGATGCATTTTTTTTTCGTTTTTTTTTTTTTACCGGAAAGCTCCCCCCACCTTCATAACAAATTCCTAAATGAGGCCTGAAATTTCGGATTATTACATGAGAAGCGGCTTAAAATAATAAGAATTTTTCTTGGAAAAAAATGAATTTACTAATTTGACCAAATGTAATAAAATCTAGAAGAAGACAATAACGTATAATTTGCTTTATATTGAACTCGGACTTAATATCAGAAATATTGAAACAATTTGAAAACAAGAATGTATTATATTGACACATATTTTTAATAATTTATAAAAGTTACATCTCGGTTATCTACGTATCTATCTTTTTAAAAAAAAAACAATATGTAAGGAGTCGATTAAATAGCTTAAATAATAAAACATGCAGAATGAATGTTTAAAGGAAATAATATTTACTTTTTTAAATTAAAATAAGATTTTTCTTATTTAAATATTTATGTGCTAAATATATTTTGACTCTTCAAAGAATAATTATTGATTTGTGTTTAACCTCTTTATGACTCAGTCAATACCACTAGAAGTAGAAAAATGACCTCAACAGTCAAAATTACCGGCACAGGTAGGACAAGTCAACGGCTGAGTAAGCTACGTAACCAGTCAATATAATTTTTTTTTAGGGCTTTAAGAAAAAAACAAAGACGAGCAGTTGGCCCCTCTTAAAATTTTCATTTGGTCTTGAATGGCTACGAAGTCCTCTCTTAGTTCATGGTGAGCAGTAAGAACCTCAGATGCTTGATTCTTCTCAAAGTGGATACATGAACATCGGGGACTGATCAGATGAATGATAAATACATTTACGAATTTATGATACTACAACGATATCCCCATCTATAAAATAGGTGAGATATTGGATAAATACCCGCCCAAAAAAAAAAAGATTACGCACAAAGCCCTAGAATAGTAACGTCAATGGCGAATTACTGGAAGCGCAAATTATAATAATATTTTATTTAATTATGTTTAAAATAACCCAATCAGAGTTGCACAAATCTCAACAAAGCATTCTCTCACCGCAACTTGGTCGAGCGATAGTTGCTCCCACATGATAGATTTACGTACATATTATATAATTTTTATATATTTATATAACTATTATTTAAAATTTAATATTTATGTTTACAATAATTAATTTATATATATATATATATATATATATAAACATTTTTTAGTCTTTTTCCAACAAGATAGAAACACTTTGGTTATTACTCAAAATAAATCAAACATAACGCCATATTTATTGGTAATCCAAATTCAGAAGTTATCACTATAATAAAAATATTAAAATCCATTAAATTAATAACTTTCATAGATTTTACCATGTGGGAGGACAAATGCCTTAATCGAAGTGAAATATCTTATGTTAGACTACAAGATCTGGCATATATATTATTATTATTAAACTTGATGAAAATCTCTAGATTTAAGAGTGACAAAACAATTATTAATCCATTAATTTTATATTTTATTGTATAATTGTCTCTATATGTTGTATACTGTCGAACAAATTCCTTTTGTAAACGTAATATCACTTTTGGCTCTTAAATATCATATAAAATATCACCAGTAATATCAGGGGCAGACCCAGGCACAGTTAAGGGAGAAAATTACTCCCATGAATTTTATAATTTCTCTTATATGAGGTATCAAATTAGTCATTTACCCCTACTAAAAAAAATTTATTTTATTTTTGTCATAAAATATAAATTTGCCTCTTTTTGTCATCTCATCATCTCTTATATTATATTGATCACGCACAACAAATATTATCGCTGCCACCAATGCCAGTTGCCATCATCTACGTTTCTTGCTACCCTAGAAAAAATAATTAAAAAAATTAAAAAGGCTTTATTTTATAGCAATTCAAACATCAAAAATTAATCTCTTAAATTTTAAAAATCACCCATAGGTAGTTCTTTTTCTAATTTTCAAGTTCAATAGCTTCATCCAAATATAAATAAAAGAACTTCTGAATTTTAAATACATGTGTATATTTTATATTAAATTTAAAATATCTTAGACTTAACCCTAGCTGAAAAGTCCATTTTTATAACCATGGAAGTCAAAATTATCAATCAAGATAATCCTAGTCAACGACTGGGTCTGGTCAAACAAATCATAAGTTTTTTTAAAGCTCCCATTATTGAACTTTCATTTGATCAGTTGGGTCAGTATTGGCCTAACTTGAAGACAGAAATTAAGTTAAATTATAGACTTATAAAAATTCTATATGAAGTGTTAGAAGTATATATGATTTCATAACAATCTCATCAGAGATAGCACAAATCTCAAAGCAACTTGAATATAAAATTGTACTTCAAACTGAAGGCTTATCTTGATGAATTTCATTGCTTATCTGGGTTCGATTTCAACTCCCACAAGTGTCTTATTTATTTTTTTGAAGTACTGTACTTTTAAATATCAGTCAATCCCCATAATAAAATCCTTCACTAACTTGTAAGATTCTTATAAAAGCATTTGGATGATTTTTTTTTCAAACATTCTTTTTTCTAAAAAGAAAAATTTATTGATAATTCTAATCTTTAATCTAAAGATTTTGTTGAGCCATGCTATTAGGGCTGCAAATGAATCGAGCCGAGCTGAGTATACGCACGTTCAAGCTTGAGCTTGTTTACCATTATCCAGCTCGAGCTTGATTCGAGTTTGTTCACGAACTCGGTTCAATTTGATTTATCGAGCTTATTAATGAGCAACTCATTTAATGAAATAAATGAGCTTTAATCAAGCCTTATTCAAGCTTGTTCGTGAGGAACTTGTTGACAAATATACATGAGTTGTATCAATTAAAGCTTATTAAGCCTAAAAAATTTAAAATTTAAATGATAGTGTTCACAAACAAGTCTTAATCGAGCTGTAATTGAGTCATAATCAAACTCCTTAGCAAGCTTGTTCACGAGCATTAAACGATATTGTTCATGAATATAAATGAACCAACGATAAGTTGTTCAAGCGAGATTTTCAAAAGTGTTCAAGCATGAACGAGCTCTAATCGAGCCGAGCTATAAGCAGTTTGTCGAATGCGAGATCATTTGCAACCCTATATGTTATTCCAATTTTAACAATGATGATTGGGCAAATTGAAGTTGGCATCAATATTAGGCATTTTGGAGTCTTTTTTTAAGCTGGTTTTTTTTTTTTTTTTTTTTTGAAGGACGGACTTCAAATTTGCTGATGGTCTTGTTGTGAGACGTCTCTCTTTTGATCCGACTTATTGTCTTTATTATGTGGAGAGTGAAAATATCAACAACTCATTCTCCTGTTACTGAGTTATCTTACCGTTGGTTACTAAATGCGTATCTTATTAAAATTTTAACACATATTCTAATTAAAATAATCTTGAGCTATACTCTTAATCTCATCTTCCATTGCGAGGGTTTATGTGTAAATATAATTTTAAGTTTAATTTTAGATTTTCATTTTTATTCAATTTTAAATTCATGATAAAAACTACATTTTGGTGTAGACAGTATTGAAAAGTCAGATTTAAAAGTAGTTATAAAATTATATTAGGACTATAAATGATATTTTTGCTTCCGATGTTTTATACAATGAAATATTTATAAATATATCTTTTTAATAAGGTCAAATGCAGTCATACATGATTTTTTACATGATTTTTTTACTTTGATTTGTATGGAGTTATTTGATTAGCTTAAAAAGAAATGTATTGAAAATGAAACTTAATGTAAAATGAATGCAGTATGTTTGAAATACTTTATGATTGTTTGGATTGATGTAAATCAAATTTCAAATTTTATTTTTTGGTGTTTGATTTGAGTAAATATAAGATTAATATAAACTTCAAAAGTGCAGTTGCCGGTGGTGAGGACTATAAGAGGAGGTAGTGAGCGGCGACTGCAAAGATTGGTTGCTAGCAGGGATGACAAGCAGAGAGTGGGCTATTTGTAGTAACGACAGTAGGGGTTGATAGTAGCGATGAGTGTGGGACGATAATATCACACTTTTAACGATAGGTATAAATAGAATATGCCCAAGTTAAACAAAATTCATTTCATTGAATTTGGACTAAAAGCTGAAAAGAAATGTATTGAAAATTTAAATTGCATCTTTTTTTCAGAGAATCAAACATCAAAATTTTCTTTTTCATTATATTTTCTAGTATCATAACTTAAATCAATTTCATCTAAATTGCATTATTATATTAATTAATTAAATCACTCGATTATTATATCCTATTTTTATCTGACAATATGATACAACTTAATTATGATACCAAATTCAATATAGGATACCTTGAAATTTACAAATATAGATTTACTAATGAGGTGCATGAAATCATGAGAACACACTCAACTTGTCATATCTCAGACTCTTAATTCTGATAATTATTCACCACTTGAGATAATACTAAGAAAAATAGAGAAATCCGTGGCACAAATGATGATTTAATACTCTCATATTAATATATGCATTTATTTATATGTTAATAAATTTAATTTAATTCGATGATACTAAAAATTGTTCATATCTGATTGAAATTCTAGTTGACCTTTCATATATACACTTATAGAGAAATAAGAAACGATTATATAAAACTGATATATAAATTTATTTATAATAGAATAATTAATTTTAAAAAAATCAATAAGCATAAAAATAAACAAAAATATTTACCTAAATAAGAGCCTTTGCTAACTCAAAATATTTCATTACTTTGATCTTAGTGAAGTCAAGATGATTAATTATAATCATGAATATCAACAAAAAATGACATGCTTCGAATTCCACTATGTGGTGAGCTAAGAGTAACAATATTTTAGACCTTATTATGTAACTTTCACAACTATTTGGCAAAATATCTAACGGTAACTATATTTTGAATTTTGTTTTACAACTTTCATAAATATATTAATGTTAATGATTCTATAAATATCTTCCTCCTGATCTCATAATTGTTAAAATTATCTTAAAGATTGCTCATCGGTGTCAATGCAACTACTGAAGAATTTGATGATAAAAAATTATTATTGCTGAAGTCTGAAGCTGTGATTTTATTTGAAAAACTCAATTTGATATCTGCTATGCTACATTTATTTATACTTAAAATACTAAAATGTACTTATATGCAAAATATTATAAAATAGCATGATAATAAGTCAATTAAAAAAAATTATTAAGCTTCCTTGCAATCAAACAAATTTCATTCTCATTACCCATCCTTTTCTTGAATTTCTTCTAATATCCTCCAAATTAAATAGAGGTTAAAAGAAATGCTTAATTAACTCAAACAACAAATACAGTTTTTATATACATCCGTTCAAAAGTTAAGCAGTATGAACAGCAAAAACAAGTTAACACAAGGCTTTAAGAAATGAAAAGAGAAGCAAAGGCCAACAGGACGCCATAGAAAGAGAACCTAGGCGGTCCGGAAGGTACTGATTAGTTCTTCCTAGGTTTTGCCTCTTCTTGAAACAAATTTCTAAAATCCAAAATCTGCACGGAGAGACATATGAACGGAGAACGAAAATGGTCGAAGCAAATGAGGGTTATGAGCACTCTGAATTATTTAGGGTATTATAATAAAATTTATCTAAAGTAATATTATTGAGATCAGAAGTAGGATATCATTTTAGATAGGTTATCACTTGGCAGACAAGACATACGATCATAGAGATCAATCGTATTTATCACTTTAGATAAGATATCACTTTAGACAGTATCACTTAAGATAAATTTTACTGTATAGGAAAGACCCGACACACACCGCGGAACGTAGCCTCCCAACTAGGGCTTCGTTTGACTAAGCTTTTCGGATTCCTGAAAAGTTGCTTTAAAAGTATTTCCTGAAAAACTATTTGTCTGGCTAAAAAGAACTTTCAGAATGAATTTTAAAACACAGTTTCAAAAAGCACAATATTCAAACGGGTATCAAAATTAAAAATTAACGCTCTCAAAAGTAAAATGCACTAAAAAAGCTTAATCAAATGAAGCCTAGATCACGTAAAGTTGGTTGCTTTGCGGGCACATAATGTGCCGCTGCAGGTAGGAACGCAGCCCTAAACAGGCCTTTGAGAAGGAAGAAATCAGAGAAAAGGGCTTTGCATACATAGCACCTAATTTTTTTATATTAACAATTTAATCATACTCTTACCTTAATTTTTTGAATTAACAGCCAAATATTCACCCTTTGAAGATGGATGCACGTGACTTAAAATTTGGATGTACGCACTATCACAAGCGTTCTTAAGTGACTGGAAGTACTGGAATTCGTAAATGTGGAATGAGAAATGAATTTATAAAAATAAAATATGACTTGAGAAACTATCTAATACTAATAAATAAATATATAGTATAATATTATTAAATAAAATCAAATAAATTATATTTATTTAAAATATATTTAAATATTATATGAGCTGATATCGATCTTGATATCAAAAACTTTTAATAAGTTATTTATTACAGAACAAACAAATCAATTCATAAAAATAAATAAATATGATAAATAGACTATGCTTAAACTTGATTTATTTGTGCTGAAGTGTAAGCTCAAGCGGTGGAAATTTTCTCCTCGTCGGGTTTGGGCTAAGTTGGAAGCAACAAGCAACATAGTAATAGTAATTGCTCTTATGACTCAAATTCTTAAAAAAATTGATTCATTTAGTCTTTTAATTTATTTAATTATTAATTTGAATAAATATTAATCAAACCTCATTTAAATTTTTCATTAAATGTATTGATTCAATTATAATCTTGACTTTGATTTAAAACATATAAAGAAAATTGAACAATCTTGATGAACATCTATAAAACTAAGAGATGAAGATTGATAATGAAAAGTACAAGATAACTTTTTAGGGCAATTGTAATTTTTTAAAAAACTAATTGTAAAACAGCTGTAAAAAAAGAATCATTTTAAAAAATTATTGTGTTTTATAAATATTTTTTCTTTAAAAAAATTCAAAAAATAGCTTTCTAATAACCACCACATTCTAACAGTTCTAGTTCTCAAATTAACTTTTTCACTATAAAATTTTCTAAAAAGTAACCAAAAAATTGATAGCCAAATGAAACTGCTTTGTTTTCAAAAAAAAAAAAAAATCAACCAAAAAACTCTCCCAAATGCACCCTTAGTCTAGTGATTGAGAATTTAGACTTTCAACAAAAAGGTCTTAAAAACTCAAGCTCTTGTATATACATTATGTGTGTATGAATTTGAAATTAAATTTACTCGAATGTCCAAATAAATAGTGTATTTTTATTTGGACTATTTGGGATCAATTTTGTTATTTATCTTGAAAATATGATTATTTTTTATGTATTTTTATTTTTAAAAAAAATATTCAAAATAATTTTTAGATATTTTAAGTATTTTTAAAAATAAATATCAAATACAATCAAACAGATTTTATTTTTAAACAAAATATAAATAAAATAAAATAAAATTACAAAATTAAAAATTAAAACAAAAATGGTCCCAAACAACCTCTTAAGAAATGAGAATAGATTGTGCAAGGCATCTTAGCATAGTAATTTAGAGCTTAGATTTTCAACCAATAGATCTTGAATTGAAACTCTTGTATATAATTATGCATGTATAAATTTATGATTAAAATAATGATTTAAAATATCTCTCTCCGAAAAATAAAAGAATAGATTCAGATCCAATCCAACTCACTCAACTACTTCATAGTAATACTCTCTTAACAATTCATACACATTTATATTTAAGAATTAAAATATGTTTCTTAAAATAATGATTTAAAATGTAATTATACAATTAATTACAACAAAATAACTGAACTCGTGACAAATGAGGTGACATGCAAAGAGAGAATCTGGCCTTAATACACGAAGAATAATTGATACGATCATTAATTACGTGCGTTGATATATTGAATTCAAGATCTTAACAGAAGTATGTATGCTTGCAGTATAATCCAAACATTAATGTTCAACTTGCTTAAAATTCAAGTATATATAGAGGATTTTGGTCTATTATAACCAAATTTTAGTTTTGTATTTTAATTAAATGACTAAAAATGAATGGTTTAAATTAAAAATAATTTAAATATTATTTTTTTAAAATTTTAATTTAAAATAACATTCAAAATGTTAAATAGTAAAATATTTTGAATTAAAATATTTTATATTAAATTCATGAAAAATATCATTATTACATCATTTAGATCTAACAATAATTTTAATATTTATTATATTATTTGATTCAATCTCAATTGAACCATTATATCTTGAACATCTTCTTCCTGTCTAATATTCATTCCTAATTTTAAAATCTTAAGATACATTTAGAATAACTTTTTATCTGCTTTACTTTTTAAAAAAAAATAAGAAAAAAAAATAATTTCATTTAGCTTTTAATTTTTTAACTGCTTTTCAAAAAATTTTGTGATGAAAAAATTCTTTTAAAAATTAGAGTTATTAAAATGTGATGATTATCAAAAAAATTATTTTTTAATATTTTTTTAAAAAATATTTATAACACAATAATTTTTTTGAAAAATTATTTTCTCCATAGCAACCTTTATAATCAATTTTTCAAAAAAATACAACTGTCTCAAATAAATCTTTATATATATATATATATATATGCATAAAATTTAATGAGAGTATAGCTTTTATTAATTAGTTACTAGAATGATACACATACATACGTGTGCACCTACACAAGCACACAACTACATTATGCAATAATTTTTAACAAATATAATGATACATTTGATAGCTATTATAAACATAACTTATTTAAAACTTGATGGTGATGTGCATACCAAATTTGAAGGTAAACTTCAAAAGTGGACCTTCAAATTAAAATTTAAAATAATTTCTATTATCTGTAAAATTAACAAATGATTAAAAATAGTATAATAGTTCAATGTAAAATATTGAAAATTCAAGATCATATAAAATAAATAAATAATTTTATAGTAAAAGTTGAACTTAAATGCATAAAATTTCAAGTTTCAAAAAACAATCTTAAGGGAATTCATTAGTCATCATTTTCTCTTCTATTCATTTAATCTGTCTTTCAAGAATACTTTCTTCAATTTTTACATCTTCTATTTCTTGAACAGTAGCAAAATTTTTAATAATTTATATTATGGATAAGAATTAACAAAAACTTAAATGCCTAAAATTTCAAATTTCATAAAACAAGCATAAGAGAATTCATTAACATCATAATCATATAACAATTTCATAGAGTTAATCTCATGAACAATAACTAAACATGATTTCAAGGTAAAGAAAATGATTCATATGACTTTTCCATACAAGAGATTATTAATCTAACAGTAGGTTGATTGATACTTGTAGTTCCATAGCCAAATTCAAATAATCTCTTTCTGCAATATATGATTCTTTAGTAGTTTATCATTCTCTCATTATTTTTCATACATAAACTTCGTCCCAATCTTTTCCCATCTCTTCTTGAAAGCAACCAATTCTTCTTTTACAATGAAAGGACCTTCTTGCAATTCACTAATTAAGATCGCATCTGGTTTGTGAATTCACCAACTTAAAAAGAATTGGTGTTTGAACCTCTAAAATATCATCAACTTCCTCAGGAGCTTGGAAGTAGAGCAACGTGCAATGTAGGGTTTTGGAGAAAAAGCATTAAGATGATGGCAATGCCATTGTAGGATGAGCCTAATCAAAGGTGAAGAAGATGAAGATAATAATGCCAGACAAGTAACTATTGTAGGTGATAAAGACCAAGTGATGACCATTATGAATCACAAATTTTAAAAGAATTGGTGATTGAACCTCTAAAATATCATCAACTTCCTCATGGGATTGGGGGTAATGTTAAGTGCAATGTAAGTGATGAAGAATAAGCATAAAGATGAAGGTAGGATGAGTCTAATCAAAGGTGAAGAACATGCTACAAGATGAGTGATTGTCGTTGGTGATGAAGATGAAATAATAATTGTTACAAATCATGTTAAAATCCATGAGCTAGTTTAAGCCCAAATTGTACAATTTCGACTGACTAAACTCCATATCATGTGAAACTACCTAAATCCCCCGCCACTTTTCACTCCCTCCAATGCCTATTGCTTAAGACTACCTCAACTCATGATTGTCACATAAATTCTGCATCCCCTTTTTGCCTCAATAAACATCTTCTATTCTTTTCCATTTTACTCTTGCGCTATCGAGCCTCTCCAATTGGTCTTCACCCACATGGATAAGCTGAATTTAGCTACTTAAAAATTTTGATTAAAATTATTATTCTCCAATATGACCCATAAATCATCCATGATTTATAAAATAATTCATTTATTAATTAATTTAGTGGAATAAAATTTTAACAAAAAAAATTTAAAATTATTTTTCTCAAAAAAAAATCATATAAGTGAAATGATTACTCAATTGAAAGAAGTAATTTATAAAAACTATTTTGCAGAAGTTACATTTTAAATGATATCTGATATGATGACATATGGATGATACTAATATAGAAGTTCACTGCCTACAATTTACATATAAATGATAATAACAGCATAATCATGATCAAAATCATCTTAGAATAGCAAATACTTTTTATTTATGCATTGTAAAACTGATGATTGGATGGCATCAATTGCACTACAAGCATATAGTTACTTATATGAGATGGAAGCAAAGCGCCTCACCATTGCATTGTAGCACTTAGCTTTTGAAGCAAACTTCAAAGTGTGCTTTAACAATAATAATAACTAATAAGATGATGAATGCACATACTGATATTCATGAAAGGTTGCCAAAAAAAATTCTAGCCTCTTTAGGCAGCTCAAATTTTTCCTTCTTAAATAAAGCTTTTCTATTACTTTAGTTAAGACTAGTAAACTACAGCTTATCATAAACACTTCATCCTTGCTTTACATGCTTATTGTTGCTATGTTTCTACAATTAAATGTGCGTTTTAAAATAAATGATCACAAAGATTCTTAAATGTGCGTTTTCAAAGTGTTCAATTTAGCCTCTTAACTACCCAAAATTGAACTAAATTGGCCCTACTATCAACTTCATACTGTCTTTAGATAGAAACTAGTGGAGAAAAGCATTTTGTAAACGCATTTTAAACTTCTAACGGTGAATATTACTAAATATCAGCTCAAATTAATAGAGATTAATCCTAAAAAATTTAATATGTCCTCATAAAAAAATTCCATTCACTAATTTCCACATAAAGAAAGAAAAAAATTAATGATTTAATCAAATTGGTTTAGATTTGATAAGTTGATGAATTAAATTAAATACCCAAAAAAAAATTTAAAATTAAACTAAATATCCGTAAAAAGACTAAGAGTGTATTTTGATAATTTACTCGTGTATCTCTTATTGGACTTATCTATTAATCCTCTAACTTCTAACCTAACAAGGTTTTCCTTTGCCTATCCACGGTTTCATTTACAAAAACAAAAAGAATTGAACTTCTTTTAATTTATACTTTTAAGGCTGTTCAAGATCAGAATAATAACAGGAATATAAGAAACTTGCAGCAGCTTGATCTAGATAGAAAACAGCTGAGAAACTTTGCTCCCAGAAAACTACTTTAAAGATACCCAGTACAGTGATATAATAAACAAATAATTGATAAGTAACACTTAAAAAAAATAAAATAAAATATTAGCGCTGCCAATAAAGAAATAAAATAAAAACTCAAAATTCACAAATTGCTCTTTCATTAATTAAATCATATTTGAACAAAATTTGTTAAGCTCATATCAATAAAGCAACTTTTGCATAAAAAAAAAGGAATATATACATACATACCACATAATTCTTATGCATTTACATATCTAACACCTAAAATTAGATATTTACTAATCTAATATTTTCTTATACTTAAAAAGATACATTTCACTTTTAAAAGTGAGTAATGATGATAGTTTTAATGTGATATTGAAGATTGGAATGTTATATATGTAAAAATTAAAATTTAGGTGTTAGATATATAAATACATAAGAATTGTGCGGTATGTATGTAAATCCCAAAAAAAAAAAACATTTAGAGAAAAAGTATCACAGAATTAGCCATTAAAGTGCGAAAACATGCAACCAAGTAATATCTAACTTTCAACACAAAATGGATGGCAGAATCTAACTTTTTTTAGGTAAAAGGGTTTAGAGTTTGAAGGCAGAATCTAACAACAAAAAACGGATGTCGCATATCACATCTCTTTTCCTTCACGAATCTCCTAAACTAATTTTTTCAATTATGTCTAATTGGTGCATTTTCCACTTTTCATTGTACATAACCAAAACCACATAACATATTTATAACTATCTCATCTTCAGTGGACATCACTCCCAACCCAATGTATATAAGGAATTATAATCTTTGCATGACAAGGAAGAAGAAAAAAATAATGTCTTTGAATGATTACAGCACATCAAATGCTTGACTACTTCAGTAGAAATTCAAGTAACTTCTACTTGCAACAAAGGCAAAGTTATTGCTAAAATGACTGCAAACTGGCATATTCTAAGCTGCAAAATCTATGAGAAAAAAATATATTGTTTACTATAAAATCTCCATACCATCATCATCAATGTTAAACAGCTTTGAATACTTCTGATATCATTATTAAAGAGCTATTTGAGAAGCTTATGGTATTTTTTAACAAAGCAAAGATATGAATAGCATAAAAGATGTTAACTGAAGATGCAGTTGTAGATGAGATCCTTCAGTAGATCGATCTATGCTAATAATTGACACAATTCTGGATGTGCCCTCAATGTTGATATTATAATTATGCCATTAATGCCATTTGATATGTTATGGCCGTATCATTAGGGCATATGAACCATTAAAGCTTAGAGATTCCATCTAGCCTATACCCAATTATGTAAATAAGGACCCCCTTTACAAGAGAAGGTTAGTGAAGATAAATATATGTTGACGATTTAGCTCATTAAGCTCTCACTGTCCTCCCCTCTTCCTCATCTTCACTTCTCTCTTCTCAATCCTAATCCCTATACTCTTAATCCCCTCTCCGACTCCTTCCCAAGCTTCTCCAATTTCTATAACAGAGTCCATCTAACTACCCCTCTTCAATCATGCATCCTGACAAGACCTGTCACAAATCATTCAGCTAAATGAAGCACTTGGGTACATTTGAAGAGGATCAGCTACACTATTTCATCCCTAACTAATGAGATTGAGATCAAATGGTATCAAAGAAAAAAAATTGCACGAATCAAGGTCTGCCTTCTTTATTCCATCTTTCCTTGCCATTTGGATTGCTAGTGATTTGTTCATAATGGTTGTCTCCTTTGTATTTTCTAATATGGCTTTTCTAAGCTAACTCCATCTCTAAATTTTGTGCTTTTTCTTATTAACTCGTTGAATTTATTGGTTACTTGATGTTCATTGCTTTGTTTGTGAACCCACTAACTACAAGGTGTTATAAGTAGCCAGATTTGGGCTCATTGTGTAGCTTATCATGTGTATACGTACTGTTTGAGTTAAGATCCCACCCGTGTGCTCAATTAACAAACACACTTGCTCACTCAGTTCACATCATGTTCGCATGTGCTTCATACTCTATTCACGGACCATACTCTGCTCACATATTGTGCATCTTTGTTATCTCCATGCACCCAATGTATCTAAAGACCAAGTGTATCTTTTAAACCTCTCCACTCATACCCACCATCCTTTTATCACATGTATCATTATTCTTTGTTAATCAATGCATGTGTGTGATACTCGTTATTGTTTGCATGTCAAATCCATAGATGCCCATGGCCACACAAGAACCCGGCCGCACTCAGCCAAAAAAAAACACACCCAAGCACACCTGCTGGTTTTGATTGTTTGCCGTGGTAATGGTAAATCTCCAATATTTCGTCTGCATGCCAAAGAATATCATGGCAACTTGGCCCTGGGAAATGCCCTGGCCAAACTCAATCAACACTTAAACCACACCCAAGTACATTTGTTGAGATTGATTGGTCGCATTTTGGGTATAGATGTGGTGCATCTTTGATAATTTATGTGCACATTAAAGAGCTTCTTGACAACTTAGCATTTCAGAACATCAAGTTCTGTTTCATCGCCAACACTCCAAAGGGCCTCCTTTCATCTGACCATACTCCCAATTAGATCCCCTCAAAATATCTAACCTGCCTTCATTATCAATATGTTATTGATCTATTACATTACATTTTAGAAGTCATATTGACTATAGTGCTCTATTAAGTCACAGCTTCTTTATATGAAATGGAATGAAAAGGCGGGCATGAGTCTAAAATCAAAAACTCCATAAGACCATGCACAACAAAAACTAATGCATCATTGATCTCTTACCTTATGACATTCTCAAATTCTTCTTTGATTTAAATGATGTCCTTTTTATAGTATACGCAATCTTCAAACTGCATTTTCTAGAACTTGAAGTCCTAGACATCTGTTAAATTAGTGACCTAAATTTATATGGGTTGTACTCATCTTAGTAGGAAAGTATAAGCATGCAGATTAAAGGCCTCCGCCATTGGATTGATTTTATTATAGTCTTCGGATTACAATCCGTGTGCTTTTAGTTTAGTTAGAAAGTATAAGCACATAGATTGAAAGCCTCTACTATTGGATTAATTTCATTATGGCCTTTAGATTGTAATCCGCATGCTCTTACTTTATTGGTCCCTTTTCGAGTATTTCCTTGTAAGAGGAAATTACAAAATTCTATAAATACTCCTCACCTGGCACAAGAGACTCAATCCCTTCAACTTATTCTTTGTGAGATTATAGTGAAAGTGTAGGATTTACTTTTTATCTTTGAGAGAGTGTTTTGGAGTTCTTTTTTGAACCGTCAATTCACTCTTTTGTAATTTCTTTTTAATTAATGCATTCTTCTCATCTGCTCATGGTTTTATCCTTTCTAAGAGAATTTTCACGTAAAATCTAGTGTGTGGTCTTTTGTATTCATACTTTTCGTGTGGTCTTTTGTATTCATACTTTTCTAGTGTATCTCTTCATACGTTATATCTCCAAGAAGTTTTGCTCGTGATCTTGATTACGCTTTCACTATCTCATTTTTTAACAAGTGGTATCAGAGCATCTAGTTCTTTGTTTTTAGAGTTTTGAAAATGACGATCGTGAAGTATGATGCCCCACTTTTAGATCACAGCATCAGATTGTGGCAAGTAAGATGAGGGCTATTTTTTGCTCAGATAGATCTGGATGATGCTTTATTAAGGTTTGATCATATATCTTCGAGTTAGTCTCTAGAGGACAAATAACGTAAGGATTGAAAAGCATTTTCTATTATTCATTTGCATCTCTCAAATCAGATCACACAGGATATTTTGAAGGAGAAAACTATTACTGCTCTTTAGGCGAGATTGGAGCAATTATGCATGATAAAGACTTTAACAAATAAGTTACATCTAAAGCAGCGACGCTACTCTCCCCGTTTGTTAGAAGGTGATTCTTTGGAAGATCATTTGATTATTTTCCAAGAAATCATCTCAGATATAGAGGCGATGAAAGTTAAGTATAATGAGCAAGATTTGGGTTGAATTCTCATCTGTTCTTTGTCTTCCTCATATTCGACCTTCAAAGATACAATTCTTTATAACAGAAACTCATTGATGTTGAATGAGATGTATGAGGCTTTGTTTTCTAAGGAGAAGTTAAAACCTCTAGTTATTGGATTTGAACCGCAAGGGAAAGGTCTTCTTGTTTATGAAATAACTCATCAGTCGAGTTTTAGTGGCGAAGCATCAATGAGATTTAATACCAATAATAGAGATAAAATCTATCGATACTACAAGAAGAAAGGGCATATTAAATCTAAGTGTTTCAAGTTATAAAATAAGGAGAAAGCTACAGCTATTCAGAAAGGAAAACTATCTGTGAAACTGACTTTGTGGAAGATCTCTATGATGGTGATCTTCTTGTTGCTAGTACTAATGGCTATAAGTCCCGTGATGATTGGATTCGATTCAGACTATTTGTTTCATATGTGTCTCCATCGAGATGAATTTTTAACATATGAATTTGTGACTACATGCAAGGTGCTTATGGGAAACAACTTATCTTATAGGATAGATGGTGTTGGTACATTTAAGATAAATATGTTTGATAGCATCATCATAAATTTGAGTGATGTTAGGCATATCCCGAATTTGAAGAGAAGTTTCATTTCTTTGAGTGCCCTTGATGCCAAAGCATATAGGTACACTTGCGAAGGTGGAGTCCTAAGGATTAGCAAACGTAAGTAGTGACTACATGCAAGGTGCTTATGGGAAACAACTTATCTTATAGGATAGTTGGTGTTGGTACAGTTAAGATAAAGATGTTTGATAGCATCATCAGAATTTTGAGGGATATTAAGAATGTCCCGGATTTCAAGAGAAGTTTCATTTCTTTGATTGATGCCAAAGCATACAAGTACACTTGCGAAGGTGGAGTCCTAAGGATTAGCAAAGGTAACCTTATTTAGATGATGGGCCAAAGGAAGTTTGTCAGCTTGTATATCTTGCAGGGTCATATAGTCATTAATGATGTCATGTCTTCCACTGGAAATGGAGTTACTCAATTATGACACATGTGCCTTGGACATATGAAGAATAAAGATTTAATTCAATTTTGTCGAAGCTCTTTTGTAGGCAAAACACTAGAAGATTGAAGGTTTGCAACACCGTTTCTCGAAGAAGTATGATGGATTCAGATCTGATGGAGGCGTTTTTGGTATGGAAATAGCCCTTGCTTGTGCTCAATCTAATCTAATGGGATTGGTCAAAGGATGCTAATTTTCTATTGCTAAGTCTAAACATTGCTTAGACTGGGCATGTGTTTGTTGTTGATTCTACAGAGCTTTATGAAAGATAAGAGAGATTGTTATATTAAAAATTTATGCTCTTAGTCTAGAAATTCGTGTTAAGGTGGAAATTATTAAATTTATGACTCGAATTTCTGTGGGGCCCAAATTGAAGGCCTCTACCATTAGATTGATTTTTTTATAGCTTTCGGATTGCAATCCATGTGCTCTTGGCTTAGTTGAAAAATATAACAATGCAGATTTAGAGCCTCTACTATTGGATTGATTTCATTATGGCCATTAGATTGTAATCCATATACTCTTTATTTATTGATCCCTTTTTGAGTGTTTTCTTGTAAGGGGGTATGGCAGAATTCTATACTCACTTGGCACAAGGGACATAACCCCTTCAACCAATTCTTTGTGGATTTGTAATTAAAGTGTAGGATTTATTTTTGATCTTTGAGAGAGTGTTTTTGAGTTCTTTTTTGAACCGTCACTTCTCCCTTTTGTAATATCTTTTGATTAGTACATTTTTCGCCTTTGTCCATGATTTTTACCCTTTATAAGGGATTTTTCATGTAAAATCTAGTGTGTGCTTTTTTGTATTCATACTTTTCTGGTGTATCTCTTTCTACATTATATCTTCAAAAAATTTTGCTTGTGATCCTGATTGCACTTCCGCTGCCTCATTTCCTAACACCTTCAAACATTTTGATCCTCATATTTTTTGACTTTGAATGTCAATCCTCCTTTTCTTGTGGAACTCCAAAGCACCTAACTTGCACTTAGCTCTAGTATCAATTGTTAGGAAAAAAATCACACACAAAAGCAATGAAAAACTAGATAATGGGAAAAATGAGATGTAAAAAGAACACCAAAAAAAAAAGACAAGATATTTATATGGTACAATAAAATTTTGTCTAAATCGCATATTAAGATGTTTGTTCCACTATATTAGAAATAAAACATAAAACAAAAAATACTTGCTCGCCCAAATAGTTTTCTCACTTTTATCTCATTAGAATTTTTTTGTCTCTTATTCACTCTCCACTCCTGATCATGAGTCCATCAATATACTCACTAGAGGAAAGCTTATTACCTCGTATATAAGACTAACTCATCAATCATCAAACTTTACAATTGTTGTTTATTTTATATTGTTAAGGCCTTTGACTTCCAATAACCTCCCCCCATCCCATTAGTGTTCATTATTGGTCATCCAACAAAGAAATAACTATGTATGACATCAAGTAAGGTAACTACCAACCTTTGATCACTTTATCAACTATCTCCCTAGACTCTCCATCTATAACTAATTGAATGAAGGAGAAGAATGAGAGATGTCCTTCAACACTTGCAATTGCCCCTTCTCATAACCTAAGTGGTGATAAGTAACAAATTTGTGGTGGTTAAGTAGAGTGCCTACGTGGTACGTATCTTGCTTGTAGCAATGAAATAATATTTTTAGAAATATATGAAAATATATGAATCAAATTCATGTAATAGATTTTGACTTTACAAGGTTTGTAAGACAATCACCTCTAAATATCAATAATCAAACCATCTAATTTAATTTCTACTATATATATATATATATAAGGTGGGCATGAGTCTAAAATCCAAAACTCCATCGGACTTTGCACAACAAAAATTAATCCATCATTGATCTCTTATCGTATGGCATTCACAAATTCTTCTTTGATTTGAATGATGTCCTTTTTATAGTATTGGTTCAAACTGCATTTTCTAGAACTTCCTAGCCATCAAACATGTTGATCCTCACATTTTCATCTTTGAATGTCAATGCTCCTACTTTTTTTTTTTTGTAGAACTCCAAAGCACCTAACTTGCACTTAGCCCTAGTATCAACTATTAGAGAAAAAATACACACAAAAGCAATGAAGAACATGATCATGGGAAAATTGATATTCAAAAAAGAATACTAAAAAATAAGAGGCAAGATATTTATGTGGTGCAATAAAATTTTATCTACACCACATATTAAGATGTTTGTTCCACTATATTAGAAAATAAAACATGACAAAAAATGCTTGCTCACCCAAATAGTTTTCTCGCTTTTATCTCATTAGTATTCTTTTCTTTGTCTCTTATTCACTCTTCACTCCTGATCATGAGTCCATCAACTAAACTTGCTAGAGGAGGAAAGCCGCTCGTCCGCAGAGCTTTCTTAAAGAAAAGCAAGGCGCTATTGCCTCGTATATAAGACTAACTCATCAGTCATCAGCCTTTACAAATGTTGTTTATTTTCTATTATTAAGGTCTTTGGCTTCCAATAGCCTCCCCCATCCCATTGGTGTTCATAATTGATCATCTGGCAGCAAAATACCTATGTATGATATCAACTAAGGTAACTACCAACCTTTGATCACTTTATCAACCATCTCCCTAGACCCTTCATCTATAACTAATTGAATGAAGGAGAAGAATGAGAGAGGTACTTCAACACAATGCAACTATCCCTTCTCATAAACTTTATCTCTACATCTTAATAATCAAATCATCTACTTAATTTCTAAGATATATATAAAAACTCTCTCTCTCTCTCTCTCTCTCTCTCACACACACACACACACACACAACTAGCTCTTTTTCCTTTCCCTTACCAATTTCTTCTCTTACACCTCTTCTCCTCTCTCTCTTCTTAATCTCCCCTTCCAGCTCCTAAAATCCCCTCAAGACCAATTACCTTCTATCAAAAGAATTTGATAGATAAAGACTAAGGCAAATGAAAAAATATTAAATAAGAGCAGAAAAAGAGAGAGAAAGAAATTCATTTTCTTTCTTTCAATGTGCATAAGCTTGTTATACTACTTGATTTTTATAAATCTCTATGATGAATGAATGATTATAAATGGAGACCCAATTGGTGGCCAATGCTTATGCTGATTTAAGCAGCCCAAGTGTGTAATTATATGAGTTCAAAGGAGAACTATGGAGTAGGAAGTAGGGGACTGTAGAGTTGTAGTGGGCAGTTATTACCTCCCTACAAGGTGATAGTCCAAGCATGAATCATTAGATTGTCCCGCAGATAGCTAAAGCAAGCTATCAAGAGAGGCTCAGTAAAGATGTTTGCTGATTAGTTTTGAGAGGCTCTATGATGAACAGAGATGGCACTGGCTATCAAGATCAATAAGCGAAATGCATGGAGTAATCAGCATAGCCATACAAGATCTATTGTGACAATGACATGGCACT
The DNA here is from genome assembly GCA_021442155.1 of Cymbidium sinense. Lineage (NCBI taxonomy): Eukaryota > Viridiplantae > Streptophyta > Magnoliopsida > Asparagales > Orchidaceae > Cymbidium > Cymbidium sinense. Next base: position 98,560,467 of record CM038227.1, read on the forward strand.
TGGCTTTGGCAGAGGAGTACACCGTTGTGTTTTGTTTGTAAACACACCATAGAATGAGTGTTCAGCCAAGAAAAGTGCAGTAGCTGGAGGTAGATTTGCAATTTTGATGGTCATCACTCCAACTAGACTCTGAATAGGCTACAAGTTGAAGTTGAACTTTGCAGATAAAAAGACCAAGATGATTAGATCACTTAATGTAGCAAAGAAGATGTTTAAGGATTTGGTGGTTGGAGTTGAGTGGTTGATGCATCGGTTTATAGAAAACAATATATTGGGCCTAATAATTGCAAGGAACTGTAATGAACAAACAAGATGCCGATAGGGTTTTGGTTGTTGAAAAGGAGAGTTGGAAAAAATTCATGAAGCATTCTTGGCTGGAATTGAGGTAAAGATTAGTTTGCAAGAACTCATGTCTGCTCTTTTGAGAGTTTCAAAGGTATAATGAGCCAAATAAGATGGATTTTCAACTAGAATTCATTGTGAGTGCAGCTCAAAGAACTGTGAGAGGGTTTCTAGATTGCTTATATTGATGGGTCTATCTAGGTCATCAATTAACCCTGGATGGTGAAGGTAGAGATACCAACAATGAGAATGTCATCCACATAGATTAGGATGATGATTGGACTAGATCAATTTTGAGCATTGGGAGTAAGGGCTGATTATGCTGAAACTAAAATCAAACTAATATAAGTGGTTTGACAATGTACTGAACCATTATTGCAAGCCTTTTTCATATATGGATTTTTTTAAGAGACAAACGTGATTATGGTGTTGTGAGTCCTTAAAGCCTTGCCGTTGAGTCATAAAAACAGCTTCTTTAAGGCTACCATGAAATAAGGTGTTTGAGATATCAAATTGAACACTTTGATAATGACGGCAACATTAAGTTAAGACTAAGCTCTGATTTATAGCCTTGTGCAACAAATATAGCTTTGTGATGAGCAGTCGTGTCATTGACATTATAATTGATCAAGTATGTCTATTTATTGTTTAAGAAATTTTGGAATGGAGAAGAAGGGGCAAGGGCCCATGTGCCTCAGCTCTATAGTGCATTGAATTCTTTGGAGATTGTAGCTCTCCATTTTGGGTTCTAGATTGCTAATAAGCATGTGGAGCCAAGTTGTTACATAGAATGAGTTATGTTTTAGATGGTATTGAGCCCAGCCCTATTTGTAGTCGGTTGAGCATAAGAAGTTTGTTGGGCATTCATTGTCTTATTGGTCACTCAATAGAGCAGGTTGGTGTTATGGTAGGACAAGGATGTTTATCCTGTTGAGGGTAGATGTATTAAAGACAAAGGAGGGCATGCATGTGTGAGGAGGTGGTTGTCATGAAGTGGTCTGAGTTGGAAATGGAGTTGTTTTGTGATTGAGAAAATTGTGTTCGTGAAATACAACATGAGAGATATAGATTTTTTTCATTAAGTCATAACATTGCAGCCTTTTCATTTGATGTGTATCCTATGAATATGCATCAAAGAGACATTAAAGAAAGTTTGTTGGTGGAGTATGGATGAAGCCACCAAAAGCATTCAACTATGCAAAGTTGAGGGTACTACGAAGGTTTGAGATAGAGTAATTAAGGCATAGTTTGCAATATACTGTCGAGGGCAAGTGATGAGATATGTGGCTGCTAAGAGGGTGTCAACATAGAAATTTTGAAAAAGGCTGGCCACTAGAAAGAGAGCTCATACTATTTCCATAAGGTGATGGCGTTTGTGTTCAAGAACATGATTTTGTTCTAGGGTTAGGGACAAGTATATTGGTGTATAGTGTCGAATTCAGGTAGGATAATTTGCATGTGTAAATTTATAAATTCACTAGCATCATCCATTCGCAAGATTTTAATAGGTTTGAGGTGGTTTCAGATATTATGCATGAGATAAACCCAACAAAATCAAGAGTGGTGATTGATGAACAGAACATAGTGTTTGTAAGCATGAGATGAAAGAGTATGTGGACTGTGGAGGACCCCTACATCTTAGTGAATTAGTTCTAGGAGCTTGTATTGCTGAGAATCGTATACATTAAATAATTGCTAGTGACTTTTAGCTAACCAACATAAGGTATATGATATAGGAGAGTGGGAGATACATATTTTAAGATTTCCACTTGCTAATAGTAAAAGAGTGGAGCAAATAGAAGGGCCAAGTCTTTTGTGCCAGAGATTAGTAACAAATTAATGAGATAACAGAGAAAAATGCATGAATGATAGAGGTCAGACAAAGTAGATGCCTATATGACAAAAGCCTAGGAGGATAATACGATTGATCTTCAATTTGTCTCTAATAGCCACTGGCATTGAATGAAATTGAGTAGGAGTTATCTTGAGCAAGTTTATAAACAAAAAGAAAGTTGCAAGTCAGATTTGAGACATAGAGGACTTGGAAGAAGTGGAGCTTACATTATATGTAGGTAGCATGCCGTTGCCAGTATAGAAGATGGGATTGTTTGCCATTTCCAAAAGTAATTCATTGATGTCCTTGGTACTCTATTGGGTTATATAATTTGTTGGGATTCGAGCTAATGAGTGTCAATGCTTTGGAGTCAATGTACCAATCAGTCATAGAGGCAAAAGAATTAGTGAAAAGGGCCTAGGAGTTGTTGTTGTTGCTATTGTAAGCGAGATATTGTCAGTGCTAGCAGTTGAGGACAAAGTGGTCACTTTTGCAAATTTGACAACTTAGAGTGGATTGAGCAGGAAGCTTGCCACCTCTTTGTCTAGAGAAAGAGTTCTTCCTGATTTGGATGAAAAGGAGCTAGCTCTGCCATAAGTAGAGCCAAAACACACACGCGTCCTCTACCCTGAAAATAAAGAGGGCACTAGTTGGTTTGATAGATTGGTGAGTTGAAGTCCACGAGCAACTCTTCACAAAGAGGTTTGTCTTTTCATTACATAGAAGAGAGTAAAAATCATCGAGATTCGAAGGTTATAGGTGTATCTTGATCACTATTTTGAAGGACTAATAAGAGGGCGGAAACCTTTTAAAGTGTAGTGAATAATGTTGCAATCCAAAAAGAAGCCAACCACTATGAGTGTATTAATCTTGGCTTTGATATATAATAGACATTGTGTCATTGAACGATCTTTCATTGCACTATTGTAGAGTTCATTTTTACGTCGAATCATGCAGTAATTGGTGGACTGCACTTCACAAAGAGGTTTGTCTTTTCATTACATAGAAGAGAGTAAAAATCATCGAGATTCAAAGGTTGTAGGTGTATCCTGATCACTGTTTTCAAGGACTAATAAGAGGGGGGAAACCTTTTAAAGTGTAGTGAATAATGTTGCAATCCAAAAAGGAGCCAACCACTATGAGTGTATTAATCTTGGCTTTGATATATAATAGACATTGTATCATTGAACGATCTTTCATTGTACTATTGTAGAGTTAATTTTTATGTCAAATCATGCAAAAGCGATTGGTGGACTGCAATCAACATTTCATAGTTTGTCAAAAATTGGTGCATGAGTCCAAGTTGAGGACAAATGAGGGTGGGGGGGATATTATGGTTTAAGAGGCTGCTGTGAGATTTTGGTCGTTTAACATCTGAGTGTTGTAGTGGGCATTGGTGACGATAGCACATTCCTCAATCATTGGCTGTTTGGCCAACCATCGGGTGGTACTGTCCAGGATTCCAGTAAATCCGTTTGCGCGAAAGAGTATAAAACTTGGGATTTCCATGTGGGGTGATTCTCAGGTGTAAGCTGACTGCTGATAATATTCCGGACATTGGACATTTGGAATTTCAACTGAAGGATGATATGGTCGCAAGCTTTGATGGGTGGGTGTCCGAAGGAGCTGTTGAAAAGGTGGCAGACCGATTCATGACTTGCAATGTGGAGAAGTCGCTAGGTAGTGTGCTCCGATACCATAAAGAGCTTGATAATCAGAGACTCAGGCAGCCAATCAAATGTTAGATAAAAAGGAGGAAGAAAAGAGTTGGAGAAATACATTTCATTTCTTTCACTGTGCGTAAGCTTGCTACAGTCGTTGTCTTTTATACCTATAGCATAAGGGAATGATTACAGATGGAGAGTCAGTTGGTGGCCAATGGTTACGGTGATTTGAGGAGCCCAGGTGCGCAATTGGATGATTTCAGATAAGTTATAGAGCTGGAAGAAACTGCAGTTCATAGTGGACGATTATTACCTCCGTAGAGTAGACGATTAGATCCACTGGTGGATGATCAGTTGCACTTCTTCATCACTGACAGATTGATGTGGCAACATGTACCTTAATGATATCTTCACTGTAGAATGCAACAAAGAGCAACTCTTAAACAGATGGATGATCAAATATTTTCACGACTGCACGTTGCAACGGGGAAAATTCCTAAAATATTAAAATGAAGATGAGGCAAAGTCATCTGAGCACCTCAGTGTTCAATGCCCACCAAATCAACATAAGAATTCAGAATAAAGGCCTAAATCTAACAGTCTGGAGAGCTTAAAAAAGAACTTCGGTGATAGTTAAACTGGTACTAAATCGATTTGCCCTATATTGTTGATTGGATTTGGGAACCCTAAAAAAACCTTTCTTAGAAAACTCCATCATAGAGCCTCCTACCGATCTCGAAGGAGAGAAAGGCATCAATGGAAGCATACTTGATCTGATCCAACGTAAGATCCACTTGATCCCAACGGCTCATCCTAACGCGGCTCGGCTTACGAACCTCAACGCCCATTACCTCCATCACGAGCGCGGCAAGGCCCTTCTGTCTCATCTCATTCCGCCCCATCCTCTCCGCTGCAAGTTCCCGGAGATCGACAGTGTTGTATACAGACAAGTCCTTCTCTTCAGCGAGGCGCTCAACATCGCCCTCGATTCCGACTCCGACGAAAGTGAAGCTTCGATCTGAGAGGAATTGATGGAGAGATCCGGGAATGTAGTCGGCGTAGAGAAGTTGGAAGATGAGACAGTTATGGCCGACGCAGAGCTGAAGTAAGGCAGCAGGGTTCTGGTAACGAGAAAAAGAGGGGCGCCACTCGACGTCGATACCGACGACGCGGTGAGAGAGGCGGAGGATATCTGATATCCAGGAATCGACTACATCGCCGGAGGCCGTCAACGTCGTATGGATGTTCTCGGTTTCGTCAAAGGTAACTGTGAAGGTGGACTTCGCGGTGGACTCCGTGAGCAGCGCGATGTCTATCGCCATCTCCTGCGCCTTCAGTGCAGAGAGTACTCGACATTAAATAATTAGGGTCATCCCTAATCAATTAAAAAAAAATAGATGTAACCTTTGATAATAATGTGAATATTCTATAAAATCATTATAATTATGTCTAATATTATATAATCATAAATGTATAAAAAGCATAATCTATATAAAAATAAGATAAGATAATGATGACTAAACCTCTAACTAAAGGTAATTATGTCTAATATTATATAATCATAAATGTATAAAAATCATAATATATATAAAAATAAGATAAGATAATGTCCATATCATAGAATGTTTAAGGCTCAAAGAGATGTATACTGAAGATTAAGGATCGAAAGGCATCTACATATCTCTGGCATTGTCTTTGACATTAGTCGTTGCCAGTCAAAAGGTGAGATGAGAAGAAATTAGGGCCAAAGGTGAAGGGGCATACCATGGTTTGGTGGGGTTCATAGGGATATATTAGGCTTAATACCTATTTTAAACACATTAAAATAGATTTTTATTTTTTATGTTTTTAAAATAAACCTAATCTTATTTAAAAATAAAATAAATAAAAATGCATAAATAAACATATTTTTTATTTTTTGAATTTAAATCACAAAACAAAATTTGATTCCAAATAACCCCTAAATTAATTAGTTTATCATTATTTTTAACAAAAAACATATAAAATTATTAATTTTATAATTTTTATGAGTTTTAGGTCAAATTAAATAATCATGTTCTTTTCTAGTTGGGTTGATAATAACCCATCCCAAGATAAATATTTTAAGGCTTTTATAAAAACGGTCATCAAATTCTTATATATTTATAAACCAACCACCTTTAACCTTAATTTTTTTTAAATGGCATTCAAATATTGAAATTCATAGCAAAAGCCTAATGCATATTTTTCATTTTTGTAAAATTCTCAACGATTTGATCATAACATGCACAATTACATGAGTTTGATAATTCAAAAAAAATTAAGGGAGGGTTAAATTATAAATACACATGAATTTGGTGGTTGATTTTTAAAAACCTCAAATATATATACACACACACACTTTTTTTTTTCTTTTCAAATTGGGTTCGAGCTTAGTTAAGTTTTGATTGAGATTTTGACTGTTAATAAAGTGTGAGTTCAGTTATATAGGTGTTGGGTTATTTTTGAGTTTGTTTAGAACCCAACCTCCAACTTAAATTGAAACCTCTAACTAAAGGTAAGTATAGAGGAACTTTGCTCTCTACCATAGGCTACTGTTGAGTTTAAATGACACCTTCTTGTTTGGTAAGAATAAAGAAACGTTGCTCACTAACATAGAAATTGATGCCAACAATGGCATGTTTCACTTTTTGCTATTGTAGAATAAAAATGCAATGAATCATGGATTAGGTTTTTGATTTGCCATCATGAACTGATCTCAATTGTAAATTCCAAAAGTGATTTATATAAAATTTCAGAAAAGCATGAGGGATTGATACATGAATGTAGGGATATATTCATATGAGATGCTTATCGTCATTGTCTTTGACATCTATGAAAAATTTCAAAAAGATCATTCAAAAATAGAAATAAAAGACGTTGAATTTCTATACTAAAAATGTACACGATGAGCAATACTATATACATTATATGTCTAACATATAAAAACTATGAAGGTGGAGGCATGTCAATGGTTGATTGACCGCAATGGCATAAAGTGGACCTTAATATATGATCGTGGGATGAGATATGAGACAATGACGATGAATGTGTCCAAGTGTTTTGATAATCTTGAAATGTGCATGGAGACTATCAATAGAGGCATTTATTACTTCTATCTATTATAACATTGTGGCACTTTTTTATATGAGAATTAGCATTGTAACTCGGCAAACAAAAATAAATCAGTCCTTGCATGTTTGCACAATGGACTCAAAGTTTGGTGCACACATATGAATGGAAGGCTAGACACTATTTGAAGTGCACTCAAATAAATGTTTGAGAGGTATAAGTGTTGGCATGTCTTATAGGTCATTTATGATGTATCTAATTGACAAAGAGGTCTACATGCCCATATGTAATTTTAGTACTAGGATAGAAACAATTAAATCACTTGCAAATATTTCAAGATATTACACATTGCAGCTCTATAGAATGACATATACAAGCTACATGTCTTACCAAATCACACACTAAATAACAACATTATAATTAGCAATGTGGAATTGTTGAGTTAGTATCACCAAACTATAGAAGCCAATTTGGAGGCCACACCGAAGAATATATAGAAACACTATGGATAAACTACAATCCGTACTAATTGTTTATGTGGCTTGTGCAAAATAATGGGTCATAATAGATTATATGGCCCATATAATTGTAATAGTAGAAGATATATTGGACACTGTTACTTATCATTGATCTACTAACATTAAATTAGTTGATCTATCTTATGAACACTAGTAATTATTTAAATAACTTTATTGAAGTATGATGGTCGAGGAAGCTATTAGGTTGCTTAGATGTTAGTGAAGGTGGAATGCTAGAGAGGAGGGTGTTGCTTATGGTTCTACACCATTGGAGGTCCACCCTAGTATTGCGTTCTTAGGCAGTCAAAGCTACCCACTTAAGCACATTATAAATTCTTTGTTATTTTATATTACACTTGATATGAAAATGTATACTTAAACTAATATTTTAGTTATCTATTTTTTATGCAAGGATTATTCTGGAGGCTCTTTCTAATTACTTGTGCTTAAATATTGGTTGATTAACTATCCAAATTTTATGATTAGTTTATAAGATGTAGGTTTAGACTACGTTAACCAGTTGTAGTATATTCATTTAAAACAACGATTATTTATTGCATTAGTTTAGAGTTGGTCCCCACAAACTATCACATTTCATGTGGCTATCAGAGGTGATGATAGCCCTACAAGATGTTTGCAATGAACCTTGATGTTTGAGTGGATGAGCCTCCCCTAGTTAACATGTTGTGGTCGAGGAAGGAAAACAATGTTAGACTTAGATTGAGTGTTGTGATGACCTATTAAGGTCATATTAAAATGGATGTGTTACATCATAATCCAAATCACCCTAACATCACCTCCATATTTCGGATGGGGTAAGTACATGCATAGACTTGTATGCCTTTGAGGTTGCTTAAATGGATATTTTTAAGGGACATGTGCATTGACTTGAGGGATATTGAGTTCATCAGAAATATATGAGCATACATCTATTCATTGTAGGATGTTTCTTGTGTAAATACTTCAAGGCCTAAGATTCACTTGTAGTACTTACCGTTATTATAGATATAGAACAATTCAGAATATTTTGGTTGAAAGGGGTTGTGTTGGCTCACCTGTATATGGAGCTACAAGAATATACAAAATCAAAATGGGCTAACATGTTTAGCTTCTTACAAATATGATATTGGGAGTGTACACATGTTAGAATACCTACATTACAATTTCATATCCACAAGAGATGGATGGCTATAGGTAAACTCTATAATCATTTAAATAAAATTATAATTCAATCTCATATTTTATATTATTTAATTATAAATATATCGGATAGGTGAAGCAAAGGTTATGTATAATAAATGTTGGTAAACAATGTTAACCTACATAAAAATGAGCTTGATGGATTGCTATATAGTCAGGTATATAAACAAACAGTAAAATAATTAATTATAAATTAAAATTTTTAGTTCATTATTCATTACAAGAGTTATTTAGGAGCCATACAACAATCAAATTAGATTATGTGTTACAAATAGATGTCTGATTGGTGAAGGTATTTGGTTAGCAAATATTCCACTAATCAATTGGAATGGAGTAGAGTGACATGTCCCTAATAGAGTTCTACAGAGGAATTTACACATAGGACGCTTTTACCAATGCTACATTTGTGTAAGATATGAAGATGTCAATTTCATCACTGTAAATGATGGTGATGAGGATTAAGAGCATGTTGTATATTATTATATGCATTGGTATAGATCATAGGCATTGTTTTACTTACTAAAGGCCCAAATTGATTTGTTAGACATATATTACCCTATAGCACTAGATGAGAAAGGTCTTGTAAGTTGTTATGACACATAAATATCTTTCTTTTAATCCAATAAGGATGACATTTTTTATGAAGACTTAGTTTTCTTTAGGATGTGAGGGAATCTTTTAGCCTTTTTTTTGGACAAGCTAGGGAGTTTGATTTGCAAGTATTAATCAAAAAATTTGAGGAGCTAAGTAGAGATTTGATACAATGCTTTGACATCAATGAAAACCATTATTGATCCATGCCAAGAAAGCTAGATCTCATGATTCAACTCCAACTACATAGGAATCAACTATTTCCATTAGATAAATATGATCTTATCTTCTATATTAGCACATCTTCCTTGTCAAAAAATAAAAACCAGATTATGAATTTAACTTCAATTTTATTACTTTATGATTACCTTAAACTAAATTTTATATAAAATAATTTTTGATATATATATATATATATATATATATGAATGTATATGTAAGTATAATTAAAAATGTATATGAGGAGGCCCAAGAAATTACTATATTTTTAAGCTAAGTACATAAATTAAATTTTCAATAATATAAATTCCACTCATATAGTTTTAAATTTAACTTAATACTTACAACATTTATTTTTAACTTAATTACATTATTAAATCAAAATTTTATGTAATTTTATTAATAAAAATTATTTTCACACATCTCTAAATAAAGTTATTAATTTTGAGATTTTCATTCTTAATTACTTATTAAATATTAAATAATCTAATTATATTATAAATGTTCTAGTTCCTTTTAAGTGATTTATTATTTGTTTCACAAATAAAAAAGATTTCAATGACATACAAATAAATCTCTCAAACATACTACATTATAATACGGTTTTAAAACTCAATCTTAATTTTTGTCAAATTAAATTCAACTTATAATATTGAAATTTAATGGAGCGAAATTAATAAAATTTATGCTAAATTTTATTTTAAGAGTTTCTTCGAAAAATGAACCAAAATTATTTTTCAGGTTGATCCAAATTATTAAACTTAAAGTAATAATGAAATTGTTTTTAATTTGATAAATATAAAATGCATAATATTAAAACATATTTTTAAATTTCATATCAAAATTTTAAATTAAAAAAAATAAAATAGCCAAGTTTAAATATACCTATTTTATATTTTTTTATGTTTAATTTTTAAATTTTAAAATATATGATAATTATTTTTAAAATTTCGTCATCAACAATAAGAATATTAGCCAGGAAACTCATTAATGCATCCTCATAGCTTCTTTAAACAGAATCTGTCCAACTTCCATCTCCCAAATAATATTCAACAATTTATGAATGGAGAACAATCGTATGGTAAAAAAAAAAAAAAAGAGAAAAGAATATTCTTTGCAGAACAAAGAATAAATAAATAAATGATGTCTGCAGGTTCTCGGACCTGCCAGTGAAGATGGTCTGTTCGGTGGTTTTCAGATTAAAACCAAATTATCAGAAATCGCCATCGTTGAGCCTCCTGCCGATCTCGAAGGAGGCGAAGGCATCAACGCACGCGTACATTATCTGTTCCATTGAAAGATAATATTTATCCCAGCGGCTCATCGTCAAACGCTTCGGCTTATTCAGAACAACGCCCATTACCTCCCCCGCCAGAGCGGCGAGACCCTTCTGCTTCATCTCATTCCGACCCATCACATCGGTTGCGAGGTCCCTTAGATCGACTGCGTTGGAGACGCACAAACCTTTATCCTTGGCGAGACGGTTGACATCGTCCTTGACTCCGACTCCCACGAAGGTGAATCGCGAGTCTGAGAGGAACTGGGCGAGAGCTGTGGGGATATAGTCGGCGAAGAGAAGTTTGAAGATGAGGCAACGGCGGCCGACGCAGAGCTGGAGAATGGCAATGGGGTTCTGGTTCCGTGAGTGGGAAGGGCCCAACTCGATGTCGATGCCAACGATCAGGCGAGAGAGGCGGCGGCGATGGATTCGGAGGATCTCGGATATCCATAAATAGACTTTGTGGCCGGAGGACGTCAACGTCGTTTTGATGTGGTCGGTGTCATTGAAGATCACAATGAATTCGGTATCCGACTGCTTCTCGATCTCCGTCGTCATTTCTCGTTGCGTGCCTCTGATGCTTGGAGGAGATAAATAGGCCTGCACTGCTCGGTTGTCTCAGATAAGCACGACGAGACAAACATAGAGGGCATCACAAATATAGTTTTGACAACCGAGCAGACTATTTATTTTCTCCCAACCGCAAAATAATTATATTTATTTTAATATAAGTATTATAAATAAAAAAATTATTTAAGAGAATTTACATATAACACATTAATGTGCGGCCGTCAATCCCTCTAAACCATTGAATTTATATACATATATTTAACATATCTAAACATAAATATTACTAAAATATCACTCTAAATCATTGAGTCCCTGAAATATATCACTTTAATGTGCGGCCGTCAATCCCTCATTAATGTTGTTTTATCGTCCTCCCTTAATGTTGTCTCTTTCGCTCGAGCCATTGACTCTTACGGATAAATTTAAAAATATATAATTATACGTTATAAATATTATGGCTTATAATGAATAATGTTATAACTTATAAATATAAATAAATTAATAAATTTGTAACTTAAAATAATAGCTAATAATGACTATAAATCATAAATAAGTGATTTAATATTTTCCTCTCATCTTTTAATTCAAAAGCTCATTATTCGCAATGTCGCTGTTAAAGAGAATGCAAATTTGCTAACTAAACTAAGAACACGAATAAATATTTTTTCGATTTATATGAGCCTCGAATGTATTAATGTACATCAAAATCTCGCTCAAAAGTTCTAAAGACATATACATCAAAATCTAAGAAGTTCTAAGCATAAAACCCCAATATCTAAAAGCTAAAAGTAGATAAATTAAAATCTCATGCAAAGCTCGGCGTACATGTATATCGAATCTCGAAGCCGGTACATATCAAAAAAATTTCAAAAATAAAAAAGTTCTAAAATACAAATAATGGAGAATAAGCTCGCATTTTTTTAGGATAATAGCCACCAAATCATTTAGAAAATGAAACTTCTTCCTGAAGATTATCAAATTATCATTATTGATAGTTGCCATTATATTGTTGGATCTCGTCCCCGATGCCACAACCCATCATCTTGTGCAAGATTTACTCGAGAATCTTTAGACATTAGGATATTTGTTGAAGGATGCTCACCCATGAAGATATTATCTATTTTTCAAGTTTGGAATCACACTGGAGACTGAATTTGGGATGTGCATTGCCTAAACAGGTCAGTTGGAATAGATCATGGAGAACTAGAGCTTGCGATGGGGGTCGACACTGTTATATAGGTCAGTGGAGACTACCAAAGAGAAGAAAGTGGAAGCATACTAGAGCCTGAATTCATGATGCTCGTTGTTGACCTCACTTGAGTGAGTTCTCAACTTCAGATCATAGATCTAAGACTCACACAAGCTTCTCAAGATACTTTCAAGGGTGAACACTTAACGCTAGAGACTTAAAGAGTGGGGATAGTTATGCTTTGGATTTAGAAAACTTGCCTACCTTATAGAAACCCAATCCTTCTCAAACCAAATCTCAACCAACTCAAATCCCAAATCCAAAATCCAAATCAAATTATCAAACCCATAATCAAATCCAAGATCAGTATTCTCCCTAGGCCCTTTAATTTCATCTTATGGACTTAGCCTTAACCAAATTCAAATCAATCCCGATTTAATTAATTTTCTCAAATATCAACTCAATCTCTCAATCATTTGTAAAATCCCAACTCAAACCCAATTCCAAATGATACAATCCTTAGCTCAAATCTGAAACCAAAATTCTTTCTTAAGTTTTATGACCCACTCTCATAAGCTTAGCCAAAAATCCACCTAAATTATCCCAAACTTGATTGATTTTTTTATAAATCAATTATTCATTCATTTATATCTACAAATATAAATGAAATCCATACTCAAATGACCAAAAGTAAATCAAACTAAATCAATTCCTTACTTAAGCCCTTTTGACCTACATCCATAAGCTTGGTCAAATTTGATTCCAAATCACTCCAAACTCAAGTGATTTTCTCATGAATCATTTATATCCCTAAATATAAATGAAATATAAATCCAAATAGCCAAAATCAAATCCAAAATTAAACCAAACCACCTTTTAGCCAATTTCTTGAACTTGGCCAAATTCTATCCAAATCAAGCCAAAATCAATAGATTTTCTCACGAATTAATCACTCCTTCAATCATTTAGCAAAATATAAACATAAACTATAATTGTCAAATTGAACTCATGTAAACCCAAGTCAAACCCAAGTTAATAATTTTGACTTAAAAACTTCAAATGAGCCAAAATCCACTATACTCCAAATTAATTATAGTTAGATTTATATTTCAATCTTAGGCTCATATGTGAGTTCAACTAACTTGGATCAAGCCAAAACCAAATCAATTGACCATTTAGGTCTACTTAATCCAAAGTGACCTAAAGAATCTTTTTTGAATCAAGTTCTAATCCAACCCAAATTGGATTGAATCAAGGCCATCCAAACCTCATAACATGATCAACAATCACCCTGGGATGACCAAGCCCTTATTTGAACCAAACCAATTGACCATTTTATTAAATTAACCAAATCAAAAATCCATGATCTAACCCAAATTGATTGCAACCAATGGCTCAAGTTCATTCCAAATCAATTATTGAACTTGACCAAAGCCATAATCAAGCTTAATTTGACCAAATTGGTCAACTTGACCCAACTTAGCCCAAATTGACCTAAATGGTCAAATTAGCCAAAATCTAAATTAAATCCAAATCCAAATCAAATCAAATCCTAGAATTATTTTTAATTAACTAATTGAACTTGATCAACTAACTCAATAAATCATTGGTCAAATCAACTTGACCCATTTGATTTCAAATAAGCCAAAATCAAAGCCAAACCAACCCAAATCAATTGAAACTCTCCAAATCATTATTTGAATTTAACCAAGTCTTGATTTGACAATTTGACCATAGTCAACCCAAACCCAACATGAACCCATATGAACCCATTTGACCAAATGAAGCCAAAGCACCTGGGACCTTTGTACAAACTGACCCAAATTGACCTAAGTCTACCAAAGCAAAGTGGGCTCCATCCAAGGATTAGCCATTGATTGAAATACATTCCATCCAAAAGAGGCAAAGCTCCCCTTCCTGACCAAACCAATATTGAGTATCATCTACCCCATAGCCCAATTAAGCCTAAGACCAACCATGGACAAAAGGAATCCAACTCCTCCTCACTCAAAGTCAACCCCATAGACAGGAGGAGGAAATCAACCACCACTGCCATATCTTGCCTTGGACCTCTCCAGCTTTCCTCCAATCCATATGGACCACAGACCTCTCTAGATGGTCAAATGACCAAAATCAAATGGATACTATCGCTCAATGATATACCTCAATTCAAGATTGAACAAACAAGCATCTAGTGTTAAAAATCCCATAGCCTCCCAAGCCTTCCTAAGTTTCCTTCTGATTCCCCATTCTGCAACAATCCATCATTCAAGCAATTCTCCACATAACCAAACTTCAATTTCTGACACACCATCCTGGTCAGCCATTCAAGCCTTTTCCCCAAGCTTCTGCCAAGTTCGATCAAGAAAGCTCCAAAGCACCTATCTTGGTCATCCAGGGATCTACTTCAAATCAAGGCCCAAGCCAACATGGCTTCACCTCATCCAAGATAGACCCCACCATCATCTTGAGCCATAGGTAATTCCTCAAAAGCGTAGATTTAGAAAAAAGTTGTTGGTATTTTTGAAGAAAATTTATATGTCATGCGATTTTGACCATTGGATGTGTTCCTCTCCTTCCCTTGATGGTGTGAGATCATTTTAGCAGCAATATGAGCTTTGGTGAGCTCAGATCGAACGGAGGAAGATGAATCCATTCTCTCCTCAAGGAGAAAGATCAACCCATCCATTTCTGATGAGGAGACGATGATTAGATCATGCTTAAATCCCTAATTTTCCTTCTAAACTGGATTAATCATGATCGCCGACCGATCTCCACGAAAGCATGCCTCACCGACCCAACGATGTGATCTTAAATAACCTATCTCTCGCCACATGAGCCAAAAATGTACATACCATGGGATTAATTAGGGTTAATTAATCTATTTTAAGGCTAAAAATAAAAATTCATAACTAATTATAGAAAAATCCAAAAAATACAAATGAGAGCTTATTTTAAAGATATTTCAGTGAAGTATTTAATAAAAATGTTTTCAATGGATTTTGAATAGTAAACAAAGCTTAATTTGGGTTTACTTAAAAATTTAATTAGCTTAATTACTCCTTAATTAATCATCTAATTGATTTCAAACTTTTTGAGAATGTTTAGAAGGATGACATCTGTCTCCCCTATTTCTCTTAGAATTTATTAGTTGCTTAATTAGGAAAATTGATTGATTAAACCCTAATTATCCTCTTAACTTCATTAAGGGGTGATTAAGCATATGAACAATGATTAATTAATTATTTGGACTTCCTAATCACTATTGAACTGTAAAGTGGCTTAGGGAAGTGGGTTGGAGTCTCCCTCCTAATCCTTTTTCTAATTTTCCCTCTCTTTTCAACTAAAGCCCTAATTATTAATTAATTAACTAATTAGAAACTTAATTAGCTAAATTGGAACTCAAATCATTTTAAATCATGCTTAATCCAGTAGATGGCTTATGGAAATAGGTGGGGACCTCTTTCCCTACCTTATCCCTTAAGCCCATCTCATTTCAAGATAATAATTAACTTTGGTCACTTTTTAGGAGAGGTGAATTAAGGGATTAATTGGTTTAATTGATTTGAAAAATTTAATTAAATCTGATTTTTCCCTTAATCCATCTTGGGTAGAGCTTTAGGTGTTTAATAATCTAAAGAGAGCTAATGAAATTATGGTTAGCTTAGATGTGTGAGAAAACCATAAGAGTAATTAAGTGAGTTCATTAATTATTAAATGATTATGAGCTAATTACATTAGGCCTCTTTCATTTCATAAGAGCATTGCTATTTACTTTTCAATTTATTTGCATATCATATTAACTCATAATTGTTTAATCAATTACCTTAAGGTAGCATAGGTAATGGTTAATTAATTGATTTAATCCATGCTTAACTTAACCAATTCATAAAATCAACCTAATTATTTTTCATTAAATCAAATTAATTCACATTTAGGGAATGGGATTAGGATTAGAGTCTCTTTCTCACCTTCTTAAATCAAGTTAAACATAAAATCAAAAGTGACTTTAAGAAACTTTAGTTATTTTAAATAATCTTATTTAATATGATTGTCCTTAGAAATAATTGGATTGAATAAAATTATGTGCTTATGTTCTTTTATCTCTCCAATTGTATTAAATGTTGTATGCCACTTGTGATTCATGCATTCATTCCATTTCAAAAAAAAATAATAATTAAATGAAATAATTTTCTTTATGTCAAATTTTTATGTGTTGGCTTAATTAAAAATATCTGTGGCTATTATCACTATTAAATCTCAAACATATTTTCAAAAAGTTTATTAATGAATAATAATACATGTGACATTAGTTATACATACATAAGAGGTGCATGTGAATATAATATTAATTTATGAAGTGAAGTTCCTTTCTTTTATTCATGTATTGATTTGCATAAGTAAGAATATTAGTGGACAATCCCGGACAATACTTAAGAAGGTTTCTACCTTACTCCTCTGGTGTAAAATAATGACGACGTCTTGATTTCCTTCTTATGCATTTTGACATTAGAATTTGGATAGAGCTTTAATTCATTCACACAAATATATCAATTAAATTAAATTCTACTTTTGCATGGTTTTCTATTCTTATAGTTGCTTATACATTCATATGTATTTAGGAATAGTGGGTATATTAGTCTGAACATTCCAGGGATGCATGACTTTAAGTAGCCCCAAGGAGATTCTTACCTCACTCTCCTCATAAAATAATGGCAAGTACTTGCTTAAAATTTTCATACATTTGAATGTGTATTTAGCTAATGAATGAAATTCCTCTTTTCTATAAAACTCATTTTTTGCATCTTGCATTTAAGTGTGCCAAAAATATATTGCATGTATAGATATATTTAGGACTTAATCATATGTATGTTATATATGATGAAAAGAAATGAATGGATATGTGTCAAGTGATGGTAGTTCATTCCAATTAATTTTAAGATGTCTCTCTTATTAAATGAAATTATTTAAAGTAAACCTAAACTTAGACTTAATTTAAAATATGTAATAAGCCATTCACTAAAGAAAATTTATTTAATTAATTTATTTTAGATGTGGCTTAAGGTAGAGATAAAAGAGAGTGATACTCTCTTTTCTTTTTTTTATAACACTTAGTTATTAAGTGTAGGCCAAATGAAACAAAAAAAAAATTAAGTACAACTTACAAATCAATTAAGCCACTTAAAGTGAAACCACCCTTCAAATTAAATCCTTTCTTACTTAGAAATGTATCACAAAGCCTAGTTAGAATATGCCACACAAGCCTTAATACACACACATTAGATTAGGTCACCGTTTCTAGCTTTATGTTAGGGCGGTGCATGGTTTGATGTATATTTGGTTTTATGATATATTATTGTAGATTACATGTTAGGGTGTATGATTCATAGACTATGTGTTAGGTCATGATTAGCCTAATTATGTCTTCTGTAAGAGATTATGCTTAAGGGGTGCTTAAAAATAAATATAAATGCTCTCTTTTGTAGGTTGCTTAACCCCTAAACATAATCTAAGTTAGGACAGTGGACTTGGTTACCCATGTGCAGGGTGCTATGTCAAAATTATACATATAACTGCTTGGGTTGTATGATGTTTAGCTAACACTTATTTTGCAAGTGTAGTTAGATTCACTTTTCCTATTTTTGATGTAATCTTGCATTAGAAATTAGGATTAGTGTTATGGGAGATTAAGATGAGCGGAGGCTAGAAGGCTTTATCCTAGGAGGCCCTCGTGATGCCTTTGAAGCAAAATCCAAACAAAGAAGAAAGGAAGAGGAGATATGAAGAATGAAGACCCCCATAACATTTATTTATTTGTAAAAGTTGTAATTATTCTTTGATATATTGGGTTGTATAAGGGTAGAGCTTGACCACCTATTTTTCTTTTTGGGTTGTATGGAGGTACTCGACCGCACAGGCCTATTATTCTTTCATGTTGATTTATAAATTGTTTGATGCTTTATTTATAATTGTGCAATAGAAATGACATGTATTTTCCTAGTTTCTTCATATATGATGATTTAATGTGTGATCCGGATTCGATTAGGCTCTTAGGAAAAAATAAATTTTTTACCCCAACTAAAACTCAACTAAATTTTCTAAATAACTCATAATCTCACATAAAGCTTAGGCATTAAATTAAGATAATTTAAGATTTAGTAACCACTTAGCTGGATGTTGTATGCTTAATATCATGCATGCCATCTTGTTTTACTTTTGCTAAGAGAGGGTTTCCATCCTTTCACGATAATGGAAGACTTGACCTTTGAGGGTCCCCTCTATGGTGGAAAATAAGCTTTCTTTATGATTTAGCCAATAATCCTATTTCATCATGCATTTAAGCATATAAAATTCCCATAGCTTTGTCAAAATTAAGAGTCCAAAGTCAAATAAAAATTGATAAGATTCACATTAGACTAAGTCATTACTCATACCACTCAAGTTCTAGTCTCTTAGAGAGTGGGTTTAAGAACTTTAGTTTCTTTCTAAATAATAATAACCTAACCATCTTGTAAAACATATGACTTGACCACATGATTTTAAAACATAGGAGGAGTTAGCTGGCTGCCACTCCAAGCAGTTATAAGTCCAGTAGTTCGGTGGTTTATCCTCTTTGTGGAGGTAAACCATATACCCATCTTTGCTTAGAGTTAGGACGTGCTTTGGCTCTCGTTAAAGCTCTCTGGACTTAAGATCTCAGGTTGTTGTTTCCTTCGGACTACAAATATAAATCCTCACCTCTTAGGCATTTTCACAATCTTGTATTGTGGGATTATAAGTCCTAGTTTTCTAAACAAAATTTCAATTCAAATATATATAATTCTCTTCAATTTCAAACATATAAAGCCTAACCATAGGATAAATTGGAATGCTTACTAGGTTTCTTAGTATCATGTGCATTTCCTATTCGTCTCCCTTTGGCTTTGATAGTAAGTCTCTCCTTTTTTATCTATCCCGATTGATTTTTCAAACATAGCTAATTTATTGATAGTATATTTGAAATCTTTAGAGACAATAATAGCCTACTTTAATCGAGAGCATTTCTAAGAAATTCACCTTTCTTAAGATATAATTAACTATGGGGGCTTGCCCTCATAAGAAAATTTAGAACCTCATTTAAATAAGCCCTGCTTGCCCTCATAAGGAAAAATCTCTGGAATATTCAAAGACCGATCATGCCTTAGGAGTTCATATTAGTGATTAGTCCATGTTAGTGATTTCTATCTTTAGATGCACTATTCCTTGATGTCATACCTAATCACCTCAATAAGTACACCCTTAGATCTGCATGGTGTCCCCTATATATATTTAAAAATAGAGACTAAATTAGGGATGCGCTCTGCCTAACTATATCAGTTGGAAACTCCAAAATCAGGTAGAATTAAAGCATGGGGGTTGACATCATATTGGAAACCCCGAGATTGGATGCTACCAAGAAGAAGAAAATGGAAGCACTAGAGCTGAATGGATGCGCCCTAACCAAGTTAGTTGAAACCCCGAGATGAGAGAATTAACAAGAGATGGGGATATAAGTTACTGGAGACTACCAAAGAGAAGAAAGTTGAAGCACTGAGCTTGAACTGGATGCTACCTAACCAGTCTAGAATCCTCAAGATCGGTGAGAACTATAGCATGAGAGGGATCAACACCGCTATACAGGTCAGTGGAGACTACCAAAGAGAAGAAAGTGAAAGTACATTGGAGCCTGAATTCGGGATGCGTGTCGCCTAACCAGGTCAGTTGGAAACCCCAAGATCAGGGAGAACTAGAGTATGCGAGGTCACCATTATACGCGAAAGAAAAAAGAAAAGAAGTAAGTCTTTCATTACCCTTTAGGGGGTATTTATATTTGAAAAAAAGACTATTCAAATTCTTTAAAGAATTTTAAACATAAAATAAAATAAAAATTCTTTCATCTTCTTTGAAAATAATAAAAAAGAAGAAGATGATATATATATATATATATATATATATATATATATATATATATATATATATATATATATATATATATATATATATATATATAACTTTATATATATAACTTTTCATCTTCCTAAAAAAAAGAAAATAAAATAAAAAAACTCTTCACATTCCTCATTAAAAAATATTACTCACATTCCTCATTTAAAAAAAAACTTTTATATTCTTCATTAAAAAATAGACTTTCCATCTCCTCTCTCCCCTCTTAAATTGAAAAAAAAAACTTGGGGACCATGACCTCCCATCTTTCAAATCAAATGCTTGTGATTTTACTAATAAATAAAATAAATAAATATTAATAACTAATTAATAAATAAATAAATTGATACACTTAATGTATATAATTATAAATCGTAATAATTTTTAGCTAAAGTTATTTTATTTTTATATTTTTGAATGAGATAAGTTTTATTATCTAAAAATAGAGGGACAAATAATATTTTTCTCTAAAATTTATAAATCAAGCATGAATACAATCAAATAAAATAACTTTAAAGATAGTCAAACTAAAATTAAATTGATAAAAGAAATGAGCTCAAATCTTAAAATTACATATGAAACTTCGAGACATGGATGATCAAATGACTTTCAAATTTTGACGTGTATAATATAATCGAAGCGGCGAAGAGGCGAATCCATGACTTAAGATCACTCAAATCAAAGATTATTTGGATAGTCAAATCATCAAAATATTATCTATGATCAAATGAATCAATATATATCGTCCGATGGAGTGTTTTAAGATTTTTGACTATAATGACCAAAATGTCTCTCTCATAATCCTATAAATAGGACCCTATTCTTATCATGAAAGGGGGAAGGAGCTAGAAGCAAACTTGGGAGAAAGCTGAGAGAGAGCTAGAAGTTTGAAGTTCATCATCCCCATTGTCATATCGTCAATTGTCTTCGCCACCGCCACAACCGTTATAGTATTCTATGCATGCTTGTTGTAACGATTCAATTTCCCATTATTAGGATTTCTCACATATAATATTGTAATCCCATTATAGAAAAAACTTAAACTTTATACTCCAAAGTAGATATATAGTGAAGCATTTTTACTGGACCTAGGCCCCATAGTTTTTCCCATATTTATGGGATTTTTTCACGTGAAAATTTTGAGTTTCTTACCTCTTTTCAACTATATGTTTGGTCTGCATTTGAAATCTGTAAAAGAATCTGTAAAGGATTACTTTATAGTTGTTTGGTTGAGCTTTACAAATTCATGATAATTTTTTTGTTTGGTTGACAAAATGTAATATAAAATAAACTAAAGTTTATCACAATGAAGCTAATTTAGCAGACGGCGCGGCTATATTATATTCGGCTTGATTTGCGCAGAGCATCAGGTCTTAATAGGCGGCCATTATAGATGAGCGATCGGACCAAGGACATGCAGGTGGTATCAGTTTCAGCGGTGACGGCGGTGAAAATTACATGGCCTGTATTTGAATTGAAATCCGCAATTCCAAATACCAAATGCCTTTCGGTGTATTTGAAATACTAATTTTTACTTACCAACAAATGTTAGCGTGCATTTGAATCGGTGTTCCAAATATTACCAAACCCTTTGTGCTTTCTAAAAGCTAAGGCGAGTTTTATTTTACCGTAAATTATTAAATATTAATAATAATAATAATAATAATAATAATAATAATAATAATAATAATAAATAATAATAATAATAATAATATTATTATTATTATTTATAAACTACACACATAATAATTGTAAATATGGCAATAGTTAAACTTTTGTTATCAAAAGATTGGCTTATATCCTCTCATTATAGATTTTTTTGGATTATTGCTTTTTATTTTGAACTGTGAACACAAACAAAGCAATTTTCAACAAACACGAATGAAATTTGAACAATTTCAACAAAAAGCAATTTTCATAAATAAGAAGGTTCATTTCTCAAGCTCATGTTTCATCATATTATCTTGTCGTCTCTTCCTCACATATTGAGCCATTGCTTCTTACGGATAAATTAAAAAAATTATAATTATAATGTTATAAATATTATGGTGTTATAATGAATAATGTTATAACTTATAACACTAATATTAACGTTATTAAATTAATTTTATAACTTATAACATAAATTATATAAATACAAATAAATTAATAAATTTATAACTTAAAATAAAGCTAATAACAATTATAAATTATAAATAAGTGATTTAATATTTTGCTCTAATTTTTTGCCTATAAATACATGAGAATATGAGCTTAAATAGGATGGGAAAATTCTGAATTTTCTTTCTTTCTTCCTCCATTTATTTCCCTTCTTATCATTTTGCTCATTTCATTTTTTTAGGCAATAAAGGACATGTGATTAGTTTGAAGTTTTGTCAATCTTATGATCAAAGAATGTATCTCATAAGTAAAATCGAGAGCTACAAATTGGTATACCTAAAGCTTGATCTGCTATATGAATAATGTCATCAGCACATCTCTCTCCCAGGCTATTACAATCTCATTACTTTTATTTTTATTTGCTTAATTATGTTAAATTTATTTCTTTATTTTATATTGCTAATTTATTTTATAGTTCTAACAATCATAGAGTAGATCATGCTATTTTCTTTACTTTAATCATTTTTATAAATTAAAAAAATATCTACATAAAAATCGCTTCATCATGATAATTTTAAGCTAGAAAAACTTATAGGAACACATTTTAAAAGATGGCAAAAGAAAACTATATATTGGTTGACATGTATATAATTAATTTCTGTAATATATAATCCTCCTTCATTCAAATCTAATTCGAAAAGAGGAAATAGTTCTTCTTTCGATGGAGGGTTAGGAAAACAAAAAATTGCACAAGAGATTGATTTCCTTTGTCTTAAGGCTCATTTGGCTGAGTTTTTATTTTTAAAAAGTTTGTTTTCAAAAAAGCTATTTTAAAATGGAATATATAAACACCGTTCTGAAAAGAGAGAAAATTGACGTTTTCTAAAGTGTAGAAAAATCAAACATATTTTAAAATTTATTAACAGTGTTTTGTAAAATGCAACGCAGTAAAAATGTGTAATCAAACAAGGCCATAGACGAATTATTAGTGATCTTTTTGATCATTTTTATGATATATATTGTACATCAACATCTTATTTTGAGCTTTGAAAGCACTTGAATTAAAATATGAAAATGAAGATGTGAGTTTAGAAAAATTGATCGAACAATTCAATGAATATAAAATGAGTGATTCTTGTACTGTATTAAATCAAGTAAATAAAATTCAAAATATAATTCATGATCTAAAAGAACATGATATAAGCATAATGGAAGCATATATAGTTGCATCGGTAATAGAAAAATTATCATCATATGAGAGTCAATTTGCACAAACAATTAGGCATAATAGAAATAAGAAATCTCTTGATGATCTTATTATTTGTTGACCTCATTTTTAGGATGAGCTCTCAACCCCTCCATCTTAGGCATATGACTTCTCCTAAGATACTAAGAGTTTTCTTAGCCTTAAGATACTTCTAGTGATTAGTGAACACTTAACCTAATCCTAGAGACTTAGAAGAGTTAGCCATAGGAATATGTCATGCTTTAGGGGTGTTAGGAAAATTTGCCTACCCTATAGCTTGAACCAAATCCTCACTTCCTTCCTTCAAGTCAAATTTCAAAATTCAGATCAAACTCCAAATCAAATTAGCTTCAAACTCAAATTAATTCCAACTTGATAGATTTTCTCAAATCATGAATCAATTCCAAATGATTGAAACCCAAGATTGAATTCCATGATCAAACCTAAAATATTTCCTAAATCCCTTTAATTCCATCTTATGGACTTAGCTCAAATCAAATCTAAATCAACTCAAATTCAAGAAATTTTCTCATAACCCATTTATATTCTCATTTATATTCACAAATATAAATGAAATATAAATCCAAATAACCAAACTAAATCCATAACTCAAATCCAAATTCCAAAAATATCTTTCCTAAGTCACTTTGATTCCCTCTCATGGACTTAGCTCAAATCAAATCTAAATCAACTCAAATTCAAGAAACTTTCTCATAAATCATTTATATTCTCATTTATATTCACAAATATAAATGAAATATAAATCCAAATAACCAAAACTAAATCCAAATTCCAAAAAAATCTTTCCTAAGTCACTTTGATTCCCTCTCATGGACTTAGCTCAAATCAAATCCAAATCAATTCAAATTTAGGAAATTTTATCATTACCCATTTATATTCTCATTTATATTTGTAAATATAAATGAAATATAAATTCAAATGTCCAAAAATCAATTCAAAAATCAAATCAAATTCAACCATAATTCAACCTAAGCCTATCAAGTCAAATTCTTGAAGTTAACCAAATCAAATTCAAATCAAGCCAAATCCTTGATTTTTCTTCATGATTCAATCAATCCTTCAATCATGGATCCTAATATAAATATAAACTTTAATCATCAATCCAAAAATCAATTCAAAACTGAAATCCAAATTCAACCATAATTCAACCTAAGCCTTTCAGTTAAAATCTTGAACTTAGCCAAATCAAATTCAAATTAAGCCAAACTCTTGATTTTTCTTTATGATTCAATCAATCCTTCAATCATGAATCCAAATATAAATATAAACTTCAATCATCAATCTAAAACTCAATTCAAAAATCAAACCCAAATCAAACTCATGTTCACCCTTTTGAACTTAAAATTGTCAAATGAATCAAAACCCATTTGACTCAAATCACTTGCAAATGGATTTATATTTCAATCATAAATCCATATGTGAGATCAATCAAACTTGATTCAAGCCTTGATCAAGCCAATTGACCCACTTAAGCTCACTTGACCTAAAGTAACCTAAAGTACTCTTTTTGAGCCAAATTCTAATCTTACCCAAATTGGAATGAACTAAGCCCACCTAAGCCTCACATTGTGAGCAATAATCATCGTGAGATGATCAATTACTCAAATTGGGTCAAACCAAGTCAAACCTAAGGGTTGACCAAGTCAACAATTAGCCAAAATGAAACTTAAACTAGCCAAAATCCACCATAGGCCAAATTGACTAAAACTATTGATCAAAATTCATTCATGATCAATGTTTGAACTTGACCAAGTCATCATTTGAGCCTAACCTAGCCTAATTGGCCACTTGACTCAAGTTGACCCTAACTTGACCTAAAAAGTCAAAATATATCAAAACTTGATCTAAGCTAAATTAATTGAACCAATGGTCAAGTTCATTTCAAATCACTTGTTGAACTTGACCAAAGCCTCAATTGACCAACTAGACCCAACCTAGCCCAATTGACCTTGAACTGAACTTAACATAAAAGGTCAAATTGAGCCAAAATAAAAGTAAACCAAAATTGATTAGAAATAAAGATACCAATACATTTCAAATCACTTGGTTTCATCAGGAAAGAAAAATACCCTGCCTAGTTAGCCAGTGTCATACCAGTTAAGAACAAGAATGGTCAAATTCATATTTGCGTCAATTTTAGGAACTTAAATAAGCCATGTCCTAAGGATGAGTTTCCTCTTTCTATACCAAAATTAATGGAGGACATCGCCTCATCTCATTCAGTATTCTCCTTCATGGATGGGTCATTTGGTTATAACCAAATCAAGGAGGCCCCCAAGGATGAAAGAAACACTACCTTCCAAACCCCGATCGGAATCTATTATTATAAGGTCTTGTCTTTTGGTCTTAAAAATGCTGGTGCTACATACCAATAGACCATGACTCAAATCTTGAATGAACTCATCCATCATTAGGTTGAGTGCTATATTGATGATATAGTAGTCAAAAATAGAGAAAAGGAAGATCATCTCTTTGACTTGAGAGTAGTTTTCGAATGATTAAGATAATATAACCTCAAAATAAATTCCCTGAAGTGTGCATTCAGAGTAGCTTTAAGGAAATTCCTTGGGTTTGTTGTCCAACACCGGGGAATAAAAAAAGATCCTAAAAGATAAAACTTATCTTAGAAATGCCACCTCCTAAAAGTTTAACTCAACTCAGATCCTTCCAAGGACGGTTGGCATATCTAAGATGCTTTTCCAACCTATTGGGAGATGCAAGCCATTCTCAACACTTGTCAAAATGCACTCCAAGTTTAAGTGGGATGATAAGTGCTAGCATGCCTTTGAAGATATTAAGCAGTATTTGGTGAAGCCACCACATATCCTCTACACTGTGCATTAGACAACTCTCTCGATGCTTTGTTGGCCCAAGCCAATGATGAAGGGAAGGAGAGTGCTCTTTACTATCTCAGTCATCATCTGATTCCTGCTGAAGCGAACAACCCACCTATTGAGAAACATTGCCTAGCTTTGATCTTTGCATCTCAAAAGCTACGACACTATATGCTTTCTCATAAGGTGAACTTGATTTCTAGATCCAATCCACTGTAAAATCTCATGACATGATCAATGCTATCTGAATGTTTGGCACGATGGTATATGATTCTCTCATAGTTTGATATCATATTCGTACCCCTTTGTGAGGTAAAAGGTCAAGCAGTAGTGGATTTCTTAGCAGCACACCCATTACCTACTTATTCCCCGCTTAGTGACAATCTCCATGACGAACAAATCATGAACTTAGGGGAGGTTGACAATCGTCGATCGGAGATGTATTTTGATGGTGCAGCTTCCTTTCTCAAAGGAGAAGCACCACGATCTATTCTTACAGGAAAGGTAGGGTAAGAATAGTTCTCCTAACTCCAAACTATGATGTGATGAGATTCACATACTATCTTTTCAATCCCTGCACCAACAATGAAGTCAAGTATGAGTCTTTGATTGTCGGTCTGTAGTTAGCTATCACAGTGTGTTTCAAGAGCATCAACATCTATAGGGATTCTCAGTTGGTCATCAACTAGATTGCTGGATCCTACAAGGTTCTCAAACCTAATATTCATCATTAACACAAGTATACCATGAAACTGTTGGCTCAAATCCCCGAGGTCACCATCTACAAGATTCCCCGAGTAGAGAATGCAGTAGTAGATGCTTTGGCCAAACTTGCCAAAGAATTGGCATGTCCGAAAGATGAGTCCATTTCAATAAGGGTCCAAAATAGATAAGTCCTATCTCTTATTAATGCTGAACTCATCGAGAGACTTTCTCTTGAAGGGGAGGTTTCCATTGCCTATAAGGACAAGGAGCTGGATTGGAGGCAACCATTCATAGACTATTTGAACACAAGCAAACTACCTCAAGAAAAGTCACAAGCCCATGAGGTAAAAGAGAGAGCCCTCTCCTACGCTCTCGTTGATGGCACCTTATACTAACGGTCTTTCGATCAAATGTGGTTACGCTACTTGAACAAACACGAAGCCTATAGGATTATCACCAAGGTACATTCAAGTCTATGCGAATGCATCAATCACATCTGAAGATGAAGACGAAGATCAAGAGATAGGATATTACTGGCCTTTGATGATTACATACTGCATGGATGTAGCTAGGAGATGGCATCATTGTCAGGTACATGGTGTGGTCTTCAATCAACCACCTAACATTGGCTTCATGGGCATTTGAGTGTTGGGGTATCAATATTGTGGGTCCGATCAATCCTCCTTCTTCCAAGAGTCATCGGTTCATTTTAGCTGCCACTATTTACTTTTCTAAGTGGGCGGAGGCAATCTTACTCAGAGAGGTCACAACTCAGCATATGCTTTAGTTTTTTCAGAGGCTATGTATATAGGTTAGTGCCTCCATATATGATGATCGCATTTAAAAGCACTAAGATCAATAGTTTTACCAGAAGACATGGTATAGATTGGAGGCCCCAAGAAAAATGGCCTAGCAGAAGCTTTCAACAAAACTCTCATCCAGATACTAAATAAGACACTTGATGATAATAAGTGACAGTGGAATGAGCAGTTGGTTGAAGCCTTGTGGGCATACCGCACCACATACAGAACCCTAACTCAGTCTACCCCATTTTCCTTAGTGTATGGGTCTGAAGATGTTCTACCTTTAGAAGTTAAACTCCAATCACTAAGATAGCATCGTAGCAAGATCACTGAGGCTACAAAGTTGGTTAAAGAGAAAATTTGGAGGAGAGTCACCTACAGGCATGCCAAAACCTCGAGTTTTACAAGGCCAAAATGATTCAAGCTGGTCCACCATAGGTCTTTCCAAGTAGGAGAACTTGTGTTACTCTTAAGAAGACCAGTTGTTGCCCATTGAAAGATGAGAGACAAGTTTGAACCCACTTGGGAAGGCCCCTATGTCATAGAGAAGGCATACTAAGCAGGATTCTATCAGCTCATTGATTATAAAGGAGAACACATGATGCTTCCAATTAATGGGCTCTATTTGAAAAAAAATATTACCCATAAAACATGTTTGAAAATAATTATCAATAAAAGAATGAAAATTTTTATTCCATTTCATCAAAATCTTCACTTCTTTCAAGCGTTGTTTGCTTGTCTTGTGAATCTATGTCTAGGATAGGTGCAAGACAACCCAAGCGGCATCCTATCCCTCTTTAACAACACAAATACAAACAAATATAATTTCTCGGAGCTACTAGAATAGGTGTGAGAGAACTTAAGATGCATCTTATTTTGATTAGCAGAACTAAGTTAGGTGTAAGAGAACCCAAGCGACATCCTTTCTTAGTAGGAATTCTGGTTTCCATCCATGGAACCATTTCATCCAATCCCCTAAGTGTGTTTAGGGTAGGTGTGAGAATAACCCAAGCGGCATCCTATTCCCTTTAACATAAGCACAAAAATAAACACAAATCTTTTATCTCGGGCTATTTTGATGTGAGAGCAAGCCCCTTATGTCACTCACTCATTAGCTGCTTTAGGTCGAGTTTATAAACTACCCTCACAGAGTGAGTGCTGGGTGCTTTCTTCCTAACTTGATCATTGCAAACCAATGAGCGCATTATTAGTTTGGTAGACTTCACGGCCCAGCCAGTAAGCAACCCCCCCCGTGTCAATTTTGTTTAAGAAGATGTGAGTCCCTGAGCTTTCTTCTTGAACTGATCATCATGATCTGACTAGATCGAGTATATTCGAGGTTTAAGATAAGTCCCCTAGAGGCTCCTTTCCTCTTGACTACATTTGAGTTGATATAAGTCCCCTAGTGGTATTCACTCAGTAGTTGCCCTGGGTGGGATAGCACTTATCGAGCCGAAGATAGATTATCCCAACAATCAGTTCTACTATAGGAGGATGTGAGTCCCCGAGCTTTCTTCCTAGGCTGATAGTTGCAAATCGACGGGCACCTTAGGTTGGTTGATTTTCACTGTGCTGATAGTGACTCACCCTATGGATACACCACTCTTGGCAGATGTGAGTCCCCGCGCTTTCTCCTTGAGTTGGCCACCGAATACCTATTTGATATATGACTAGCCATGTCATCTTCTCTAAGGTTTTGGATCAAGCCTTTAGCAACCCCTCTCACTGTGGGCACTCTATTTAGATCACGTCCTTTATGATCCTATTTAGACACTACCTAGGTTACTTTTGGATTGGACAACCCCCCTTTCCTAGTAGCCACCCCGTGAATTTGCGAGATTCTCCTTAGTTCAAAATCTAAAAATCGAGAAGTCTAGGGTATAAACTTCTCTTTGATCCTCGCCAACTCCATGATAAAACAAACTAAATGAACAAACAAAATTTTCTCTTATGGATTAGGAATTCAAGCCCCCGAAGGGCCTCTTTTCCCAAGCAGGCATCCTATCTTTAGGACAGTGTCAGCAGAACTCCCTATAGGAATTACCTGACTACCTAAGTTGGGATAAGTCCCTGGGTTGGCACTCACTCTATAGTCACCCTTAGGTTGAGATCAATCTATTTTGCCACAAGCAGGTTACCACATTAGTCATTCCTCTTTGGAAGATGTAAGACTACGACTCATTCTTTCTAGCATGGCTTATCGGCGTAGCCTTGATTTGATTTGTTCCCAAAGCAATCGATCACCCTAGTGGTCTTTTGTAGTGGAAGATGTGAGTCATCGTGCTTTCTTCTCCTGAATTGATCATTACAAACTGAAAGGCACTCCTTTGGTTGAATAGTTCTCCCCTAGGCCAGGAAGCTACTCCCTTTGGTTCAATAAATCTGAGATAGTCTAGGCTGATATAAGCTCCTTCTCAATGTGATCCATCGCAAACCAATGAGATCCATCAAAACAAATTAAAAAATAAAATTAATCTTGACTATCTTTGAGCTGATTTAAGTCCCCCAGCGACATTCGTTCAATAGTCAGCCTTAGGTCAAGTTCGATTTGTTGCCTTGCTAACCGATCATCCCAGTGGTTCTTTATATTGGAAGATGTGAGGCATCGTCCTTTCTTTCTAACTTGATCATTGCAAATCAAAAGGCACCCCTTTGGTTGGATAGCTCTACTATGTGGTTGGTAGACTACTCCCTTTGGATTGGTAAGTCTGAGTTAGCTCAAGGCCACCATGGCCCCTACTTAGTGCAGTCCATCGCAAACTGATGGGATCCATCTAAACAACTCATACCTAAAATAAAAATAATCTTAACTATCTTTGAGTTGATCTAAGTTCCCCAGTGGCATTCACTCAATAGTCAACCCTAGGTTGGGTTTAAATCTGTTATCTTGCCAATAGATCACCCCAGCAACTGGTCCCTACTTTGGAGGATGTAATCTACTATATTTTCCTCCTAATACAACTGCTACACACTACAAGGAGATCACTTTGGTTGGCTATTCCTACTATGTGTTTGGTAGACTACCCTTTGGATCGTAAATCTGAGTTAGGTCTAAGGCTCCATGGTTCCTACTCAGTGCAATCCATCGCAAACCAACAGTTCATCTCAAAATCTAAAATCTAAACATATGAAACAAATTCAACCCTCCTCCCTCAATGGAGTAAAATAACAAATTAAACAAGTCAAATTAATTGCTCTCCCCAGTGGGATTCAATTGAAATCAAACCTCTCATCTCCTTATGGATGATTTGAACCTATTTCTTAGTGGAAGGTTCACATATTCTATCCCTAGTGGATTCCCATTTTACTCTCTCATGTCTTTGACATGAGTAGAGTCACATTGCACTAAGCTCTGGATTCTTTCTACACCTTGGGTTGGGAGTAGATCATTCATGTTAGTGCTTGTGATCATTCGGTGTTGTTGATCATTCCGGTCAACACTAATATGTGTGATGTACCTTGTCAGTCACACCACACCTATTGGGCGCCCTTCGTTGACCTCAATTTTAGGATGAGCTCTCAACCCCTCCATCTTAGATATAGGAATTCTCTTAAGACACTAAGAGTTTCCTTAGTCTTAAGACACTTCTAGTGATTAGGTGAACACTTAACTAACCCTAGAGACTTAGAAGAGTTTGCCATAGGAATAGGTCATGCCTTAGGGGTGTTAGAAAAATTTGCCTACCTTATAGCTTGAACCAAATCCTCACTTCCATTCTTCAAGTCAAATTTTAAAATTCAAATCAAACTCTAAATCAAATCAACTTCAAACTGAAATCAACTTGATGGATTTTCTCAAATCATGAATCAATTCTAAATGATTGAAACTCATGATTGAATTCCATGATCAAACACAAAATATTTCCTAAATCCCTTTGATTCCATCTTATGGACTTAGCTCAACTCAAATCTAAATTAACTCAAATTCATGAAATTTTCACATAACCCATTTATATTCTCATTTATATTCACAAATATAAATGAAATATAAATTCAAATAACCAAAACTAAATCTAGAACTCAAATCCAAATTCCAAAAAAGTCTTTCCTAAGTCACTTTGATTCCCTCTCATGGACTTAGCTCAAATCAAATCTAAATCAACTCAAATTCAAGACATTTTCTCAAAACCCATTTATATTCTCATTTATATTCACAAATCAAATGAAATATAAATCCAAATAACAAAAATTAAATCCGAAACTCAAATCCAAATTCCAAAAAAATCTTTCCTAAGTCACTTTGATTCCCTCTCATGGACTTAGCTCAAATCAAATCCAAATCAATTCAAATTTAGGAAATTTTGTCATTACCAATTTATATTCTCATTTATATTCATCAATATAAATGAAATATAAATTCAAATATCCAAAAATTAATTCAAAAATCAAATCCAAATTCGACCATAATTCAACCTAAGCCTTTCAAGTCAAATTCTTGAAGTTAACCAAATCAAATTCAAATCAAGCCAAATCCTTGATTTTTCTTCATGATTTAATCAATCCTTCAATCATGGATCCAAATATAAATATAAACTTCAATAATCAGTCCAAAAATCAATTCAAAACTGAAATCCAAATTCAACCATAATTCAACCTAAGCCTTTCAAGTCAAAATCTTGAACTTAGCCAAATCAAATTCAAATCAAGCCAAACTCTTGATTTCTCTTCATGATTCAATCAATCCTTCAATCATAAATCCAATTATAAACATAAACATCAATCATTAAACCAAAACTCAATTCAAAAATCAAACCCAAATCAAACTCATGTTCACCCTTTTTAACTTGAACTTTTCAAATGAATCAAAACCCATTTGACTTTAAATCACTTGCAAATGGATTTATATTTCAATTATAAGTCCATATGTGAGTTCAATCAAACTTGATTCAAGCCTTGATCAAGCCAATTGACCCACTTAGGCTCACTTGATCCAAAGTGTCCTAAAGTATCCTTTTTAAGATAAATTCTAATCCTACCTAAATTAGATTGAACTAAGCCCACCTAAGCTTGACATTGTGAGAAACAATCATCATGAGATGATCAATCACTCAAATTGGGTCAAACCAAGTCAAACTTAAGGGTTGACCAAGTCAACACTTAGCCAAAATAAAACCTAAACAAGCCAAAATCCACCGTAGGCCAAATTGACTGAAACCATTGATCAAAATTCATTCATAATCAATGTTTGAACTTGACCAAGTCATCATTTGAGCCTAACCTAGCCTAATTGGCCACTTGACCCAAGTTGACCCAACTTGACCTAAGAAGTCAAAATGTGTCAAAACTTGATCTAAACTAAATTAATTGAAACCAATGGGTCAAGTTCATTTCAAATCACTTGTTGAACTTGACCAAAGCCTCAATTGGCCAACTAAACCCAACCTAGCCCAATTGACCTTGACCACAACTTGACCTCAAAGGTCAAATTAAGCCAAAATCAAATTAAAGAAAAATTGCTAATACATTTCATATGACCAATGAAACCTAAACCAACCCATGACCTAACCTAAATAGGTCAAATGGGTCAAATTGGTCAACTTGACCCATTTGACCTAAATGAAATCAAATGAACCAAATCCAAATAGAAATCAAATTGAACCAAACCAATGATGCCAAAACATTTCAAATGGTCATATGAACTTGACCCAACTCTTGGTTTGACCCAATTTGACCAATTGGTCAACTTGACCCAAGTTGACCAATTTTGATCTAAATGGGTCAACATGAGCCAAATCACATCAAATCAATTCCAAATTCATTGAAACTTGGCCCAACCCATTTTTCAATCGTACCAAACATATTCAAACTAAAATCCAAGCCAAATGAGCATTTTACCCCTAGGTAAAAGGGTAATTCTTGGCCAAATTCACTTGAAATTTGATCAAATCCTCTTCATAGCCACTTGACACTCTCTTAGTGGACCAAATGGACACTAGTGAGCATGGTGCACAATGGGTTTGGGCCAAAAACCCAATGGCCAAACTGACCACTCCCTTCATTTCAAGCACATGACAATCACTCCACTTTGTTTTACACATGGCAACTTCCCCAATACCTCCTATGGACAAAAACAAATCGCATGCAATCCTAAACGGCCTGAGAAACCCATTGCATAGGGTGAATTTGATCAAAATGGCATCTCTATGCTCGGCCGTTCGATTCACCTAGGGGAAATATACTCCCGCTAATTTCACTTCATTCACACTCACTCATAGTCGATTGAAGCTAGGGAAGCCAAAGAGAAAGCAATTGCAAGCTCTTCCAAGCCTCCTAGAGCTACTTCTATTTCTCCTCTTCTTTGTTTCTTCAAGAAAATAAAGGAGCTCCACCATTTTCAAACTCATCCAATACCCAAATTCAGCTCAATTGCTCTTGCAAGCACCTTGAGGGAAACCAATCGAGTTCACTCAAACCTTCTTCCAAGTTCTCAAGCCATGGGAGAGAGGACTTTGATCAAGGTTGAAAGCTTAGAGGAGCATTTTGGTCAATTGAAGGAGTCACTCAATACCAAATCCTCAAATCTTCAACAGGGCTTCATCTCTACCAGACGAAGCTACCTCGAGGATTGGAGCACCGGTGATAGCCTCCAGTAAGGTATGCCTTCAACCCGAGCTTAAAATAGGGAGTGTGTGGTCCTTTGTGAAAGAAATTTTCACCTCATGCAAAATTGACCGTTGGATTTACTTGTGCTTACTCCTAGATGGTGTGGGTGAAGTTTGAGTTCAGTTCAAATGCAATCGAGCTCAGATCTTGCCATAGAAAGTGGATAGATGTTCTCTCCCATAAGAAAACTTAGTGATGAATCATGGACCATCCATCCACATGTTTTGGATGGACGGTCATGATTAAGCCATGTAGGATCTATGATTAATCCCTTTAGAAATCACAGGCTCATTCTCAATCATCTGATCTTTGATCGGATGATCTAAAGAGAGCGCATAATGCCGCCGTTGATGCGGCTTCGGATGTGATAACTTAAATAACTAATCTCATCAAACCAGGTGGAAAGTGCACGCGCACGGCGGTCACATTAGGCGTGGATTAGTTAATAATTAGAGGATTTAATTAATTATTAATCACTAAGTCTTTAAATATTCATAACTAAATGTAGAAAAATAAAAAAAATACAAAATAAAAGCATTGTTTCATTAATTCATTTCAAATTTCTTAGATGCATTTAGTGGGATGACCTCTACTTAATTTTTTGGGATTTATTGATGAGCTAATAGTGAAATAATTAATCACCCCTTATGTAATTAAGGATAATTAAGCATTAAGTTTAGCCTCTTTATTAAATTGCTTAAGTGAAGAGAGGTTTATGGAATGGATTTGATTTCAAGCCATTCCCTAAATTTTTTTAATCCAAACTTAATAGGGCTAACCCACTAATCACCTACTTAATTAACTTGATAAAATTTCAAAATATTCCGAACTTAACCAATTTATCTTGGGTAGGTGCTTAGGTGTTCAATAACCTAAGTAACTTAAGGAAATAAAATCTATACATGTGTAGGAGAGTTATGAAAGTACTTAAATTAAACCCTTTAGCTTAATTAATCACTAATTGTGAGCCAATTGCATTTGACCCCTTTCTTTCCTAGGTGCATTATTATCTTAAATTTCTTGTGTGATTTTATGTCATACATTGGATCATAATTATTTGATTAAATATGTTAAAGTGGTGTAGGTAGGGGGTAATTAATGAACTTAATATACACCTTAACCTAAGCAAAAAAGAAAACTCGCCTAATGGTTCTAAAATTAAAGTAAACAACATTCACATGTGGGAAATGGGTTAGGACCAGCAAACCTTTTCACATTTTCAAAATTCAAATCAAACTTAAAATAAAACAAAAATCTCTTTAAAACAAATTTGGTTTACTTTAAATAATCCTATTTTATAAGGTTATCTTTAGGAATTAATTAGGGTGAATGAATTTACATATTTTCATCACTTTATTTCTTTCCTAATATGCTAAATGTGTATGTCATATAAAAATCATGCATTCATGCCTTTGAAAATCAAATTAAAAATGAAATATTTCCTTTAGGTCAAATTGCATATTTTGGCTAAAGTAAGAATATGAATGGCTATTATGACTATTAAATCCAAAATTATTTTCAAAACTTATAAATCAAATATCATAATTGAAAGATATGCTACTTATGATTATTTATAAGCTTGCATGTGAGTATAAACATAAAGATGTGTATTGTGTGGCTTTCCTTCTCTTCTCTTTTAACATGAATTTGGATGGATTTACAAAGTGTATAATTCTTTTAAAAGAACATAACACTTGCTTATATCCTTTCCTATCCACTTCCATGTTATGAATTAAGAAGGATTCTCATATTTACACATGTAAACTAAACAACCAACAAATTAACCAAATAAACATTAACTTTTGCATGATTCTCTTTCCATACATTTCTTTTTGTACATGCACATGTATTTAAAAAAAGTGGTATATTAGTCTAGACAACTGCTGGGTTGTGAGGCTTTAAGTAGCCCTAAGTAAGTATTATACCTTACACCCCTGGTGCTAACAATGGTGTCGTATTCACTTATGTCTTTTATACTTGTAAATGTGCATATGAAAAATGGATAAAAGAATCACTCCTTTTCTACTTAACAAAATCATGCATCATGAAGCATGCAAATTTTCTTGAGTAACTCTCTTAGCATTCATCATTAAGGTGTGCTAAACATTTCCATTTGCATGTATAGATATGCTTAGGACTCATCCATGTGCATGTTACACATGTTGGGAAAGAAATGAAGTGTGTGTTTCTTTTTTTTTACTTAATCTTAAAATACCTTTCCTTTTGAATAGGTTTATTTAGGAAAAATTTAAACTTAGGATTAATTAAATTATATAATAAAATATTCACCAAACAAAAGTTAAATATGAATCTACCTTAGAAATTATTTAAGGTGGGGAGGAAAGAGAAGTTCTCTTCTCCGTTCCTCTATTTACAACTTAGTAGTTAATTGTAGATTCATTCAAACCAAATCAAAATATAAAATAAAATCAACCAAAATAACTAAATCACTTACATGAAAAACCTCTAAGTTGAACATTTTCATACTTAGAAAACAACCTTAAAGCCTAGCTACATACCACACAAACCTTAAATAGCACACACATTAGCTAAATCACCACTTCTAGTCCTATGTTAGATGCATTTGATGTTTGCTTTTATTTATGATATTTTGTTTTATATATGTTAGGGTGTGCATAGATGAATGGTGAGATCTTAGTCTAACTATTATCTTCTACAGGGGATTGTGCTTAAGGGGCGCTATAATAAAAATATAATTATTTTTGCTGTGCAGGTGTTTATACCCCTAAGCATAATCCAAAATAGGTCAGGTGGACTTAGTTACCCATGTGTGGGGTGCTAAGTCTAATTTATATATATACATACTTGAGATTGTTTGGTTTGTTTAGCTAATCTCTATTTTGTAGATGTTAGTTAGATTTAATTTTTTACTTTTCATGTAATTTTGTAATTAAAATTTTAGAATGATTATTATGAGGTATTAGGATGAACATTGGTCATAAGACTATGTCTTATGTTCCATGTGAAGCCTTTAGAGCAACTACATTCCAACCAACCAAAAGAAGAAGGAAGAAAGAAGAAAGAAGAAAGAAGAAAGAAGAAAGAAGAAAGAAGAAGAAGAAAGAAGAAAGAAGAAAGAAGAAAGAAGAAAGAAGAAATGAAGAATGAAGACCCCCATAACAATGAATTTTTACTTAATTATATTTAATTAATTTATAATTCGGGTTGTATAAGGGTAGAGCTCGACTACCCAATTTGTTTTTGGATTTGTGTGGTGGAGCCCGACCACAAATGGCATTTTATTATTTTGCGCTAGCTTTATAAATTAATTGATGTTTGTTTAACTTGTGCATTAAGATGACATCTTTTCCTAATTTATTATTTGCTTTGATGTGTAGCCTGGATGATGATTAGGCTCTTAGAAAAATAAATTTTCTATTCAACTAATATAGTCAAACTAAAAATAAATAACTCACAACCTCACCTAAAGCTTTGGTTATAAATCAAGATAAAAGAATTTGCAACCCTTTACCTGGATTTTGTATTACTTTTCTCACATCATGCATAAAAAAATATATTATTTCACTCTTAACTTGGAGGGCTTCCACCTTTATTAGAGAACTTGGCTTGAACTTTGAGAGCCATGGTGGAAACACACCTCCTTATATTGTTGATTTTGGCCCATAATCTAATTTCTCATACAGTAGGCATATGAATCCTAAAGCCTGTGTCAAATTGATTGTCCAAAAATGAAAATAAAATGTGAAAAATTTGCATTAGATTTAAGTCATTAAATCATGCTCTACATGATCTAGTCTTTTAGGGAGTGTGTTTAAGGACTTAGTCTCTTCCTAAATAAATAATAACTTAGCTATCTTGCAAAAGCATTTGACTTGCCTACATGTTTTAAAATCATAGGAGGAGTTAGTTAGCGGCCACCCTCAAGCGGTTGTAAGTCCAACAGTTGTGTGATTTATCCTCTCTTGTGGAGGTAAACCAAATACCCATTTTTGCCTTAGATTTAGGTCATGCTTTTGGTCATTGCCAAAGCTCCCTAAATTTAGGTTTAGAGGTTGCTACTTTCCTTTGCAGGCCACAAGCATAAATCCTCACCTCTTAGGCATTTTCATGACCTTGTATCATGGAATTATAAGCCCTAGATTTCTAATAAAAATAAAACTGAAAAAAATCAATTTAATTTTGAAAATATAAAGCCCAACCATAGGATAGTTTGGGGTGCTTACTAGGCTTCCTAGTATCCTAATCATCCCCTACTTATCTTCATTTGGCTTCAATAAGAACTCTCTCCTCTTGATTGATCCCACTTGACTTTTTTAAAAGTAAACCAATCGATTGATAGTACTACCTTTCAAAATATTTAGAGATAACAATCATTTACCTTAATTGAAAATATTTTTAAGGAATCTTGTTTCTTAGGATGTAATTAACTATGGGGGATTGCCCCTGTAGGGAACTTAATGAACAAAATAAACTGCTTAATTTTCCATGTAAAGAAGGAGAATAATCTCTACATTTCAAGACCCATAGTCCAGGAGTTCTTATTAGGTGATTAGGTCCATTGTGGTGACTTCTATCTTTCGAGATAGTACACATTTCCTAAATGCCATATCCGATCACCTTAATAAGAACATCTACGGATCTGCGTGGTGTCCCAACAAGGCGTTATATATTTTTGTTTTCATTTATCCTCTTTTCCAAAAGGGGGATAGATGAAGGCATGGAATAATTTTTCACCACATTATTACACTTAGAATAGAAGAAAATTAAAAAAGATACAGATTAAACTCTCACTAAAATTGAATCTCAAATATATATCAATATAACATAATAGAGTAATTTTAAAAGAAAAAGTTTTAAACTATTTAATAAGATGTTTAAGAAATAAATTTAACAAAGTCTAGCAATAAAGATAAACAATATAATGAGATTGAATGTTGGGCATGCGGGAGAACTAACCATCTTGTAAATGCTTGTTATTATTAGAAAGATAAGATATCTAAAGAAAATAACAAGACCTTTGAGTGAAATCAATCTCAATCATAAATTAATATGATCACTTTCAATGCTAATGATTATGTTCCTTTATGGCATGTTAGCCCATCATTTGAAATTAATATTTCATGTTATTTTAACCGATGGTGGATAGATACCGGGGAACTATACATTAGAGTTATGATAAATCTTAATTTTTTTTCTAGTAAGATACACCAAGAGGAAGTGTAAGCATCAGCAATGGAGCATTAGCTAGTGTGGTTGAAGAATGAGGCATTGATCTAAAATTGATATAAAAAAAATAATTAAAATTTTATTATGTTTTGCATATGCCAATGTTAGAAAAAAAACTTAATTAGTGGTTCACTACTTATTCAATATGATTATCGTCTAATTTTTTAGTTGAATAAGGTTATCATAATTAAAAGTGGATCAATTGTTAAGTGAATATTTATGTAATGTTTTATTTAAATTAAATTTGTTGTTATCTAGCAATAAAGTTTCTTGCTTAAATTCTTCTATTTTATTAATTATTTTTATTTTTATTTTTTAATATTTTGGCATGAAAGATTATGACTTGTGAATTATAAAATAATTAGAAGAAAGATGCATATGGATTTAATATCTAAATATGATATAAATAAATATGTGTAGTGTGAAATTTGCTATCAAACAAAACAAACTAAAAAATAATTTAAATTTATTTTTGTTAAGCAAAATAATTTATTAGATATTAATCATAGTGATGTTTGTGATTTAAATGGTAATTTAATTAGAGGAGGTACAAGATATTTATTATTTTTATTGACAATGTTTTAAAAATTTTGCTATGTTTATTTAATCAAAATGAAAGATGAAGCTTTTGATATGTTTAAAAAATACAAATTAGAAGTAGAAAATCAATTAAATAAAAAAATTAAGATTTTAAGATCGGATAGAGGTGGAAAATATATTTCACTTTTATTTAATGACTTTTGTAAAGAAAATAGTATTATACATCAAGTTATTCTCTATATTCACCTCAATCTAATGAAGTAGTAGAACGACAAAAATAAAACATTAATTGATATGATAAATGCAATGTTAATCTCTTCAAATTTACAAAATAATTTATGAGGTAAGGCTTTATTAATAGTTTATT
Organism: Cymbidium sinense; assembly: GCA_021442155.1. Taxonomy (NCBI): domain Eukaryota; kingdom Viridiplantae; phylum Streptophyta; class Magnoliopsida; order Asparagales; family Orchidaceae; genus Cymbidium; species Cymbidium sinense. Next base: position 98,601,352 of record CM038227.1, read on the forward strand.
TTATATTAAATCAGATTCCCTATAAGGATTCTAATAAAACACTTTATGAATTTTGGAAAAAAATAGAATACCCAATTTGTAGTATTTAAACATTTGGGTTTGTTTAGCTAAAATATATATTCCAAAATATAAAAAGAGAAAATTAGGATTTAAATTGTAGATGGTGTATTCAGTGGATATTCTCTTAATAGTCCCACTTATAGATTTCTTATTATTAACTCCGACCTTAATGATATTTCTATTAATATAATTATAGAATCAATAGATGCTACATTTTTGAATAAATATTTTCATGGAAAATAAGATTATAAAATATATTAATAAAAAGAATCTTTAATAGAAAAATCTATAATAAATGATGGTGATACTATCTTGACTAGTAAAAAGAGAAAAATATTAGAAAAAGTAAAAGAATAAAAAAGAGAAAAATTTAAGTGATGATTTTTATTCTCTTTTAACTGAAATATTTATTTGAGAAAATGATTTCACAACTTTTGATGAAGCTATGAATTCAATAGATAGATACACCCTTTTGGAAAGAAGATATTAATAATAAAATATATTCAATCTTATCAAATAAGACTTGGATACACCTCATAGTTGTAAAACTATTAGATGGAAATGGATATTCAAGAAAAAATTAAAATTAAATAGATCTATAAATAAATATAAAGCAAGATTAATAGCCAAAGGATATATACAAAAAGTGGTATTGACTATTCGATATTTATTCTCCTATTAAAAGAATTTCTATAATTCATATGTTTTCAGCTTTATCTTCAGCATATAATATAGTTATATATCAACTAGATGTAAAAACTATATTTTTAAATGATGATTTAGATGAAAAATTTATATGGATTAACCTAAAGGTTTTACGGTAAAAAGAGAAAAAAATAAAGTTTGTAAATTAGTAAAGTTTTTATATGGATTAAAGCAAGCTCTAAATAATGTCATGAGAAGTTTGATAAGTTAGTATTGTCATATGAATTTTTGATTAGTGAATTTGATAAGTGTATTTATATTAAAAATATTGATCATGATTATGTTGTTTTATATTTTTATGTTGATGATATTTTAATTTTTAAAACAAATTTAAATATTGTAAATAATTTTAAAGAGTTTTTATCAACTCAATTTAAATATTCATAAATATTTGTGTTTATATATATATATATATATATATATATATATATATATATATATATATATATATATATATATATATATATATATATATATATATATATATATGGTGTGTGTGTGTGTTACATAAAAAATTAGGACTTATACATTCCTACAATAAGTTTACATTGAATAATACTATTTTATGCATCACAAGTAAAACACCATTTAAAATTATATATGAGCATAATGTAAAGAAACCAGTTGATGTTGCTAGCATACCTTCACATGCATTTTTAAATTTAACATTCTTGTTTGCACATAATTTCTAAAGCCTTCATGCTCCTATTAAGCCATAATTAAAAATAAATCTTATAAAATATATCAATGCAAAAAATAAAAGTAAAACTTCTAAAACATTTAATGCTAAATATCATATGTTGATTATGATCTAATTCGAGAGATATCTCTCTACAAAATTTAGAAAATTACAACGTAGAGTATATGAGTCATCTAAGATTATTAAAAAAAATTAGTACAAATATATATATATATATATATTCTAAACTACCAAAAGACATATTTATTAGCTCAATTTTTAATATAGAGGATTTGATATCATTAAAGAAGTTAGCAAATCTCTAAATTTGTAGATTGAATCTTTTGCAGGAGGATAAAACCATCATTTGTAGGCACCTCATCAATATTATGTATTTAAGTTAAACCATATTATCACTTTTGAGGTTCTAATAAATTAAGATGAAGATCATAGGTTCCTTATGAAGTAGAAGTACAAAACAACTAATGAAGGACACTTGGTATATTAGAGGTACTGGGAGAAGCTTGCACTAGAGCTTGTGGAGAACTACATTAATTTCAACTCTTAAGAGAAAAGTTCTTTAAGGTTTAAGGATATTATATATGGTCTCAATTTAAGAAGTGGACCACTTGCTATAGCTTAAGAGTAAGAAGATAGCAGCAGATGATCAAAATCATAACATAAGGGACAAAATGAAGCATATCAATTAAGATTAATTTTTATAAGTGTGAAGAATTTTTGTTTGAGGTTATATGCATCATTTATATAACATCTATTTTTAAACAATGATTTTCAAAATTTGAATGTTTACATTTCTAAATTTAGAATTTTAGAATTTAAAATTTGATTTTTTGAATATGTAAAATATATATATGTAAACTTCATAAAAATAATTAATTGATAATTAACATTATCAAAAATTATTTCTCACATAATTGTGTCACCACTCATTTAAAGAGTGGTAATGAGTAATTATATATGTGTAATCATCTTTTTAATATGACACTGAGTGATCTCTCCCAAAATTAGTACAAATATCTATGCTCTAAATCACCAAAATGCATATTTATTAGCTCAAATTTTAATAAAGAGGATTTGATATTATTTAAATGAGTTAGCAAGACTCTAAATTCCTAGGATAAAATCTTTTGTAGACGGATAAAAAATCATTTGTAGTAACCCACTAGTATTATTTCTTTAAGTTAGCCATATTAACACATATGAGGTGCAAATAAATCGGGATGAAGATTGCAGGTTTCTTATGAAGTAAAAGAACCAACCTCCAATAAAGGACACTTGGTATATTAGAGGTGACTTGGAGAAGCTTTCATTAGAACTTATAGAGAACTATATTACTTTCAATTCTTCATAGAAAAGTTCTTTGAGATTTAGGATATAAGATTATATAAGAAGAAGTGGGCCACTCACTAAAGCTTAGAGTAAGAAGATAGTTGCTGATGACCATGATCATGAGAGAAGATGCAAAATGAAATATATCAATAAGATTAATTTTTAGAAGTGTGAAGTTTTTTTATTTAAGGTTTTTCATTTATAATAAATAGGGTTGTAAATGAGTCGAGCGTGAGGGAGCTAAACCCTTGTTCGTATTTGCCTCATTTGAAAATTACATTGTTCGAGTTTGACTCGAATTGTTCGAAAGGGCTCAGAGAAGCTCAAAATTGCTCGAATTATAATAATTCGAAAAATCTCTAAGAGAGAGGATTTGAATTCGAGCTAATCTTTTACATAACAAAAATTCTAACCACTAAGTCATACTTATAGTTATGATATATGCATGTGTGTGTGTGTATAAAATAAAATAATAATATAATATAATATAAAATCAATTTTTTTTATTTTGAGCTAAATTTAGCCGAACACGATCGAATGAAGGACTGTTCATGTTTAGGGTTTATAAATTAAGCTTAAAATATTTGTTCGTGTTCAACTCGCTTGCTTAACAAATGAGCCGAACACTGTTGGTGCTATGGAATGGAAAAAAGTATGACAACACATAGAGTTTAGAAATATTTTATTTAGATGACAAAATATGACATTAAGAAATAAACATATTATCTCGAAAGATAAACATGTTTTCCTATAATGAATTCAATCATTTCAATAAAAGACTCATAAGGCTAATGGGTCTTTCGTGTACTAGAGCATTCCTGAACTACATGGAAAAGTAGAACATAGTTTATTTTAACCTGGGATCATGGTTCCCTATAAGGCAAGCCTCTATAGTTAATTACATCTTAGGAAGGGTCTCTTCCTAAGAATACTCTTGATTAAAGAAATAAGTGGTTATTTTTAAAGACTGTTAAGATAGTTTTCAAAGGATTGATTTTTGGAAATTCAATTGGGAGAGATCCAAATTAGAGAGAATTATTTTAAAGAGTCAAATAGGAGAGAGTAGAAAATATCTATTGATAAGATGCCCAGTATACATTTCAACTATTATGGGCTTCATATTTAGGATTTAATTTTGGACATTAAGTTGTCATTTTTTTTATAAATCTAGGACCTAGATTCTAGCAACACAAGACTGCAGAAACGCTTAGGGTTGAAGACTTATTCTAAAAGGATGCTTCAGAACCTAGTCTACATAATGTCGATGCTCGACCTAATTCTATCCTTGGGAATCATTGGTCATTCTCCTCACTTGAGGGAACTAACCTATCCCTGACTCTTCTGGACTTACAACTTGCCTTGAGAAAGCTACCAGCTAACACCACCTAAGCATATTTTAAATTCATGAAGTCAAGTCATATGAATGCAAGATGATTGGGTTGTTACATTTTTAGGAAATAAATCTATGAACCTAGACTCACTCCCTAATCCCTAAAATCATGTAACGTATGAAGATGCATCTAATTAATGCACATTTTTTAGATTTTAATAAATTTTGACTCAAGATTCATTTTAGGCCATATGTATGTATTTTATGCCTAATGTCATGCAATTAGAAAAGGTTATTGGCCAAATCAATAGGAAGAAGTGTTCTTCCATCATAGGCTCTCAAAGGTTAAGCCCATTCTATTTGGCAAAGATGGAAGCCCTCCCTTAATAAGAGTGAAATAAGATAATTATGCATGATATTAAATATACAACATTCAGCTAAGGGGTAGCTAATTATTTTATTATCTTGATTTAATGCCTAGGCTTTTATATGAGGTTATGAGTTGTATTTATTTTTATGTTTCAATTGATTTAGTTGGGTAAAAATTTAGTTTATCCTATGAGCCTACGTCTAGGCATTCATCAAGAGCAACATAGCACAGAAAGAAACTAGGAAAAGCATGATGTTTCTATTGCGCACCCAAAATAAATCAAGCCAAATTAAATTAATAAAAATAGGCCAATGCGTTAATACAGTACACCGAAAGAAAGAAAAATGGGCCGAAGCTCGCCTTATACTGCCCCCTAGAACTATAAGTTTAGATCTATGAGTCTTCTTTCGGGATAATCTCCTTCTTGTGGAAATCCATCTGCTCAGGGACCACTACACCATCTCCTGGTTGGGTTAACAATCCTTGACCTAATAGATCCTAACCTAATTCTAAGTTCAAATTTATATTTAAAATTCAAAAGAAATCTTAAGCCCTGCAAAATAGATGTTAGAAAATACACACAACACACATCAGTTATATTTCACAAACATACGGGCTTAGCATTAGTTGCTTGCCAAGCCCACCTATCCTATGGACTATGTTAAGGGACTTTTAAGCACCTACAAGTAAACAGTAATTTTATAATTTTATTTATGAAAGTGATCCCTTTAACACAGTCTCATGCAAAAAATAGTGTTAAATCAAGAAAGATTGACCTACCATCCAGTCTAGCAAACAAACAAGCCTAGGCATCCAATCTAAAGCAATATACACAGACATGTGAAACACAAGACAACATATCACAGAAGATTAAAGAAAATCACAAAATGATCTAACCTAGATCTATAGTTTGTGACCTAAATAATCTAGTGTGTGTGAAAGAGGGGTTTGTGTGGTAAGGCTTTGCTAAGCTCCTTTAAGTTCAAGTTTCAATCAAGTTTCAATTTGTTTAATCTTTTACCTTTGGGTGGTTTCAATTCAAATGGTTTAGTGATTTAATTCCCATTTTACATTCATTTTACTTGTTAAAGTAATGTTTAGGTTTTCAAGAATGAGAAATAGAATGAATTTCATTTTTAGATAAAACTCACTTTATTCCACATCTTAAATCTTAATGAAGTTTCCAAGAGTCTAACTAAGATCTTAAGTATCTTAATTAATCCTTTTGATGTTAATTGATTTTGTTTATTTATTTTATTCAATTGAGTTTGATTTGTTTCATTTTAGATTTATGTTGGTTTAATTTGAATTATGTCATTTAGTTTTTACTTGAATTAATTTATTTGAATTAGTTGTTTTATCCATTTAATTTATGTTGATTTATGTAATGTTAATTTAGGGTAGATTATATTAGCCTAATGTATTTAAGTTAAGGTTTGTATTTCATTTGAGTTTGATTTAAGTTATTTAATTATGGATTTGTAAACTTAAGGTTTAATTTCATTAATATGATTTATCAACTTCATTAATCCTTATGTATGTAATTGATTAAGTTCTTTAATTTAGGATTATTTGATGTTTTATTAAGATTGATTTAAGTTATTACATGACTTAATGGATTAATGAATTTCCTTAATCCATTATTTTATTAACATTGACCTAGGAGTTTGGAAATTTAATAATTCCCAATCCAAAGATCAAATGGACTTGAAATACTTCTGGCAAGTGGGGTTACATGCCAATTTTGAGTTTCTAAAGTTTCATTTTGATTAGATGTATAATTAGGGTGTAATTAAGGTTTTAATTATCTTATTAAAATCTAAATTAAGCCTAATTTAATGAAATTCCTTTAGGGATTTTATTTCATAGATTCCTTATTGAAATACCTTTCCAATGAGGGTTCATTCATAATTTTTTATTAATTAGTTGATTTATTATGATTTAATTAAGTCAAATAGTGATTTATTAAGTTCAGATAAGTTTAATTAGTGTTCTAATATTCATTAGCATTCATTAGGTTGATTTAAGGTTATTTGATTCAATTTCATTAATTATTTCAATAAAAATTAATTTATTTAATTAATTTGAGATTTAAGTATTTAAAATTTCAATTTCCATTAAATACATTGAATTAAATCATGAAAAAATTTTCTAAGATGTGTTTCATGCTTAATTTTATTTCTCCAAAGTTTCAAGTCAATTGGAATTGTGGTTAGAGAGTAATTAGGGTTTAATATTTTTTAATTAAACCCAAATTAAGACTAAAATACCCAATATAAATTGGGGATTTTAATTTTCATGGATTTCTCTCATCAAGATGAATCCATAGAGCCTTTATTTACAATTTTATGATTTTTATATATTTTCTATGAATTTTAGAAGTTTATTAATTTTTATTAATTTTAATATTTAATAATTTTTAACAATTTTAAGTGGGGCGGGGTCCATGCGGCGTGGTGGGCCGCATGTCACGTGCTTGCGTGGCATAGTTTGCCACATGACATGCATGGGTTGGCCCACGTGGAGCTGTGTGGTGTTCACGTCAACAAAGGCCGAAATGCGGGATGATCCTAGACTATCCAATCGTGGATCAGACAGTCTAGATTGTTCTTGCGGTCCTTAAGGGATTTAAATCAGATCATGCGGCTAGATCTAGATCATCCATTCCTTTTAAAAGGAATGGATGGTAGATTTCATCTCCTTCTTGGGGCAACGGGAACTGATCGCAGTCGATGATTTGGGCTTAATTTTGATCGACAGCGAATTAGGCACCAATTTCGATCCCAAAACATCGTGAGAGAATTATAGATATGGTTGGATCCACTTGGGGATCCAACTTCTTTCAAAGTGATCCAAACCAAAAATACAAGGAAGAAAAGGAAGGTGAATTAATGATGAACCTCGATTTCGATGATCTCCGACGGTGGGGTTGACTCCATTAGCTTCGGATCAATGCAAGGAGCTTGTGGCTAGAGTTTGGTGGTTTGTCTCTTTGTGGATTGCTCCCTAGACCACCATGGATTTTAGTTTTGAAGGCTTTGGTCGTTCTCCTTGTTGCCGGCGGTTTGGGAAGTGGGGAAATTTTTTTTCTCCTTGGTTTTCACTGGTGAAGGTGATGGAGAGGTTGTTTTAGTTTGTGGAAGGCTCTAAGTATCTATTTCTCATTTGGCCAAGCACTCTCCTCTCTTATCTCCCTCCCCTTGGTCAACCATGTTGATAGAAGAGTTTGGAAGTTTGCTATCTTGCTGCCTTCACTTGATGACAACCTTCTCTCAAGTGGGATGAGGAGGTGGAAGATAATTTGCAATTTTCTTCTTCCCTTTTATTTTCATTTTCATTTTTTTTTGGTGGCATTATCACATAGTTCTAGACTAATGTATGGCTGCCTATTTTCCAAACTCAAATGGATTTGAGTTCATGTTGGAATCCATTTGATTTGGGTTGGAGTTTGAGTCCAAATCAAAATGCATTAATTCAAACTTGATCAAAATCAAAATCAATTCAATTGTGTTTGAATTTAAATTTACTTTAGATTTTAATCATCTTGGATTGATGATTAATTTATTGTCAATTCAATTAATTGATTTAAAGTTTGAGTTGATTTTGAATTTTGTTTCAATTTAACCCATTTGGCCTAAATGGGTTGAATTTCTTTCCAATTGGGTTCAAATGACCAATATGACTAAATTGGATTGGGTTTGGACTCCAATCATATTTGATTACATGTGTGAAATGATTTGGAGTGATTGATTTCATTTAGTTTCAATTAAATTTTAATTTTAATTAATTAGATTTGATTTAAGTTAATCCCAATTGAAAATTTAGGTTGATTCCCTAGGACACTAAGTGTAATGCCCTAAGCATTGAATTAAGAGGTTTCTAATTGGAATTAGAACATCATAATTATTGGTTTCAAGTTGATATTAACCTCATCCAAAAATGAGGTCAACAAATGGACCCCCAATATGTGTAATGGATTGACCAGAGTACACTACACATATTGGTGTTGAACGAGCTGATCCACATTAAGCATAAGCTAAGGGCTCAAGTTCAGGTTTTGATTTTGATTTTGATTTAACATTTCATTTTGGTTTTGATTGTGAAAGATAGACATGTGTGTGCCTATACTTATTTTGATTTGACTCATTCTTAGAAACTTAAACTCACTAAGTTCTAAGATGATTATGAATGTCACTAGGAGTGGACCCAAAGAATGGTCTAATCCTAATGCAATCATCATGCTCAAAGAAGATGCCTTCAAGGGACTTACTCTTAATTGAGAATAGTAATTGGAAAGGATGCCAATGTGGAGACTTACTCATATTCCAATACTTGGTGCTTTTAAAAAAAAAGGTACCGCTCTAGTTTTACTCTTATCTAGCTATTAGGAAGGGGTCTTAAAGACTTGAATCAACCTAAATAGCTATGCTGGGAGAAGGGGCTTGAAAAGCTTGATTCTAATCCACAATATTTTGACTACTAACAGAGGTCACATGGACTTAATCCTATTTGGGTAGTCCAAAGAAATGGGGCCTTCAATGGCTTGATTCCATTCTTTAGTTCTTTCGAAAAGGAAAAGGGGTCTTTGATGACTTGATCCTATCCTTATGAGGATGCCTATTGGGGGACTTACTCTTGAATGTTAAGAAAGAATGTCAACTAGGGGACTTAGTTCTTTCTAGCTAGCTATTATGAAGGGTCCTTCAGTGGCTTAATCTAACCTAAATAGCTTGTGTAAAGGAAAAGGGGTCTTCGATGACTTAATCCTAAACCTTACATAAAAGTAGGATGCTTGCTGGGGGACTTACTCCTAGATGTTTAGAAAGAATGCCAACTAGAGGACTTACATTTTTCTAGCTAGCTATTTGGAAGGGGCCTTCTGTGACTTAATCCAACCTAAATATCTTGTGTAAAGGAAAAGGGGTCTTCGATGACTTGATCCTAAACCTTAAATAAAAGTAGGATGCCTATTGGGGGGCTTACTCTTAGATGTTTAGAAAGAATGCCGACTAGGGGATGACATCTTTATAGCTAGCTATTAGGGGCCTTCATGGCTTAATCTAACCTAAATAGCTTATGTTAAGGAAAAGTGGTCTTCGATGACTTGATCCTAAACCTTACACAAAAGTAGGATGCCTGCTGGGGGACTTACTCCTAGATGTTTAGATAGAATGCCGACTAGGGGCTTACATCTTTCTGGCAGCTATTAGGAAGGGGCCTTCGGTGGCTTAATCCAACCAAAATAGCTTGTGTAAATGAAAATGGGTCTTCGATCACTTGACCAAACCTACACAAAAAGTATACCATGGGACTTACTCGATGTTTAGAAAGAATGTCAACTAGGGGGCTTACATCTTTCTAGCTAGCTAATAGGAAAGGGCCTTCAGTAGCTTAATCCAACCTAAATAGCTTGTGTAAAGGAAAAGGGGTCTTCGATGACTTGATCCTAAACCTTACACAAAATTAGGATGCCTGCTGGGGGACTTACTCCTAGATGTTTAGAAAGAATGTCGACTAGGGGGCTTACATCTTTCTAGCTAGCTATTAGGAAGGGTCCTTATGGCTTAATCCAACCTAAATAGCTTGTGTAAAGAAAAGGGTCTTCGATGACTTGATCCTAAATCTTACATAAAAGTAGGATGCCTATTATGGGACTTACTCTTAGATGCTTAGAAAGAATGCTGATTATGGGGCTTACATCTTTCTAGCTAGCTATTAGGAGGGGGCCTTCCATGACTTAATCCAACCTAAATAGCTTAAGAGAGGAAAGGGGTCTTGGTGACTTGATCCAATCCTCATAAGTTTGGCTAATGGGAAGGGGGTCTTGGTGACTTAATCCAATCCAAATTAGTCGGTGTAACATGAAAAGGGTATTGGTGAATTGATCCAATCATGTACACAATAGGGATGGTACCATAAAAGGCTTGCTCCATACCTATAGAAGTAGGAATGGTGCCACAAAGGGTTTACTCCAAACCTATGGGAATGGTACACAAAGGCTTACTCCAAATCCAAAAGACATGAGAAAGGTGCCACAAAGGGCTTGCTCTAACTCAATGCATATATAGGAAAGGTGCCACAATGGGCTTGCTCCTATCCTATGGATGATATGGGTGAGGAAAAGGGGTCAAATTGACTTAATTCCTGATCCTCAAAAGTTTTAACTAATAACTAAAAGTCAAATGGACTTGATCTTTACTTGATTAGTCTAACTAGTGAAAGGTAATGGAAGGTTTACTTCCATTTCGTGATTTCACTAATACTTCTTACACATGAAGAAGTTTAGTGAAGAAGGTTTCAACAAGTTGGAATTTATTTTTGAAGGAAAATTTAGGTATATTTTGGACCCAATGCTTTACTATGCCATGAGCATAGAAGTTTATCAATTTTCTTTTCATTTCAACTTTTTTTTAATCTCAAAGTTACATATAACCATTCTAGATGTCTAATTCACTGAAGGTAAGACATCATAGAATACCAACCTGAGAATTCTATCTTTTTGAGCTTGCATGTGACTATGTAGTTCTTTTAGCATTAAGAACCAAAGTCTACCAGTGCTTCTCAAATGAAATTTTCTTTTCTTTTTGTTTGAACATGTATGCCATTTTTTTGTTGACATGAATCAACAGGTTATAAGGCCTTCTCTTGGATTCAATAAAGATTAAGAGATTCCTTTGAAGCTTTTTAGAGTGAATGAGAATTAAGATAAGCAAACTCTTGAATTCTCATGGAGACACTTTTTTTTTCTTTTGTCCCTAATCAATAAGGGAATTATAAGGATTAACTTATTAGAGAAATTAAGATTCTCCTGATAAGTTTGAAATTGAATTTCTTCAGTTCATTCTCATGATATTTCATAAATGTCTTTGATTAATTTCTTATTTTTGTATTTTTGATCCTTCTACATTTTACTTCAAGGTCTTTGAAATTACTTCAAAAGTAAATTTCAAGACTCTAAAGTAAATTTCAAGACTCTATAGGTTGTAATATGGTTGTTCTTTAAATCACATTGAAGTTTCTTTTATTTTCTTTTCTTCTTTGGCAGGATTTTCAATATAACTCTTCACTAATTGAAAGTGAGATTATAAGAAATATTGATCATGACCTTTTGATCGATTATCCTGATCTTTTTGGGATTGAATGATATGACTATAATAGAATATTCTTGTAAGGATTCTAAATGTTATATCATATGCTTTCAATTTTCTTTTCTAGAATTGTCTTGATTTGAAAACTTTCAAATAGGTTATCCTTAAGAAGGATAATCTTATGCATGAAAGTCTTTTTGATTTTGAAATGAAATATGAGTAATATGAACCCATTTTTAGGGTAAATATTTTACCCTAGTCCCAAGGTGTGGGTCATATGGATTTGATCTTTTCTTTTCTTTTATCATTTTTTTTGTTAATGATGTTAGCTAACCAAGAAGAATCTTTTCTTCTCTTGTAAAACCATCATTTTCTAGCTTTTAATTTAGCAAAATTTTGCTTTTCTTTTGAAATTTGACCACTATCATCAAGGGACTTAGTTTATGGAAATGACATCAAGCTTAAGTTTATAGATCGCTACATCTAGAGATCATTTCAATTTATTTCCAAATAAAGTAGTCTTTAAACTCAAAAGGTAGATTGATCAAATCATCAATAGCTAACTCATTAAAGAGTTAGATCATTGATATCAACTTTGTCAATTGTGGAATTGGATTCTTCTTCAAATTCTAAGGGTGCATCCTAAACTTCAAGACTATATAAATCTCCAGGCACATCTAAACAACATTCATGCAGTATGTTAAAGTACCTTTTGAAAAGAAAGTCAAGATCCTGACTACTTAACAATTTTTAACTTATAATGGCTCTATGGTTCCATAACATTTTGTTTATGGTTATAGGCCACTTGCAATGGAATCAGAGTATACTCAATGGAATCTTTATCATACAAGGATATGGACCCTTGAAAAAGAAGATCCATTATCTCTTTTAATCAGCCAAGTGAGCTCACCCAATCATGAAAAAGGTTATGATGACAAAGTATGAGATATCTGATTATTTTTGTTTAGCTAGGGACAATTTTTGACTTATAACCCTACTACTTTATTTTGATGCAGAGGAGTTTAAAGTTAAAAATGTCCACATGTTCAGAAATTTTAGACTTTATCCTTTTGCTCTTGAATATAGTCCTTCCATCCCTTTACTTTTCTTTCTTTTTGTCAACATTTTGATAACATTTCACTCTTTATGAAATGACTCCACTAAATGATTTGCTAAGAAATTTGATGTATTTGACTTTTTGTCCAAATACAACATTTGATTGATTGACTTTTTGATATGATTCAAGTCTTTGCTTGGTTGATCATATAATATGATCCAACATTTCAATTTCTTTTTCATCTTTTCATGGAATAACAAATCTAGTAAAGCCATTTAAGATTGGTAAAATGACTTTCTAAAGATGTTACACTTCTGAATTTAAAATTATTTAGTGAGTCATTTAAGATTGGAATAATGAATTCCTTGAAAACTTTACACTTCTGAAATCAAAATTTTCTAATGGAATCAAATATGTAGTGAGGTCATTTAGGAGTAGCTGAATGATATTCCTAAAGACTCAACACTTTAGGATGAATATGAACATCCTTTCATAATCAATATTTTTCTTCTTTTTCTTTTTATTTGATTCCTTTTTTTTATTTGGTCTGGATAGGACCATCCAAGAATATTAAAGATGTTTCATGAATTCTTAAGTTGCTCTTTTTATGTTTAAATTTTTATCTTCAATCAATAATATGATTGAAATTAAGTTTTTTCTAGGTTGAGTTTTCAAGATTGAATTTTTATGAAGCTGAAAACTCTTTTCTTTATTTGATTGAATTTATATGGCACCATCTTATCAAAGCTTGATTAGAATTGGGCCTATATAAATTCACTTTCATGTTTATAATTGATGTTGAGTGATGCACCTGGATCAATATATATTTTGGAGATTTACTTATTTTTGAAATTTTCACATCGACTAAGATGTTAATAAGTTCTTAATAGTCTATCTTTATCATAGAAGATAACCCTAGAACGTTTTCATAGTGGAATGCCACATCAGGAAGTCGCTTATAATTAAGTAAGGCAAATTACGTGATTATGTAATGTCTTGCTTTACTTTCATTTGTATTTTATTTTATTTCATTTTATTTTCAATATAGCATTATGATGCTTGATTTTGCTAAGCCACTTCTCTAAGATGGGCAAAACATTACATTTTCAAGATGACTTATTTGCCGTTTCTTTTCAATGTTATTTGAGGTGGTATGACTCTGCCATTTTAAATTTGATTTCAAGAATTTCCCTTTTTATATGAAGGGAAGGTAGTTATAAGTCTATCCTCAATAGACCAATAGGGCTCATGATCTATTCATTTAGAGGATAATTATTTAAAAGAGGACCCTCTAGGGTAGATGATATGCTATTAGAAAGTCAAGTTTGACTTGTATTATTTTTATAGCACATATAAGATTATAGGTAATCTCAACTTGCAATGGAGTCTTTGACCACCATACTAGGAATTAACAATGTCAAGTGGTCATAAGACATTGCAAAGGATTCTCCTTAGATTCACTTTGTATTGAAAGCATATAATGTCTTAGTCTTTGAAATGAAATAAGTAAGGCTCTCTTCATTCATTTGGACTGTTAAAATCCTAAGTGATTTATCTATCAACTAACCAGAGATAGAAGCTTCATACATTCACTCTGAGAGATAGAAATATCACCTTTAGGACCCAATCCTAAGGTCATGATTTCTTTAGAAGGATTAGAATCTTTATTTATTTTCTCTTCATGATTTAGCGTTAAAATTAATTAAAGACATTCATGAAATATCATTTCATTTAATGAGAGAAAACTCTCATTAAGGAAGTTGATTTAAATTTATTGGTTTAAATTTCATTCATTTCAACTTTATCAAGAGAATCAAAATTCTCTTTCACTGCCCTCTCTTTTCTTCTATTGATTAGAGCAAAAGTGAATCCTGTCACTTTTTTATTATGTCATGTCATCTTCCTCTTTTGACTCTCTCCCAAACTCTTAAGAATTTAAGATTTTAGAAAGGTCTAAAAGAGGATTACCTCTAAGTCACTCCTTAGAATTGACCAATCAATTTGAGCAGTTGGTTTTCAATATTCTAGTGGACTTGTGGAAATTAAGATTAAAGTTGATTTGCATTCATGTAAAATTTTCTTCTATAGGAATAGAAGATTTACATTTAGTTCCATAATCAACCTCTGCCTAAAGTCAATAAGGCATTCTCTTTTTGGGATGATTTTAATTTTTATCATATTTTTCTAAATGCAATTCAAACTTCAATCATGGTGGTGGAAAGAGGCAATAGGCAATTATGCCTCCTTTGATTTCTGAACTCCTTCATTTCAATACATTCTTAGGTATTTGTTACCTTTGAATAGTAGAACAAAGGGTACCCATTCAAGGACCCTATCTATTCTCTTTAGCTTTAGTACAAAGCTAAAAGATCAAGGATAAATTTTAACTTTGAGACATCTTTTTTCTTGAGATTTACTTTTCAAAATTTGAAGTAATTTTTAAGCTTTCTTTTATTTTAGCATTTCTTATCCACATTGGAATGGTTTCAAATCCGTCTTGACCAGCTTTAGGTCTTAACATAAATGACTTGATTTTATTTATTCTCTCATTTTTCAAGATTTGGTTCTAGGACCCAATCATTTAAGTGGAAGAGTTCTAGAACCTCTAGATATTGGATAAGCTCAACCAAGAATGAAATGGAGAGGTATCCAAGAAAGAAAGATAGTCTTGGTGAGTGGCACTAGTACACGATATATAGAAATATAACTTATTTCTAAAGATGGAGAAACCATTCTCCAAGTCAAGAAAATATGTTGGTGCTTTGGAATAGAGGAAATGACACCATAGAGTTTAGGAATATTTTATTTAGATGACCAAATGACATTATAAACATATTATCTCAAAGATAAACATGCTTTCTTATAATGGATTCAATCATTTCAATAAAAGACTCCTAAGGCTAATGGGTCTTTTGTACAATTTTCTCACTACATGAAAAGTAGAACATGATTTATTTTAACCGGGATCATGGTTCCATAAAGGCAAGCCTCTATAGTTAATTACATCTTAGGAAGGGTCTCTTCTTAAGAATACTCGATTAAAATAATAAGTTATTTCTAAAGGACTAAGATAGTTTTCAAAGAATTGATTTTTGGAAATTCAATTGGGAGAGATCCAAATTGAAGAGAATTATTTTCAAGAGTCAAATGGGAGAGAGTAGAAAATGTCTATTGATACTAGTAGACATTTCAACTATCCTATGATTGGGCTTCAAATTTAAGATTTAATTTTAGATATTAAGTTGTCATTTTCTTATAAATCTAGGGCTTA
This sequence comes from Cymbidium sinense, assembly GCA_021442155.1. Classification (NCBI taxonomy): domain Eukaryota; kingdom Viridiplantae; phylum Streptophyta; class Magnoliopsida; order Asparagales; family Orchidaceae; genus Cymbidium; species Cymbidium sinense. The sequence goes on from CM038227.1 coordinate 98,617,262, forward strand.
GATTCTAGCGACCTTATGAAATGCCTAGGGTTGAAGACTTATTCTAAAAGGATGCTTGAGACCTTCTACATAATGCTTCACATGTCGGATGCTCCTAATCTATCCTTGGGAATCATTGGCCATTCTCCTCACTTGAGGGAACTAACCTATCCCTAACTCTTTTGGACTTACAACCTACCAAAGAAGGCTGCCAACTAACACCACCAAAGCGCATTTTAAATTCATGAAGTTAAGTCATATGAATGCAAGATGACTGGGCTGTTACATTTTTAGGAAAGAAATCTATGAACCTAGACTCACTCTCTAATCCCTAAAATCATGTAGGGTATGAAAAGCATCTAATTAATGCACATTTTTCAGATTTTAATAAATTTTGACTCAAGATTCATTTTAGGTCATAGGTATGTATTTTATGCCTAGTGTCATGCAATTAGAAATGGTTATGAGCCAAATCAAAAGAGAAATAGATGTTCTTCCATCATAGACTCTTCAAGGTTAAGCCCATTCTATCTGACAAAGATGGAAGCCCTCCATTAACAAGAATAAAATAAGATGATTATGCACGATATTCAATATACAACATCCATTTAAGGGGTTGCTAAATATTTATTATCTTGATTTAATGCTTAGGCTTTTATATGAGATTATGAGTTGTATTTATTTTTATATGTCGATTGATTTAGTTGGGTAGAAAATTTAGTTTATCCTATGAGCCTACATCCAGGTATTCATCACAGAGCAAACACAACACAGAAAGAAACTTAGGAAAAGCATGTTATTTCTATTGCACACCAAAAATAAATCAAGCCAAATTAAATTAATAAAAATAGGCCAATGCGGCTGAGTACTATTGTACACATCGAAGAAAGAAAAATGGGCAGCCAATCTCTCCCTTTATACAGCCTGACCTAGAACTATAAGTATAGATCTATGGTTCTTCTTTCCAGGATAATCTCCTTCTTCAGGGACATCCATCGGGCTCCACTGGGACCACTACACCATCTCCTAGTTGTTAGCAATCTTAGATCCAATAGATCTTAACCTAATTCTATTAGCTCAAATTTACATTTAAAATTCAAAAGAAATCTTAAACCCTGCAAAATAGATGTTAGGAAATACACACAACACACATTATTTATATTTCACAACAAATGAGCTTAGCATTAGTTGTTTGCCAAGCCCACCTATCCTATGGACTATGTTAAGGGATTTTTCAGCACCTGCAAGCAAATAATAATTTTATAATTTTATTTATCACAATGATCCCTTTAACACAATCCCCTGCAGAAAATAATGTTAAATCAAGAAAGATCGCCTAAATGATCTAACCTAGAAAATACAAAAAGACAATAACACATCTAAAGCAATACACCACACAGACATGTGAAGCACAACATAACATATCACAAAGATTAAAGAAAATCACAAAATGATCTAACCTAGATCTAGAGTCTGTGACCTAAATGATTTAGTGTGTGTGAAAGAGGAGTTTGTATGGCAAGGCTTTGTTAGGCTCCTTTAAGTTCAAGTTTCAATTTGTTTAAATTTGTTTTTACCTTTGGGTGGTTTCAATTCAAATGGTCTAGTGATTTAATTCCCATTTTACATTATTTTACTTGGTTAAAGTAATGTTTAGGTTTTCAAGAATGAGAAATAGTGAAACTTAGTTTATTTCACATCCAAAATCTTAATGAAGTTTCCAAGAGTCTAACTAAGATCCTCAAGTATCTTAATTAATCTTTTCAATGTTATTTATGTTTTGAACTGATTTTATTTATTTATTTTATTTCAATTGAGTTTGGTTTGATTTGTTTCATTTTAGATTTATGTTGGTTTAATTCAAATTATGTCATTTAGTTTTACTTGAATTAATTTATTTGAATTAGTTGTTTTATTCCATTTAGTTTATGTTGATTTAGGTTATGTTAATTTAATGTAGGTTATATTATCCTAATGTATTTAAGTTAAGGTTTGTATTTCATTTTAGCTTGATTCAAGTTATTTAATTATGGATTTGTAAACTTAATGTTTAATTTCATTAATAGATTTATCAATTTCATTAATTCTTATGTATGTAATTGATTAAGTTCTTTAATTTAGGATTATTTGATGTTTTATTAAGATTGATTTAAGTTATTACATGACTTAATGGATTAATGAATTTCCTTAATTCATTATTTGATTAACATTGACCTAGGAGTTTGGAAATTTAATAATTCCCAATCCAAAGATCAAATGGACTTGAAATATTTCAAGTGGGGTTACATGCCAATTTCGAGTTTCCAAAATTTCATTTTGATTAGATGTATAATTAGGGTGTAATTAAGGTTTTAATTATTTCATTAAAATCTAAATTAAGCCTAATTTAATGAAATTCATTTAGCAATTTTATTTTTCATAGATTTCTTTTAAAATACCTTTCCAATGGGGGTTCATTCATAATTTTGATTAATTGATTGATTTATTAATTAATTCTAGTTAATTATTTGATTTTAATTCAATTAATTATTTAATTAAGTCAATTAGTGATTTATTAAGTTCAGATAAGTTTATTTAGTTTTGATGTTCATTAGGGTTCATTAGATTGATTTAAGGTTATTTGATTCAGTTTCATTAATTATTTCAATAAAAATTAATTTATTTAATTAATTTGAGATTTAGGTATTTAAATTTTCAATTTCCATTAAATACATTGAATTAAATAATGAAAAATTTATCTAAGGTGTGTTTCATGCTTAATTTTATTTCTCCAAAGTTTTAAGTCAATTGGAGTTGTGGTAAGAGAGTAATTAGGGTTTAATATTTTTCAATTAAACCCAAATTAAGGTTAAAATACCCAATATATGTTGGCGATTTTAATTTTCATGGATTCCTCTCATCAAGACGAATCCATAAAGCCTTTATTTACATTTTTATGATTTTATTTATTTTTCTATGAATTTTAAAATTTTTATTAATTTTATTAATTTTAAATCATTATTTAATGATTTTTAATGGGGCGGGTCCATGCGCGTGGCAATGTGTCACGCTTGCGTGGCACGATATCGTGGCGCATGGGTTGGCCCATGAGTCGTATTCGCATCATAAACGCGATGATCGGACCATCCGACGCGACGGATGGCCGATCATTCCCTGGTCCTGGGATTTAAATCGATCGCCGCCAGATCTAGATCGTTTGTTCCTTTTAAAAGGAACAGACGGTCCAGATTGTCTCCTTCTTGGGGTCACAGGAACCGATCACCATTGATGATTTAGGGTTAATTTTCGGCGATCGACGGCGAATTAGGCACCGATTTTGATGCCAAAAAAATCGTGGAGGAGAATCTTATAGATCTATACGGTTGGATCCACTTGGAGATCCAACTTCTTTCAAAATGCTCCAAACCGAAAATACAAGGAAGAAAAGTAAGGTGCATTAATGGCGAACCACGATTCCGATGATCTCCGTCGGCGGGGTTGACTCCATTAACTTCGAATCAATGCAAGGAGCTTATGGCCGGAGTTTGGTGGCTTGTCTCCCCGTGGATCACTCCTTAGACCACCATGGATTTTGGTTTTGAAGGCTTTGGTCGTTCTCCTTGTTGCCGGTGGTTTGGGAGGTGGGGAAAGTTTTGTTTCTTCTTGGTTTTCACTGGTGAAGGTGATGAAGAGGTTGTTTTAGCTTGTGGAAGGCTCTAAGTATCTCTTTCTCATTTGGCCGAACACTCTCCTCTATTATCTCCCTCCCCTTGGTCAACCATGTTGATCGAAGAGTTTGGAAGTTTGCTATCTTGCTGCCTTCACTTGAAGGTAGCCTTCTCTCAAGTGGGATGAGGAGGTGGAAGAGAATTTACATTTTTCTTCTTCCCTTTTTCTTTTCATTTTCATTTTCATTTTTTTTATTTTTTATGGCATCATCACATAGTGCTAGACTAATGTATGGTTGCCTATTTCCCAAACTCAAATGGATTTGAGTTCATGTTGGAATCCATTTGATTTGAGTTGGAGTTTGAGTTCAAATTAAATGCATTTATTCAAACTTGATCCAAATCAAAATCAATTCAATGGTGTTTGAATTTAAATTTAATTTGGATTTTAATCATCTTGGATTGATGATTAATTGATTGTTGATTCGATTAATTGATTTAGAGTTTGAGTTGATTTTGAATCTTGTTTCACTTTAACCCATTTGACCTAAATGGGTTGAATTTCTTTCCAATTGGGTTCAAATGATCAATATGACTCAATTGGATTGGGTTTGGACTCCAATCATATTTGATTACATGTGTGGGATGATTTGGAGTGATTGATTTCATTTAATTTCAATTAAATTTCAATTTGAATTAATTAGATTTGATTTAAGTTAATCCTAATTGAAAATTTAGGTTGATTCCCTAGGACACTAAGTGTAATGTCCTAGGCACTGAATTAGGTGGTTTGTAATTTGAATTAAAATATTCTAATTATTGGTTTCAAGTTGATATTAACCTCATCCAAAAATGAGGTCAACAAACACGAGTTACTTAATAAGCCAAACACGAGCTGTACGTAAATAACAAGCTTTTTCGATAGCCCTAGTAATAAAATATTTATAATTTTTTTTAAAATATTTTAAAATTTTGAATTTTTACATTTCTAAATTTTAGAATTTTAAATTTAAAATCAGATTTTTTTTAATGTGTAAGGAAAATATATGTAAAATTTATAAAAATAAATAATTGATAATTAAAATTATCAAAGAATTTTTCCTTCATAAGAGTGGTTGTCACCACTCATTTAGAGTGTGATTATGGATAATTACACAAGTGTAATCATCCTTCTCACTCACACATTTTGTTGTCCACCCCTCAAAAGATATTGAGTGATTTCTCCTTAAATTAGTACAATTGTAGACATTCTGAGTTATCATAAGACATATTTATTAGCTCAATTTTTGATATAGAGGGTTTGATATTATTTAAAGAATTTAGCATACCGATAAATTAGGATGAAGATTATAGGTTTCTTATAAAGTAGAAGAACAAACAGCCAATAAAGGACACATGGCATACTAGAAGTGACTTGGAGAAGCTTGCACAAGATCTTGTGGATAACTACATTAATTTCTACTCTTTAGAGAAAAATTCTTTGAATTTTAGGGACAACTCGTTAATGCTCAGAATAAGAAGATAGTTGTGATGATCAAAGTTGTAAGATTAGGGGCAAAATGTAGCATATCAATTAAGATTCATTTCTTATAAATGTGAAGATTTTTTGTTTAAGATTTTTAATTGATAATATCATTTGTAGAATAATTAAAAATTTTAAAAATATAATTTTTAAATTGTGAATGTTTACATTGAATTTAGAATTTAGAATTAAAATTTGAATTTTTTTTCAAATATATAAGAAAAAGTATGTAAATTTTATAAAATATATACAATGTTTGGGAATTTGCAATTTTATAGGGAGATGAAAATAATATAATCATACATATAGCTACTTAATTATAGTGATTAGATCTTTTTGATTTAGACATAGATGAAAAGATAATTTTGTTCATGATTGACAACTATTTTTATGAACTTCACAATTACGAAAATTTTAAAAATAATCAAGGAATCATATATTTAGAGTATATTTTTCCAAAAATAAAGTAAAAAAATTTATTTTCAAAAGTTGATTTTATAATTTATAGTACTTTTCTACAATTTCACTCAGTTGGATAAAAATTAGGATAGCATAAGATTGATACTTAATAGAATTTTAAAAAAGATACTTATCGGAATAATATTTGTAGACTTGCTACAAGGTATTGGTTTAACAATGATGATCATGCGATGATCCAGTGAAGTTGATTGGGCCTAATGAAGGTAGGCCATTGACCCATAGGGTATAATAGCAAATCCAACAAAGTTGTGTAGTGGACTAGTGGTGGTTCGATGAAAATGGTTGGGTGGTGGATTAATGATGTTGGTTGGGTGATTGTCTAATGAAAGTGCTCGGGCAGTGGATCGTAGATGGTGCCGACGATCCGATAAATTTGAGGCGCCTAACGATGGCGAGCTTCAACAATGATGCCAATGACTGAGCCATGGTCTGGCAACGTTAGTGAGGCAATGGACTAGCGATGGTTCATTAAAGGTGGTTAAGCAGTGGACTGATAATGGTGGTCGGACGATTCAGAATAATCCTCTCGATCATGAGATGTATTTTGGGTATTTTAGTGTCTGAATGAAGTCAAAATTAAGAGATCTTGGACTAATTAGATTTGTCTTGTCGAGATACTCGATTCAATTATATACATGTCATCTTTAAAAGCTATTTGAATCTAATTAATATCAATATCACCAAATTTTTAATCATATTTTTGGTGTTTTATCTCAGGTAACTTGTTATGTTATTGATATGGGCGGAACCAACCTCAATTTTAAAGGTAGGCAAACTTGTTATACAAATAAATTAAATTAAACAAAATAAAAATAATAAAAAGCAAATGCGCACCATTAATCAAATATTTTTAAAAATGCACACCTATAACAATTTTTCAAAATAAATGCTCATAGTTAATCATTTTTTAAAATAAAATATTATTCATCATCATATCTTAACTGATTTTTTCTTCAATTACTATCAATCTCCAATATGTGGTAGATTTTTAAAGAAGAATAATAATTTTGTAAGAAATAAAAATATAAGTTATTAAAAACTTACGAGAATCAATCACTCTATGGACTAACTTTTTTACTCCGACAATAAGAATCATCATCTCCATCTAATTAAATTTTAATAATATGATTTTCACTCAAGATCATAATTGTCCATTATGTCTAACATCATTAGCACTAGAAGCATGCAAGATTTCAAGGACTTTAAAAAGTTTAATGATTGATTAGATAAATTAAAAATTTCACAATAGATGGCTCTAATAGCATGATAAGATAATTGTGATCTCAATCTCGAAAGCCTTACAAACGACTTGGAATCAAATACTTGACTTCTTTAATAATTTTGATTAATAAAATACATAAATGAACCATAACTTTAAAATTGAATTTCATTAATGTTGTGATGTAAAGAAATATTTTATGTCAATTTCATTTATCATTTCATCTCCAATTAATTCCGCTTAATAAAAATTTTATGAAAGTTAAACATAGGAGATTGAAGCCAAATAATGTAGAGAATGTGAACTTATATAATATATTGCTAAGAATGAGAACTATTGGTAAACAAAATTTATACTTTTTTTTCTAAAGGGAAAAATAACTTGCAGACTTCTAGGCAAAAAGACCGTTTAAATTTAAGGGTTGGCAATTGCCCATCTTGAGAAGCCGATGGTAGTTTTTGCTAGGGTTCTCTCGGCGCCTCCCTTCCTCCTTCTCCGTCTTTCTTCTTCCTCCACTTTAACTTCCTCTCTCCCCTCTTCTGGGCTTTAATCTTTTCCAAGCACCTCCGACCTCGGAGGTCGTCTCCTCAAAGATAGGCATGACAACCGGTTTGGCCAGCCTACCCCTAAATGGATCTTTTCCCCCTTTACCTGCCTCCTCCTCCCATACCTCCGCTCACATCTCACCAAACCCAGTCGGGTCTCACTCTGTATGGAAAGATCTTCTTCTAGCGCAATCCGACAAAAACCAATCCATCCCCTTATCCTATATGCCGACGGATACCAATGAAGTGGACTTCTCAGGAAGATATCTCTGCCGGAAAGCAAGAATGACATCTCTCTCTCATTGGCCACTCGATCGGTAAGCGACCATATTATGGATCTTTGCTAGCTGCAATAAAAAAGAAATGGATCTTCAAAGGTACGCTTGATCTTCTTACCTTCGAAGGTGACTATTTTCTGTTCAAGTTTAACTGCCAAGAGGATTACGATATGGTGTGGAATCATGGACCCTGTTTTCTCAACGGACGGCCTTTTGTTTTCCAAAAGTGGACTTGGGATTTTCGACCATCTAATGAACCCATTACTGAGATCCCGATTTGGATTAAACTTCCTAATTTCCCTTTGTGCTGTTGGAACGAGGTTGGATTTTCTAAGGTTGCTAGTAAAATAGGAATTCCTTTGGCGGTGGATAACCTTACAGCGGCTAAATCAAGGATAACATTCGCCCGTATATGTGTCCAAATTAATACCACTTCCCCTCTTCCAGATTCCATTCCGATCAATTTAAATGGGAAATTTTTTTGCAAAACATTGTCTATGATTGGAAACCAACAATATGTTCAACCTGCAACACTTTCACACGATATACGCAATTGCCCGCTTAATCCGACCTCATCTCGTCCTCCTAGAGGTCGCAGTAGAAGTCGAGCTCCCTCCAAAGCTCCAACCAGAATGGTCTCTCAGATTATCAAGGAGACTACTACTTTCAAACCTTCCCTCACCCACACCCCTCCAAGAAATGTGATTTCTTCTTCTTAGATTATTAACTCTTCTTCTGTTGATAATTCTATGGAAACTTCTAATAGTCTTCCCTCCACTTCAAACACTATTGCTGACTTGAATCAGCCCCCAATCCTTACTCCACCACAGGAGGACCCATCTGGTAATGATGATCTTTCTTCCTATAAGGACATGGAAGATAATATTAACACTGAAGCCACATCGACTTCACTTGGTGTTTTACACCATCATGTTACTCTGTGTCAAAACATCACCAACTATAGTAATAGTAAAGGGATTAAAGATTCTGGCAGTACACTCATGGAAGGAGGTAATAGCTCTACTTCTTCTCAATCTTTACTGACCCCCCAAAAAGGTAACAAAAAAAGGGTAAAAAACCCTCTACCTCCTCCTCCCAATGAACCAGATTTCTATTGGTAGTTGAAATGTTAGGGGTTTATCTGCAGTTGGAAGAATATCTGACTGTCGAAAGCTTATTAAAGACTCTCAACTTGACCTTCTTTGTCTACTCGAGACAAAAGTTAATTCCATTCCCTTGCACAACAATTATCTCTCTTATAACTATAATTTGTTCAACTCTGAATCTAGTGTTAACAATTTTGACTGCACGATTGGTGGACGTATATGGATTAAATGGCAAGCCGATAGGCTGAATTTTGAGTTATCATGCAAGTCCAAGCAATTCATTCATGGTCGAGTTACAGCACTTGGGGTTAATAGTTTTCTCTTAACAAGTATTTATGCAGATAATGATTCCAGTGTCAGATCCTCCTTGTGGTCTTCCCTAAAGGATTTATCTGATTCTAGCAATCTTCCATGGATAATTTTGGGTGACTTCAATTGTCCATTGACTTGCAAGGATAAGAAAGGGGGTAATCTGATCTCCCTAAACTCTTCTATGGAATTCAAAGACTGTGTTAATGAATGTGGTTGGCTAGAACTCCCAAGTACAGGATTACATTTCACATGGTATAACCAATAGTTGGAAAACCCCATATATTCAAAAATCAATCGTGTCTTTTGTAATTCCAATTGGATTGAGATGTTTCCATCTTCCTTTTATAAAGTTCTACCTCCTCGATCATCGGATCACTCACCTCTGGTAACTCTTCTTCAATCTCCCTCTCTGGAATCTCACCATTTCCTTTTCAGGAATTATTGGACCTTAAAGCCTGGGTTTAAGGAGGATATTATGGAGGTCTGGAGCAAGGAGATCCATATTATGTCCTCTCTAAAAAGCTGAAACTTGTCAAAATCATGATGAAAGGTAGATATAGGGATATATCCCTTACAGCAGCAAATTAACATAGTGAAAACTGAACAATGTAAAGTCCTTGGGAAATTGGAAAGTGATCCTTATAACATTCATCTAATTCATGATGCTAAGGAGATCAAAATTAGATATACTGAGCTCATTATCAAAGAAATTCTATGGATCAAACAGAGAGCAAAGGCTCATTGGCTAATCCATTCAGATGATGATTTAAAATTCCTCTACTTCTCTATCAAAGAAAGGAAAAGCTCTAATTTGATAAGAGAAGTGCAAACTGATTTGGGTGTTTTCTCTGATCATAAGGAAATCACTAATATCTTTTATAAGTACTATGAGGATCTTTTCAATTGTGATGACTCTATTATTTTTCCAGTGCAGAATTTTCCTGCAGGGACTTGTCTTTCTTCGGTTAATGGTGCTGAATTAGAAGCTGAAATTTCTGAACAGAAAATTATTGCTACCTTAAACAGTATTAGTGAGAATAAATCTCCGGGTCCTGATGGCTTTAACTCCAAGTTTTTCATTGATTCTTAGGAAATCACTGGCAAATCTTTTGTCAATGCTGTTCTTTTCTTTTTCAAGAACTCCAGGTTGCCCAATTGCTTCAAGCACACTCTATTAACACTCATTCCAAAGGTGAAACACTCAAATATAATAGAAGACTATCGACCCATCTCCTTATGTAATACATTCTATAAGGTGGTGGCCAAAATTCTTGCTAATAGAATGAAGAAATTCCTCCCTTCCATTATTAACTATTCTCAATCTGCCTTTATTAAAGGACGAGATATTGCTGATAATTTGGCTATGGCCTTTGAGATATGTAATGAGTTCTCCATCTCTAATTGCTCTTACTTTCTAGCTAAAATTAACTTGAAAAAAGCTTTTGATAAAATCAATAGAAAAGCCTTGATTCATCGACTCCTTGACAAAGGATTTCCTAAGAGGTTCACTACTTGGGTGGAAGCATGTATTTCAGAAGTACCCTTCTCTATAGTGCTAAATGGGAATATTTCGGGTTATTTCTCCTCTTCAAATGGCCTCAGACAAGGTTGCCCACTATCTCCTTTTCTTTTTACTATTGCTATGGATACTTTCTCTTGTATGTTAGAAAATGAAATTAACAAAGGGCTATACAACCCTATTGCTATTGTTGGACAACACTCTTCCCACTTATTGTTTGCTGATGACCTCTTAGTGATGGGAAATGTTAACTTTTCCACACTCAACTCTCTTAAGTCCACTCTTCAATCTCTTAAATCTTATTTGGGACTTGAAGTAAATTACTCTAAATCTTCCCTATGCCTCTCTAGTAAGAAGGAAGACAACATACATACAGTTTTGGGCATTCAGTTGGGAACATTTCCCTTCAAATATCTGGGATTACCTCTTATTAAAGGAGCAATTAAGATGGCACACTTTTCTCCTCTCTTTGATAGACTTCATGCATAGATGGCTGGCTGGAAAAGTAAATTCCTCTCCTTAGGTGGAAGATTACAACTTATTAGATCATCTATAAACAGCTACTTATCATATTGGTTTCGTTCTATGGCTATTCCTGACGGCATTATCAAAAAAATTTGCTCTTTTACAGCCAAATTTTTCTATCATTCTGGGGAGGCCAAAAAGCTACACACAATTTCTTGGGAGCGCACTACCCTACCAAAAGATAAAGGTGATATAGGTTAACTTTCTACTTCATCTATCAATATGATCAGCAAACTTAAACTAATGTGGAAAATCTATATGGGAGAAACTATTTTTGCTAGATGGTGCTTAGCCAAATATACTTCATTATGGAAACCAAGCATTCTTAGAGTCTCTCCACTTTTAAAATTGATTATGAAGGTTGCTGATAAATTTAGGAATAAAGCGATTTTAAAGTTAGGCGGTAATGTTTTTTCCCTATACTATGACCCTTGGTGTAATGGGCAATCACTTTGTAATTGGTTGGGTGTTAATGACATCCTTGAACCTCTCTGAAAATCTGAAAGTCCATTCATTCTTACAAAATGGACAATGGAATCTTCCTAGTGCACTTGTGGCTTCTCACCCCAGGTGTACCCAATTGATATGTGAAACTCCTATAAAGGAAGAGGAAGATTCGGTAGTCGGCTAAACTCTTAGCCTTCCTCTAAAGAATTGAGAAGCAATCTTTGAATCCCACCCATCATTGGATTGGACTAAAGGAATATGGTTTAAGGGCTATGCCATAAATTATGCCCTCTATTGTTGGATGGCGTTCAAAAATGGTCTTAAAATATCTGATAAGTTAGCAAATAAAGGAATTGGCTCTCAACTTCTTCTGTTTTTGTCACTCTGTTTTTGAATTACACAACCATTTATTTTTTGAATGCCCGATGTCCATGGCGGTGAGAGCTCGATACCACATGGTAGGTTTCTTCTGCTGCAATCTTCTCTTCCGCAGGTTTTGAACTTCATTAATGAGGGGGATCATAAAATGTTACATCGACCACTATCGATTGTTTGTTTACTGAGAGAAAGAAATAATAATCGATATACTCTTCCATTTCCCAACCCTTTTGCTTTGTTAACTTCGGTAAGTGAAAGGGTTTACGCTAAAGTTGGAAACTTAAGACAACTTGGCCAAGCTATGTGCAGGAAATGATTCGAAAATGGAGGAATTACTATCCTCCATAACCATCTTTCCGAGATCTGCTCGAGGATGAATTTCTCTGAAAGTTGCTATTTTTTGTGTTATTTTCCTTACTGGGCGGTTTATTTTTGGATGGCTCTACTAACCTTTTCACTACTGAAATTTACTTCTTTGGAGTATATATCACTATCTCCACAGATGATGATTCACCTTCCTCCCCTTCTTACGTGCGGCAATGTGACCGCGATGGATTGATATTGGGATCGTCACGGCGGCAGTGAGAGGATTCTCCCTTTCCCACGTTCGCATTGCTATTGTGTTTGTTTTTGATCATCTTTGATGTATTTTGTATCTCTGAGTCCATATGATTCTCATATTTTTTCCTTTTTTCTAGCAGGAATTCTCGTTTCTGCTTGTGTCCTGATCATGTTCCATGGTCTGCTTTTAGCTTAGTTTTTTTGTAGGTTTTTCAGTCCTGTAAGGGATTATGTTTGTCCTCTATAAACTCATTTTGGAATACAATTGGGCTAAGGCCCTCAAATTTTTTCCAAAAAAAAATTTGCCCATCTTGAGTTGATCGTGGGTCCACCCTTGGTTATTGAGTTTATTTTATCAAGATGATTAGCTCAATTATATATTTGGCAAAAGTAGAGTTTGAATGATAGATTTTAATCTCAAGAGATATCCATTCGTATTTACAAAGATATGCACACACATCAAGATTCTCAAACAAAATGATTTTTTTATGAAGTATCAAACATAATTATTTTGTTTGAATATTAATATTTTATGCCTAAAACAATCAATAAAATCAACATTTAAAAAAATAAAACAATCATAAATATAAGGACCTTTGGGGTATCATTGTATTGGGTTAATAACTAGGGTTGTTTGATTGTATGAAAAAGTAATATAGTGTAAAAAGAATATAGTGTATTTAGATTACTTTAGGATTATTTGGTTGAAAATTTTATAAATACATGTAATTATTTTTTATTTTTGGTAAAATAAATATAATATAAAATAATTTTGATGTTGTGAGTAGCGGCGGCGGGCGGCGGCGATGGCGAGCGGCGACAATCAAAATACTTTATATTAGCCAGTGTATTTGGAATTCGTCGGACGAATTCAAATACACCAAAAATTATCATTCTAATGCATTTTAAATATACTACAAATATATTATAATTTTATTTTGTATCATATCAAAAGCTCAAAAAAGTTAACTAATTGTATTCAATTTATTTTATCCTCTAATTACAGGCAATTAAACAATCTCTAAATTAATGCTCAACATTAAAAAAAGACTATGTCAACTTCCCATCATTTAAAAGATAAATTATGATCCTCAATAGAATTTCAACACGTGTCAACATTTTGAAAAGCCTAATAATAATGCAGTTTGGTAAGCCCTGGTCCACCTTGAAAGCCACAGCAGAGTTTGGAATCCTCTGCAGTTACAGCGGCACTAAAGCAATCACGGTTTCTGGCCCACCATGTCTACAAATAACCAAAACTACCTCCACCATCGACAAACAGTAGATGACTCGGCTTGGACAACTCGGGAAGGCGTTGCCACTTAATTCAACGGATCATTATAACAAGCCCACTCTAAAAACGTCCCTTTCACATTAAATTTGATTAGTAGAATGATACGTATTAATTTCTGTAATTGACTTGGCTGGTGAGAATAATTCTGTATTTGAGTGAGGCTTGAGTGAATAGTTCTGTTCTGTGTCACTGTTGGCTCTGTTTGGCTGTTTTACAGTTTAATCGATAAATTGGTTTGGTAAAAAAGTTAACTCAGAGTTGGAAGTGAGTACTCCATGGAAAGGTGCTATTTGAGCCGTTGGATAGCGCATTTTGGACTGATCTGCAATTAGTGTTTGAAAGCGCCGTTGGATCAGAAGTTTAATCTCTCCCGATTTGTTGTTTGATCATGCGGTTCTTGATGCTAAGGTAAGTGGATTACGCGATTCCCGCGCTGATTGAATCCTTTGATTGAGAATGGCGCGTTCTTGGGTTGGATGAACTTTGATAACCTCTTATCTGAATTGTTTTGTTTCGATTCAGGCGCCGAAAAGAAGAAACAGAGAACGGATCATTCGATTCTGAATCTGGTATTAAGGTGAGAAAACCAAGAACGAAGCAAAGAAGAAAGAAGACGAAGAGCTAAGTTCTTCTAATCGATTACCCCTTAATTTGGCTTTTGATCTATTTATAATTTCTAATTTACTCTCTGAATGTTCCTGCTATGCCTAGATCATTATTTCTTCTAAAGTGGATGCTTTAATGCTTTTTTTTGTTCTTTGATCATGCCTGATGTGTGCTTTCTTGAGTCTTGATTCTTGATTTCTAAGTTTTGATAATTCTGCGATTTTCGGAAGGATCTATAGTCGAAAGTGTTGTCTTTTGTGGTGATGCTTTCCCGTTGATAACTTGTTACCATTCTAGTTGATTCTTGATTCAGTTCATTCGTCATCCTATCCCATCATGTCTCCAATTGTAATTATTTGTGCTCTGAATTAGTATAGTTGTAATAATTTCCTTTCTCTGGAATTGTTTAGTCTTCAAACCTACATGATGTTTTGGGACGTGCTTTCAAGCATTTTCATTCAGTTTTAGATTTTTATTTTTTTTTTGAGAACATTATAGATTTTTGATCTGATCATAGAATGAATAAGTTATGAAAGCATTAAATATTCTTATTCGAAAGATTATATAAGGGCTATTTATTGTCTTATTTAGAATCATATAAAATAAATATATAAAAAAAATCATGAAAAGGATTACTTTATAGTTATTTTGGTTCGAGCTTTACAAATTACTTTGTATTTTTGTTTGGTTGACAAAATGTAATATAAAGTAAATGAGAAGTTTGGGCGTGCGGTGGGGTCGAGGATTCAATTGGGCGGCGAGAAGCGGCGGAAGCGGGTGAGGCCGCCGATCACATGACCGGCTGTATTTAGAATTCGTCATTTGGGCGAATTCCAAATATCTAATCGCTTTTCGGTGTATTTGAAATGCACAAATTTTAGTTTACTTCGATCTTGAAATATTGCCTTCATGGAATCTGAATCAAACAGCCCCGTAATTAAACTTTTCAGGAATCAGAAAATAAGAATGATTTAGAACATAACACTCGAATTCTTCCTGCAACTGTTCATATTCTAACTCCCGAATGACATTCAAGAATTTATGAAAGGAAAGCCATCGCCAGGGTAAAATAAGAAGAGATTTATGTTCTTCGCAAAACAAGGAAAAAAAATCATGCCTGCAAGTTCTCAGATCTACCGGTGAATGTTTGTTTGGTGGTTATCGGATAATTTTAGTATTACAAGGGCAGAATCCTAATTAAAAAATAACGAAAGGCTTATGCTATTTTTTAATCCACTGCAAAGATATGAAGAACAAATCGCAACAGAAGACCACATGAACAAAGGTAATCGTAAATTGCTCAAATTAGGACTACATGTCCAAAAATGGCTAAAGAAGAAAAGCTGCAGTCATCAGAAAAACTTACTTGTCATTGCCCACTGGATGAACATCAGGATCTAGAGCAAACCCTACAATCAACAGTCTTGAAAGGGGGAAACGTGAACTTCGACAGTGCTTAAATTGGTAATATTAGCAAAACATTAACCCTAAGTATTTTTCTAGAAACAATTTATCAGAAATCGCCGTCGTTGAGCCTCCTGCCGATCTCGAAGGAGACAAAGGCATCAACGCACGCGTACATGATCTGATCCATCGAGAGAAAAAATTGATCCCAGCGGCTCATCGTCACACGCTTCGGCTTGTTCAGAACAACACCCATTACCTCCCACGCCAGCGCGGCGAGCCCCTTCTGCTTCATGTCATTCCGCCCCATCACATCATTTGCGAGATCCCTCAGATCGACTGCGTTGGAGACGCCCAAACCTTTCTCGTTAGCGAGGCGGTTGACATCGGACTTGATTCCCACTCCCACGAAGGTGAATCGCAAGTCTGTGAGGAAATCGCAGAGAGATGTTGGGATATAGTCGGCGAAGAGAAGTTTGAAGATGAGGCAACGGCGGCCGACACAAAGCTGGAGTAAGGCTATTGGATTCTGGTACCGAGAGAAGGAAGGGCGCCACTCGAGGTCGATGCCGACGATCAGGCGATGGAGACGGCGGCGATGAATTCGGAGAATGTCGGATATCCAGGAATCGAGTACGTTGCCGGAGGACGTTAACGTCGTTTTGATGTAGTCGCTGTCATTGAAGAGCACAGTAAAGTCGGTCTCCGAGTGTTGCTCGATCTCCGTCGCCATTTTTCGCCTCCTCCCTCTGATGCTAGGACGAAGTGAACGTTCTTGGCTCTCTTGCATTTAGTGTGACTTAAATAGAAGAAAAGTATTGTCGAATTTTGGTAAGGATGTATTTCAAAATCTTTTTATGATTATTATTTTTGAATGATATGATACATAAAAAAGGTTAACTAAAATTTATATCCTATTAATTTAAAAGAATATTAGATAATGTTGAGTTAATGTTTATAAAAAATTTAATCAAAATATTTTAAGCATACATTAAATTTATATTTATAATTTTAGCTATTTATCACTGAACTTATAGTTAGGTTAATGCCTATAACATATATTTATTTAAATAAAATTCTTTTAAAATATTTTTTGGTTCTAAATATCTTTAAAGATGACTAAGTTCTTATCTATGTGGATTGATAGTTGGAGTCATTAAGTCTTTTAAATTGATTAAAATTGGAGCTATTTTGAAATTAATTTAAATTTGATTCAAATCTAATTTAAACATTGGCTTGAAGCTGCATCGCCTTTGTCGAGCAAACTTGAAACATCAAGGTTGTCATTGAAATATGCCAGAAAAGGATTGCATCGATCTATCCCATTTCTTCTATTAGAATATACTCGTAGGCAACCTCACATAAATCTAGTGAGGTTGACATTAGAATACAAGCACATGCTAGAAAGAGAATCAATTGATTGAAGCTTTATTTCGTTCTCTGAAAACTCGAGTTTGAATATTAGGGACTGTATAGGTGTGTTAGTTTGTCATGAAATAGCTCAAATTTTCGAGAGAGAGAGAGAGAGAGTGGAGAATATTATTACTATATCAAAATATGATAAAGCAAAATCAATAAAGATAAGAAGCACATATTATGTCTTATTCATCCCAATTATCATCGAAATATATTGAATGAATGAACTAAGAAAAGTTACAGGTCAACGTCACAAAGATTGAGCCAAATTCACGATCATCGACATTGCCTAAATAACATCCGCTTACAAAACATATTGTTCAGGCATATCCGAAAAATTGAAAATATCTAAAATGGAGGTTCACATTGCATAAGTCGACGCATAAAAGTCAAATGCATGATCACATATACATGTGAGGTGGTGACCTAAAATTCAATATATACCAATGACAAAAAAAAAGTATTTATAAAATCTTTATGATATTATAATGACGACATACCTATAAATTAATTAAATTGATTTATCTTGAACTTATATATATATATATATATATATATATATATATATATATATATATATATATATATATATATATATATATATATATATATATATATATATATATAAGATTATCTAAAATTGTTGTGAAATCAATTTGTTTAAATACGAAAACTCACATTGGAAAAACCTGAAAAGAGGAAAAAGCTATGCTTAAGTAAAACTTTTATATATTTATTTTATCTAGTTTTCTCATGGATTGATGTATGAGAAGGGTTGACAATGAATCATCGTCAACCATATAATAATGGTGAGCACGGGTCTGGCGATGAAGGTTGTCGGGATGGCGATGAAGCGTGGAAGATGGCGTAATGACGATGGCGTGGCCGGCGTCGGTGGTGGATGATAATGCGACGATGGTTGATTATGAAGCCGGCGGCGAGGATGCGCGGTCGACATGACGGGCGGAGATTGGCGCTGAGGCGGCGGTTGATGGCGTGGGTTGGTATTGATGGGGTGGTCGGCCGTCCAGTGGTAAACATTTGGAGGATTTTCGCTTTAAAAGCTCTCTCTCTCTCTTGCTCTTCTTATATGAGGAATGAGAGGCATATATTGGAGGAGTGGTCTAATACAACAAAATCGAACCACTCCTCTCCATCAGATGGCTCATGATGATTCCCTTGATCATATGATGTATTTTGTGTATTTGAATGCTTAAAATAAGTGAGAATTATGAGATCTTGGGCTCGTTAGATCAGGCCATTTTAATACCTTTCGATGTTTGAGAGTTATTTAGGGATTTAACACATTAGAGTTTCGAGGATATTTTAAGTGCTTGATCTCGACGGTTTCAACGGATCGACTTGCTTTTAGCATCAAGATTCATGCTTCCACTAGTAGTATTTTAAGTCATATCGGTTCTTATTTTTGGATGACATTATCAATCATCAAAAATATATTTGTTATAAAAAATAAATTCTTCAATGAAATTTGAGGGTCCATTAACCACACATTTTGAGAGAAGAGATCTTCATGGGAACAAGATTATGACTTCAGCGAATCTGAGCGCAGATGTGTGAGGTATCTGTAGATTTTGAGGTTGAGACCGTCAAGTGAGCAGGCTTATGGCGGCCGTCGGCCGCGCCATGGTGAGCAACGAGCGTCAATCGCGTTCAGTGGCAAACAGGAGCGGCGGTCGTGAGCGTCGAACGGGGCCGCATGGGAGACCGTCTGGCGGTGCATGGGAAGCATCCTCAGGTCGGGTGCGGGGTTAGCGAGATTGGCGAAAGCGGGTCGGTAGGTCAGCAGAGCGGATCGTGGGAGCAATTGGCCTGGGTTGAACACACGAGCGAGCGGCAGACGCACATGGGGGGGCGCGTATGACGATGGGTGCCAGCAATCACGTTGGCGTTCAGCTCGTTTAAGCGGTTTGGATTTTAGATTTTGACATTTTGCCTTATAGGTGCTATAAAACCCCCCTAAGGCCAAAGGAGAAGGCACACTCCTCATATGCTGGAATGTCCCTCTTCTTCTCAAGAAGAGGTCGTTCGGAGGTGGTCAGAGCATGGTATAATCGTCATGTCTGATTTTCTCGAGCGTCAGCTCGTTGGACCATCGGGTTGGGATCAAGGCCGGTACATCGTCGTTATAGTTTTCCCTCAAAAAGCGTTACGTCGGACGTCGTTGGCGATCAAAGCCGCGCATGTCTATTGTCATTTCCCTCGAAGAAGCGTCAGTTCTGTCGGACCGTCCGGGTTTGGAGCGATCAGGAACAATAGGAGGCAGGGGTTGTGGCGATGCTCGATTGTGGCAGCGACGGTGAGCGGTAACTGCGGTGGTCGAGTTAACCGATAATTGAGTGATCGGCGGATTGCGCGATGGTGCGATGGCAAACGAAGTAGTAAGCCGGTAACCATTCTGATGGTTAGCGGCGAGAGTCAGCGGTAGCAAATAGTCGATAAGTAGTGGGTGCGTCAGTGGTCGAATCAGGGAATGCACTAAAATGCAGCTAGTAATGGCGATAGTGGTTAGCAGCCGATAGAGTGGTCAGCGCAGCGATGTAATCAATGATGATGGCAACCAGTAGTAGCGGATCAGCGGTTGATGACCAGCGTAATGATGTCGCAGTGACCCAGTATGCCAACCAGTGGTTGGTAGCCCGGAAATTAGCCAGCGGCAATGGTAGTTAATGTGATGAAATCGTCAGTGGTAGCGAGATCAGCGGCATGTGGTAATGATGCCGGCGATAATGTCGCGTCAGTAACCAGCAAAGTGATGATGACCACTAATGGTGCAAGCGAAATTAGTTCTTGAATGACCAGCAATGGATGCAGTTAGCGTCAATGAGGATAATATGATAACGATGAGTAAAAGCAAAATGATACGGCGGTGAAGCGGGTGGTTTAGCGCCGAGTGTCAGCAACAATTCAGCGCGTAATGCAGAGATATGAGCGATATGTGGTGATCGAATATTGATGGTGATATTCAGCAGTAGTAATGACGGCAGTGATGTGAGTAATGCCATTTTGAGCGCATGCAGTGGCAATATGGTTAATGAAGCAGTGGTAGTAGCGGTAATGAAGCAATTAGCGTCGGTAATCGATAATGGTGACCAATGATAACGGTGATAGTGTAATGACCCGGTAGCGGTTGAAAGGCGAGGTGGTCGAATGAAGCGAACGTCCGTAGTTCTACTTCTTCTTGTAGAAAATTGGATTTCTTGAAGCTTGATGGATGGTTCTTGTTGATAGTAATCGTTAACTTGCATGAGAGGTAGTAATCGAATCCGAAATTTTTCACCCATCGAGGTTGTTTGTCAGTCTTGATTGATGAACTGTGGAGTAAGTGCAAAGTTTCCACCTATCCGAGGTTGTTTGTTAGAGTTTTTGCTTGGTGACGTTAACTTGTGTATAAGATATTGAACCGAATCTGCTGAGAATTTTTGACCCATCCGAGGTTGTTTGTCAAAGTGTTACTTGATATCACGAAGAGGTCAATCGAATCCACGAGGATTTTGACCCATCAGGGTTGTCGAATGTTACCCGATGGCTGCGGATGGAAGAGGTTGTTGAATTGAATCGAGATTTTGACTATCGAGGTTGTTTGTCGAGTGTTACGATGGCGTTAACACTCGGAAGAGGTTGAATTGAATCGTTGAGATTTTGACCATCCGAGGTTGTTTGTCGAGTGTTACGATGGCGTTAACTATGGAAGAGGTTGAATTGAATCCAGGATTTTGACCCATCCGAGGTTGTTTGTCGAGTGTTACGATGGCGTTAACGTATGTGGAAGAGGGTGGGAAGTCCACCAGGACCTTTTGACCTATCTAGGTTGTTTGTCGAGTCTTACCATGTTAACTGTATGGAAGAGGTCAATTGGTTTTTTTTGACTATCCAGGTTGTTTGTGAGTGTTACAGATGACATTATGGATGAGGTTGAATTGAATCAATTTTGATATCAGTTGTTTGTCGTGTTACGATGGCGTTAACTATGGATGAGGTGAATTGAATCCTAGGATTTTAACCTATCGAGGTTATTTGTCGGGTTATGATGGCGTTAACAATGTGTGTGGGAAGTCCACCAAAGACCTTTTGACCTATCTAGGTTGTTTGTCGAGTCTTTACCGATGATGTTAACACTTTAATGGTAGTTTTGACCCATTTGAGGTTATTTTTCAGAGTCTTTGTTCGATGACATTAACATGTGTGGAATGGGTCAAATCAAAATATTTGTTTGAGCTTGTAGCCAAAGTTGCTCCTTGACCTTTGTCTTTCTCATTGGTATTGCTGACTTGCTTATTTAACTGATAATCAATTAGATATCCAGAATATTGATTTAGATAATCTTTTGAGATTAGGACTTGGCCCCCAGTTTTCGATAAAATTTGAAGGAACGAAGTTTGATGAATCTTCATTCTTCTCTTGCACTCTTTAAAAGCTTGAAATGCTCCACCTTGATGGTAGTTTTGATCTTGTTGGGAAATTTGGTCGTCATACAAGAAGAAATAATGGGAACCTCAAGTGGCAAAGCTATTCGTGCAAGAAAACCTTGAGTGAAAGTTCGCGCATTGTTGTGAAATAGCTGTATTTAAAGAGTGAACAAGAAAACTCATTTTACGTGGAAAACCTCGAAAGAGGAAAAATCGAACTGTGAAAAGTTTCCACTATATATTTGTTTTGGAACAAGTTTTCGTCGTGATTATTGTATGAGAAAGAGCTAACAATGGGAATCCCAAAATTCACAACGACCATATAGTAATGGTCAGTGAGGTCGGCGATGAAGGTCGTCGGATGGTGGCGAAGATGGCCGTCGAGATGCGGTGGCAACGATAGTTGTCGGCGGTGGCCGTCGGTGGTAAACGGGATGATGGTTGATAGCGATGGCAATGAGTGATGGTGTCGGTCGATTCGATGGAGATTCGGCGGATCGGTGGCGGCAGCGGCGGCCGGCGTAGTAGTTAACAGGGTGTGGCGACTGTCGAGTGGTGTACGATATACGGAGGATTTTCAAGCTTTAGAGCTCTCTCCTCTCTCTTGCTTAGCCTCTCCTCATATGAGGAATGAGAGGCTATTTATAGATTGGAGGAGTGGTGTCTCTATAAATACATGCAAAATATGAACCACTCCTCTCCATCGGATGACTCATGATGTTTCCCTTGATCATATGATGTATTTTGTGTATTTGAATGCTCAAATAAAGTCAGAATTATGAGATCTTGGGCTCGTTAGATCCGGCTCATCGAGATGCTCGATTTGACTATAAACACTCCATGTTTGAGAGTTATTTAGGGATTTAACTAATATCCCAGAGTTTCCAAGGATATTTTAAGTGCTTGATCTCGACCAGTTTGAACTTCGGATCAGCTTGCTTTTAGCATCAAGATTCATGCTTCGACTAGTAGTATTTTAAGTGTTATATCATATATATATATATATATATATATATATATATATATATATATATATATATATATATATATATATATATATATAATCCCTCATACATTGACACGTTTAATCTAAATAAGCTTACTTTAAATTATATAAATATCATTCATCATTAAGTAATGGTCGGACGTCATGCGGATAAAGAAAACAAATTTCATATTAAAGCTTCAGTTCACTTGCTGAAACTCCACGCCTCTTCTTAAGCTGTCTTGCGCCGTTCGTCTTATCCTTCTCCTTCCGTTTGTCAAAATAAAAAAAATAAATAGAAATTTTAATTCATTTATCTGACAACCCACAATTAAAGGAGAAAATATTATGTGTAAAATCCAGACGTCAATCACTATACAACACATATCTAGTATTAAAATATGATTTTTTCACTTAACAGTGTTGTAACTTGACTATGCCTTAACGACGTCATTTACGTTAACCCGGGCCATCGTAAAATAGCGGAGGAAAAAATATATTAAATGTTGGATTCTTGTAGAATATTTTAGGGATTTCATTTTTGTGCAGAAAATTTTCTCAACTCCCTCTCTCTCTCTCTACCTTCCCTAGATTTGCTTCTATGGCATTAAAATTGAGGTATAGGCAAGCTATGAGATATTTCTTCGTACATTTTTGAACTTTAATGATTTTAAGGTTTTCACAATTATTCTCACCGTCGAATAGGAGCACATTTGGAACATTTGAGTTCTTTAAAAGAAAGGAGACTGTTTTGCTAGATTTCGGAGATGTTTTGCATGTGTACTCTCTGTACTCTCATGAGAGTACACATCATTTTTTTTCAAAATTTTCAACTGTGGGGTTTGTCATATGTTTAGTATATCCCATTGTAAGATGTTTGGAGATATTTCATGAAGGATTTGATGATTTTTGGTATTTTTTTGTATGTATACTCTCTGTACTTTCATGAGGGTACACCCCATTTTTTTACCAGTTTTTTCCACTCTAGGGCTTGTCATATGTTTACCATAACTTAATGGAAGATGTTTGGAGATATTTCATGAAGATATTGCTAATTTTTGGGGCTATTTTATATGTGTTCTCTCTGTACTCTCATGGGGGGTACATCTCATTTTTTCAAAATTTTTAACTGTGAGGCTTGCAATTTGTTCACCATTACCCATTGGAAGATGTTTGGAGATGTTTCTTGAAGAATTTTCTAATTTTTGGGGCTATTTTGCATGTGTATTCTCTGCACTCGCATGAGAGTATACCTTATTTTTTTCAATTTTTTTTAAATGTGGGGCTTGCCATATGTTTAATATATCCCATTGAAAGATGTTCGAAGATATTTTATGAAGAATTTGGTGGTTTTAGGAGCTGTTTTGCATGTGTACTCTTTGTACTCTCATGAGGTATACCTTACTATTTCAATTTTTTCAATTGTGGGGCTTGTCATATGTTTACTATATCCTATTATAATCTGTTTGGAGAGGTTTCATGAAGAATTAGCTAATTTTTGGGGCTATTTTGCACATGTACTCTCTGTACTCTCATGAAAGTACAATACATTTTCTTATTTTTTCAGCTTTTTTACCCTGTCTGGAGATAATATGTTTAGTAGATACCTCTACAAATAGTTTGGAGGCTAATTGGTTAATTCTTGTGGTAGTTTTGTATCTGTACTCTCATGAGAGTACACCCCATTTTCTCATTTTTTTAAAACTTTTTTACCCTGTTTGGAGATAATATGTTTGGCATATGCCTCTACAGACAGTTTGGAGACTGATTAGTTAGTTTTTTGAGATAATTTTGTATCTGTACTCTCTTTACTCTCATGAGAGTACATTTTCTCATTTTTTAGCTTTTTTATCTTGTTTGCAAATAATATGTTTGGTAGATGTCTCTACAAGTAGTTTGAAGGCTGATTGGTTAATTTTTGAGGCAGTTTTGTATTTGTACTCTCTGTACTCTCATAAGAGTACACCCCATTTTCTCAATTTCTTTCAGCTATTTTATCCTGTTTGGAGTTAATATGTTTAGTAGATGCTTTTACAAGTAGTTTGGAGGCTAATTGATCAATTTTTAGGGTTATTTTTACATGTGTACTCTCTGTACTCTCATGAAGGTACACCTTATTTTTTCATTTTTTTTAACTATGGGGCTTGTTATATGTTAACTATATCCCATTGTAATATATTTAGAGAGGTTTCATGATGAATTTGTTAATTTTTGGATCTATTTTGTATGTATACTCTCTATACTCATGAGAGTACACCTCATTTTTTCAAAATTTTTAACTATGGGGCTTGTTATATGATTACCATAACTTATTGTAAAATGTTTGGAGAGGTTTCATAAAGAATTTATTAGCTTTTGGAGCTATTTTGCATATGTACTCTCTATAGTCTTATGAGGGTACACCCCATTTTCTAATTTTTTTCAACTTTTTTATCCTATTTGGAGATAATATATTTAGTAGATGCCTATACAAGCAGTTTGGAGGCAGCTTGGTGGGTTTTTGGGATTGTTTTGCACATGTACTCTCTGTACTCTCATGAGAGTACAACCCATTTTCTCATTTTTTTCTACTTTTTTACCCTATTTGGAGATAATATGTTTGGTAGATACCTCTATAAGTAGTTTGGAGATGGATTGGTTAGTTTTTGAGACAGTTTTGCATCTGAACTCTCTGTACTCTCATGAGAGTACACCCAATTTTTTTTTCAACTTTTTTACCCTGTTTGGAGATAATATGTTTGGTAGATGCCTCTACAAGCAGTTTCGAGGTTAATTGGTTAGTATTTGAGGAAATTTGGCATCTGTACTCTCATGAGAGTACACCTCATTTTCTCATTTTTTTCAACTTTTTTACCCTATTTGGAGATAATATGATTGGTAGATGCCTCTACAAGCAGTTTAGAGGTTGATTGGTTGGTTTTTGAGACAGTTTTATATCTGTACTCTCTGTACTCTTATAAGAGTACACCCTATTTTCTCAATTTATTTTGCTATTTTATCCTGTTTGGAGTTAATATGTTTAGTAGATGCCTTTACAAGTAGTTTGGAGATGATTGGTTGATTTTAGGGCTATTTTGCATGTGTACTCTATATACTCTCATGAGGATATACCTTATTTTTTTATTTTTTTAATTGTGGGGCTTGTCATATGTTCACTATATCCCATTATAATATGTTTGGAGAGGTTTCATGAAGAATTTGCTGATTTTTAGAGCTATTTTGCATTTGTACTCTCTGTACATTTATGAGGGTGGGGCTTATCATATGATTATCATAACTTATTATAAGATGTTTGGAGAGGTTTCATGAAGTATTTGCTGATTTTTGAAACCATTTTGTACCTGTACTCTCTGTACTCTCATGAGGGTACACCCCATTTTCTCATTTTTTTGGCTATTTTACCCAGTTTGGAGATAATATGTTTAGTATGCCTCTACAAGCAGTTTGGACGCTGCTTGGTGGATTTTTGGGACTATTTTGCACTTATACTCTATGTACTCTCATGAGAGTACAACCTATTTTCTCATTTTTTTTCAGCTTTTTTACCCCATTTGGAGATAATATATTTAGTAGATGCATGAACAAGAAGTTTGGAGGCTGATTGGTTAGTTTTTGAGGTAGTTTGTATCTGTACTCTCTATACTCTCATGAGAGTACACCCCATTTTCTTATTTTTCAGGTTTTTTATCCTATTTGGAGATAATATGTTTGGTAGATGTCTCTACAAGTAGTTTGGATGCTGATCGGTTAGTTTTTGAGGCAGTTTTGTATTTGTACTCTCTATACTCTCATGAGAGTACACCCATCTTCTCATTTTTTTAGCTATTTTATCCTGTTTGGAGTTAATATGTTTAGTAGATGCCTTTACAAGCAGTTTAGAGGCTGATTGGTTGGGTTTTAAGGCTATTTTGCATGTGTAGTCTCTGCACTCTCATGAGGGTATACCTTATTTATTTTTTTTTTTAACTGTGGGGCTTATCATATATTTACTATGGGGCTGTTTGGTTGCCTGCATCTGGAATGTACTTCATTCTAAATGCACGCTTTCGAACATTTCAAGCGTTTGGTTGCAAATAAAATTCCAATGTAATGTAATGCATTTCAAATACACTAGAAAGGCTAGTTTGCGTGTATTTGGAATTCGATTGGGCAAATTCAAATACTGCCAAATAAAGTGATGTTGGCCTCTACCTGGCCACCCTCACGCCACCATCGCCATGCCGGTCGTCGCCACACGCGTAGATCCGTCAGGTCACGGGTACCCTACCGTCAATCCTTTCCTTGGTTTACTTTACATTTTGTCAACCAAACAAAAAAAAAAGTAAAGTCATGCATTTGTAAAGCTCTTAACAAACAACTATAAAGTAATCCTTTGAATTCCTTTACATTACATTCCTTTTACAGCATTCAAATCGCAACCAACAATCTAGTGTAATCTCTTTGGAGAGGTTTCATAAAAAATTTGCTGGTTTTGAAGCTGTTTTACATGTATACTCTCTGTACTCTCGTGAGAGTACATCTCATTTTTTTAAAATTTTTAACTGTGGGGCTTATCATATGATTACCATAACCTATTGTAAGATGTTTGGAGAGGTTTCATGAAGAATTTGTTGATTTTTGGAACTGTTTTGCACTTGCACTCTCTGTACTCTCATGAGGGTAGACCCCATTTTCTAAATTTTGTTAACTATTTTCTCAGTTTGGAGATATATGTTTAGTAGAAGCATGTACAAGCAGTTTGGAGACTGCTTGGTGGATTTTTAGGAATGTTTTGCACCAGTACTCTCTATATTCTTATGAGAGTACAACCCATTTTCTCATTTTTTTTTTCAACTTGTTTACCTTATTTGGAGATAATATATTTAGTAGATGCCTCTACAAGTAGTTTGGAGACAGATTGATTAGTTTTTGGTTCTATTTTGCATTTGTACTCTCTGTACTCTTGGGAGAGTACACTTTATTTTCTCATTTTATTTGAACCATTTTACCCAGTTTGGAGATAATATGTTTAGTAGATGCCTTTACAAGCTATTTGGAGGCTAAATGGTTATTTTTTGGTTCAATTTTACACCTGTACTCTCTGTACTCTCATGAGAGTACACCTTATTTTTTCAATTTTTTTAACTACGGGGCCTGTCATATGGTTATTATATCCCATTGTAATATGTTTGGAGAGGTTTCATGTAGAATTTGTTGGTTT
Organism: Cymbidium sinense; assembly: GCA_021442155.1. Taxonomy (NCBI): domain Eukaryota; kingdom Viridiplantae; phylum Streptophyta; class Magnoliopsida; order Asparagales; family Orchidaceae; genus Cymbidium; species Cymbidium sinense. Next base: position 98,645,112 of record CM038227.1, read on the forward strand.
TAAGGGCTATTTTTTATGTGTACTCTCCGGGCCTCCATTGTGCTGATAATGTTCTCATTAATTGACTTTTCATTTTGAAGTTTACAATGTCTAGGAAAAGGATAACTTTCAGATGCAGGCCAACCAGCATTAGAGCGGCGTTTGATACTATTTCAACACGCTTTACTGATGAAGTTCTTGACATTTTAAGAAGGCTATATTTGCATCAATTCATTTGGATGCATGGAATTCAGCAAGACTTGCCATGACTTCAATCATGTCTTGTTGGGATATAAAGAAGCAAACATTCTATTTTGGTGTCCAATGCATTTCTTTCACCCCCAATAAAGTTGCATTAATTGTATGGATGCCAAACAGAGGGGAGAAGGTCATATGACAGAAATCCCCACTTTTGAAGTTCAGCTTAGTAGATTTTAAGAAAAAACTTGAGAATTTGGATCATGTTATTTATTTTAATAAATGTACATGATTTTTACTTTCAAATCTATTTTTTATATATCATAATTATAGAGTGATATTGAAATTGATAGCCTATGCCGATGACATAGAGAGATTTGTTTATTACAATTGGTCAGAGGCCATCTAGGGCTTTCTAGTTTCACAATATGATGGTATTACATCAAAAATTTTGACACAGAAGGCACCCGGGTACATGAGTGGATTTATCACTATTCTAATGGTACATTCTACATCTTCAGATTTATATTATTTGATACAGTGAAATTAAGTTATATAAATATTCATTGCAAATCTGGGCGGCAGAGCACATAGGCATCATAAGGCCACACACATATGTTATGGCCAATAATAAAGTTTGTAGATGATTCCTTGGTTTGGAAGGTGATGCAAAATAAATTCACTCTATTTATCTCATAATGTATTTATTCATATTATAAATCATCATATTTTCTTATTGGTGTAACACAGGTCTGCTTTTCATTTGAGGACATATCAGAGGAGGAGACCTGGCTCCTTGAAACAGTGCCCCATATCTAGTAGACAACCCATGTCGAGCCCGATAACAGCCCCATTCCATGTCCAAGGAGTGGAGCCCCACTGAATCTCCATACGTTTCTCCTCGATATTCTCCACCTTCTAATGTATCTAATCACCATATGCTAGTATCCATTTAGAAAGCTTTGTGGTAGAGAAGATACTTGCAGGTTTCAGGGCCTTGGGGGAAAGAGTATTATGTTTTGAAGCATCAATAACTAAGAGAATTGATGGAATTGATTTGCGAGTAGCTGTTATTGAGGTGGTGGTTGTTGGGCAGAAGGGTTCTAGCATGGGGGAAGCTCCTGTGGAGGCTACCATAGGGGAATCTCTTGAGGAGGCTACCATAGGGGCAACACCTATGGAGGCTACCACAGGGGAAGCTCCTGTGGAGACTTCCACTGGGGAAGCTCTTATGGAGGCTACCATAGGGGAAGCTCCTATGGAGGCTTCCACTGAACATGAAGATGCTGCTTAGCCTTTTCTTGGGCAACATTGAACGTGGTGTGAAGGCTAGGCAGCTGAGGAAGAGGAAAGTTGTATCCTCCCCCTTCACACAAATGTACAGGAAGTCATGCAACAAAATAACTCCTGTGGTAGCCTTCTGAAGAGGTATTGCTTTGCTTTCTATTTAGTTTAATCTAATAGAAGCTGATTTCACTAATTTTTTATGTAGGTTAGCAAAGATGTTCCAATATCAATGGATGAACCAATGACTACTGTCGTGGTGGTTGAGAAGCATCAGGCGGAGGTATTCTTCATCTTAGAAGATTCAGCTTTAATTCACATTAAATCTAGCTCTTCATCACTAATTTTTTTCATCACTAATTTTCTTGCAGCTAGCTGAGGCACATGATATTATTGACTTCGCATCAAGAGATGTCCTTCCAAAGTCCATGCTGCAGCTCAATTGACACCTCGTGCTTCTGATTCAAGGACAAACAAATCATTTTTTACTTTATCTCATTCTATATACATAAAATCACATATTCATTTAGTATGCTCACATTCCCATGCTTCTCACATACAAGAGTGATATCATATTCGCAGCTGGGAATATCATCATTGTGTGAGGCCAGATTGATGAGTTGTTGACAGATCAGTATATGTTAGATTCGCACGTTGATGCCTTCGCCTTTTTATTGATCGAAAAGTATACTCTCTGTCCCGGGCTATATGTCCCCTATTTGTATGTTTCATGCCTACATTGGGTGAGTTACTGCATGGAATTTTGGGTAATATGATCCATTCCTAGTTTATATAGTTAGAAGCTACTAATTATAAAATTTTTCTTGACTTCTTGCAGTTAACTAAATATAACCAAAAAAAGCAAAATGTCATCCGAGATATTCGTGTTTCAAGGGCTGAATTATTCTTTGGTTATAATAATAATCGTGGACACCTTGGTGGGACATATTAAGCAAGGGGCTTGATATTTTTATGACTCTTTGCCAAACCCAGCTCAGAAGGACATTCTTCCTGATATTGTAAGAATTGTCCTCATTTTCAGTTTGCCTAAAGTGCATACTTTATGCCTAATTTATGACTTTATTTTTTACTCTTTAGATCAAAATACTCGTCAAAGATGCTGGCCAGGCTTTTTAAAGTGATCCTACAATATGGCCAATCAAAGTGATTAGTAGGCTGCCAGTCCAAGAAAGTAGTGTTGACTATGGGATGTTTGTGTGCAAATACATGGAGGTAGCGATCAGCAAACCTCCGGTGGACTAGGCTGACTACCAAGATTGGCCAAAGAAAATGAATTTCTTGTAACGACATCTATTAAATAGCTTGTAATGGCATCCAGATAATATGTTTAATAGATATCATTAGAAGCTGTTTGGAGCCTGATTGGTTACTTTTTGTTCAGTTTTGCATCTATACTCTCTGTGCCCTCATGAGAGTACATCATATTTTCTCATTTTTTCAACTTTTTTGCCATGTTTGGACATAATATGTTTAGTACATGCCATTACAAGCAGTTTGGAGGCTGCTTGATGAGTTTTTGGCACTGTTTTGTATCCGTACTCTCTACTCTAATGAGAGTACATCCCATTTTCTCATTTTTTTGAACTATGTTACCCAGTTTAGAGATAATGTCTAGTAGATGCCTTTAAAAGCTGTTTGGAGGCTGAATGGTTATTTTTTTAGTTTTGTACTTGTACTCTCTGTACTCTCAAGAGAGTACACCCCATTCTCTCATTTTTTTTTTTTTCTATCCCTATTTGGAGATAATATGTGTAGTAGATGCCATTACAAGCTGTTTGGAGGCTGATTGGTTGCATTTTGGTTCAGTTTTCTATCTGTTCTCTATGTACTATCATGAAAGTACACCCCATTTTCTCTTTTTTTTTTTCAGTTTTTTTACCCTGATTGGAGATAATATGTGTAGCAGGGGCCATTACAAGCTGTTTGGAGGCTGATTGGTTGCATTTTGGTTCAGTTTCCTATATAATTAGGATGTTAATTAGTTTTTAGTTTGATTTCAGTAGCTTTTGACAAGCATTGTAGTGGATTTAGAGGACCATTCTGGACCAGTTTTATTTTCTATTTTATTTGACACTGATTGTAATTTAAAATAAAATAATATTGACATAGTAAAAATGTATTTGAAGTTTTAATTAATATTAAATAAATTATTTTGATACAATAATGATATCTATTAATGATCGAAGGTAAAATAGTTATTTTTAAAATTAATTAAATATAAAATAACAATAATGATACCTAGCAATGATATGGTACAAATAAACTAATTAATTAAATTTTCAAATATAAAATAATAAATTCAAGATGAAAATATTTAAAAGCACTTGTAGATACTTTTTTTTGGCAATAATTGCTTGGAAGTTTAAATTTGACTAATCTGAAATAAGTAAAAAAAATATAAGAATTGAAATTTTTTTTATAAATTTGAGTATTTCTCTACTGAAATAGGTAAGTCAGCCCTTCAAAATAATTCGGATCCAAACTTAAAATCATTCCTATAATGCTTTATAAAATATGTGTGTGATAAGAGCAGTACCATTTACTCAAAATAGTTTGGATCCAAACTTACAATCATTCCAATCATGCTTTATAAAGAACGTGCGTGTTAAGAGCAATTCTATTTACTCCTAATAATTCATATCCGAACTTAAAATCATGCTTTATTTTATTTTCTTTTTTGTTTTTTTTAATGGAAAATAATATAAGAGCACTGCCATTTACCAAAACTATATATGTCACAATCCAATATATTCTAATAATTTATTAAATATTACTCATTGTTTTGCTCAGAGAGCTAAAAAATAGTTGAAAGTTCTATTAAAATTAAAAAATTCTCTTTCGAACCTAATTGTGCTATTAGTTTCAGTATTTTTTAGATTTTCTTTTTTCATAAAAAATGAAAATTTTATAAGAATTAAGAAAATTCTTGTAGAGTTATAATCTATTCAGAGGGTGCTTGCTGGATTATTGGAGCTGCTTCCCATGTATACTCTCTGTACTCTCAATAGAGTACACCTCATTTTCTTAGTTTTTTTTTCAGAAAATCTGCCCTATTTGGGGATGAAATATTTAGTAGATGCCATTGTAGCATTTTGGAGGCTTCCTAGTAGATTTTTGGGGTTATTTTATACCTGTACTCTGTGTACTCTCATGAGAGTACACTTGCTTTTTTGAGTTTTTTTTTCAGCATTTCTACCAATTCTTTCATTCAAATATTTAGTTGATGTCATTACAAATGGTTTGAAGGCTGCTTGGTGGAGTTTCAGAGCTACTTTATATGTGTACTCTCTGTACTCTCAAGAGAGTACACCCCATTTTCTCCATTTATGTCAGAAGTTCTGCCTTGTTTGGAGAAAAAATATTTACTAGATGCAAATGTAAGCTATTTTAGAGGTTTTTTTACTAGTTTCTGGAGCTGATTTGTATGTGTACTCTCTCTACTCTCAAGAGAGTACAATTTTCCCCATTTTTGTTAGACCCTGTTTGTAGATAAAATTTTTGGTAGAAGCAAATGTAAGCTGTTTGGAGATTTTTTGTTGATTTCTGGAGCTAATTTGCATGTGTACTCTCATACTCTCAAGAGAGTACATCCCATTTTCCTCTTTTGTGTCAGATGTTCTATCCTATTTGTAGATAAAATATTTAGTAAATACAAATGCAAGCTATTTGTAGGTTATTTTATTGGTTTTAAGGGTTATTTTGCATGTGTACTGTTTGTACTCTCTTGAGAGTACACCCCATTTTCTCCTTTTCTGTCAGATGTTCTATCCTGTTTGTAAATAAAATATTTAGTAGATGAAATGTAAGCTGTTTGGAGGTTGTTTTGCCTGTTTGGAGATAAAATCTTCAATAAATTTTGGTAGTACAACAAAGACTCTATTGATGGGAATTTTTAGTGGTTTACATTACAAAATTTTACCAGCACATTAAAAACATAACCAGTAGAAGTAAAAGTACAAATATTACCCTCCAAGTACAACATAATATCGACTAATTGACACATTTTTAGTCAAATTGACATTAAAGTATGTACAGTCGAAGAACACATGATAACTAAATGATATCACACATTAAAATATTTTCCTGTAATGATATCCATCATCAACTTGGTGTACCCTTCAACCGACTGATTTATTATTGAGCTTGAGTTAAATTTCTAGAATAAAATATCGTATCAGTTACTGATATGTAAGAGCATGAATAAAGGGTTTCCATGCATACCTCTGAAAAGCACTATGGCATAACCGAAAAAGGTGTTGCAATGGGTGACCCTACGTGGTCTCCACCCCTCACAGGTTAATCTTTGGTCTCTGTAACATTAAAAATATAATGGTTTAAAGTTTAAAAGTAATATTTAAAGACTATAAATTAAGAAGTAGATAGAAAATTACTCTTGATTTTTTTGTTTCTCTCCTAATATCTCTTCAGCCTTGCATTTGAAACACCCTTTGGCTGCTACTTAACTAGATCCTTTAAAAAGTCATTTCCTTTATTTGTTATGGTTGACTTCTTCTTCTTAGCTATTCTATCAATTGGAGGTGAATTCCCACATAATATAGAGTCGACATTATCAGATAGTTTTTTTAAGGATCCCAGTATATACTCCTCAGCTTTCTTATTATCTTGTGCCCTGATGTTTATTTGATATGCATATCGACTGATGTGGTTCTGAAAAATAATGCCAGTTTTATTTCCATCATTGCCTTGCACATCTTTTAAGTTCCTGTAAGCACTGTCAAAGTAGATATCCCTCTTTGCTCTGGTTGATTATCGCATAAGAAAATACTTCTCCAGAATATGCATAATATTTTCCTAACTAAGAACTCGGATGCAGTGGGCACAAAACACTCTCATCATTTTAATTTTTTTACAACTACAAGTTACATTTAGGCATGTCTTGTTAAAATGGATAGTCCATGTTTTGGAAGCACTTTTATTCTCTAAGTTTCTCACCAAATACTCCATGGGATCGTCATCTGACACATTTGCTGCTAATCCTCCAACTCTATGCAAAAATTCTTCTTCAAATATTGTATAAAGCTTTCTTGTGTAAAACATAGCGGCTTATTTTAGAATTGGATTGGTCTTAACAACAGAAATAATTGCTGACTGGCTGCACTTGAAATCTTCATCATGTTCATTTCATCGCCATGTGTTCATAACCTTCTCCAATCCCAAGAAATAATTTGTGATTGAACTTATTGGTTTAGAGATTCTATGACATACATTGTTCGTGGACTCACTACATTACGTTGATAAGATACTCATACAGAATGAGTCTTTGCAGAATACGGTGGGCCACTTGCATCTAATTTTATATAGCTTAGATAGCCAAGCATGATCATATAAATTGCCTTCTTCTAGTTTGGTAGACCAAGCTTGCTCAAACTCTTCCCGTGAGTCACACTTACTCATGTATGTATAAATGAGACTTTGTACTGTCTTATTACTTTTAAAGCAATGTACCTTCGAAGGAGCTTTCTTCGAAATATGCCATTGGTACAACTTATGGCAAGTATATGATAATGCAATTTTGATAGCTCTCGTCATTGCTTGATCTTGATCAGTGAATATTATTATAGGATGCCTGTCACTCATTAACTTGAGAAATGTTTTGAATAGCCATGTGAATGACTCAATTATCTCTTCTGATAGAAAGGCTACTCCAAACAAGACATTTTTCCAGTGATGATTCACTCCAATAAAAGGGGCACAAAAATATTATATTTATTGAGTCGATAGCTTGTATCAAAAATTATGACATCCCCAAAATAATCATATTCTATCATTGACATGTCATTGCTCTAAAAAAACTAACTAAGCTGTCTGACTCATCAACTTGGACATCCCATGCAAACATCCCATCCTCCGCTTGCCTTTCCTTGAATAGTTGTATTAATGCATTATTATCATCATTCGTAATTCTCGATCTTCTCTCTTTTTGGATAAAATTGAAAGCATCTCTTTTTGTGAAGCCAATATTCTCTACGCCGCCAACTTCCTTACTTAGATAGCTAAATGTATCAGTTGCTCTAATTTTGGCCCTGTCATTTACTTCAACACAGCTGCTTTCTCATCGCTGATACCTCTATATGATCTGAGAAGATGTAGGTCACCCGACTTTGCTAATGAATGATTATGACTTTCTATATGTTCTTTAACCCTCCAATTCCCATATAAATCAATAGAAAATCTAATCATGGCCGGACAACCACTCTTCGTGTCTATTTTTTGGAATTTGACTGAGTAGTTTAGATTGACAACTTTCTTTAGACATGCTTTTGCACATAAAAAAATCCTTTTATTTCAATTTTTTGGAGTTTTGCCAATAACTAGTATGATCCTTCCTAACACTGAATCCAGTTTGATGTGCATAATCACAGTACAATGCATACGCCTTCTTTTCATTGTGAACAGTGGTGCCAAGGAGTTTTCCCATAATTGGGTCATTAGACATAACAGCTTCATCATCGCACCGGTCATTTACCTCATTCACCTGTGTAGACATAAATATGTTTTATGCAAAATATCTCCAAAAACTAGGAAATTCTTCATGAAACATCTTCAAACATATTACAATGGGATATACTAAACATATGACAAGCCCCATAATTGCAAAAATTGAAAAAATGGGGTGTACTCTCATGAGAGTATAGAGAGTACACATGTAAAATAGCTCCAAAAATTAACAAATTCTTCATGAAACATCTCCAAACAGATTACAATGGGATATAATAAACATATGACAAGCCTGATAATTGAAAATTTTAGAAAAATAAGGTGTACCCTCATGAGAGTACACAAAGTACACATGTAAAATAGCCCTAAAAATCAAGAAATTCTTCATGAAACACCTCCAAACATCTTATAATGGGATATACTAAACATATGACAAGCCCCATAGTTGAAAGAATTAAAAAAATGAGGTGTACCCTCATGAGAGTATACATGCAAAACAGCTTCAAAAACTAGCAAATTCTTCATGAAGCATCTCCAAATAGATTACAATGGGATATAGTAAACATATTGCAAGCCTCATAATTAAAAATTTTAGAAAAATGGGGTGTACTCTCATGAGAGTACATAGAGTACACATGAAAAATAATCCCACAAACTAGAAAACTCTTCATGAAACACCTCCAAACATGATACAATGGGATATACTAAACATATGACAAGCCCCATAGTTGAAAAAAATTAAAAAAATGGGGTGTATCATCATGAGAGTACAGAGAGTACATATACAAAATAGCTCCAAATATTAGTAAATTTTTCATGAAATATCTCCAAACAGATTACAATAGGATATACTAAACATATGACAAGCCCTACAACTACAAAAATTGAAAAAATCGGGTGTACCCTCATGAGAGTATACAAAATACACATGCAAAATAGCTCCAAAAACTAGTAAATTCTTCATGAAACATCTCCAAATAGATTACAATGGGATATAGTAAATATATGATAATCCTCATAATTAAAAATTTTAGAAAAATGGGATGTACCCTCATGAGAGTACATAGAGTACACATGTAAAATAGCCCCAAAAATTAAGAAATTCTTCATGAAATACCTCCAAATATCTTACAATGAGATATACTAAACATATGACAAACCCCGTAATTAAAAATTTTAGAAAAATGGGGTGTACCCTCATGAGAGTACACAGAGTGCACATGCAAAATAGCTCTAAAAATTAGCAAATTCTTCATGAAACACCTCCAAATATCTTACAATGGGATATCCTAAACAAATGACAAGCCCCATAGTTGAAAAAATTGAAAAATGGGGTGTACCCTCATGAGAGTACAGAGAGTACACATGCAAAATAGCTCCTAAAATTAACAAATTCTTCATAAAATCTCTTCAAACATCTTACAATAGGTTATAGTAATCATATGACAAGCCTTGTAGTTAAAATTTTTGAAAAAAATGAGATGTACTCTCATGAGAGTATAGAGAGCACAAATACAAAATAATCCATAAAACTAGTAAATTCTTCATGAAACATCTCCACACATCTTTCAATAGGTTATGGTAAACAAATTGCAAGCCCCATAGTTAAAATTTTTGAAAAAAAGAGGTACTTTCATGAGAGTATAGAGAGTACACATGCACAATAGTTCTAAAAATCAGCAAATTCTTTATGAAACATCTCAAAACATCTTACATTAGTTATGGTGAACATATGACAAGCCCCACAGTTAAAAAAACTGAAAAAATAAGGTGTACCCTCATGAAAGTACAAAGAGTACACATACAAAATAGCTATAAAAACCAACCAATCTGCCTCCAAACTGCTTGTAAAGGCATCTACTAAATATATTAACTCCAAACAGGGTTAAATACCTGAAAAAAAAAAGAGAAAATAGAGTGTACTCTCATGAGAGTACAAAGAGTACACATACAAAATAACTCCTAAAACCAGCAAAGTCCTCTTGCAAAGAACTCCAAACAGTGTAGGAAATATATATTACGTAAAAGAATTTCAAAGAATATCACTGAGAAACCCTAAAAAAATTATATATATAAAACAGTTGAGAAAATTAACGGATGAATTTTTATTTAATAGATCATTCGCTAAATTGGTCGCAATATCAAGGCCACAACTTCCAAATTCGTTCTCCATCTTCACTGTTCTTTCCGAAAAATGAAATGAGATTTTTTGTTTCTCTCTCTGAGCTCAGTTTGTCTAAAAAAATATATTATGCCCTAAATCTATTTATATATTGCTTTTAAATTTTTACTGCACATTCAAATGACATTTCTCTCGCTGTTTTAACGAGATGGGCTGAGTTAACGTAAACGGCGTTGTTATGGCGTCGTCAACTTACAATGCTGTTAAGTAAAAAAAAGTTAAATTTTAATACTGGACACATATTGTATAGTGATTGGAGTCCGGACGTAAAACTACGTCCGCACGTAAAACTACGTCCGGACTCTGCACATAATATTTTCTCCAATTCAAGACACCAGGCTATTCACAAAAAAAATAAAATGAGAATCAATCTTTTTAGCGTCTCTCTGAGCCGACACACCTCTCGGTCTTTTTCTTCCTTTCAGGTGGAACTTCAACCACAGGCAGAAAATGCAGTAGCCTTTCTCTCGTTCCCATTGGCATATCCTGACCAAGCCTTCCCTCTCCTCCTAATAAATTCATGTAAGCCAACTTCATCCAACACATTGCTTTCCGCGCTCTCATCCCATTTTGCAGCTGCTTCTTTGCTATCCTATCCCTCCTCAACTTCGCACAACCTAGCTCACATAGCTCTTTCGACCTCCGACCTCGACTAACCCAACCTTCAGTCATACCACCAGCAAACCCAATCGCCGACGATCTCCAATCGGCTTCTCGTCGCTCGAACCTAGCTGACGCCGGCGAACTCACCAAGCCGTCGTCACCTCACCGTCCCACATCCACGAACTCACCAGCACAACTATCTAAATCCTCTCTCGGCAACCCCTCGGTTCAACTCGCCGACAACTTACAGGCTCGTATATCTCTAGACTCCACCTGATCCCTTCCTTAATGTTTTGGCCGTCGAGAAATCTCCGGTGAACTCCAGCCACCGCCGTTCATCTCTCTCTCCTCTCTACAGCCTACCCAATACTCTCTCTTGCTCTCTCTCTCTCTCTCTCTCTCTCTCTCTCTCTCTCTCTTCTCTCGCGACGGTAGTTCAAACAAATTCTCTCTTTCTCTAATCAACAGAAAAAAAAATCATATATATATATATATATTTGATATAATTCTAAACATAATTTTGTTATATTCGTAGCCAACTAACTTGCAAATGTATCTTATGAAATGTATATGAATGTTCAAAATATTATATTTGATATTATGAAGATGCAGGAAGAGCTTATGTGGGTCTTTTTAGACGGATAAGTTGGAAGGTTTATAGTAGCGGTGTTGCAAAACATCACCCATGCACATCTTTTTAGATAGGCGGGTAGGCTTAATTTTGGTAGAACTCTTTTGATTAGAGAAGGTGCTGCAGAAATTTTGTCAAAACTTTAGACTTATAGGAGACAAAATTAAGCAATGTCTTAAGTGATTAAGTGGCCGAAATAAAATTAAAGATAAGTTAAATGGTGATTAAACATTATAATGAAGATGCCAACTAAAACCAAATATAAATGAAAATCTTATAAGAAAGCGATTTAAAAAAAAATAAAGAAAGAAGGGGAAAAAAGAAGAAATGTACTTGTTAGCAAATACTTGAATGAGCTTTTAGAAATCTTCAAAACAATCAACTAATAACTAAATTATAAATGAGAGGGATGATGAAAATAAATGCTCATCTCCTTCTATTTATAGTGAAGAGAAAGAATCTTCTTGTGAGGCTCACCTCACTAAAGAACAATGATATGGGGATAAAAAAAAAGAGAGAATCATTTTGCAAAGTGCATGAAAAGATTTGCCGCTCATCCATCTCAAGATAATCTAAAGCTTAACCACAAAATATGCAAATAAGATCAAAGAATTAAAATATTGCATACATCTTGAAGTAGCTTGATATCCAAAATGTTATATTAAAATACACATGAACTACATAATGGATTGGATTACTTATATTGTGCGATATAGTTATACTAAGTGTCATCATATTAAAGCGTGCATAATTGGCTTGAAGGATTGCATTGTGCTCCCACTTCAAGACGACACTACATATATCAAGTCCAAATTTCTCACACCAAAATATATTTGTACTAACAAAATATGCATGTACTTTAAAATGGCTATACTTTCAAATCTATGTCATTGAAATGTGTGCAGGCGACATAAAGAAAAGGGCTTTACATGTATCTTGAGATAATCATGGGCTTAAAATCATCACATTGAAATGTGTGCTAAGAGATTTAAATATATACACACCAAGATGCATGTAAATATTATAAAGAGATGAGTCTTACATGCATTATGAAGTCGATACACATAAATTAGATGCCTCAAAATGCATGTAAATAACTTAATAGAATGAGTAATGCATGTATTTCAATGCAAATCCTATATTGAAGGCTTATGTTCAAATGCATATGGACAATTAACTATTTCAAAATGAAATCATTCATGCATGCATTACGAGGCAGACAAACTTCTAATTGCTATCTTGGGATTTATGCAAATAATGAGGTGATTCATACATGCATGTCACATAATGAAATAAATAATGAGGTAATTCATACATGCATGTCACATAATGAAATAAATTAGAATATAGTATCTCGAAAAGTGTGCATGTTTAAATAAACTTAAAAGCCTATTATGTCTCGTAAAGCATGTAAATTCTATAAGTTGTATAAAATTAAAAAAATGGAAAATAAACTTACTTGGGTCGCTTTATCTATATGGTAAAGTCGTAAGTCTCACTTAATCAATCCAATCATCCTTTCAAAATAGGAGTTGGCAGGATTGATTCTAAATCAAATGATCAATCACTAAAGAAAAATTTTGATTTATATGTTTGCATACGACCATCAAAGGTCGTTTTAAAGAAATTTTGTATTTCAAATTATAAACTCTCCTTTTCCAAATTGTAAATACAATCACAAGTTTTAGTTATAGACCCGATCCTCTACCAACAAAGAAGCAGAGTTGATAAGGTCTAACCCCAATGATGATTGTACTGATTGTAGATTTCAATTGAATGGGTCAATCTCAAAATAAAATTATCAAATTATAGTATGAATGCTCAAATCATTCATACCCCAATGATGATTGCATTGATTGTATATTTCAATCAGAGGGGTCAATCTCAAAATAAAATTATCAAATTATAGTGTGAATGCTCAAATCATTCATACCCCAATGATGATTATGCTAATTGTAGAGTTCAATCAGAGGGTTCAATCTTAAAATAAAATTATCAAATTATAATATGAATGCTCAAATCATTCATACCCCGATGATAGCTACATTGAATGGAGATTTCAACCGGAGGAGATATTACCATCAAAATATGTATAAAATTTTAAATCAAATTAATATAAATTAAATATCAATCCAAATGAAAATTTTGATGAATTATTAAACTCAAAATGACTAAATGAAATCATCATTCTAAAAAAAATTAAAGATAAAATCCAACCCACCTTCTGCAATTGTTTGTCGGAGGTGATAAGTTAAGAAAACTCAAGCTCACAAAGGAGCCAATGTCTAGTCAAAACACAATATTCACTCTCAATCAATCTCATGCCAATAAGGATGTGGCCCGTGTCTTCTGTCTATGTGGTTTAGCCAGTAGACTCCACATATGATGTAAATTTGACTAGAGTCTTCTAATCGGGTGGTTTGCCATCAAATGACACCATTATATTACGGTTACGACTACTGCCCGTATGTTCCCTAATGGCTCTGCCTTTTGAGATGTGAACCGTAGGGTGCACTTGATAAGGAAAAAAGCCCTCTGTTAGCTAAGATGGACTTAAGTCTGTCTCTTTAAACAAACACCATCCTAAGTCTATAAGATTCCCTTGGACGACGCAACCCATGGCTGCTGACAAGGATCCTTCGGTTAGGTTGGGTTGACTACCTTCTCTGACTAACTAGACTAGGGACCACGATAGTTCGAGATGATGGAATGATGGGATCTTGATCGGGCTCGTCATCGTTCCCCCAACCATCCGCTTTAAGTTAAAATGATGAATTTTATAAATTTTAAATTTCAAAACTCCACATGATGCTACTATATGCTATGCATTTGTGATCTAATGATTAGCCTTAATCAAAAGTTCTCTCTCAGCATTGGGAGGGGTAATTAATTAGAGGTGCTTGCGTTTATAGAAAATATAAAACCAGATCTAAAGTCCTTATAAAAAGAGGGCGAAATATCTGGGTAGTGTCTTATCTACTATTCCATTTATCTTCTGAAAATTTTACCGATATTTAATCTACTCTTTTCATCGAGAGGTTGGTGGTGAATTTTTAGAGCCCACAAATATGATGGAAAAGAGTTGCTCTGATCAATTCGACCACCTACATTAGTTTGATGAATAGCTTGTCAATGTCTACATCATTCCCTCCCCTCAATGAGATAATTTTAGTGGAGCAATAGAATGTACATCGTCAAAACTTGTTTATATTGATTAATGGTTTCTTGTTATGCAATTCCTTAGCGAAGGCAATGCAATAATGCATCCCTATTCACGAAACTTAGTTTGAACAATGAACTAGGTTAGTACACTTTAGTTTTGCATAATTAAAAAAATAATAATAATGGTGAAATAATGCATAGTGGTTTTAAGACACTTATAAAATTAATGGCATATTACTACAACAATGTTAATCTATTTTTGAACAATTAGATAAAGAATTATCATTTTCTCTAATTTTAAAATTAGTTTTAAAGGGAGAGTAGGGATAAAAAAAATCCATAAAATGGCTTGGCATTAATAAATCCCATTCAATTGCTAAGAGAGGTTCATTAGGTCATTATACACTATGAAAATATGTCAAGTATTTTTTTAGAGTTAAATTATGGTAGTTCTAAATTTTCTAAGAGTTGAAAAAAATAATAATAAGCCCATGATGAATTTTCTACAAATTTCTCAAGGGTCTTAATTTATTTTTTAAGATCTTAAAATTGATCTTAAAAATAATTACCCAATTAATTTGCCAAAAAGGTACACTTTAACAAATGATAATCTCTAATTGACTAATGTTGGACCCATAATCCAATGATTTCAAAATTACAAGATACAAAACCATTTCATATAATATTACATTACCTTAAATAAATATTTTTGAACCTAGGGTATTGGTTTTAATTTTATATTAACCATAGGACAAGATAAACAAAGATTAAAGTGTGAAGATTTAATTCTTTACCTCTTATCAAAGGCTAAAGCTTTCTATTTTTCTTGGAACTAATCTCAAATGATTCTTATTATTATTGATTAAAATATCATAGCAAAGATGAATGCATAAAAATTATGAAAGGTCATTCATGGTTTATGCAAAAAAAATAAATAAATAAATAAAAATAAAAAATAGCCAAACTCATCAATGAGTTTTATTATTAAGTGGTAAAGGTATGTTAAGAAGCCCATGGATAGCTCCCTCTAAATTAATGTTTGACTAGCTTCCTATAGGTATAGATAATTTCTATTATAAAAAAAGCTTAAATGATGGAAGAAGAAGGTTTTGGAGATTCAATAAGAGTGTGTGTAAATTTCATGAGCTATAGGGGTAATGTGTGAGATATGAGTGATCAACCTTGACCTTCAATTAAAACATCCATTTTATCACATTCCTTTTAACAAGATTACCTAGGGTTACAGAAACCAATATCTATAATTATCAAAAGATATGATGAAATATTCTTATGATAAAGAAAGAATATTTATTTATATTCTTTAATTTATAATGCTCCCTTTTATGCTTGTTGACCTCACTTTTGGAGTGAGGACTCATCCTTCCTGTCTTAAACTTAGGAACCTTCTAAACACTAAGATTTTCCTAGCCATAGGACACCTCTAGTGACTAAGGGAACACTAAGTCCAAGCCTAGAGACTTAGGAAGGTATACCTTAAGCTTAGGATAGGCCTTAGGGCAAATAAGTCTTACCTATCCTATGGCTTAAACCAACCCATGCTTATCCACTCTTCAAAACTAACCTTAAGATAACATTACCAACTTCAATTGAATTTTGTTTCCTATCTAAGCTCCAAGCCAAATTGACTTAAGTCAAAACCTAAGTTCATTCCACCATGATCCCATGATTCAAGCCCATTCAAACAAACTAAATCCAATTGATTTTCATAAAACCACTCCAACCATTCAATAGACCATTTCAACTGCTCCAATACTTACAATCAAATCAATTGAACTAAATGAATCAAATCAACCTAAGTTAGCCCATTTGACCCAAAAGGTCCAAATGAGCCAAAATCTAATCAAACCCAAATCAATGGAAATCAAGGCCATAAATCAGCCCTAAATACATCATTGAACTCTTCTCAACTCCCAATTCCACCAACTCAATCAACCCAATTGGTCCACTTGGGCCAAAGTGGCCTAAATGACCAAATAGACTCAAACTTCAATTCAACCTAAATTGGATTGAATCAACCCCTCCAATCCCTTCCATAATGATTGCTGATCATCTTGGATAACCCAATTGCAATCAATTGGGTCAAACCAAGCCAATTTAACCTAAAGAGTCAAATTGTGTGAAATCTCATTCCAACTCTAATTGATTGAAACTAATGTTTTTAATAAATTATAAATTGATTATTGAACATGATCCAACCTTCAATTGAACCCAAATTTGTCAACCTAGCCCAATTGACTCCTTTAGCCCAAATTGACCTAAAGGGTTCAATTGAACCAAATTCTTCCTAAATCCAAATTGATTCAAAGCAACACCTACAATTATTCTAAAATGATCAATTGAACCTAAACCAACCCTCAACCCAAACCAATTTGGCCAATTTGACCAAATTAGTCAACTTAGCCCATTTGACCTAAATGAACCCATATGAGCCAAAATCAAATACACTTCAAGTTAAACCAAATCAATTGAACCAATACATTCCAAATGATTAATTAAACATATCAGACCCTTGGTTTGACCTAATTTGACCAATTGGTCAACCTAGCCTAATTGAACGCTATTTGACCCATATGGGTCAAATTGAGCCAAACTCAACCAAACTTGGCATGACGCATCCTTAGGTGACTATGGGCCAGCCCAAGTGGACCTAACCTAAGGCGAACCCAGTTTGGATAAAAACCCTTGAACCAAGCCACCCAAATAGGATAAAATCTCCATTTGGGTGGATTCTCTCACTCCCAAGGACTTAAAATCCACCTTTGGCCATTCTTGGACACTAGGACCACTGGCCCAACCTAACCCAAGGCTGTTAAGTTCAGCCTTTGGCCATGAGAAGGTAAACTCACCCATGACACTCCATTGGTTCACTTGGAGGAGGAGGTACACCCTGTTGACCTCACTCTTGGAGTGAGGATTCAC